>JARWLC010000011.1:98066962-98666962 GCA_033318265.1 Phyllotis vaccarum | reverse complement strand
CATAGCAAGTGAGGTGAAGTGAACTGGCATCTGAATATTGCCAGCTGCTCCAGGAGTGGTGACTGGCTGTCCTCCTCTGCTGGGGAGCAGTTGGCCTCTCAGGTGTGCTCTGTGCCCCATCATGGAAATAAACTTGTCTTCTTCCTTCATTGGTGTTTCAAATGCTTTGAACCATAGACCCGCATCTGTACAGCCCAAGTTCTTCCATCAGATCCTTGGCTTTGCCTCATCCCTTGTCCCCAGCTAGTCTGTGTTTGCAATGAGTGACCTGTTTAGAAACACTGTGACTGGGTCATCTCTTCAGTTACTTCTGGCATTTTTTCAGGACAATAAGTACCTGAGCTATATACCTTTGATCCCTGGGCTGATCTGACTCAGAAACTATTAGGACACAGCTATGTTTGCAGCTGTGGGTATCCATCCTCAGGGCAGAGGCTTTGTGGAAGCCCAGCAAGCAGCTTCAGACTGGAGTTCCACTGGAACATTGTAGCTAACTATATTTTTCAATACCAAATACCACCGAGGCCAAAGCCAGAGGAGATAGAGCCAGTCCTGACATGGCCCAGAGAGTAACTCAGAAGCTATGTGTTGGGGAAAAAGAATGCCTGTCTATGTATGTTTAAAGATACTTCATTCAGGATGTAACATATAAGGGGGAGAGAAGTGGGAACCAGTGGTCCTAAGTCCCTTTACATTTGTCTACTTTTTATTCTCAACAGTTATTGTTTCAGAACAATGATATTGTGTGTGTATATGTCTCTCTCTCTGTGTGTGTGTGTGTGTGTGTGTGTGTGTGTGTGTGGTGTGTGTCTGTGTGTGTGGTGTGTGTGTGTCATCGAGAAATCATTCTATGAACTGACTCCTTTTCTCCTCATGAGAACATTCTAGCTCCCTGTTACTATACAACCTACCCTCACAGCTATTTATCTATGTTAATACAAAGCTTGTATGTAAGTCATTTGCTTGCAGTTTATCTTTGCCCTGATATTTTTTTAAATTATTACACTTTTACTTGTTGTCTGTAGGAATATAGACCTGCCACAGGACACCTGTAGAGGCCAGAGGGTAGCTTAGGGAAGGAAGTCAGCTCTTCACTTCCACCATGTGAGTCTTGGGGTCCAGTCTTCAAGCTTAAGAGCAGCTGCGTTTCCCTCCTGAGCTGTCTTGCCAGTTCTCCCTTGTATTTAAAATGTATTTCTTATAAAGAGCATATGGTTAATCCTCCTTTTGCTTTTGTTTGCTATAGTTCTGTGGATTGAACCTGCCTTGTACATGGCAGGCAAGTGCCTTGCCACTGAGCCATATGCCCAGCTGTTTTGATGATAGTAGTTTTTTGGTTTTTTTGAACTGATTCTCACTAGGTTGCCCATGCTGGCCTAGAACTTACTCTGTAGCCCAAGAGGGCCTTGAACTTGTGATCTTCCTGTCTTGGTCACCTAAGTAGCTTAGATAGGACTATAGGTATCTACCACTAAATTGACTGCATCTGTTTGCTACTACATCATGATAGTCTTCATCTTTTTAGTAGCTTTTAAAATGGCATTTATAGTTAATGTACTTACTATATGAGTGGGTGGGACTTTGTTTGGGTTTGGTTGTTCTGCTGTTTGTTTGTTCCTGAGGCTTGGAATTGAACCCAGGACCTCAGGCATGCTAGTTAGGTATTCTTGATTACTTTTTTTCAGGTTTTATGAATACTCAGTAATTTTTATTATATTCCATACACTGTCAATAACAGAAATCCTGGATTATGGCCCAGGCTATAGAAGATGTTTATTTCTTTATTTATTGTTACTCAGACTCAGTTAAAACCTGGATTGGGTCCCTGGGGACAGATTTGTCTGTGTTTTTCTTACTCTTAGAGCATGGTGGATATGGGTAGTCTTTCTGGAGACATTCCTAAATGTTTGGCATATTCTTCCACTCCATCTTTTACCACCAGTCCAGTGTCTCCCACAGGCTTTGGCTTGTGCCCATAGAGGACAGAAGAGGCCATCAATTTCTGTCTGGAAATTGTGAGCCACTAGTGTGTCCTGGGAATTAAACATGGGTTCTCTGAAAGAACCCAGCCATAGGTATCTGCTATTCTTCCTACAGCTCAGAAGTTAGCTGAGGATTTCTGTGCAGGTTGCTGGGTCTCTCCTTGGCCTTCACCTATCTCTACTTATCTCTCTATGAGCACTAGGCTCCATGGCCACATTTGTCTCTAGTTTCTGCCTCATCCTGTCCAAAGACTCTTCTCCCCACTGAGTTCCCTTGCTGGTTTCTTACAGAGCCTGATCATGTTATTCTGCATATCTGTTCAGTTATTCTTGTGGTTAGTAAGTCTGACAGTCTCCACCATATTATACTCAGACTGGAAATCAGAAGTTTGCTATTTTGGTATCCATGATGTTTCTTTTAGGCACTCATTCTTAAAGATGCTTTCAAGATTCTGCACTCAGGGCACTTATGCAGTGGTGATGCTTCTGCAGGTTGCATCAGATACCTTTTCACTTAGAGAGAAAACAGCTCTTGTCAGCAGCACTTCTGGTAACACTTTCAAGTGCTCCAAGCAGCCGCTCAGCTTTGCCACTCACTCTTTGAGGAATAGCTCTTTTTAATTCATTTGGCCTGGTTCATCTAAAGCTGGCACCTGCTTCGTCCTGTTTTCTGGTAGGCCTGATCAGCTGCCCTGGGTGACAGTTTGCTAAGAAGGCAGAGCTGTCAATCACTTACACCTCTGTGACAGCTGTGGTCCAGCAGTTTAATAGCAGACCAGACATGGTCTGGGGTGGTTGGTGATAGCTCCACATGGGGCATCAGAGGAGACTGGGATTCGAGGGGCAGTAAAGATAAGTTTAACCTCCCGATCCTCCCCTGGAGCTAGCAAGACTCTTTTGTTTGACTGAATTTCCTGAGTAGCTCTGAGCACAGGGACACTGGGGATAGATAACACAGACAGGTTGGCTGTATCCTGCCTGGCCTTATCAAAAGGATATCAGAAAATGGCTGTTTCAGTTTCTAACTAGGAGAAGCATCTTTGAGAACCGATAGCTACAGATGGGAGAGAGAAGCTTTGTTATCTTTCTTTTCCCCATTGTTTTGAATCTTGAGTTGTGTGATCTGTTATTCCTAAATAAATAAACCTTAAAGAGTGACTAAGAACATGCATTTTCCTTTCGATCCCTTCTAAAACTTCATAAAAATGGCAAAAAAGGAAAGATTGATTTAGGAGACCAAGAATGTAGCTTAGTTTGTACAGTGCTGGTCAGCAGTGGCATGCAGCAGGCCTTCAGTTTGACCCCCAGCATTTTAGAAAACCAGATGTGGTGCTGCACACCTGTAATCTTAGCATTCAGGAGGTGGAGGCAGGAGGATGAGGAATTCAAGATCATCCTGAGCCACATTGGGAGTTTAAGACCAGCTTAAGCAAAAGATCATGGCTTAACAATAAATTACTTAAAAATAAACATATCTTAAAAATAAATTACTAGCTGCCTTTAATCCTCAGCACTCAGAAGGCAGAGGCAGGCTGATCTCTGTGAGCTCAAACCTAACCTGATCTACAGTCAGTTCCACAACAGCCAAGGCTACACAGAGAAACCTTGTCTTAAAATCCACCACTTCCCCCCACCAAAAAATATAAAGACAACAACTACAAAAAAAAAAAAAAACCCAAAACTTTTCAGAGAGTGTGGTAAGGGCATGCTCAAAATACATTGTATGAAATTCTCAAATAAAGTGTTATAAAAAACATATTATTTGGAATCTCAATGAATAAATAAAATGTTATATTTAAAAAAAAAGTTATCAGACAATGAGAGTGGAGTCTGAAGAGACTAAGAGAAAATTAATGGCTAAACCAGCTGCCCCTGAGATCCCTAGAGACTTATGGGGATCAGGCATCCTTGCATTAGAAGATCGATAGGAGGCCCAAGACAAAGATAGCCGGTTGAAATTACAAAGAGGCTCTCAGAGCCACCTCTCCTCTACTCCTGTACTTGGACACTGCCCCACCCTTCTCCAGGACCACAGCTGAATGCATTTTCTGATGAGTTTGAAATGGGATAACTGGGCTATGGTAGGTCAGCCAGCATTGAAAGCAAGGTGGAGAGCTGAAAACATAGGACCAGGTGCCAATCACCAAGGCTTCAGAGCCCTGCCCATAACAGGCCCCACAACAACCAGTTGGTTATTAGTCTTAAAACACCTCCGGTGGGGAGATGGTAGATGACCCTTCTTCAGAAAATTTGACCTGCCCCAGAGAGCAGGTCTCAGGGGCTCTTATGTGATGGCTCAGCAAGACGAGCCCAGGGCAAAGTAAAGGTGGGCCCAGAACAGCTTTCATCCCTCTGCCCTAATTCTGAGAAGGAACTCAAGCTAGCAAAAAGGAATTAGACAGCATGGCAGCAGAAGTTAACCTGGGGGGCAAGGAGCCAAAGAGTCTGAGTCAGACCAACATGTTCCAAAGTTGTTGGTTTGGGAGGTGGGGGAGTTGGCTTTAAGATTTATTTATTTTTATTTGTTGTGTGTGAATGTTTGCCTGAATGTATGTACAGGTAGCACATGTGTGCTTGGAGCCTGAGGAGACCAGAAGAGGGTATTAAGTTTCCTATACTGGAGTTACAAATAGTTGTGCCTCCATGTGGGTGCTGGGAACCAACCTGGGTCTGAAGTGGCAGGTGACAGAAAGCACATGCTTAGAACCTAACTGAAGATGTTCTCTCAACTGCTGAGCCATCTCCACAGCCCTCCAGGAAGATTTTTGTTAAGAAGCTAGGAGTTCACGTTTGAATTACCTGATATGTCTAAATGCATCTTCAGGAGACCAAGACAGTCAATGGAAAGTTTGAAAATAAGTGATCCATAAGAGTCCAGAAATAAAGCAAAATGGTAAGAAATAAAAGAATTATTAGTTCTGAAGAAGCAAATCTAGTACAAGAAAATATAATCATGGTATTGGGGAGGAGCTCAGGATTGGATCCCCTGTCCAGATTGTGCAAAGTACTGTTGCCAATAAATAAATAAAAGTCCTGGTATGATAGTGCTCACCTAGACACAGCAATTAGACAGTCATAATAATGTCAAGACAGGAGATTTATTGAAGTGCAATTATCAAGTTGGCAGAGTAGAAAGATGAGAAGATAAGATTTTTGCAATCCTGGAGTTGCATAGCAATGCAGGAGAGTTAAATCCTCACCAGGCCCAGATGTGAAGTACGATACACTGTCTAAAATGAAGACATCAAGAAGTGACAATATCCCATGCTATTTTGACACAGGGAGATTAAAAACGAAGCCCGATCTCTATGAGGAATGGAAGTTGGGGGACAAACCTTGTGATCACATGGTTTTAATCAAATGAGGACTTCTTTAAGAAACCAAGTGGGAGGAGAGATGGACAGCCTGTGCTTTTGAGAAGACAGCCTAGTTCTGTGGGCTGTGAAAGGAGTGAGCTCTCAGAGCAGGCTGGGTGCGGCTCTGCCCCACCTTGAGATGCAGGTGTGATTCCACACAGGTGCTGGCTTGTCTGCCTTTGGGCTCCATGTTAATGAAGACACTGACCTGCCATGACTTTAAGCTCTGACCTTTTACACTGCTTGACTATTCTAAATAACATCCTTTGGACTGTCTTCACACGGAGGAAGATGAGCTGTCACTGAACAATCCTCACAGTCAAGTTTGCAAAAGATAGCATTCTTCCCTGTTCTTACCTTGGTTTTGCTAGCCCTAACTACCACATCCAGTCCTCAAAATGGGAACTCTGCCCAAAATTGGATAATTTGGCCCTCTGGGGGACCCCAAAACTCTAAGGTCAAGAATAAAAGACTTGCAAAATATGTGTTCTAGAGGCAACAATGTGGCAGAGTGCTATTCACAGTTCTTGTGCATCCTGGTGCCCTCTGCTATATTTGAGACTGTTGAATGCTGGCTGAACCACCTTGGAAACTGCATCACAGTCACCTAAGCCTTTATAGAATAAGATGGGGGCAATCCTAATCACAGAAGGATTATAGGTGCCCAGTAAAAATGCCATATGCAATAAGGCTTTGTCAGTGGAAAATTTCTAAGCAACCCTTGGTTACAGTTAGTGAGGTTTGAAGTGGTATTATGTTGTGTTGTGTTGTAGCTGAGATTGGCCTTGAACTCCTGAACCTTCTGCTTCTTTCTCCTAGGATTACAGGTTTAGGCCACCATACCCAATCCAATTAGTGGGGGGGTTTAATGAGGTGTGAACCATCACCTGTACCCAGGAGGCAGAGGCAGGTGGATCTCTGAGTTTGAGGCCAGCCTGGCTTATAAGGTGAGTGAATTACAGAATAGCCAGTTGCTGTTACACAGAAAAACCTTGTCTCAAGAAAACCCAAAATGTCTATTAGGATCAAGAGCCATCTTGGCCACAGTTTGGTTAATCACTGAAAAATATCAAAACAAAAAGTGTTTGTTTTCAAAACCTGCCACTGACAGTGTAGAGCTTCAAGTCTGAGGGAAGAGCTTTGCTCCTAAGGGCTCTGCAGGGCCCCTGGCCCCAGCCCCTTGGCTTGTGATAGCTATTGGTCCCTGATTCTGTACCTGTGCCCGAAGCTGATGTTGGTAGTATATGGCCCAAGAAGGAGATGGCTTTTCCAAGGCCTTCACCTTTTCAGAGAGCTGTAAATGCCTTCATGCATCTTAGTTGATTAAAACTCTCAGGACACTTCTTCAATTTCTGCCTTCTCAAATTAGTTAAATAAGCAAGCATTTGGGACACAGCTCCATACAGCCATGGCCTGCAGCTTACAAATGGCTCGTTTGAACAGCAGTACTGCAGGCTAGCTTGGTAGGCTTCTGCTGGCGGGGGCAGTGCAGAGCTATGGAAGCCCATAGGGCCAGGTAGGCCCTGTGCATGGTCAGCAAAATCCAGGTAAACCTTTTTTCAGATGTAATGTGAGTGTTGTATTTTGCCTTTGAAGCACCAGAGTGGGAACCCAAAGAAACAGGCCCCGAGGTCTTCCAGGCCATCTCCACAAAACTTCTTGTGTACCCTAGGCATAGCTGTCTACTGACCAATAACCTCTATGTTGTAGCATTAATAATTGCCCACCAAGTATGTGGTATTTTGCAGTTAAGGGTGATTTTTATTTAGTCTCTTGGTCATAGTTTTTTAGTATCTTATGATTGTTTTTACCACCCCTTCCCCAGCCCATTTCTGCTTTTAAAATGTGATTCACTAGGAAAATGTGATTCTATTCATTGACTTCATTAGAGAGCCAACTTTTCAGGAACCCGTGTATCTCTCTGTAAAGCAAGAGCTCCATGGAAATGGCCCTGTGTTGCCAGCACTCACATTTTCTCTGACTCAGTGGCTCCAGTAGTGTTTCAGACATTTCCCATCAATCAAAAATAATCCCACATAGTGAAGATTTCCAGGGTCTATGACTCAGCCCAAGATCCCGATAGGGCTCTCTGCCTGAGATATAAATAGGATATCCCCAGATGGCTATTTTTATAAGTAAAGCTTTCTGAGTTGATTTCTTTGAACCAGAAAGGCTTCTTCCCTCTGGCCACCCCTGTTTTTCTTCACCACAGAATAGGACCTTTATATGTGTGTCTGGCCTGTCTCTCTCTTCCCTTCCTCCAAGCAGCTGGTAACTGCAGGAGCCAGAAGGAAGGTATGTGTCTGACAGAGCTTCGTGAAATCCTATATCTTCACCCCCTTACAGGATCATCTTTCTTTCATCCTGCATAGAATGTCACCAACCCCGCCCAACAGGCCACAGGAACTCAGGGGTGGCTGCTTGTCTAAAATAGATATCCCATCAGCTCCCAAGAACAACCCTGTACCATTCAAAATTGACTGTATTTTAGAAAATTGTCCCGTTGTTTGACCGCGCTCCAAGCATAAAAAAAAAAAAAAAAAAAAAAAAAAAAAAAAAAAAAAAAAAAGATTCTGACCCTAGTAGAACCCCCTGGGAGCTTCTCTGTTCCCTAGGTCCCCAGTGAAGGATGCTTCACTCCATCCCCCTACTCCCACCCCAGGCTGGCTCCATCCTCTGCAAGGCTGCTCCACCCACTCCTGCTTCGATGCACTGGTGTCCATCCTCAGAGGCTGCCCAGAAAGCCCACCCTTCCTGTGCGAACTTCCCAGGGTTTCCTGATGAAAACAGCACATTCTTACAGGAAACACTAGCTGATTCTGTACTTTTTTTCACTTTGTGCTCATGTGTGGTGTGTGTGTGTGTGTGTGTGTGTGTGTGTGTGTGTGTGTGTGTGTGTGTGTGTGTGTCAGGGGTAGAGTTGATAGCGTGATGTGTAACTGTTTACTCTGGTCAGTGTATGCCATCTGCAGCCTTCCCCAGCTCTCTTAGGTAATTGGCCAACATTTGTGTCTTCACCCACTCAGGGTGTGGAAAAACTCCCTCACTTCGTACTTCCTTGACTCTCCAAGGTTCCCAGCCCTGCCTGTCAGGCCTGACTGCTGATGTCCTTCCACACCTCCTATGGCTAGACCTGTAAACCAGGTCACCAGACATGACCACCCAAGCCCTGAGCTTGGTTTCTCCTTTCTGGAGAAACAGTGCCCCTCAAATGAGAGGAGGGATTGATGGTGTGACATGATTTCTGAAAGGCAGAAAACACAGGATAAAAACAGCAGCTGCTTTTCAGGACATCTGCTGCCTACCAGGCACTGTGGCCGGAGCTTCATGCAGTCACTGGGTCCCATAACTGCTCTTTGAAGTCTTAGTGACCTGGTTATGGGGAAGAAAAGTTGGGCTTCAAAAGACACCATAGTTGGCCTAGGGAAAGCAGTGGAGTAGAGCCCTGGACCCAGCCAGTGTGACTCAAAAGCAGAGGTTCTCATATGCCAGGCTGGCAGAGATCTGTGAGAGAGGCAGAGTTTACTTGGGGGATGGATGGTTGCACTTATTTCCCTGAGTCTGCTGGTTTTCAAGTTAGTAAGCACTTCCCTGTGTTCAGAGGAACACCACCCATTCTTGTTACTCACTGGACCCCCATGTGCCAGCCTGACGGTGACTCTGCTGAGTGGATCTGCCAGCTGCCAGGACAACTAATGCTCAGGAGGTGCCGCTGTAGGAAGGCATAGAGAGCCCTGCATTTGAAAGTCCCCATGCGAGTTAATGGAGGCCAATCAGCACACTGCTAGCCACAAGGAAAATTGGAAATAAAAGGCTTTGTTCCCTGCAGAGCACACTGCTAGCCACAAGGAAAATTGGAAATAGAAGGCTTTGTCTCTTCCAGAGGCATGACCCTGCTGAATAGACAGCAGTACACTATGGTTAGCCCTGCTGTGTCTGTGAGGATGGAGGAAAGATGGACTTGTGCTTTGGGATACTTTCATGAGAGAGAATAATTTATTATTTCTATTTTAACTCTGTGTTAGAAATATTCTTGTACACAAAAAGTTGTGTTGTGTATTTTCTTTAAAAAAAAATCCTTATGTGAAATGACTCTTTTCTGCAAAGAACTTAACAATTTAATAAGGCATAAGACATGGCTTGCATGGTTAAAGATGGCAGCTGGCAGACCTAGCCTGTCTTGAACTGAGTAGCATAGGCAATGAGGTTCCAGGATGTGGAGTGGCCGGCATAAAGGCACTAGCATTGGAAGTACACCTCAGAGCAGAGCACAGCTCACTGGGTGTTTTGAGGTTGTTGGTTTGGTTTGTCTCCAGACAGGGTTCCTCTGTGTAGCCCTGGCTGTTCTAGAACTCACTGTTGTAGAACTCAGAGATTCACCTGTCTTTGCCTCCCAATTGCTGGGGCTAATGGCATGAACCACCACCACCCGCTTCTTTCTTTTCAAACAGAGTTGAGTTCCTAAGGTAATGAGGACTAGACCGGCTTCTGTGAAATGTTAGAGCAGTGGTTCTCAACATGTAGGTCTCGACCCTCTTGTGGGGCTGAATGATCTTTTCACAGGGGTCACATACCGGATCTCCTGTATATCAGATATTTACATGATAATTCACAACAGTAGCAAAGTTACAGTTGTGACGTAGCAATGGAAATGATATTGTGGTTGGAGGTCAGCAGGGCATGAAGGACTGTCCTCAAGGGTCGCAGCACTAGGAAGGTTGAGAATCATAGTTGCTATTGTTGTTTGTTTGTTTGTTTGTTTTTGGCTCTCTTAGGGGGCATCCGCCCAGCTTCCAAATCGTGTAAACTGAAACTTTCATATGAATGCCTGCCCTTACCTTGGCTTATTTCTAGTCAGCTTCCTTATTTAAATTATCCTGTTGAATCTTTCACCTTGGGCGTTTACCTTTCTCTGTCCTGTGTCCCTTTCTTTACCTCTCACTTAGTGGCTGGCTGTGCAGCTGGCTAACTGCCGCTGGTGTCCTCCTTCCTCCTCGGTCTCCTTTACCAGATCTCTCTCCCTCCTGTTTATTCCCTCTGCCCGCCAGCCCCGCCTATCCTTTCTCCTGCCTTGCTATTGGCCATTCAGTTCTTCATTAGACCAATCAGGTGTTTTAGGCAGGCAAAGTAGCACAGCTCCACAGAGTTAAACAAATACAACATAAAAGAATGTAACACATTTTAAATGAATATTCTACATAATAACAGAGAACCATTGTGCTAGACGGTCAGAGAGAGCAAAGTGCTTCCTTCCCAGCTCAGCATCAGACACCAACATGGACCAGACATCTCTGAGAAAATGGACACCATCAGTGCTGGAGAGGATGTGAAGTGACAGGCCCTCACAGCCATTGCTAAAGGGAGAGCTTGAAGTGACACAGCCGTTCAGAAGACAGCTGGGTGGTTTCCTCCTCAGTGAGACATGCAATTCGGTGGCCCAATTCTTTGGCACTTACCCCAATGAGTTAAAAAAGAAAGTAAGAAAACTTATAATCCACATAGAACCTGTAGCCTTCTTCGTACTCACCAGAAATCATAAGCAGCTGGGGGTGGCTGAAATACAGCTCTGTGTAGCCTGTGTTCTTAGCATGGCCTTGAGTTTGAGCCTCACCACAATAAATAAGCACTCATGGACACAATGGAGTGAATAGCTAAACACCTCCATCAAGTGAATGGGAAAATCATGGAACATCCAGACAATGGAATATTACTCTGAGGGAGAAAGGCTCTTGAGTCATAAAAGGATACAGAGCAACTGTAGATATGTTTTACGAAGTCAGAGAAACCAACTGAAAAGTACTGCTGCATAGCCACAGCAGAAGATGTTCTGGAGGCATCAGGAAGGTGGTGGTTGTCGAGGTGGGAAGGGAGGTGTGGTTAGGCACAGAAATCTTTCAGAAGTCTTCAGATCTCAGGGATCTCTGGTCCAGCTGTAAGAGTAGAAACTGGCAGAGGCCTGCTGAACTAAGGAAGTTCAGGTTCTTGTCTGTGCCCAGAGGAAGCCAGAGAGGTCACTGACCAGTCTGGAGGGTATCACTGGAGGCTTTTGAGGGGAAAATGCCTGTGATAAGCCAGGAAGGAAGCAGGAAAAGAGAGAAAGCTTATAAGCTTCAGAAGAAACTGTGGCAGGGTCCAGTCCTGAAAGGGGGAAACCTGCCTTTAACTGGGAGCAGCACGAGGCTGAGACTCAGCAGAAACAAACCAATAAGGTTCTACCAGCTCTGTAAAGCCTTTATGGAGAGCCGTGAGGCAATGGGCCCTTTAACCAGGACGAATGGTTAGGTGCCTTCTTCAGAAGCGTGGCACCAGGAATCCAGGTTTCATGTGGCAAAGAGAGAGATGACAGTGTGGAAGAGGGACTCAAGGTGACAGCTGAGTGAAGGAGGGTCAGAAGATTGTGGTCTAGGAAGATGGCAGGGAAAAAAATGGACACAACCTTAGACTATATGAAGATGCTGGGTGGGTAATGAATCAGGGGGAGGAAAGGGCTGTGGCACTCTGAGGATTCTGGTTCCAGCGAGAGTGGAAACTCTTCAAAAGTGGAGGTGGAAAAGCCAGAGTGTGCTATGAGGCTATTCAATGCTATGTTTGAGGCTGCTAGAACCGGGCAAGAGCAGTCTTGTGCAAATTCCCCTCAGTTACTATGCTTCACCAATCACCAATTAAAAACAAGCAAACAAAACCACCTCACAGACTTGCCTAAAGGCAATTTGATGGAGGCCCTTTCTCTACTGAGGGCCTCCTCCCAAATGATTAGAATTGTCACAGAATCCAGATTTCTCACCTGGCAAATGACTTGCTCATTCCCAGGTTTCCTTGCTGCTCTGTTCATCACTGGAAATGCAGAGAACCCTGTCTACGTGGATAAGCACAAGCAGCAAATGTCACTGAGCCTCAACACAAAGTCTCATTCTGAAACTTCACTTCACTAGCTCTCAAAGTGCAGACTGTCTGACTACTTTGTTGTCTGTTTGCTTGTTTGAAAATTACTGGATTCTCTGAAACTCTGACTTTATTTTAATTAACTAAGGCAATGGAATTCCCTATTTACTGCTGTCTTTACTACTTTTCTATTGCATTGATAAACCACAATGACCAAGGCAAGCATTTATTAGGGGCTTACAGTTTCAGAGGATGAGCCCATGGCCATCATGGCAGGAAACATGGCATCTGGCGGGTAGGCATGGCGCTGGAGCAGTAGCTGGGCACTTACACCTTGATCCACAAGCACAAGGCAGAGAGAGCTAACTGGGAATGGTATGGGCTTCTGAGACCTCTAAACTCACCCCAGTGACACACCTCCTCCAGTAAGGCCACACCCCTAATCCTCCCCAAACAGGTCTGCTAACTGTGGACTAAGCTGTCACATATATGAGCCTATGGGGACCATTCTCATTCAGACCACCACATAGTCTTGAGTTCCCACATACTAAGAAAATCTGTCTGTCTCCCAGCATGTGTATAGTGTGAGGAGCACAGGTTCTCATAGCTCCATTTTAGCGCTGAGGAGGGAGATGGATGAAGGTAGTGGTTTCAAACCCATGTGTCCTTCCTGAGAGGAAAATTTCTGGAATTTGAACCTGACTCCAGTTTGCCTCTACTACTATTCTTAGAGTGGCCTTGAGCCATGGCAGCTGAGGGACAGGAGGGGTCCCAGCTGCCTGACATACTTACTCACCACTGTGTTCTTCAGAGTACTTGTCATCACCGAGGCAGTTGAGCAGTGCATCCACATGCTCCCATAGCCACTCTGTTTCAACATGAATTATCTTTACTTTCTCTTTCCACTTGCAGGTAACAAGGCATTTTGGGACATGCTGTCTTGGAGGGGAGCTAGCCCTGCTGGGCAGGCCTGTCAGTCAGTCAGAGAAGCCAGGGAAGCATCAGAGACCTCTAGAGGCCTTGAATTTCTGTTCTCAAGACCTTGCCACAGGGAGGCTGAGGTTTGAAGAAACTTAGTACACTTCCCTAGAGCTGTATGATAAAACTTGTACAAGATTGGAGCCCAGGTCAATCAGTACCACCACATCTTCTTCTCAGCAAGGGTCCTACCAGGGTCTGACAGATAGCCCCTGATTAGACTGCCATGTAGTAGGATATGGGAACGTCTCCTCTTCCTTTGTTTATTCATTCAGTAAACAGTGGAGATGGTCAGTCTCCTTCCTCGGGATGTTTTGAGGAGTAAAATGTTCTATCCATACATTGCTTTTGGTCTGTAATATGGCAGCATGGCTTTGCTGTCTAGTAACACTTAGGACTGTTGTACCAGACAGGGGTACAATGTGACAGGGTGAGAAAGACTCCTCCTGGCCACACTCTGTACCAAGCGAGCCTCCGTTTTCCCTAACTCAGCTCTTTCCTTGCTAGCAATGTCATTGCAGACCCAGGCTTGGGCTTGTCAGGGATCCACTATGCATTCAGGAACTGATCAGTCTTTAGTGTTAATTTTTAAATTGGTGTTTGGTAAAGCCCACATTATTTTCTACCTCCCTGCTCCTGGCATGCATCCCTATCACAGACATAGGCGGTTGTGAGTTCTCTCCTTGATTCTGTGTTCTAGAAGGAAATTGGTACATTCCATCACTGGAAGCTGCCACGCTGGCATAGCTGGGGCATCTGGTGCTGTGAGCCACACACAGGACTGAAGAGAGGTTAGCAGAGTGGACATTGGAGACTTCTGCGTTACCAACTTCCCTCCTGCCTGGCATGCTTGCTAGAGGCAGTCTTCACAGACCATAGAGTCCTCTGTCTCAGGTGTGACCTGTGCCAGCTGTGTGGACTGTGAAGCAACAGTCAACTGCCTCCAGTGGAAGTGTGCCCAGGCTGGACATGCTGGAGTGCCAGAGACCAGAGCAAACAGGGTGTGGCTTGGACAGAATGGGAAAGGGGAACAAAATGTCACAAAGGGCGACGCATTACTGTAGAACTTATAGATCTGTGGCAGAGAAAAAAGGACTAACACTGGAGGCAGGCGATGTGGGAAGGAGTGAGGGAGGGGCACCCAGGACCTCTGATGCCCGGCTCTGCACCTATGTATTTACCAGCTCTGCTGCCGGGCCTGCAGGAAGGCCTTTGTTACGTGGCCATCCCAGAAAGCTTAGTGTGGGATGAGCCATGCTCTAAAATTGGTAATCCATGTTTACATTATCCACTTAGCTCATTGCTGCTGCCAGTAACAGTAGAGAAGCAGCAGGTATGAGTGTGCTGCTCCCTACGGAACCGGTTTTTCTCTGCTCCTCACTCCTACTCTGTGATGGTTAGGGAAAGGACACTGAGAAACAGAGCATAAATAACTTGTCCTGGATGGGCATTGGTGGCGCAGCCTATTAATTCTAGCACTTGGGAGGCAGAGGCAAGTGGATCTCTGTAAGTTCTAGACCAGTCTGGTCTACAAAGTAAGTTCTAGGACAGCCAGGGCTATTACACTGAGAAACCCTGTCTCATAAAATCAAAATAATATCAACAACTAATCCCAAGTCTGTCAGCTAAGGATAGGTCGAACCAAGGTTTCCATTGCCTGACCCAAGCACTTGGCCCAGTATCACAGAACTGTTCTTAGGAGGAAGAGGTTTTGATATCTTTCACCCTGTCCATTTGCTTCCTCCTCTTCTTTTATCTGGGAATCTTCTGTTGCAGAGCAAAAGGCTCTGCAGAGAAGACCATGTGTGTCCATGTTGGGATGTCAGGATTGGTCACATCCTGGAATAGAGGAGGCACCGACTACCATTTCATTTGTTCTTACCTTTCTCCTAACATAATTTGCAAGGTAACAGAGATACCTGGGAGATCTCTGAGGAGGGTGGGTCCAGTGCTGAACCCTCTGAGGTACACAATTGTACAGGATAACAGAGCTCTCCATGGGTTGGGAAGGCACTGAGCTGGGATAGGCTTGGAGCAGGAGTCATGCCCCAGGGCTGTAGACCTAATTATTCATGGAATTTAGGCTCAGCTTCTACTGTTCATTTATATCCGAGTAGCACAGCCAAGTTTAAAAATATGACTGAATAACGAAACACTCCTAAACACTCCTAGCATGCTCTACTCAAGACCTGGGAGCCCGTCCTGCAGACACAATTAAAGTTTTGGCATCTCACAGCAGGAAACCCCTTAGAAGGTGATCCCTCTACCCCCACCCCACATATACCCCACCCTTGCACAGCTTGCTCTCTGGTGTGGAGTTCCAGACACTTGCTATTTACCAAGCAGCTGAGGTCTCAAACCTTCTCTTCCTGTACTCGGACATCTATTCTTCTGTGAAAAGCACACATTGATTCCTCAGAGGACTCTTTAGCAGGGCTAGGAGGAGGCTGCATGAAGTTCTGTCATGTTACTGTGGGTCTCAGAACTTGTAACAGGTCCAACTGCAGTCATTTCCCATCCCTCCCCACCTCTATATTGTGTGGATCATTTAGAAACCATGATTTGTAAATGATGGGCCATTCGCCAAACTCTGTCTCTGTCTTTCCCTGCCCTCGGAGGAGGAGGAGAAAGGATGTTCAGTTCTGCTAAGATGATCCTCCTAAAATTCTGAGCCCTCCCTGTATTCTCTCTGCACCTCAATTGCTCCACAACATGGTGGCACACTTTGCCCATCTAGCCTGTCCCTGGGCATAGAGATAGGACCAGGACATTGTGACCTTCTCCAGCAGGGGTAAAGTCTTGAATTGCTTGATTCAGCCTTGGCAAGTCCAGGCTGCCATTCCTTGGGGAGCCCTGAACCTGGATTTGCCTCTTGGAGGCTGGCTTCCCTACACCTGCTTTATAGTGTCGCTCTGCTCACACTCTAAAGGAAGCACTCTGGTGATGCTGGGCACACAGCAGGCAACAAAGATTTTAAGGTGTTTCTCTGGAAGCAGAATTACCCTTCATGCTGTGAGAATGATTATACCACACTGTATCCCTGCTTGCAGCCAAAACAGCAGTAGTGAAACCCAGCTAACATGAGAAGGCTGGGGAGGAGACAAAACAGCTCAGCATAAGACAAGAGTCTGAAGAGAGCCAGGCAGGGCCAGTCTGCTTTCCACATTGGCCAGCCACAACCCCTGGGTGCCCTGCCCTGGCCCTTTCTTCTCCAGAAGGATGCACCCTGTGTGCTCACACTGGCTGTGGTGTAAAGCTAAGCAGAAAGTATGGCTTTTATCATTTTAAGTGTGCAGCCCCAGGCCAAACCAGACAGGGCCATTTTCAAAACTCCATGTTCAAAGGCAGCTTCAGACTTTCTAGGTTTTCCTCTCAAGGCTGTCCTTCTGGAAGAGAAGCCCTCACTTCCCCAAGGCTTTGGTCCATGCTCAGCTTCCTCTGGCTCGCTGCCTGGAGGCTCCTCCTGGCATTCTTCTGCCTTAGCAGAACACCCAAAGCACAGCAGGTAAAGGGTGGTGCTGTCTTTTGGCCACCAGCCCTAGGAAGCCAATATGACATTTCCCTTGTGGCATTTTACAGAAATACACAAGTACACGTTTCTCAGAAAAGCAGAAGATTCCTAGTGAAGACAGTCTGTTTTCAATGCACTTAATAAATCCCAGGCACCCACCATAGTTCTGTCATCTAGCAATCTTTATCCATGAGCAGATGTTTGAGCCAATGCAGCAGGAACAAGTCTCCTGTGCCCTGCCTTCTACCCTTTGCATCACCTCACACCTTAGTTATTTCCTGGGAAGCCAAAGCAAAGCTCTCCTTGCCTTTAGTCAGGGTAACTTCACTCAGGAGAGATTCTTGGGTTCCCCCCTAATGCTCCCTCTGTTCTTGTGTTAGACACACTTGTTTGTTGATTTATGTAGCATCTTTAAAAAGATTTAATTTTTCTTCATGTATGTATCTATGTGTACTGATGTACATGTGAAAGTGCAGTGTTCATGGTGTCCAAAAGAAGGCACCCGATCCTCCTGGAGCTGGTGTTATGAACCACTGAGGGTGTCGGAAACCAAACTTCAGTGCTCTGCAAAAGCAATACATGCCCTTAACGCTGAGCCATCTCTCCAGCCTTGATACATCTATTTGCAGCCAGTATTAGTACCTTATTAAAGCCAGTGTTGATCCAGAGAACCACAGACAGTACCAAAAATCTCTGTAGTTGTCCTACATAAAATAAAGATTCCAGCTCTGTCCATGTTCTTTTGAAGAATGCTGTGGTGACAGTTGATTTAGCTCAGAGAACTGCACAATGCTGTATTTATTGAAATGCTATTACCTTGGCTCTGCCTGCCAAGTTCATGGGTAAAACTATAAGCTTGACTCATAGCCATTATATAAGGTTCTGTCTAGAGAAGTCTTTTGACCATTGTAGTTGCCATATTACAAACAGTAGAATTATTAATAATGTCTTTGGCTCTTTTGATTTTTTTAAAAGTTACTATTGGTGTACAAGAAACTTTGATTTTATATACCATCCATCTGACAATCTTGTTAACCTTTCTTGTTTTAGTCAACTGAAAATTTACTGAGGTCTGCCAATTTGTCATACCTTCTGTAGATAATTTTAAAACTTTATTTTTAAAATTTTCATTCACTTTATGTGTGTGGGTGTTTTTTTCCGACATGAATATCTGCACCACTCACATGCAATGCCCTCAAGTTCAAAAGAAAATGTTGGAGCCTCAGGAATTGAATTCACAGACTGTTGTGAGTCATCATGTAGGTGCTGGGAACTGAACTCTGGTCCTCTGACAGAGCAGCCAGGGCTCTAACCACTGCAGCCTCTGTGTAGCTGGTTTTTGTCTGAATGGTTCTGATCCTACCCACAGCAGATTTCTTGTTTGTCCTGACTGAATTGAGACTTGTACCATTAACTGATGTCTGCTGGAGGTTTTTCTGAGTAGAGAAGCTTGTTTACAAGAAGCAGGTGTCTAGACCCAATGGTAGATCTCTTGCTTGGCATGTGCAAGGCCTATGCCTCATTACCAGTGCAGCAAAAAGAAGTTAAAATGCATCTAAAAAGTTTACCACCTAAGAGTAAAACCACAAGGCCAGGAATGATGGCACAGGACTTTAATCCCAGCACCCAAGAAGCAGAAACAGGTGGATCTCTGCAAGTCCTTAGCCATATTGGTCTACATAGTGAGTTTCTGTCCAGCCAGAGATAGACCTTATCCCTCCCCAAAAGAATAAAACACAATTCAAGGGTTCAACAGAAGAGAATTCATAGATAAAATATTGAGTTCATTATTCTGCATCTAGTCAGCCTGTCCATGGGAAAGCAAGCTTCCCCCACAGGATTTTGAACATGGCCTGGACACTGCAGGCCCTCAGCTGACTCTCAGAGAAGGGTTCTTCCTACCTGGGGCTCGGCTGATGGGTTACAGAGCCAGCTGAGACCCCAGCCTGATTGTCCTACCCCAGGTCTGCTGCTCTAGGAGATAAAAGCTAGTCTAGATGCAGGATACCCCATCCAGGGTGGGTTCCAGAGTAAAAGAATGAGGGGTGTGAGCAAGGCTCCTACCCACGAGCCTGAGAGTGGGATGTCCCAGAATGAGGGAGACCAACCACTCCCTTCATCCCTGGTGCTTGAGCCTTTTGATGAAGGCACTGGGGTGGCCTAGCTGTTCACCCCAGGCAGATGAAGCCCCTAACTCAGGCCCCTCCTTCCTGTGTGCCTAACTGTTATTGTTAAATAACTTTAAGGTCAAAGTATTGTCACCTGATCTGTGAGCTGCATATTTTTGTTCCCTAAAATCTGTCCTAACAACAGCATGAAAGTTGACATTCAGAGTGCTGCCACATGCCAACGCTGTTCTCAACACTTGGTTGGTTTCATTTTAAGGAACCTTCCTGAGAACCACTCCTGAGAATGTGGGCAGTTTAGCCCAGAAGCTTTAGGGTTGCATGTATACAGCCAGCAGGTCAGTCCCTTGAGTGTTGTGAAGGATGACAGGTGCTGAGGACACTGTGTGTGCTTAGACTGCTCCTTCCTCCATCCACTCTCTCAGAACGGTGTGCTGTGTGCATCCCTGCACTGCTGATGATCACAATGTGTGTCGTTACTAAGCACCATAATGTGGTACAGACTCGGAACAAGCAAGGGAGCCAGATGCATCATCTGCATAGAGAAAACCAGTGTGCATGCCATTGGGGCCCAAAGAGAAGAGCATAAAGTGAACAGAAGTACAGGTGGAAGGGAGGGGCCAGAGGTGCAGCAGGAGGCACAGTCAGCCAGTGCTTAAGAGCACCAGGTAGATTTTGACAGTGTGTGCATGAAAACCTGCCCCTTAGGTTTGGACCTGAGGTTATCAGTCATCTTTGTACCATCCCCCAACACCAGGGCATATGGTGGCCCAGCCTACCCCGAGTTTTGCATGCTAACATGGCAGGTTTCAGAGACAGTGGAGAAGAGGAACCCCAGTTTGAGGGGGAAGGACAGGCAAGGACCAAGACAGAGTTGATGGGGCAGCACCTATGCCCTGGCCTGTCCTGCAAGCTGCCCCAAGGATCAGGAGGCTGGTGTGGGTGGGAGCTTCTTGGGATGTCAGATAAGTTGACCTCCACTTGTATTCATTTACACCCTGAGCCAATGAAAGCAGGGGAGGCAGTCTTGAACATCTGTGCAGAAACATCTGCAGCAGCTTGTTTTCCAGTCCAGCTGTGGGACCTTAGAAGGGAGGGAAGGGAGTTTCCAGGGAGGTTTCATCGGTGGCTTGTTCAGGAGCTCCCTCTGCTCTCTCTTGCTGGAATTGGATGCTATATGCTATTTTCCAGGAGCTGGGAGCCACCTGACGTGGGCGCTGGGAACCAAACGTAGGTTCTGTGGAAGAACAGAATGTACTCTTAACCTTTAAGCCATCTCTTTAACCCCCAGAAGTCTCAGCAGGAAAGATTCCTTAAGGGTGCTCTCTAGAAGGTGGGGGGCGGGAGAGGATATGCACAGGCCATTTCTCAAAGCCACAGTTTTCCTTTCTCAGCTCCATAACCAAAGCATCGCCTCAGCTTGGCGCCTGTTGCTTATCAAATTAACGGAGAGGAACTGGAAAGAAGCTAGAAGCAGAGAGCTGCTTTGTTTGTAGAATGGGCTAAAGGAGGGTCTGTTAAGGGAGACAGCTCCCTTTCATTTTTGCTCTTAAAAACAGAAAAGCTTTCGTGTTAGAGCCAGATTTAATCTTGGAACTCAGCTTGAGACAGTTCCCACCACTGGGGATGTGTCTCCATGAGGGGAAAGTTGGGATCCACCAACCCAGTGCCTGGAAAAGTACTGCCCAGCAGAACCTGGCTAGCCTCGTGTACCAGTGAGACACTGCCATGCAGGCTGGCATTGCCAAGGCCCCTCAGAGGATGCCCAACTTGAACAAGTCCAAGTGGCTGGAAAAGTACTGCCAGAACCTGGCCAGCCTGTGTCCCAAGGAGAAGCTGCTATACAGACTGGCATGGTTGTGCCCCTGAGTCCAGGTCTTGGCTTTGACACTTGCTGCCAAGGATGTACCAGTTTGTAATAGACCAAGACACAAGAGTCAGACAACTCTGGGGCAAGGCTGTGAGTGTCAGTGCTGTGTCGCTGCTACTGTCCCCTGGGCAGTGCAGGCCTTGATGGCCATGGCTGCCTGTCCTGAGACATCTCTATATTTAGGCATAGGCATGAGACAGCCAAGGTAAAGAGAGACACCCCCCAAATTACTTCAGAACACTGTTGCCCTTGGAGCTGTGGCCATGTATCTGTCCTTGCGTCTGTGTGCCATGGTGTAAAGGCAGTTCCCCAAAGCCACAGCAGCTTGGAAAGCATCAACTCTTTTTCAATGGCAGTCCTTGAAGCTGGGTGGGTACGTGCCACTGGGCGGGGACCACACACAGTAGCTTCCTATTTGCTGTACTGAAGGGACACCACATACTCCATTTTAGAAGAACATTACATGGAGCTCTGAGTGACCCAGCCTGTCCACTGTCTCCTGTCTCTCAAAATCAGGTGTCCTGGAGCCCGCATGAGGAACTGTTATCTCCCAGGGCCTGGTGGCCATGGTCGTGTTTTCTCATATAGGGGCTTTCAAAGTCTCTGTGCCTAGGAAGAACAACTCCGCTCTCTCTTCTGGCTTGGCGCAGAAGTCTGCCCCTGAGCTGCTCTGCTGGCTCTTCCTGCAGGAGTCTCCCCAGCTGGCCTTCAGTTCCCTTGGTCTTCTTGCTATAAGTCCCTGCTTCTGTCTCCTTGCAGACACCCCCTCCAGGAAGCCTTCCTGAAAAGTCAGATATTTTGGATATCCTGGAAGTCATAGGCATTTCTGCTGGAACTTTCCATCCTCCGTAGACTAGCCCATCCCCTGTAGAACCTTCACTGAGCACTCAGCCTTCTACTCCCTCTGGCTCAGGCCTCTTCCTGTGCACATCTACAGACCTCTTGGGCACCCTTCGGTCACTGCTTTCGTTGAAGGACATGCTAAGGAAAAGATTGAGCCTAGAATCTTTGCCTCTTGGTCTCCTGAGTTGCTCACCCCAAAGCAGGTGGAAATGTGCTTACAAAGCAAGAGTGGGGACCACACAGGTCTCCAAGTGGCTCATTGTCAGGCCAGGGGGGGGGGGGCTGTGGGAAAGCAGCTCCTGTCTGGATCTTTGAGGCAGGAGCCAAGGGGAAGCACAAAGCCTCCCTGAGGACCCCATTCCGCAATGAGGGGTCCTGCCACCTTCACCTTCTTCAGGGCCATGCAGTGCTGTGATGGCCATGGCTGTCTGTACTGAGATGTCTCTATATTTAGGCAGGGACATAAGACAGCCAGAGTAAGAAAGACTCCCTCATGTCACTTCAGAACACTGTTGCCCTTAAGCTGTGGCTTTGACTCCAGAGAGCTATTCTCAATTAATGGCTTCCCAAGAACCTTCTGAGCTCTGGGAACTGCTCTGGCCCCAGGGATCCTTCTAGCCTCACCCCTTACTCTAATGATTAAAGACACACATGTGTGCATGTGTACACACACACACACACACACACACACACACACACACACACACACACACACACAGTTTCCCCAGCAGGGAAAGGATGGTTGCATGTGAGGAAGGAGAGGCCCTCAGACACCCAACACAGTCTAAGGCCCCTGCCTGACAGGGACAGGATGCCTATGGGGTCCAGATGGCCTCGAGTATACAGGCCAGCCTTGGCCTCTGAAGCCTGCGGAGCAGGATGTGGAGAATTGAGCGCCGGTGTGTTGTGGGTAGCTCCTTAGAGCACGTTGAAAAACCACATTCTTCAAAACTGCTGCTGAGCATGGCACCCCACAGGTCCTGGTCTCTTTAGCCCCTACCAGTCTAAACTCAAGGAGACTGAGGCACAGTGACCAGGAACTCCGTTTCCCTGGCCTCACCTGGCAGCTGCGCTTTGACTCGACTGTGTTGTCCTGGGAGGGAAGCTGGACCTGGCATAGGTCTGCTCCTTCCCAGGGTCTTTGACCAGGATGGAGGGGAAGGAATGAAAACTGTCCATTTCCCAATGTTTGTGTTCAAGGAGGTCATTCCTGCCTGCTTTCAGAGTAAATGCTCCTGTGGTAACCCTCAGAAGGGGTGCATCCTTGGATAGATGGCCATTTGGCCTCAGTATCCACCGGCATGGGCCCAGCTGCTGTGAGTTAACGCAGGGCAGCCAGGACCACCCTGCTGGTGTAGGGCTTGCAGCCCAGCTCCTCCACGGCTGCCATGTAAGGGTGCTCACCTTCCATTCCCTGTGCTCACAGAAAGCACCAGCTATTGTTTGCTCAGGTCGTCAAGGCTTGTGTTCAGGACAGATGTTCCTCCCTAACAGGCTTGCTGTTAAACAAGCCACAGTAAGGTGAAGGCCGACCACAGCACACCAACCCAGCGTCCACCGTGTCCTACAAGTATCAGTTGCTTCCACTTGGGATTAGGGTTGTTTTCAGTTTGGGGCTTTTCTTCGTTGCTGTAACCAAAGACCCTCAAATGAGTAATTTATAAAGAATAGCAGCTTCTTTAGTTCCTAGCTTTGGAAGCTAGGAGATCAGAGTGGTGAGGGTGTCACTGTGTCAGAGTGTGGTGTGACAGAACAAGGATTCGAGGTGTTCTTATGAAGATGGTCACCCCATCATGGGAGTCCTATCCTGATGACCTCATCTAATCCACCCATCTCCCCAGGTCCCAACCTCCCAGTACTGCCACACAGGAACTGTGTGTTAACCAGGACATACTGAACATCTCTAAATATCATCAACATGGGCATTTGGGGGTTGCTCCCCAGCACACAGACTTGGGGTACACACTGAAACCACACCAGAGATTCTGTAAACCCCGCCAATGTGTGAAAGTCTCTGGGTGGGCAGAGCTCATCAATCTGTGGCAAGACACCATCAAACCAACTGGTTCACATACTTGTAGTCCAAGCTGCTCAGGAGGTTGAGGCAGGATTGCTTGGGTTTGGGAGTTCCAGACGGTCTGAGCAACATTAGCAAGAGGCAGGAGATGGAGGCTCAGTATGTAGCCCTGGCTAGCTTTGAACTCTGGATAAACCAGGCTGGTCTCGAACTCATGGAGATACACCTGCCTCTGTCTCCCAAGTGCTGGGATTAAAGATGTTTGCCACCATACCGAGCCTTTGATGTCATATTTAAGAGAGAAGACATTTTTAATTTTGGCGGTATCCAGATGAATTTTTTTTCCTTCTTAAGAAAAATTTTACTGTGAGACTCAGATTCTATGTTCTCTGTAGACATGTGACAGACTAAGCTAGTTCTTGTTTGTAGTGGGCAGTGTGTGTCAGGGGTGGCACTTGCTTTTTCTACAGTCTCTAACCATAAGGGTGGCATTTTCGATGAACGTTAGCTGCCCCTGTCTCCCTGCCTTGTCATACTTTGTTTCTCTGGTCCCTGGGAGAGGAATCTAGGGCTGATACCCAGCTGACTAGATTGCTCTGTTTCCATCCTTACCTGGATGCCACACTGTCTAGTTGTTGTAGTTTTAGTGAGAGTTTAGGAGCCAGCATGTGTACTGTGTCTTGGTGGTGATGGTCAGCCCCAGGGGCAGAGCCCTGGGAACTCTGATGGGGTATACAAACCTGTTAGCACAGCTTTACCACAGGACTCGGGTCCCTTATCCTGAAGGTCACCTTTATTACAGAAACTATCAAAACCAGCTCCCAGGAAGCCTGTGTAGCCACACTCTTCCTAGATCTCCAACGGTTCCTCCCTTCTCCCACACTCTCCGATGGTAACCCCAAAATCCCCGTGTAGTAGAGGACAGGCCATGAATGAGCCTGCCCCTTTAAAGTTTTCTAAGGAACCAAAAAGTCGGAGCTACATAATGGAAACCACTTTGCAGCCTCCAGCATGGCCATTTATCTCAATCACCAGTGCATTTAAGATGTGGGCCAAACATATAAATCATATCTTGAAAGAAAGTATGTTGGTGCCACAAAAATTACCCTGTATTCTTACCACCTAATTCAAAAAATGTGTTTTGAAGCTTAGCGGAGTGCAAACAAGCCCAGGCTGTCAGTCTCCCCACACATCCTACCTCGGGCCCTAAGAGGGGCAGGGCTGAAGCATGATTGGCATGCCTTAGTGGGCGGAGCTTAAACTGCTCTTTTGAAGGTCAGTGAAGAAAAAGGCCAAGCCCCAAGGAGGTTCTTTCCCATTGTGTCCTGTGTCTCCCACTCAGTGGCTCTTGAGGTGGCACTCTCCAGAGCTTCTTCACTGACATCCCAGGGGAGGGGGCTAAACATCTCTGCACCCTAAGGCCCATCTTCCAGACTAAATGAAAAGGCAGGCGTGTGCTGGGGGCTGGGATCTGAGTTCCTGGCATGAAACTTCCATGATTCCATTTGATTCCATGTCTGCCTCAGCAGTTCCTGGGAGAATAGAAGAAACCAGGAGGCGTGTGTGAACCCTTCCTACAGACACACTCGCTCACTCACATGCACACTCACACATTATGCTTCTGCTCTGAGAGTGCACTGAACACTGAAAGCATTGAAGAGGAATGAACTCACACCTGGGGTCCCACCAGAAGGGATCCTGTTCTCACCTCATGGCCTCATCTCAATGGGCTTTTGTTACCAAGCACAGGGTTTCTCTGTTGATCTAATTCATATGTGAACATGTTCCATACCTTTAAATCCTGTCTGCACACAGGCCCTAGATCCCTTCGGCTGTCATGAGATAGTGTCACATCCTGAGAGGGACAATTGGGATCTCCCTGCCACAGAGAATGTGCTAGAAGGTGTGAGGGTCCCCAGGTGTGGAGAGGTGGCACCTCCTCTTGCTTCCTTCACATCTGTTACAACAAGTTCAAGTGGAGTGGTTGGAAGGAGCTGTCTCAGTGAGGGTGTCTGTTGCTGTGACGAAACACCGTGACCAAAAGCAAGATGGTGAGGACAGGGTTTATTTGCCTTACACTTCCACATTGAAGGAAGTCAGGACAGAAACTCAAACAGGGCAGGAACCTGGAGGCAGGAGCTGCTGCAGAGGCCATGGAGGGTGCTGCTTACTGGCTTGCTCCTCATGGCTTGCTCAGCCTGATTATAGAACGCAGGACCACCAGCCCAGGGATGACCTCACCCACAATGGGTTGGGCTCTCCCCATCAATTACTAATTAAGAAAATGCCTTACAGGCTTGCCTACAGCCCTGTCTTAATGGAGGCATTTTCTCAATTGAGGTTCCCTCCTGTCAGATGACTCAACCTTGTATCAAGTTGACACAGGAGCTGGCATAAGATTACCCCTCAAAACCAACTTTATTAGGAGAAAATCTCTCAACCATGAGGGTATTCTCTACTCTGAAGTAAGGGAGTAGCCAAGAGAAGAACATCACACCAGAGACAGAGGGGCGGGGGAGATTGATATGGGGAGGAAGATGAGGGTGAGAGATGGGGAGGAAGATGAGGGTGAGAGATGGGGAGGAAGATGAGGAATGAGAGATGGGGAGGAAGATGAGGAATGAGAGATGGGGAGGAAGATGGGGAATGAGAGATGGGGAGGAAGATGGGGAATGAGAGATGGGGAGGAAGATGGGGGTGAGAGATGGGGAGGAAGATGAGGGTGAGAGATGGGGAGGAAGATGGGGGTGAGAGATGGGGAGGAAGATGAGGGATGAGAGATGGGGAGGAAGATGGGGGATGAGAGATTGGGAGGAAGATGGGAGATGAGAGATGGGGAGGAAGATGGGGGATGAGAGATGGGGAGGAAGATGGGGGATGAGAGATGGGGAGGAAGATGAGGGTGAGAGATGGGGAGGAAGATGGGGGATGAGAGATGGGGAGGAAGATGGGGGATGAGAGTTGAGGAGGAAGGAAGCCTCCCTTCACAAACTTGGCAAGCCACTGAGAAGCTCCCACACACAGAATGACAGGATCTTGAAGGGAGAAACAGGCCTTTCAGTTTGCCCTTAGAAACCCCCAAAACAAAAGAGGTTTTCTGATGTTTAAAGGCTTTGTGGAACAGAAGGGAGGGACCAGGGGAGATAGAGGGATGTTGCATACCATGTGATTCCATCTGGCTTAGTTTACCTGCCAAGGGCACAGACTATATAAACTTACCGTGCAGTTGCAAGGGGGTAGGACTAGTCCTACAGCCAAAAGTGGTAGGAAGGAAACTACCAGGGACCCAGAAAGAAACTGCAGGAGATGTGGCAGCTAGAGGGTCTGTGATAGCTCCCCTCTCCCAGCATCTTCCCCAGCCCCGTGGCAGCCCCAGTTAGAACTGACTGGTGGTGAGGAGCTGCAGGCATACTCCGGGATAAGTCTCCCCTTTCTTCTCACATAGGAGAGGCCTACATGGCTGAGGGTAACTTTTCTTTTCTCCTGCCCCGGGCATGTTGGACGAGCAGACCTGTCTGTCCTACCTCATTGTGCAGATTTATTTGCAAGACTGTCCCAGAGGGGATGTGAAGACCCACTGACAATGAACTCCTTTGCCCACTTCTTGGAAGGGCATCAGGAGGCTACACAACACCCATAGCTAGCCCTGCCCCTTAGCTTTCAGCCTTGCTAGGCTGGGAATCTGCCCCTCTGCTGACTCCCCCAACCACCACCTTTATCCCTGACTGTCCTAGTCAGCAGAGGATGTCATGGGCCATACATCAGCCCACAATCCATCAGCCATAGGCCCCACAAGCCTAATCTTTCCGGTTCTCACTCTTGGCTTAGGCATTTTGTCTCAGGAGCCCTTCCTGGTCTTGATGCTACCTGCTGATAGAATCCCCTACACCTAGGGCTGCCTGCCTAGAAGGGTCTGTGACAGATGATAGCACAGAAGCATGGCGGGGGCACGTCCCTCAGAAGGACTATGACAGACTTTCCAGCCTTCAGGGGTCTGATTCCTCCTAGAGAGTCTGTAAAAAAAGCTCAGGTCAGGATCTTACCTGGTCCCAGCACAGTCTACCCCTGTTCCTGTTCCCTGTCCTTCCCAGAAGAGGGATATGTAGTGGAGAGGCCCACAAGGCATAAGGAGTGCCAGTCCTAACTTTCACAAGCTGCAGTGTGGCTTAAGATGGATACAATCACAAGTGAACACATTTAACACACCCCAAAATCTAAATATATTTGTACCATTCCTGGGTTTTGACAGTGTGCATTGGAAGAGGCCCCTCAGCCCATGGTGTGCACTGCAGTATGGCCCAGAGCAGACCTAGGCTGGAACGGGATGCCAGCAGCTCCTTTCCAGGGTCTATCATGCCTATGCTGCAGCTGGCACACCCTGATGCCCTCTGGGCCTGTAGATTCAGGCAGACCTGCCTGGCATGAGTCCTGGTTGCAAGAGCCCTTCTCTCATCCCAGAGTCGTGGCTGACCTACCCCTTTCCTTGCAGAGCTGAGGTTCCTGCTCCTTCAGTGATACTGTGATGTGGATGGATAAGCAAAAAAAAAAAAAAAAAAGAAAGAAAGAAAGAAAGAAAGAAAGAAAGAAAGAAAGAAAGAAAGAAAATCTTTCCAGGCTAGAGAGGTAGCTCAGAGGTTAAGAGCACTGGCTGATCTCTAAGTCCTGAGTTCAATTCCCAGCACCCACATGGTGGCTCCCAGCCATCTGTAATGAGATCTGGTGCTTTCTTCTGGTGTTTAGGCAAACATGAAGCAGAATGTTGTATACATAATGAACAAATAACTTAAAAAAAAAAACAACAACTTTCCTCCTCAAGTTGCTTTTGCTTTTGGTCTTGGTATTTACAACAGCAATAGAAACCCTAAGTAAATACACTAAATACATGTGTATGGTGTGTATGTGTTTGCATGTGTGTGTGTGTGTGTAAGAAGCAGGCCATGAAAGTCCTCATCTTCCACCTCATTCACGGGGCAGGTCTATGTTGTTTGCCACTTTGCACAGCAGGCTAGTGCGTAAATTCCTGGTGACGCTGGTCTCTACCCCCCACCTCTCTGTAGGAGCACAGGGGTCACAGACACATGTGACCATGCTCAGCTTTACATGACTTCTAGGATCTTGAATTCAGGTCTTCAATGCTTGCACTGGACCATCATCTCCTCAGTTTTCATAGGCAGTCCCCCAAAGACTAGCAAGTGTCCACTATGAAGCATCTGTTCAGTATTTTTGCCCATTTTTAAGAAATAAGTAGAATTCTTTACACCAGCCCTTTTTATATTGAAAACATTTTCTCCTAATTTGTGGCCTTTTTTTGTTTACCAGCATTAAATTCTTAATTCTTGTTAAAGGCAAGTCTTTCATTCTTTTTCATTTCTGGGTATCTGTGGGCAGGCAGAGTGCCTTAAGCCTGTTGAGGCCTCATTTTGACCACAAAGAGGTCAGGGAGTTGCAGCCCTTAGCCAGTTTTATGCCCAGTGGATGCACCATCCACAGTGGGCTGGGCCCTCCATACTATTAATCAAGAAAACGCCCCATAGGCTCGCCCCCAATTGGAGGGATTTTTTCAGTTGAGGTTCCCTCTTCCCAGGTCACTCTAACTAGTATCAGGTGACAAAACAAAACTAACCCACCTAGAAATTTCCAAAGCTTTATAGCCCTGCAGTGGTGACACACACCTTTAATTCCAGCATTCAGGAGGCAGAGGCAGGTAGATCTCTGAGTTCAAGGCCAGTCTAGTCTACTGAGTGAGTTCCCAGACAGCCAGAGCTGTTACATAAAGAAACCCTGTCTTGAAAACCAAAAATCAAAATCTTTTTGGTGCCTTTCTCTTTAGAAAAGAGTATAGAAATCTGCTTTGGTGGATTATGCCTATAACCCTAGCACTTGGAAGGCTAAGGCAGAAGGATTGCATTGCTGTGAGTTCTGGGCTATGGAGTGAAACTTGGTTATTCTCCCGTGCCAGCAAACCAGGCATTAACATCTGAGCAAACTCTGCCATCTCACTTTCTTCATTCATGCAGAAGACAACTGGGGGCCTGTTTAGGACAGTGCTCTCCTGGGTACTAGTGAACCACACTGGTCATGGCCAGGCTGCCCCAGTGGAAAAGTCCACCATTGTCCCTAGGAGTTGGGTCTGAAAGACTCCAGTGGTTTCATAGTAAACCCTTGGATGACTTATAGGAGGGCCAGGCAATGTCAGCAGAAACCCCACGTATCCAGGAGCAACCATGAGGAGCTCTACCTGCCCATCCACAGAGGATGCTACTCCACAGCACCCAGAAAGTCTAGGCAGAAGATTCCAGCGTTTACCCTCCTCTTGATCCGATGGTTCCAACCACAGCACCCCCCAGTGTCCCCTCCTCCACACTGGCTGCCCAGCCTTTTCAATATATGGTCTCCCAAGCTCGGCAACTTGTGGGCTGTGTGATCTCAGGCAAACTTAACCTCTCTAGACTGTTCCTCTCATCTCCCAGGCATAATGGGAGTATTAGCTCTGGGTCTGCACACAGCCCATGACACAGGCGGCTGTATAAATGTGCTTGTTGAATGGGCCAGTATAAGTAGCTGAATCGTGCTGCAATTATTTTAATGGTTCCCTCCCTCCAGCTCAGCCTAAAGATCAAAAAGACCAAGTCAAGAGCTCTTACATACAGGCAGCCAAGTCACCTACCAGGCACCACTCTGGTGGGGACCTGGAACCAAAGAGATGGTGCCCAAGTTCTCTTGCTCTGAAGCAGGGACCTGTATAGAAGGGGAGGGAGAGTATGGGGACACTGCCACCTTAGCTCAAGAAGGAGAAGTTACCTTCTATGTTGGTTTCCATATTCTTGACAGCCAGCACTGCTGTGAATGTTTAACTTGGCCAGACCTCCTGCCTCCTACCAACAAGCTGGTCCTTTCCTCCGCTCTGCAAATGGGGTAGCCTTGTGCAACCCATTCTAGGAATTTTGGAAGTCTGAAGGCACAGCTTCAGGGAGCAGCTCTCTGGAGGCCCTAGCGTACCAGGGTCTTGGACCTGCTGTGCTGACTTCAGGCCACCTCTCTGCAGGATTTTTACTAGGAGTTACTGGGAGACCTGGCCTAAGGGGCCACCTCCTCGGGATGTTGCTGGAGTGGGTTCCCTCTCCCATTTCACACCCTCAGGCTTCCCAGGGATACAGAGAGTCAGGATCTGGTAGTCTCTGGTCTGTTACCCTGCCTAAGTAACCTGGGGTTGCTGGGGGAGGGCTGTTCTGAGTGACAGCCAGCTTCCTTGCCTTGGTGTTGTGTTGGCAGCTAGCCTAAGTAGCATGAATAGTGGGACAGGACAAGTCTCTCTCAAGTGCTCTCCTGACAGGACCCCAACAGCTCCTGCTCTCACAAGCTTCTCCGGCATAGGGGGACCACTGGACAATAGTGCATGCTGCAAAGGTCAGGGGCTGACCAGGTCCACTGAGGATGTGGAAGCAGATGCTGACGGGGCCACACAGCTGCTGCAGTCCATCCTTCTCATTCAGCTTGCTCATTGGCTTTGAGGTCTTGGGTAAAGAAATTTGAGGTTTAATCCAAGAAATAGCGCATCAGTCCTCAATGCATCTCTGTATGTTGGGAGGCATACACCTTTGAGCTCAAGAAAGAGAAGTTACCTTCTATGCTGTGCTATGGGAGTGTATGCTTCTGTTGTCATGGAAGCTGTACTTGGGAAACCATGGGCATCGTGGGGCAGCAGAACCCCTCAGCTCAGTGTCTCCCCTTCTTCACACAGATCTGGGACATGAGTGAGGAGGAGACCATCTGAGGCAGCCACAGTTCAGGAGTGTTCGGCCTTCAGCACAGGACTGGTGATCCGGGTCCTGCCACCTCCCTGGTTCTGATACCTGCTCCCCTGAGGACTATGGGTACCCTTTGCTGCTCGGTTCCACTCTTTCCTGCACCATCTCACCAGCTCTGAACTCAATAATAACTTCGGTATTGCCACTGATCTGGGGCTCAGGTCCTTCCATGTGCATTGATTTTTCCCTCCTGTTGTTAAAAGATTTCCCTGGATCTTTTTGCCTTGGCTCATAGGAGTGCCAGGAAGCATCTAACTCAAGGTAGATCAAACAAGGATGTGCTGGGCTGTCCTGGGAGAGCACCTGCTGTGGGCCCTGGGCAGCAGCCAGGGCTGAGCTGAGTGTTCAAGTGGAGTGAGCACCACACTGGCCTTCCCTTAGCTGTGGGCATGTTGTGATGCCACCTTGCTCCAGGGATGAGACGCTCCTGCCACGGTGCCTGACTGGTGTGGAGCTGGACCACAAACAAGCAGGTGCTTCCTTGGGGTTGCTATTAGGACAAGGCTAGTGGTCACCTGTCCCAAGCAAATGGACTCTTCCTGGCATCCCCTTTCTATACTTACACACCTTCAACTTTGTCCAGAATAGAAGCCCATACATGGCGGACTTTGGCAGATTTCAGTAACGAAGACTTGAGAGGACCTTGGCCTAAGGCAGAGGCTGTAACAAGTAGCACTACCCACCTGCACAAGGACTCTCAGAAGCAGACAGGCCCATGCATAGGGTACCATGTGCCACCTTAGGATGCAAGAGCCACACAAAGCCTTGGTTTAAGAGCACTTTATTATTGTTCTTAAGGCTACTTTTAAGTACAAAAAAAAAAAAAAAAAAAAAAGATGGCCTGCCAAACCTTTTTTTTTCTTCTTCCAGGAAAAACAGGCCACAGAGAATGGTATATTACAGATTTACAAGCACAGAGAGGGGTCAGCTCGCACATGGGTGGCTTGATTCTGAGGAGGTCACAAGCTCCTGCCCAGGCAGGATGGCGACTCCCCAGCTGACGTGTGGCATTCCCCTCCAGGGCACAGCCTATTCCAGATAGGTCAGTGCACCAGAGACCAGCCACCCATACTGCCACCCCAACCCCCACCAGCAACAACCCGCTCACTGGCGGGTGTCTGAGGCCTGTTGCCCACAGAGCCAGTCCGCGGTGCGGTTGTTTTCCTGTGACAACCTCAGTAGCCTGTGGAATAACAAACTAGTGGCTATTAATGCGGACGCAGTGTTGTCATGGAGTAACTGTGTACCTGCACGATTACAGACACACCTACGACAAAAAAGATCAACTTTTTTTCCCAAACAACAACAAAAAATGATTACGATAGGAAAGGGAAAAATTAAATAGCTACATATCATTAACAAATTAATTGTTCTTCAAAAATACCTACAAATTTCTCTGTACATTCTTTACGCACAGCGTAATGATGGTCTTTAAAATTACCTATATAAAAAAAGTGTTCTCAACAATTCTTTTTTTCCTACAGAAAATATAGGGGCCTGAATGCCAAGCTTGGAAGCCCAGGAGAGTGGAGTGAACTGTATGCGGGCAGGAGGGCTGTCCACTTTTGTAAAGGCCGGTAGCCACCCCATGACTACGAGTGTTGGTCTCTGCCTTTCTGCCCTCGCCTGTTTCCCAAGTTCAACAGCTAACCTGTTTTCTTCCTACTGAAGTCAGCCCCATGGGCTCCCATGTTCAAAGAGTCTATAATGATGCCTTGTTGGGAAGGTGGTCCTGGCCAGGTGATGTCCTGGTCCTCTAGTGGGCTAGGCCAGGGGACAGAAATGCTTGTGGCCAGGAGCAGCAGCAGCGGTGGAGCATCCCAGCCATGTCTGTCCTGCTTGCTTCTACTGTCTAGCTAGTAGCTATTAACAGAGCGGCCAATAGTGAAGCAGGAATAACTGTATGGTTATTAGAGAGGAATGTGTACGGCCTTGGCCCCGGCATGAGAGGAAGCACACACAGAGCCGTGCTGCAGAGTGTCGGGCACCTGCTGTTGGGCCAGGAGTTGGAAAGGAGCAGTCTGCATCAAGGAGCTTAACGACATGAACTCAAGTTCCCAGCCCAGGATGCAGAAAATCAGCAGCAATCAGCCACTGGCTATGCGCTCCTTCTCGGAGTAAAGTAGCATGGACTACATATCTGAGAAGCACGGCTGTACCAGCAGTCAATGTATCTAGGGCTGTGACTGACACAACAGGCTAACAAGGCCGGCCAGTGAGAAGCCAGTCAGTGCTACAGTCTGAGCTTATAGTCAATAGGAACCAGTTATTTTTCTTGTTAAGACATGCACCATATCAGAAGCACTACAGAATCCTCTAGCCTTGACCCTAGCCTCACAAACTGCAGCGTTCAGAAGGTAAATAAATGCCCATGGTCGGGGGTCTGCAGTCCACTTGTGAGCACCTCAAGACTAGAAAGAAAGACCTAGAACCTGCTAGAGACCTTCTAAGTTGGGCAACAATGAAAGCACACATGGTCAGAAGTGTTCCCTAGCAGTTTGCTGGCATTTCAGACAGCTGCCAAACAGGCAGCCCTGCCCACCATAGTGCAAATCAGGACAGTTCTTTTCAGGCAGACACATGCACACACAGACTAAGCTAGACCCCAGGTGGAAGCCAAGCCGTGCATACCCAGTCTCAAAAGCTAAGAGCACAAAGCGTCCGGATCCCCATGTCTTCATGGCTTGTGACTAAGAAAGGGCCGCAGGGTCCCGGCTGCCAGGTGGCAGACCTGCAGAGGTTTCTTTGGTAACCGGGGCAGGAAGCAAGGATGCTCTGCTGGACCGATGCTCCGCGCTGTTCCTGTTGCCATATTGAGACTCCTTGTACGAACACCAAGCAAGTACAAAAACAGAGCAGAACAAAAGTCCAGACAACATGGTTTTGCGAATAAACCACCCTCCCCCTCCCCCCAACATTTTTTTCTTTTTCTTTTTTTTTTTTTCTTCTTCTTCTTTTTTTTTTTTTTTTTTTTTTTTTTTTAAAGCACTGACTGTTCAAAGCTCAGGCAAACCATGCAGATCCCTGTGTGGTTGGAGGGTGGAGGCCCCTTCAGGAGACCACAGAGGGGGAGTGACTATGGCTGACCATGTGGGCAGTGGGGCTGGCTGGCTGACCCCGGCGTGAGGCTGACTCTGGGCTGCTTGAAGCGCTGTCCTTGGCCGCTTTGATTTGAAGCCATGTATCGCCTAGTGCTTTAGCAAAGTGGTCATCCACAGAGCCAGTGATGGACACCGAGTTGGCTGCCGGCTCTGGTTCCTTGTAGTTCTTGCCCAGGCTCCGACGGAAGTGCTCTTCCACCACAGGGTCACAGGTGGTAGTTGCTGCAAGGGACAAATCAGAAGAGAGGTGGCTGTATCCATGGGCCAGGGTACCCTAGTCAGTAATACTTAAACATGCTGAGTTAAAGTGACAATTAAGAGTGTCTTCATGGCACTAAATAACTAAGCAACAATGGGAGAACCTGTCTTCCTGTCACCTGAAACTCAGAGGGGCCAGGAACCAAATATTAACCCCTTCCCACCCAAGCCATGGGCAATTCAAGGTACACATGTGCTCAAAAACATTGTTTTAAAACTCAACACTAAGTAAATTTTAGGGAGAGAGGTCACAGCCCACAGCTTAATCCAGGGTCTCCACAGGCAATAGGCTGTGGTGGAAAACTCACCACTGGGTGGTCTCCGGTAACTGGCAGACCCCGGTGCAGAACAGCCACTGTGTGCGATGGGACAGTGAGCAAGGTTGCAGTTACGAGCACCTGCAGACGCGCAGGTGATCACCGAGGGCCGGTTCTGTAAGGAGGGAGAACAGATCAGCTCCTCTTCATCCACTGATGAGGCTGAGCAGCTGCTGCCGGAGGGCCCAGCTCTCAGATGGGGACCTCTCCTACACTCAGTTGCCCTGGATCCCCTCCCCTGGCACACAGAGCATCTCCTCAGGGCCAGGCCCCTTCCTCCTTGTCAATGAGTGTGGACAGACTGGAAACCTGGGAAACAGGTCCACCGTGTCTGTGCTTTTAAAGCCTCTTCCTACATTTCTGTCAGAAGCCTCACCCTTTTGTTGTCTCGGGCTTGCTGTGTGGTGTGAAGGCAAGGCAAGCATTCATGTCCTCAGTAACCCTTTACCTTCCTGCTCTTTATGAGACAAGGTCTTATGAAGTTGCCTTGAACTTGTAACCCTCCTGCCTCAGCCTCCCAAGTAGATAAGATCATAAGCCTGAACTACCAGGCCTGGGCTTGAGGTTTCTTTGTTTTTGTTTTTAAAGTAATAATTTTGCCAGGAGGTGGTGGCATGCCTTTAAACTCAACACCCTGGAGGCAGGCAGATCTATATGAGTTCAAGGCCAGCCTGGTAAACAGAGCGAGTTTCAGGACAAACAAGGCCACATGGAGAAACCCTGTCTTGAAACCCTCCAAAAAAGAATTGTATTTTCCTTTAATAATAATAAAGAGCCTGTGTCCTAATGACAGGTTTGTGACCACTGACTTCATTATGATGCAAGCCCCAAACAAAGCTACTGACATTTAACTCTGTGAAATCCATAGTGGGTAAGCACAGGCCTCTCAGGATTGCTACACTGATCCTGAGGAACAGAGTGCTAAGGATGATGTAGGGAGGGACTGGGGGGCAGGGTCGCTCATGAAGGCCAACCCTGTACTGTGCAAAGCATCAAAGCCTTGGGATAGAGAACCAAGGTTCCTTCAACTTCAGGACTTTAGCTCAGGGTTTCCCAAAGAGAACGAACCAAGCTGCCTAACTACAAGGTGACCTAACATACACACCTGCTGGCGCTCCACAGCTGACCTGCTGCTGTCGCTGCTGTTCTTAGTCAGTGCAAGAGGCTGCTCCATGAGGCCAGGCAGGGATGCATACAGGTGGCCACCATGCAGGCTCACAGCAGGAGCTGCAGCCCGCTCAATGGGACTGCGGCTGCGTTCCCTTGGATCTCTGCGGCAGTCTCCATTGACAGTCTTATTCCTGAAAGATAGGGGCATGCTCAGAGGGTGATGACTGAGAAAGGGGACCCTAGTGAGGAGCCATGTACCCCCAGATGTTTCCATAACATTCCTACCCTGATGCTACCCTGATGAGTTGGGGAAACAGGTCTTAAGTATAGGTAGAAGAACCTTTGAGCCACGTTTGACTTTGTGGCTTCCTTCCTTCCCTGTTGGTAGACATGTCACTTAGCAGTATTGCCTGTCTATCTACATAGGAGACCTTGGTCACTGAGGTAAGATGGGAATGCTGATGACCAAAGAAACCTGCCACATGCTATGAACCAGTTCTGAAGAAGACAGCAGCTTCCCTGAGCTGTAGGGGCCTGTGCACTTGGCAGATGCCACACAGACCAGATGCCCAATGCTGCCTCTTCCATAAGGGACCTTAGTGTCAACAAGTATGGCATGAGAACCCACAAAGCACAGATTACACAAACTGTGCCAGGCTCAGCTCTGCCCTCCCTCCATCTCACTGACTCTAGAACCATCACCTGTTCTTTCCACTTAGGCTCTGTCCCCTTTTAACATGCTGCCAAAGTATACACTTTACATTTAAAGGAAAATGGGGGCTGATTCCTCAGGCTTTGGGAAATTTCAGATTATTCTCTGAACCTGTCACTGACCTGCTCTTTACTATCGGAGAAGCAGGCCATATGTACTTGGGCTTTGAGCAGAGAGCAGCCATGCCAGCCTGCTGGGCCAGCTAAATACAACATGCTAATGTTTAGTCATACAGCACACATAGACAGTATGTGCAGTCTTCATGCACGTATGCATGTGCACACATACACATGCACACAACAGCCATAACTTTCTTAGTGGCCAATTACCTTTCAGTTATAAGAAGGGACACAATACAGCATCATCTTTAAAGCTGAGAACACTGACATGCCAACTCACTAGATCATCATCCCCTGACTGTGCTGTGTCCATCTCAAAGCCATCTTCTTATTGAGCAAATCTAACATGATAGAGCTCTTTTCAAGTACCAGCAGTCAGCACCTTTTCCATCAACCCTGTTCCCAACTGCCTTTCCATTTTTACCATTGGCTTTGTCCCACAAACCTTTTATGCTGTGATTACAGTAGCAACAACTGTCCACCTGCCATTCTCCAAGGAGGCTGCAGCCATATCATATTCTGAATGTGCATTGGCCCTGAATTCCAGGACACTTGTGCAAACCCTCAGGGCAGAAGCTACTGCACCACTGCTGATCACCTCTGCCCATCCTAGCACTGAAAGCTTTTCAGAGACAAAGTCCTGCCTGTCTTGAGCTATAGATCACCTGCACAGGGAAAGGAGACTCATGGGAACCAGAACCACAGAACCACCCACTGTGGTTCCCAAAAGAACTGCAGCAGGCAACAGGTACAGAAGAAAGTCAGCATAATAAGGACTGGAGGGTTTGAGGACCCTACAGATAGCAAGACATCAGGCAGCATCACTTGTCCCCTTGACCTCAAGGTGACCAGTTCTTACCACCTTTGATACCACTTTCACATGGCCAAGCACCAACTTCAATGATGAGATGCATAGAGAGCATAGAATGAAGTGGTGCCAGCAGGGGCCTGCAGGACTCAACACCTAGGGAATTATTCAATTGGCACTGGGCATGGTACATCATACAAAATACCACAAAATACAGAACAGGCCTGGGAACTTGCTGGTTAATTTTAGCAAAATTACACATCACTCATATTTCCAGCTCATTTTCCTGGTTCCTGGAGCTTAAAGACAGACATTGTTTTCCATGTCCCTCCCCTTTGAATGAATCACAGCCCAGTGCGTCCTGTGCCGTCAGGACGCTGACCCAAACCACACGCATCCTGCCGCTCCTTAAAGACAAAGTTGATGGATGGATGGAAAACCAACAGGGGCCCCACTAGGGCCTAGAGGACTCACGGAGCTGCCTGGGAGCAGCGACCTTGTCCATGGGCAGGCATTTCCAAGCCAATTATTTTAGGAGAGACGCAGAAAAGGTGAGTAGGCAATCATCCAGGCCAGAGTTTTCTGGGGATAGTTGCCATGTGAGCCTCCCGATCACCCTCTGAGCTCAGAAGACAGAATGTTACAGCGTTTGGAGAAAATAGACTAGATCCCGAAGTCACTCCAACAAGTGGTGAAGCAAGTGTCTGGCTCTCCACCAGGGTAGGCCAGAGGGCTGGCCCTGCCGGACACCTTTCCAAGCTTTAGGAACCATGCTACACTGGGCAGGATATCCCATCCCGGAGGTGACACCAATCTGTGCTGGCATCACTGCGTGCCAAGCCAGAGACTCTCTTGCTCTCACACTGTGTCCTGGGAACCTGCATGACAGTCACAGACCTTCCCACAGCCTGACACTAATACTTGGGAGAGAGGAATTAAGCCTTTAGACCCTCCCAAAGCCACAACCCTTTGAAGTCATCTACTTTGACAAGATCGTGGCAGGGACATGATGGTGTAGACCATACCTTCTATGCCTCCAACCATAGCTTCCCATCCCTTGGCAATCAGGAAGAAAGTCGTGTTCCCATGTCCACCTCAAAGCCAAGAAAGTACAAATAACACCATCTGAGGCTGGCTGGCATTTCTGTCTCATGTCCATAAAGGTGCTTTCTCACTTTCTGCTCAGTGAAACTTCAAAACTTAACTCCAGAGAACTAGCCAACCAACACATACCACATTCACTCTGTCAGGAATCCGAGATCTGAGCCCCAGGTGGGAAGGAAGACGGTTGGTTCCCAGGCTATTCATGCTGGTGGTCTTTTCATCACTTGCTGAGTGATCAGACCTTATGATGATGGACTCTCAAGTGGGAAACAGACTCATCAGACCACGGTACTGTCTGAATTACCAAGCTGGTTCAATCAAGGACTCACTGATGGTGTAGAGTGCTGTTTGTATGTATCTCTCAGCAACGCATTTGATTCTCTCCTGTGAACAGCCTTTAATTTCTGCCACAGACTTAATGGGTCCCCTGAAAGATGCTATGTGTGACCAGGACTAGTAAGATGTTACCAGAGCCACAACTCAATGCCACTATAGAATGAGTAAGGTGACAAGCACACCTTACAAGGGGGCAACAGTTAAGAGAGCCTCCCTCAGAAGAAACCGATCGCTCTATGTAGACAAGGCTAGCCTTGAACTGATAAGAGATAAGCCTGCTTCTGCCTATTCATGTCAGATAAAGGAGTTAGAAACACCCTGGGCTAGCCTCCACTAATGTGTGTGCTTGTACCTTAGCTTTAACAAAAAGTTGTAAAGTTTGTCTTTAAAGCTTAAAAAAGTAGAAGAAAGCATTTTTATCCAGCTATATAATAATTTTGTTCTAAGTATTATCAAAAAAGTAAAAAATAGTAAAAATTGAAAATTTTGCAGAGAAATGACTCTGTGTAAAGGCTCATCTGCCTTTCAAGCCCATGACCTTGGTTAGCATGATGATAAAAATCACTGATTGGTTCATTCCTCAGAATGCACATGGCTGGTTTCTCAGGCTCATGGTCCTCTTTCAACTCTTCTGCCTACACCGCTGGCACCAAAATGCTTTACAGGCCTCTAGAAATCCTCTACAGATGCATTCTGCTGACTGATCTATAATTAATGCAAAAGCATTTTAAGGCTTTAGACCGTGATGCTGCGACCCTTTTACAGTGCTTTATGTTGTGGTGAGAGCCCCCCCATAACTTACTTTTGTTGCTACTTCATAACTGTAATTCTGCTGTTATGAATGGTGATGTAAATATCTGACATGATACCTCTATTGGGGTCTCAACCCACAGGTTGAGAACCACTGCTTTAAAGATTTATTATTTTGCTGGCATGTATGCTTGCCCACCAGAAGAGGGCACAAGATCTAATTATAGATGGTTGTGAGCCACCATGTAGATGCTGGGAACTGAACTCAGTACCTCTGGAAGAGCAGCCAGTGAGCTCTCTAAACCTCTGAACCATCTCTCCAGCTCCTGCTTTAGAGTCTTACTGGCCCTCAGATAACACATGCTATGCACTGAGTCACAGTGTATGAGGTGAGGAGGCCAAGGCCAACCAGTGAGGATGAAGAGAACACAGCCCTAGGCCAGCCTCTCCAGAAGCTGGTGAGATATTGGCTTCCCTGTGTGCTAGGGGATGCTGTGGGGCTGGGGAATGCCTATGGAGCTGCCTCTCATCTGACCCTTTAGTTTAGCAACCCTGGATGGTGCTGGAAGGAACGTTCTTGCCTGGTTTTCCACTTTCCACCACCGCAGCCAGGGAGCACTACCCCACACTGTGTCCCCAGTGCCAAACCAGCTGTAAGGTGCCACCTCAGAACTGTGTTATATGAGGGAAGGAAAAAGAGGTGAAAGGGGATAGGTCTGCCCAAGTCTCAAAACAGGTAGGTCACCCAGCCACTCCTGTAAGAAGAGATAAAGGTTGCTGGGTAGAACAAAGCCCTGCTGATGAGGACTGGGGACTTGTCCCTACAAATGAACCCAGGGCTTCTAAGTCATCACTCGAGTCATGAAAGAGCCTGGCTGTGACATGATGTCTCCTCCATCATTACCCTGCTCCCCTGGTCTCTCAGTAACCCATGAAAGCAAGGGCAACCAGGAGCTGTGACTAACAGCCACAGTGCTGCAACACCCAGGTAAGGTCAAGGCTTTTCTGGAAGCTGAAGTGTAAGTCTTAAGAGGGAGAATCAGTGCCACACAATCTCAGACACCTATCTGTTCACACACAGCTCACTTTTTCCTGTTATGTGCCAACTACACAGGGCCTCTTACAAATACTCCTTTCTGATGGCACAGTGTACTGCCCCACCGAGGTATAGTCTCCCGCTCAGCTTCCATACTATCTACTAATAGAAATGAAATAACCAGATGAGTCCAAGGTGGCTCTGTGTCTTAAAAGAGTGGTCCCACCCACAAGCCCAGGTCTCCCAGCTTACTGAGGCTAGACCTCACACTCATGCTCCTTTCTGACTACAGCTCCAGTTTGCCCAGACCAGAACTGTCTGCATGTGTTTTACATCATTAGCTGAGACAGCAGAAAGACACGGAAGCCTGAGAATCAGGTCTGCCATGAGACTGGGGGTGGAGCACTGTGCTCCCTCCCCACGTTAGCCAAGCAAGAACTGGTCCACCTGTAGCCACCCCCCTCCCAGGACTACACACAAATAGGCCAAAACCCCATGTGCACGTCAAGCATGGTTTACAGAATCTGAAGATCATGTGCTGCACACATGCATGCTCAGATGCTAATGAATGGAGATGCTGCTGAGATTAATAAATGTTCACTTGAGATCCCTGCTGCTCCTGGGTGCACAGCTGTTTTCATCATTATACAGTCTCTCAATGAATGATACTAAAAAGTACAACCACTATTGTGTTTTTGGCATTAAGCAGTCCTCAAACTAGAGAGGGATGGGAAACATCAGGCTCTTCCTGCTGAAGCCCAGACACCACATTTGCCATGAACAGAAACCTCTAGACCACTCCTCCTCCACCCAGGACAGGCGCCACTGAGCTGATATTTGGGGGGGGGGGGGGGACGACTTAGGATGACTGAGATGAAGAATGGAGAATGGGGTGAGGCCAGGAACATGCCAAACATCCAGCACCAGGTTCCTGCAGACCCGAACCTGGAAGTCCATCTCCCACACGGAACCCCTCTCCCACTCTCAGCTTCCCTGAACAAGCCTTCCTAGGGTTAGAAAAGGAGAATGCAGGACCACAGCTCCCAATGCCCGTTTAGGAACATCGTGGCCGAGCAGGAGTGAAGATAGTCACTCCAACCACCAGGAGTGATCAAATAGAACAGGACCAGCTGATGTCTTGCACAGCACAGGTACAGTTTTATGAATGAACTGCCTTTCAGAAAGCAAACCCATTCTTAGGCAAAATCAGCATCAGAGGAGCTTAGGAGGCTGGGCAGACAGGGCAGTACTGGATCAGGGCAGAAACTCCAGGAGGGTGATCCTGGATCCCAGATCCAGAGAGGAAAGGACTGCCAGCACTGTCAGCAGGCACTCCCCACTGTTCTGCTGCTGCTACCAGTCTTTCAGAGCTTCCTGCTAAATCTTGGGAAGGTTCTCTCCAAGTTTTTCCTCCACACTTTTGCAGGAAAAAAAAAAAAATCACTAGAATAACATTTGACTGTTGGTGAAAACATCAGAAGCTTCATCCTACCCAAGGGCGGGGGTGGGGGATGTGCTCGGCAGCCAGAGATGGCTGCATGGAGGGTTAAGACACTCCAGCACCACAGCTTCCCTCTTCAAGCCACTCAGTACAGAAAAGCTTTAGAACAGAGCTTGCCTTCTAATGAGTGACAGGTGTCTTCAGAGGCCATGTCTTCCTTTGGAAAAACTCAGGGAACTTTATTCCTTCTTCCAGCTACCAGAAAAGTCTTTCCCTTCCTTACTTGCCAGAACTCAGCAACAAACACCAGCCTCTTCAAATTACCCTGGAGCTAGGTCCTCACCAGACAATCACAGCAGCACACACCCCATATGAGTGGTTGTCCCACAGCAGTGGCCAGCACTGAACCTTGCTGCAGAGGAGCACTGGGACCCCAGAACCTGGGGAAAAGCTGGCTCCTTTGGCACAGTGGTAACCTTTGACATGTGTGCTAGGTGAAATCAAGGCTGGATTACCCCAGGCCTGCAGTCCTCAGCACCCATGTCCCATAGGAAGGTGAGGTCTTGGGCTCACTTCCCAGCACCAACATGGTGGCTCACAGCTGCCTGCAACTCCAGTTTCAGGGATTCCAACATCCTCTTGCCTCTGTGAGCACCATACCCACCTCATGTATATACAGATATGCAAGCAAAGCACCCATACATGTAAAATAAAAATAATCTAAAAAGGTAGAGTCACACATAAATGTTCTTTTTAATTCATCTCTACCTGTGACTCCCTCTGGATCAGACACCCTACATTCCCACGCGTGTGTGTAATCTGCATGGCTGCACAAGGGTACCAGCACCCTACAGCTGGTGGTGACAGGTTCCAAATTACTTGATAAAGTCTTTCATACATCAATTCAATGAAGAATAAAAACCTGAAAGGAAATAAGTTTTTAAGTCACCTACAACCCTGATTGACTTTGAAAATTAGAAACCACAACCAAAAAATAACAAAAATCAGCCATTAAATTATCATAGAGCTAGCTACATGAAACTTTTAGGTATTGAGAATCTACAGCAATGAGATATGCACCTGATGATCTTTCAACACCTACCAGGGTTTTTATATAACAGTTCCAATAAGGGGCCTAAAGGCCCTTCCAGCATTTAGGAGCATGATGTCCTTGTTGAAATCCATTTTCCAAAAACAGGAGAAGAGGAAGTTTTTCTTTTTAAAGAAACACATATATTGAATTGTAGGAATAAGCTTTAAATTACTTTAAAGAAGGATGGTTTTTAAGAAGTACCCTAGTGCATGGACAATGCCAGCCACTGGATCGACCAATCACCATCAGTCTCCTTATTCTTAGACACCGAGGCCATCACCAAAGGCCTTCATCTCTCTCCAGGTCCTTCCAGGCTGCCATTCAGGATCTTGTTATGTAGCCCAAGCTGACCTCCAATTTAAGAGTATCCTGCCTCAACCTCCCTTACTATTAGGACTGCAAGTATGCACCACCATCTAGAATTCTGTGTTCCAGGAAATGTATGCTTTGTTTTCCCTGGTGGTCACAGACATCTAAGAGCAATGTTCTGGCTGTTAGAATCTACTTACTCTAAACCTTGGGGCTCTGAAGAAGAAAGAAAATGAATACAGGGACCTGACGTTCTCACTGCTGGTGTAGCATTTTATCTAGACCTGTGTAGAGGAGTCTAAGCCCCATACCTGTCCACTCTGTTAAGAGCTTCCAAAAGCCAGATGGCCATGGTTCCTCTTGCGAATGCATTCAACTGAAGTCACCTCCCCTCAAGTCCTATGACTTCACCTGTAATGAGACTCATGCTTTTAGCCACCCACCCACTGATGGGCGGGCATTTTCCTGTGCTGTTCCCAGCTCTTGGTTATATGAACAGAGCCACTGTGGGTCTAGCTGTACAAACAGGAACCAGTACACTCTATTTTCTGTTATTCTGTGTAAATTCCCAGAAGAGAACCTGTTGGATCGCAGGGTGGTTCTTGATCTTTGTCCTTAAAAGTTCTGACAAACCAGTTGGTGGTGCACGCCTTTAATCCCGGCACTGAGAGGCAGAAGCAGGTGGATCTCTGAGTTAGAGGCCATGGCTACACAGACAAACCTTGTCTCAAAAACAAAGTTCTGACAAATTACCACTGGTATATTAGGTTGGGATTCTAGAACATGCTTCTCATTCGATACCTATGCCTCCCTACTGCAGAGAAACCAAGGAAAGGTCACCAGGGATACAGTTCTGATCTAAGGACACGGAACTCATAAGTCTTCGTAAAACAGCCCACCAGGGTTGTGAGAACAACACTCACAAACACGTAAACATAGCACACAAAAGGTAATGCATGCCCTCCTCCCAGCCACCAGAATCCAAGACAGTTGGAGCTGTGGCTGTGGCCAGCTGTGAGCTTCTGGGGGATTCACAGCCACATAGCTGCAGCTCTCATTTCTCACTATGAGCCCATAACAATTGCTCCAAGTCTTCTGAGGGTGGCTAAAGTTAACAGTAAGAGCTACCACTTGTGTGGCAGCAGTGTGTGGTAAGACCAAGTCCTCAACATGTCTGCACCATTCCATGCAAAAAAGAATCTTGCTCCAACCTGCTGGTCCCTTGGCCTGGTGCAGCTTAGCTGGGCAGTGGGCAAGTCTCAGAGTAATGTGCAGCGAACTTGGTAAAGTTATTGTGCAAGTTCCCCAGAGCTGGGACAAAAGCATTTTCTATCAGACCCAAGAGGTGGACGGCTGAGGATGAGTGCCAGGGAACATGAGTGTCCAGAGGGAAGGTCCCGTCACTGAGGTCAAAGCCTCTAGACTTCGCCAAGTGCTTTTATTTATCGTTATCTTCTGTTAAAAATAAGCTTGAGAGGAGAAGTGTGAGCTTGGCATCTGGTGTACGGAGGAGGAACAGGGTCCCTAGCAGCTGTTCCCCTCCAACTAGCTCCTGTCACGTGACAGCCACACCTGAACCTGGACGGCTCCATAACTCTGCCAGCTCCCTCATAACCATTGCTCTGACAGCCCTCTGGCCCTTTCAGGATCTGGTAGCTACATGGCTCAGCTTGGGACAAGGTGCTGGGCGGACAAGAGACAGGGACCGACCAGAGGAACGTCCCTGCTGCGCCCATCAGCTCTGTCTCCCAGCTTAAATTAATTACAGCTGAAAATACAGCGCTGCCATCTGCTTTGAAAACGGCAGGATAAGGGAATAAAATGAAAGGGGGTTTTGGTACTAACCTCACTTTAATCATTGCCAAGGAGCATGAAGACAGCCCAGCGTCCTCCCACAAGAAAGCCTGGGGCCTCACAAACTTGGCAGGAACGGCGGGCGCGCGCCCCGTCAGAATAAGAGTCCCCAGGAGGAGGGTGTGAGGTGCGGGGCCGCCTGCCCCGCACTGCAGGGGAAGCTTCCTGCGGGCCTGGGAGAGGCTGGGAACTCCTGGGAGGCGTTATTTACAGAGTGCCGCCTGCCAAGAACGTTGCATGCATCGCTGCAGTTCCATTTTCAGAGAAAACAGATCTGCTGTCAGAATTACAGCAAGCCACTTCCTTTTTCTTTGTTTCCCTACCTCCCATAACATGAGGCTTTTAGCAAACTCTACAACTTGGCCAAAGGAAATGCTGGCAGGAAGGGGCGAGGCAGGAGGGAGGGGACAGGCCTACAGTTCAGAGCCTGTGGGTACTCTGGTCCTCTTGCCCTCCTCACAGACCCCACTTAAGAGGCTATTCTGTTAGAAGTGCAGAAGACCAACACCGCAGACAGGGCCAGTCCAAGTGAGCAAGCACATCATCTCATCCAGTCTGCAGGCTTGGAACCTTATCCCAGGCCCCAGCCTCAGTTACTAGGTGAGGAGAGTCAAGGGCCTGCCTGCTTCCTTTAAATCCACTGGAGGCTTACTTGCACCATGCATAGGCCTGCTGGCTGTTTTCACACGGCAACATAACTGCATTTGTATCAAGCCAGATCTGTAGCACAGAAGCTGAAATCACCTCAACAAAAGAGCATTTCTTACCGTAGGAAAGCATGACGGGGGAGGGATGCAAAGACTGTCCTCCAGTCCTACTCCAGTCCTACTAACTGTCACTGTCTATAGCAACCGTGTCCATAACACTGCATCTCAGGAGTATAACTTTCTAGTAAATGTCACATCCATCAAGCCCCAGGGAACATCTGGTAAAATGATTAAATAAAAGTAATTCATTTTTTATTTCAGAGTTTACTAAGGGTACCCAACAAGAAACTAGTAACACACACTAGTAACAACGACTCTCTGACTGGCTTGAAACACATGCCAAGTAGGTTGTGCTGACTGGCCAGGGAGCTCCAGGGGCTTGCTTCCCCATCACTGGGGTTATAGTGTGTGCCCCCAACCAGCTTTTTCATGTAGCTCTGGGGATGGAAGAATTCAAGCGCACATGAGTTCTTCACTGACTGAGCCATCACCACAGCTTGAAAACAAAAAGTATGCCAGGCAGTCACAGTCACAGAAGACACATGGCTGGCAGGCATACCTGGAGAGCTTCAGAGCTGTGTGAAGACGGTAAGTCACATAGTTTAGATAAGTAAGATGTAGACATTACTGGGGAGGTACTCACAAGCTATCAGACACCAAACAGGTACCCTTCCCTTCAACCCACAAATTCTACTTTCAGGAAAATGGAATAGGCTGGGATGCCACGGAGGCCTGCTAGTCCACAGCGACCTCCTAATGGGCCCAGGTTCTTTACTGCTGGTGCATTATTCTGGTCACCAGCATCATGAAAACAGGCTTGGAACCTTCAAAGAGAGAATCAGCTGGAACGAAACTGACATTTCTTGGAAATGCAAGGAATTAACTAATCTTTAAAGAAATGAAAAATGAGGCAGACTCGGGAAGAAATGCCCCTGGCCCTGCCGCCTCCCAGCACTTAGGAACACACTGACCACCCATCCAGCAGGTTATAGTCCTGTGACGGAGCAGCTACAAACAAGCCTAAAGTCCTGAGACCTTGCAAGGGTCTCAGGCAGCAGAACACTTGCTTGGCATGAATGAAGCCCTGTGTTCAGTCCTCAACATATAAACCAGGTGCGATGGCACACCTCTCCCCATCCCACACTGAAGGGATGAAGGCAGGAGGATAGGAAGTCATCCTTCCTTGGCAACAAGCACAGTGGAGCTGAGGCCAGTCTGTTTTCTCTCCAACAACAACCATTTCAGCTATGTATCAAATGTGCTGCTGCTGGAAATTCAAGATCCCTGGTGCACAGACCCGACCTGTGGGGTGGATGTAGCAGATCAGAGCACTTCCCTACTGGGTCCCATCTCCAACACTTCAAGGACAAAGAAGTAGGGGAGGATGGTTGTTAACCCAAGCTTCAAATGAATTATCAGCAAGTAAACAACTGGCAATCACGGGAAAATAACTTATTTTGGTTGGGTTAGGAAGTAAAAAAAACCTTTGTCATGAATAAATAAAAGCACCTTTTGTTTTTGCTGGTTATTTTTGTTTTTGAGTTAAAGTGCCTAACTAGTTAGCTGGAAATAGTAGCTTCTAGAATATAGATCAAATTATGAAAAAGAGAGCCACCCTAAGACAGACATGACCTGCTGAGTTTACCTTGGTGTATCAGCTGGTGTGACTTCCACACCTGGTGCCTCCTTCAACAGCCCTTTCTTTGACTTTTCTCATACCGTCTGTGAGAACTCAGCCTCTCTCGCATGGCAACCACACGCCAGCCCTAAATCTCTCCTTGATTTGTCCTATGTAGAGGGTCTTCCATTTCCCCACGGTGTGAAGGGAGGGTCCATTCAGTAGAAACTGTACTCTGGGCAGTCAACTTTATTCTCTTCCTGGGCTGGCACTATGTAGTGAGATCTCAGGCACCTGCATACTGAAGCACCCAGATCAGCCCTACACATCCTTAGTCTACAATGGATTAATCAGGACAGCACTTTACCACCAGTCGGGATATAGTGTCACTTCAGTGTTGAGAGACAAGCAGTCCATCATTAGCCCAACAGAAGAGTTCATGAATGCTGACCCTCCAGGACAATTCCAGGGTCCTCTAGCACCAAAACCTGCCACCAAACCCTCTCTACAACAATTGTCCTATGTTCACATCTCTAAAGCAATATGTTTGAAATTGCACCCTAAAAATACCAATTGCCCTAAAAACACCAACTAACTTAAACAAAGGAATAAAGAAAAAGCGTTTAAAAGCAAAAAGAAAACAAGGAGCAAGTCCCAGCTGCTTGGGAGGCTGGAGCAGAAGCATCAGGTGCGGGGTTTAGGCAATGCAGACTATACAGAGACACAAGCTATCTGTAGAAGGCATCACTGACAGTGAGTAAGGCTTTGGTAGACCACATCACCATCTACACATATAGGAAACAAAGATGCTGGGATGTGGGACAGTTACCAGCCAACAGCCAAGAGAAGGTGTCATGGCCTGCTCACTAGCTCCTTGGTGATTTACAAGGGAGAATGCTTTCCAGAATGTAGTGTTGCTATGGGAAACATGGAAGTAGGTGGGAAGGGAAAATGCTGGACAGACAGCTAGAACAATCTGATTTAAAGTTGAGACCATGGAATATGTGGAGATCTCTCTGCTGGGAGTCCCCAAGGATGCTCCCACCAGAGCTGGCCGGGAACCTAATGCATTAAGATGTCATGGGCAATGGTTTCAAATGATGAATGTCACAGGAGAAAATAGAACCATCCTGTGTACTCGCCCTGATTTGTGTCAGAGTCGCTTGTCACACAGGAAGACAACACATGCGTAGCTGCCCTGAAGGCGAGAGATGACAGAGACTTCCATGAATTCTTTTAAAATTTAACCAGAGTGTTTCCATGAAAGTCCAGAGAGGTGCTTACTGGGAAAGGAGAGATCACAACAGGCTCCTCCATCCTTGAAGGTCACACGAGGAGTATAGATTTTATTCTGTAGTCAAAGACACACAGCTTATGGACAAAGACCCCCCGCCAACAGAACTCAGATTGGCTCTAATCCTTCACCAAAGTGCAGACAGGGCAGACAGCTCCTGAAGGTTTGGAGGGTTCCTCCCCGTTGTCATCTGCCCTGTCACAGCTCTGCCTAGAAACAGACTAAGATTGGCCCAGAGCAGGAGGGTAGAGATGTAAACTGATCCAGGTCCTGGGCCGCCACTCAAGCAAATGAACATAGTGGATCTACTTACTAGAAGGTGGAGCCCTGGATGGGTGCAGGGGGTTGGAGGTAAATGTGGATACAGACCCACTTGTTTTCCCAAGATAAGAATGTTTACTCTTTTTTTTTTTTTTAAAAAAAAAAAAAAAAAAAGATTAATCTTTAAAAAAAAAAAAAAAAAACAGACAGCAGTGGCACATACTTTTAATCACAGCACTTAGGAGGCAGAGACAGGTGGATCTCTATGAGTTCAAGGCCAGCCTAGTCTCAGAGCAACTTCTAGAATAGCCAGCATAGTTACATAGAAAACCTCTGCCTCAAAATAATAGTAATAATAATACATGTATACACGGTACCCACAGAGGCCAGATGGGAATATCAGATCCCATCATGTGGGTACTTGAAATTGAACCCTGGTGCTCTGAAAAAGCAGCCAGTGCTCTTCATGACTAAGTCATCTCTCTCACTACATATACTTTTCTTCTTCTTTTCTTGTTATCTGAAATGGCATCTGACTGTGTTACTGGTCTGGAACTCCTGGGCAAACTCCTGGGCCACCCCAACAATTCTGCCTCAGTTTCTCAAGTGCCTGGCTTCACATCTGCCCTTGCTTGTACTACCCAAAGACATACCCAGCCTCCTTCCAGCAATGATACTGACACTTACTCCACCATATTCAATGCTTCACATCATGTTCTACAAGACTGGTGCCAGTTGCAGGGGGAAAATGTAAACAGAAGGATGGAAAAAAGGCATTTTTCACCAGTTGTAGGGAAAAGAAATGTAAATAGAAAAATGAAAAGGAAAGCAGGTTCATGATGAAGACTGAATGAGGTACCTCCACAGATCAAAGGGGTTCCTGGGGATTCTTTTCTGGAAGATGGGATACGGTGAAGCAGGGCTCAGAGCAGTGATAGTGGACTCTGATAATGAGCACCATGGTTACAGAAGACAAGGAGGCACTCCAAGTAATGCTACCTAAGTCATTACATGTCTACAAAGTATTCTTTTTTTGAGACAGGGTTTCATTATGTAGTCCTGGCTTGCTTTGAACTCACAAAGATCTGCTTGGCTCTGCCACTGGAGTGCTGGGATTAAAGGCGTGCACCATAAAAACCCAGCTCTATCAAAAGGCAGAAAGCTTAGGTGTCTTATTCCTTTCTTATTCCAGGGGTGACTAGCCCCTAGAAGTATCTGGTGCTGCACTAGGTATGGAGCTTTTGACTGAACTGATGCCAGCCTGGCATAGAAGAGCTTTCAAAAAGGGGACACAGAGGCACACAGTGACAGCAACCATTTCCTGAAGAGTGTTGTCTCACCATGGAGAGGCTCCTGGATAGTCAGGAGCCTGCAGGTGAGGCCCTGAGCCCTGGGGCCAAGTCTGCACATTGATTTCCCATAGCTGACCAGGAGCCACAGAGATAAATACTTCAGAAAGGAGGTCTACAACGTGGCCCAGGCGGGCACTTATATGGAAAAGAGCCAGCCTATGTCAACAGACTATAGCAGAGGTGGGACATGATGACTTTGAGGCTGATAGGAAGCTCTTTATCAACCATGAACACAGGCGAATGTGAAATTTCCACATGGGGTGTATATGCAGAAGGAGCGTGTGTGAACAGTGGGTTTCTCCACTGATAACAATATGGGAATCTCCTAGGTGGAGAGACAGTGTAAACCATAGCGTGCATGATGTCATTCAGAGGGTCAGTGAACACGAAGGACAGTGCCTGACGGCATGGAGAGAGATAGCAAATGCTACCCATGGACACTGTCTGCACCACACTCACACTGGGCTATGACATGGCACTGTGACAGTGAGTCCTTCTCCACAGCCAGTCTCCTGTCTTCTCTTCTGCTCTCCCATGATACAGCACAAAGCCTTCAATAGAAGCAGCCAAAACCTTGGACTTCTGCCTCTGGAACAGTAAGCTACATAAACTAACCAGCTTCAGGTATCTTATTTTGTCACAGCAATAGGATCTGAAAGATCCTGGGTATCCAGGCAGGGCAGCACGTGGGAGGCAGAGGTGGGCAGTGGAAGCCAGCCTGGGTCTCCATAGTGAGTTCAAGGACAGCCAGAACTACACCTAGATAGTGAGATCCTGTCTCCAAGAGCAAAACTGGAAAGAAAAAAAAGAGAAAAGGGTCCTGGTGAGAGTGACCCCAAAGTGGAAAGGGAGAGCAAAGGCAGCAAAGGGGGGTCCCCTAAATCTGCTCTCTAGTAGGTCCCTAGTGAATGGAAAAGGGAAATTTCGCTCAACTTGCTGCACTTGTGGGCAGAGCGTGGGGAGAACCTGGCCTAGCTTCCTCAATCTCTCAGGGGCCCTGCGTCAGGGAATCACTCTGCCACTTTACCATAACAGCTAAGCGCTGAGGGTCTGAAAGTTTACAATGGCATTCTGAAAGCAGATGCTGGTTTTGTCTCTGAGAGAAATTCCATGCCACAGTGGGTCAACAAGGGATCCTGTTAAATCACACTTGCTCTTCACCTGTGGTCTCTGGAGGTCTAAGACCAGTGTGCAGCATGTCTTACAATGTGATTCCTGGCAGCTGGCAGTCCTCTTCTGAGTCCTCATACAGAAAGAGGAACAGTGCTGTGGCTTCTTACTAGGGTAAGAACACAGCTTACCCTCCAGGCCTCATCAGCTCCACATATGGACTTTGAAGGAATACTATGCACTCTACAACAGATCCCAGAGTTGTTTCACTTGGAAAAACTGGCCTGAACACTGACTGACCCAGAACATGGCAATTTATGCAGACGTGCCTCCATGTGCTAAGCAGCTCTGACAGCAGGCAACCTCAGCAAGGGTTGAACCCCTGAGCTTGCTGACCTAGTGATAATACCCAGTTCTGAAACTGTCTCTGTGAGGGTCGATTAGCTTCCCACCCTCCCTTCTTTTACTGGAAATGACTACTGCTATGTAGCCCAGGTTGGTCATAAATTCTGCCAACAGCCTTCTTCAACTTCCCAAGTGCTGGGACCACAGGTGTGCACTAATGTGTCTGGCATCAGGTCTCTTCAAGGGAGGCAAGAAGGAGAAGAGAGGCTCCCACTTCTCTGCACCCCACACTGTCTCTGTCAGCCAGGAAGCTTGGGATCCAGAATCCAGATCCTCCTTTGACCAGGCCCCAGCACAGTAACACAACTTTAAGCTCCCTGAGTATGCTCTGAAGACAACGTGAAGAAATGTGAGAATGAAGGGTTTCAGCCCCACAACACAGCAAAACAGGACATAAGCACTGTGCCCGCTCAAGTATAAATACCAGAGTCCAGCAACCTCCTCCATCCAGAGGAGAAGGTCAACCCACACCCAGGCCGGCCCTTCAGTGGTTTCTTTATCTTTCCTCTTTCCTCAGCTGGATCTTTCAGAGACCCAAGAGAACAGTACTTTATTTCAGGACAGGCCATCTTTGTGTTCCAGTAAGAAGAGTCTACAAACCAGGCAATGCCCAGATTAACTGTCTATGTTCCAAACAGCTGCAATCTGTGTCCCCAGCTGAGTGCCTTGGGGCCTGGTGAGGGAATCCAAAGCTCAGAGATGTTTTGTTCCCTCTAATTTTGAATAGATGTCTTTGACTTAGCCCCTCATTCTAAACACACTGCTGTCTGATGATTTTAGTGTTCCTCCTTTAGAACGTGACGCTGCACACGCGTGTGCTCCTAGCAAGTCCTTCTTCCCCAAGGTTCTGACCCACAATCCTCTACAACCCCAGGACACAGATTACAGTCACAGAGCTGGCCAGTCCCTACACAGCCTGGGATGGCCTCAGATGATATTGCTTTTGTTCTGTCCTCTGGCTCCTGACACCCTTGGCATTTCTTCATTTAATATGTTATGTGTTATTCAGCCAGAAAAATGCCAGGAGCAAGATGGTGACCTGCCTGAGCAGCTCTCTGTGGAGACTTTTAAGGCAGAGGTGATGCCTGCTGGGAAAAGGCTGATGTCAGCTCTCTGAGCACAGCTCCCTGCTAGGATAAGGCAGCCTTTGTTTTCAGCTCAACTGTGAAAATGAGAAAATGCCTCCAGCCTGACAAACAAGAAACCCACACAACCCAGGTCAGGCCCATGACCTTTACTTAAAGGTACCACACTACATTAGCAAAGGCTGTCCATATGAGAGTGAGAGAGTGTGTGTGTGTGTGTGTGTGTGTGTGTGTGTGGAGTGTGTGTGGCCAGCACAGTTCAGGCTATTTCCCAGCTCTTACTAAAGTGTGAAAAGCACAGTTAATCTCAGACAAAGCAGCTCTGAGATTACACTTCTCTGTCAAACTCATGTAAGTGGGAGGGGATAAGAAAGAGGGAAGGGGGGGAATCCAATTCAGTAGTATCTTAGTTTCTGAGTTACTGTTTAGGGTAACTAAGACCGAGGCAGTAGAATAATCTCAAATTCCCAGAACACTTATGCTTCCCGGGATATTAATAAGACCACATAAAGTACGGGATGGAACATGCACATGGCTGTGGATCCATTCATATCCAGTGTAGACACCTAGGGAAGCTATGGCAGAGGGAGAAGACATACAATTTCAGAAGTTCCATGAAGCAGCCTTTGGTTAACAATTCTTGATTTAAAAATTAATTACATTTATTATTTGTTTATAAATAGTATTTATGTGTCCGTGTAAATACACATGAAATAAAGGGATCTTTTTATATGCTTAAAGCAAATGGCGCACGTTTAATCCCAGCACTCAGGAGGCAGAGGCAGGCAGATCTCTGCTGAGTTCAAGGCCAGTCTGTCTACAGACAGTTTCCGGACAGTCAGGAGTACACAGAAACCTTATTTGGGGGAGTAGGGGAGGAGAGGGGATTCTTTTATTCTTTTTTTTTTTTTTTTTTGAGACAGGGTTTTAGGAATTCCAGCCTGGCATTGAATTCACTATAGAGCCAAGCATGGCCTTTATCTTCCAGGGATCAGAGGCATACAGCATGTCTGGTTTTATGAGGTGCTCGGGAGCACATTAAAACAGATTTTAAGATACTTCACTTTAAATCCTTGAAGCAAAAATTACTACTGGTTTGTGCTATTAATTTAAAATTCAGTTAGAAGTTTTAAGTCAGAACTTAAATAATTAAAAAATGTGCTTTGTTGGGCTACAGAAAACTCTGTCTGGGACTGGGGGTGTGGCTCTGGTCTGGCGGGCAGGCATAAGGCTCTGGGGCCCCAGTCTCAGCACTGCTAACTGATCCCCCCCCCCCCTTGTCTTTTTAAAGAAAAACAGGACGGGGAGATGGTTTGGTGAGCACAATGCTTGGTGCTTAAGCATGAGGACTAGAGTTTGGATCCCCAGCACACCCATAAAAAAGCTAGGAGTGGTAATCTGTGTCCACAAGTGATGGGAAAGAGGAAGCTGAAGGATCCCTCCCTGAGGTTGTTGGCCAGGCAGTGTTGCCAACTGGTAAACTCCAGATTCAGTGAGAAACTGCCTCACTGAGAAAAGAAAAAGAAAAGGATGGAGAGAAAAGGAGAACCCTTTTGTTCCTTGTTTATTCTTAAAAGGTTCTTTTCCATCCAAAGATGCAATCTCAGACTTGTCTACAAGCAGCTAGCTGGACAACCACTCTCTTTCCACAGTCCCTGTAGAGACCATCCCTGGGCACTGAACACTGTTGATTTATTTCTGCCAGTACCACATGCTCCTCCTACATACAGTCATCACCCCTCACTTCAAAGTATCTGCAATTAGGTTTTGGGTGGGAAAGTCTGTTGTGTGGGAAAGCCTGTCACTGCTATCACCGGCCAGAGGTAGGACCTCAACTGAGTTACAGACCCTATGCTGATGTCTGAAAAGGGGGATAGCAGGAAAACTGACATCCCAGAATAAGTTGCATGCCTATGAAATAGTACATGGGTGGCACATAGTAGGCACTCAATGGCTACTGGCACAGAGAAGCCTGCTCTAGCAGCAGCCATCATGCTGAGTGAGAGGATGTCCATGCCCTCTACTGTATACCTCAGCACACCAGCTGCCCCCTAGGGCTCCTCTGCTTTACTCATCTTCCCAGTTGAACAGAGTTAAGGAAGCAACATCAGCCCAACTGCTCAGTCTCACCTGAGTTCAGTTTGAGACTCGGGATGGTTTCCCTGGCTTTTGAAAGTTTATAAAATAAAAGTCTGTTGGTAGCATTGGAACCTAGGGGGCTCAGGACAACAAGAAAGAGGGCCACCACAGGGGACACAGTGAGCCTACATGAACATTAAGAACCACAGGTAGTGCAAAGCAGAAGGTGCCACCAAGTAAACAAACCCACAGGAAACCACAGATCCCATCAGGGCCCAGAATCAACATCTCTACTGAAACCCAATTCTTGGTTTCAAACCCTTTTTCCAACCTTCTTACAGACCAAGACAGTCCTACTTTGGGATCCACTTGTTCCCATTTACCCTCATGGAAGAAGAGTAAACTCCCCCACGGATCCTTAGGGGAAGCAGACAGAGAGAAGGCACCCAGGTTACAGAGTGCTCCACCAGAACTGTCTACATCAGAGGTGGAGAAAAATGCAGAAGCACTGGCCACAAGAACAACAATGGGCCAGACAGCAGCTCATAGCAATGACAAGGGGCTCCCCAGAGCGGTAACAGCGGGGAAGCAGCACTGGCTGGGTCAACTGTTGCTTCTCACTGGGTCTACAACAAGCACAGCTGGATACTTTATACACAACCCACTGATCAAAGGGGGATCCCACTCCAACAGGAGCACACCTTGGGTAGAGGTGTCACACAACCCAACACAGAAATCACTGTGTGTGCCATGTGCCAGTCATCAGAATGGTCAAGTGTAGCTGTGAGCCATCCCATAGATAAGATAAATATATGCCATCATATGGTTTGGGAGTCACACACAGTGGGATTAATCCCTGCTTTGGTCATAATATCCCAACACCTGCTCTGTAAACAAAACAAAACAAAACAAAACAAACAAACAAAAAAACAGTTCAAAAAAGCTAGCTAGCAGGAAGGGAGGGAAGTGGATAGACTGGGGAAAACGTCCACCTTTGTATGGCAAAGGCTAACATCCACTGTCGAGGTGATATAGACTAGGCATCTAGCATAAGGCCAGCCTTGGTGAGCACTCCATAAATATTCCCATCCCCTCTCAGGCGGCCATCTCAGCAGTTCACCATCCTGCTGTAAATGTAGGTGAAATCAGTATTGCTTACTGTAGCTATGGCCTGGTCAGCACAGAACCCTCCCCTGGTCCTACCAGTCAAGCAGCCCCAGACAATGCCCAAAGCCCAGCTGCTGGCCCTCAGTTCACACTAAACAGATACCCAGAGCTTTCAGGCAGCATTACTCTATAAGTGCTGGGAATTACCTTAAGGGCTTCCCACAAGGGACTAGCGAGGGCACTTGGGTGCCCTGGATTATGCAGCTACAATAGCCGTGACACTGGAGTGAAGGGGAAGCGCCAATGCCCATGGAAGCTGAAAAATCACGTAGCCTCAGTGTGAGGAAAGGGGGTGGGTAGAACTCACACACTTGCTGTCAGAAAGTACCACAGAAGGCTGGTAGCTCCCAGCAAAGGCCATACTTTGCCCAAGCGTACTTTCTAAGACCACTACTGCAAGCAGGTTAACATCTTAAGAGATAAAATGAAGCAGGGCAGTAATGGCACATGCTAAGGCACAGAGGCAGAGCCTACAGATTTTTGAGTTCGAAGTCAGCCTGGTTTATAGAGCAACTTCCAGGACAGCTACCCAGAGAAACCCTGTCGCAAAAAAACAAAACAAGCCAACAAAAAGATAAAATAAAGGTAAGGAGGGGGGAAAAAATCTAGAATTCAATGCAAACAGCAACAAATAACTGAAACCATGCTGATTGGGAAGAAGCAACAATGTGTAAAATCACAAGAACATAAAAAAAAAAAGACCTACAAAATACCAAACCCCTTATTAGTGTTTTTCTCTGTGCGGCACTCATGGGTAGAGCAATCTGGAAGCACACAGTGTGGGTCTGGCCTGTGGGAGAGAGCTGGCATCGGAAGGGGGATTCTGACTTAAGGAGAAGAGTTAGATGTGGGATGGGAGGAAAGTTGGGTGGGGCAAGAATGGGCGTCAGTACTGGACAGGAACTCAGGACTTTCCAATGGAAGTGTCTAGAAAACAGTACTAAGCAGGGCCCCCTGAGAAGATGGCCCTACTCTATGGCTGCCCATAACAAATGCTGCTGCTCACCATGGCTCCTGAGCTTAAAATGTTGCTTGGGCAACTAAGAACATAAAACTCTCATTTTTTTTTCTTAATTTAACTTTTAACTTTGTGGTGCCGGGGACTGAAGCAAATGCTTCAAACACTCTGCCACTAAGCCACCCGCACACCCCAGAATCTTGTTTGTTTTTAAGTTTGTTATCACAGGCTGTGGCTAGTACTCACTCTCGGAGCACTCAAGAGACATCATAGTAAGAATAAATCACCATGTGACATCTAGTGCCCAGTCCTGGGCTTCAGACCACTGTTCCCCATTAAGAGGAACCAGGGCTTCCTGCACGGATGCCCATGAAGCCTGGGCAATGGGCAAGGAGTCTAGAAACAGGAGCTAAGTAGTGTTCAACAGTAGCAGAGGCCTGAAGCGGGGGCAGGAGGCAAAGGGGAGAGTGGGGGACAGCTACAAGCTGAAACAGAGATCCTGGGGCAGTGTGAACAATAAGCAAAGTAGATACTTCCCCACAGGCAGGCCACACCAAAGCCACTCCTCCCCGACTCCCCAACATCCTTCTCTCAGCACTTCTTAACAAGCTACTGTCTTCCTGGGGTCACCAGTCTATTGAGAAAATTAACTGGTTTCAAGTGACTCAGGTGACACGGGACCAAATACTGGAGGATCACTAGAGGAGGCTTTCTTTTCCGGCAGCTCCCGCCCTGCCTCAGAACCACTCATGGGCTCCTTCTTCATTGTAGAGCGTCATTCCATAGGTCAGAGACCCTCTTTGCTAGTGGCTCAAACTTTGCTTCAACATCATGCTCTCTTCAGAAGTACAGCAATTCCCTTCACATAAAGCAAGTAAGACAAACTTTACTTATACACTATCAGCAAAGTCTAGAAAGCTAGAGCACACACACAAAATCCCTTTACATTCTCTTTCATGATACAAATACAAGAGGACCATTCCTGACCCAAAAGATAGCAGCTCCTACTGTTTTCTGAGCCATCGGGGGGAAAAAGGAAAGAACATGCATGCCACAACTCAAATAAGACACACCTCATAAGTCAATCAACACACTTACCAAGTTCTAACAATGTGAGTAAGGAAACACCCAATGTCAATCTCTGGCCTTCACACATACCTACTGTTGTGTGCACCTGCAAGCATCCATATGTATGCACGCACAGGAACATGCATACAGAATTTATGATATGTGTATTTTACTATAATAAAAATGGGGGAAAGCCAGCTAGCCATCGATGGCAGAATGAGGACACAGTTTCTATTTTCCTCAGACTTTGCATAATGACACCAAATCTGATGACTGTTTCTTGCTTTGGCCATGCTGGGGGCTGAGCAGAGGACCCATGCACCCACGCAGACTCTGCCATGCGTGGAACAGAACTCTTAGCCCTCATAACACTACTGTGTATGCTTAAAGCTATTTAGAGTGTCATCACAGACCAGTATTTCAAGCTCCTGTTTTTTCATCACCAGGAATTTACAGGCGATGTTTCAAGTCTCTTAACACTCCTAACATTGTTAACTACAGCCAGGTGTGGTGGTACTTTTCTATAAGCCTTGTGTTGAAGAGGCATGGGCAGAAGAAAGGTCAGGAGTTCAAGGCTGGTCTGGGCCACATTAGATCCAGCCTCAAGAAACAATGAAGGCAGAGCTTTGACCTCACCAGGCTTACTGAACTAAGTGCATAAATAGTCTGACAAGAAGGTATATTCACTGCCCCATGGGACATAAAGGTGGTGGCATCTGAGCCGGGGTACCCAAAGACACACACACACTCTGTTCTCTGCTCTCCTCACAGCCAACACCTGATAAATGAGGACGCCAATGATAAAAGCCGTAGCTTCCACCGGGTAAGTCTTTGGCTGTTTTAACTCTGAGGTTCTCTACCTGCTAAGACTGCCACCTTACAGTAAGGACACTGAGTCCAGAAGAACCAGGTCCATGCCTCACAGCTTCAACCTGCAGCATCACGGGGCTGCCTCTCTTCTCCTTCCCTTTGAGAAAGAAGACAAAGAGTCAAGTCTCTTGTTTGGGTTTTGGGAAGCTGGATGGAAGAGACTGAAACTCTAGTAATACAAGAATGGTCTCCAGACATCTCAGCAGTGAGCAGCCCCATCTGAGCCCCTCCCCTGAATGAGGGAGAGAGGACGCTGTTTTGCACAAGCCTCCACTGCTGGATTCCTGAGTGTAGCAAATTCCAGGCTCCAGACTGCAGGCTCAGCCTCTGACTAACACTACAGTGATTTATTTGAGGATAAATACCTCTGTCAGTGTCTCATGACTGAACACAACAGACCAGGCAGATTGGCATGTGTGGAATGTGAGGACGGGAGGGTGGAGACAGCAGAGGCCAGGGCCGCCTCCAGCCTCCAGCTGCAGTGCGCTGTCCACAGGAGGGATCCTGCAGCTGCACCTGCTGCTGCCTGCACCGCTGCACCCTGTCTGCAGGGTGATTACAAACCACTCATTTGTACCCAGGGACACAGACTGGCTACACAACTGTCACAGCCCAGATATCCAGGGCTCACCAGGCCCTGAGCATGCAAAACGTCATGCCCTGCCTTAGCCAGGACCAGCCATACCACTGCAGATTCAGAGAACTTCAGCTTACGCCCCTTCATGCTGAAATGGGTTTAAGAGCCAGGCTAGAGAGATGGCTCGGCGGTTAAGAGCACTGGCTGCTCTTCCAGAGGACTGAGGTTCAATTCCTAGCACCCACACAGCAGCTCAAAACTGTCCAATTCCAGTGAAGCACATAAACATACATTTGGACAAAATATCAATGTAGATGAAAATAGATAAAATTTTAAAAAGAAAGAAAAAAGTATTTTGGGAGGGAAGGAAGAATGGACACTGGGGCATGCCAATGCCAAGTCAAGCTGTGATCAGCTACAGGCACAAAGGAGTGTTCCCCAGGGCACAGTACTGGTCACACACCACACACACACACACATACACACATACACACACACACACACACACACACACACCCCACAAAACAGCCTTCACAGGTACTCATTGTCATTTCTTGGTTGTGTAAAGACAGATACCCACTATCAATTTGCACAATGATCAGCAGAGTGTACCAAGCCTAGTTTTCCAGACCATGCCCACAGGAAGTCTTAAGAGCTGCTGGTCTCCAAGAGGGAAAGGTTGTAGGAGTTGAAAGGAAGTCAGATTTTATCTCTGGACCAGTTACTAAAGTCAGTATATCCTCCTGGCATATGAACACTCTTTTATAAACAATGTCTTCTATCAATGATTCATGAAATCATAGTGACGTGGGGAGGCAGAAAGGCAATAGGAAACACAGCCCAGAGCATGAGCCAAAGGGACAGTGCTTACAGGTGGGGGCTAAAGATACGGCTCATCTTGGAGACGTGATCGTTTTCACAGTCGAGGTCCTTGTCCCCGGGTTCCATGCTGAATTTCCTCTTGCTGGGGCTGATGGGGGGTGGGCCTGTGCGGTGACTGCTGAGGGCAGAGGCCACTGGGAGGGTCTGCATTCTGGGTTCTCCCCTGAGAGACGCTTCACCTATGCAAAGAGAATGGGGATGTTATTACCAGCAGGAAAGTACCCCCATTGTGGTCTCCATGGTCCCCTAGCTCCCTGGCCCCCCGCCCGGCCCCTTGCAAAACTTCTCTCTGTGGAAAGTTTTGGCAATACAGCAGGCAGCCTGCCATTCTCAGAACATGGTCTGGGCACGCAGCCACTGCCAAGCAGGGGACATTTGACATCAGCGAGGTTTGCCAGCACTAGCTCTTTAGGGTAGAGTTTAAATCAGAAAAGTTGTTATAAACAGCCGAGAGGGGAAAAGTGATTGTGACCAATCCCAAAGGGAAGCTAAAACTCGGAAGACCCTTTAATTCTCAGGAATTCAACCTTCTACTTCTCAGACAGTGCATAGAACCACTGTGGACGAGCTGATTTTGCTGGTTTTGTTAATTTTTTTTTTTTTGAGATTTTATTATGTGTCTGTGTCTTTTTGTGTGTCTGTATATATACAATGCCCAGGGAGACCAGAATAGGTTACTGGATCCCCTGGGGTTGTGAGCTGCCCAACATGGATGTTGGGAACAGAACCCAGGTCCTCTGGAAGAACAGCAAGTGCTCTTAACCACTGAACCACCTTTCCGGCCCCAGGCTGCAACTCTCAAAATGTGTTTCATTGCTAGGTGCTCAGGAGGGCTCTGACACAGATCTGCTTTGACAGGTCTGACTTTCTGGGCTGTTGTCAGGGGCTTTGAGCTGAGAGATAAATTTGTGCTTGGTTATGAATCAAGACAACATGGCCTTTCAAATATTAAAGGGTTTGTGTCTTCTAAAATTTATAACAAGAGTTATAATTACTTTGAGTGGGCGGACTAACTTTCACACAGAGAAATCCTTCTGTTGGGCAGTCCACATTGGCTTCTGTGGCCTGACCAATCTTATTTCCACCGGTCACAATTAAGAATCATATTAGCATGCAGTCAACTTCTTCTGAGGCACTGTGGTACCCAAGAAAAGCCACCTTTGTGACCACTCGCTTCCTTTCATATCATCACTAATGTGCAGCCGTCAAACAGACGTCACAGGCGACAAATGGGATTTTGTTAGGTAGAAGGAGGAAGGGAAAGGGCTTCTGAGTATCCACCAGGAAAAATAAAAACTCTGCCAGTTTAGAAAGTAAGATATAAACTTGCAAACATACAGTGACCTGTAATACACCCCTGGCAGGATTTCTTGTAAGGCTTCTGGCCACAGGGCAAACTGGAACTTTCCATATTGCACAGAGTAGCTCAACATGGCCTTGCCACTCTCACAGACACTAGTGACCTGGTGAGCCTCAGCTTCCTTTCTGCTAACTTTTGGTTTCAGAAAACAAGATTAAGCAGTGTTGGTCCTCAGATCTTGAGAAGATGCTTCCTTGCCTGGCCTCTTGCTCCTTCCTCTACAGAGTAGAGATACCTCTGTAAGACTCTGGTGAGCAGATGGAGATCCACATGACACCCCAGGAAGTCACTACCCCTACAAACCAGCCCACACAAAATGACCTACACTGTCCACATTCTGTGCCCAGTGTTTCCCAACACCTCTGGCAAGGGCCAAGAAGTGGGAGGATGCAGGCTTAGCATGGACCCCAGAGTTTAGGGAGCAGTTTCATCAGTTGCCTGCTGGGGCAACAGACATTGCTATGGAAACAATCACCACAGCAACAAGTTCCAAGGGGTCCAAAAAAGGAGCAGTCATTCAGGACAGCAGCTATGGGGCAGCTCAGGCTCAGGACAGAAGCCACCGAGAGGCCCCATCACTTGGGAAGTTACCCACAGAGAACCAGTCACTCAGTGACTACACAGCACATGACAGGAGGAGAAAGCACTGGGCTCCATGCCTCCAGGGTGCCACCCTTTAAAGGATGGTGTTTGCTCCATTTGAAGCTTACACAGGAATAAGCTTCAGGGGCCTGCACAGAGGAAGAAAGCACAGGAAATTTTCCAGGAATGGAGTGGGGACTATAAAGACCCTGAAGGAAAGGCAGAGCTTCCTGTGGAGGAGAGTGTGAGCCCCCTGCAGCACTGGAAACCTCGTGGGTACCACTGAAGTCTCACTACATGACCAGGGGAAAGTGAATGGCTTGCTCAGGTGAGCCGCAGACACAAAGCATGTCTTCTGCTAGTCAGACCAATACCTCCCTAACTCAAAGCTGAAAGAAGAGCAACAGTCCTCAATAGTGACCGGATCTGGCCAGTTAAAACACTTTTGCTCATCGGTGGATACACCTTCACCCCCACCAAGGGAAGCTGTCCAGTGCTTATTACTTTAGAGCCCATTTGCTATCCTCTTGTATGTGGCAGAGGAGGGTTAGAATGATTGAAGAAGGGGCTAAAGGCTTGCTGGTTGAGAGGTGTGTGTGTGTGTGTGTGTGTGTGTGTGTGTCCCCGTCCGTCCGTCCATCTATCTGACCATATGGCCCAGGCTGGCCTCAAACTCCTCTTCTTCCTGTTAGAGCACAACTGGGATCACAGGAGTGTGCTAGCTGTGTTAGCTTCCAATAACAAACCTTCGACTTACCCCACAGCTTACTGTTCTTTCCTTCCCCCACATGCCCTTCGCCATGTTTGAACCTAGAGTCAGAACATCAAACCACAGCTCCCCACACCAGCCACTTGGCTGCACTGGCATGGCTTCTGCCTGACCACAGCCATGGTGACCAAGCTGACGTCACTGTCTCGGTGGATGCAAGGCACCGCAGTACGAGATCTGCCCTTTGACATTGCACAACCCTTTCATAGGTCCAGGGCCATGTGGGGCAGGAGCCTAGGCAGCTGAGGCACATTTATTTTCTTTTAAATAATAAATCACCATCACAGGGAGGAACAGCTGGGGAGAAGGCACATGAAATCGGCTTCAACCTTTCAGCTGTGGCTCTCTTGTTCACTGTTTTGGTTTGTTTGTTTGGTTTGTTTTGTTTTTAAAGAAGGGCTGGTGGGCAACTTGATGAGCATGCCTCAGCTAGATGAGATAAAAGGTGTGACACTGTCTGCCACAGCACAAGTCTGCCTCACACATCTACTGCTCAGTGACAAAGGTCTTGCCCTCCAGCCCTCCAGTTGTAACAAAAAGCATCTTTCCTTTTACATTGCTGCTCAGAGCCAGATCTCAGAACCAGAAGGCTAAGCTCAGCCAAGCCATAGCCTGCCCAGCCAGCTAGGCCAGTGTGGCCATGTAGATCCATCCCTGAGCAGGCCTTGGCTGCTACTCTACAGTGAGACTGTATGGCTTTCAGCTAACAGAGAAAGGTCATTAGCAGGGCCACAGGGGAATTGACAGAGTAATACAGGCAGCATTTCAGTAAGACAGCACATCTCCTGAGCCTCAGCTGGAGAGCCTGGTGGCCTGGCTGAGCCGAGGGCAGCCTATGGCACTGAGGACTCTTTCAGACAAGGACCACCCAGGCCAGGAGGAGCAAAACGGGCAGCTATGAAGAGCCCCCCCCCCAAAGTGGAACCAGGAAAAGCACAGAATCTGCACACTGTATTCCAAGCCCAGATGGACAGAACCCAAGAAGCATGGAATCATGAGGGCTCTGAGGACTCCGGTGGCTGAGCCCTTCTCAGAGACTGTCTGACTGTCTGCAGATGGAAGAGGGGAGTGCAGGGTGGGGTTCAGATTCCATTCACAAATTAGTAGTAGGGGAATTCCATGTGTGTCCTGGTCCCACAGAGCACCACTAGTCCTTCAGGACCAGACAGTTTCCACAGTCTTACCCTGTTTTAAATATCTAACTTCCACAAAGGCTAGAGGACAACAGTGTTTGTTTTTGTTTAATCTCCACAATGGGAAGGAGAGATGGCATTGGGTTAAGAGCACTTTCTACACCCAAGTTCGGTGCTTACAAGACCTGTAATTTCAGCTCCAAGAGACAAGGTGCCCTCTTCTGGCCTCTGCAGGCACTGCATGCACATGGTACACAAACACACACACACATACACACACACACCATCAAAAATCTTTTTAAAAAAAAACACAAAACAACCAAATAACTCTTATAGTTCTCAACATCCACTAAATTCATTTTAAACACCAAGGAAGGTTCATTTGAATACCGAAGGGTACTAAAATACTTTGAATACAAAGCTGCTACCATCATACCCAGACACTGCCATTAGCAGAGGCAGCAAGTCCATACTGTGTAAAATCACCTGTAGTCCCTGAATGACAGTAAAGACCTTGGCCTCTCCTTTAGACCACAGCTTATACCAGTGACTCCAGAAGCGCACGATGCTGCAACTCGGGAGGGACTGCCACCAAGAGGCTCTTAACATTATATCTGTTACTGAACCACAAAAGAAGCTCCCCCATGTAAAAGTGGCATGAGCAAGCTGTAGGAAAGGCTGTCGAGCAGAACTTGCTTGCTTTCAAAGATTTATTTTTGCATGCATGTGTGTGTGAATATGAGTTACTGCCAAGCCAGTGCATGCTGCTTCCTATGGAGGCTAAAAGGCATCAGATCCCTGGTGCTAGAACTCTAGCAGTCATGAACCACCAGGTCTGGGTGCTGGGAACAGACCTCCAGTCTCTGCAAGAGCAGTTAGTACCATAACCACCTTTTCTGTGGCCTTAGGGCCTTTTAAACTTCCCATCCACAAACTCTTTTGGCCCAAGATACTTTTATATGACCCAAGTACATACATATATAAATTAAGTATAAAAACAAAACATTTATGGATTAATAATCATTAAGAAATGTATTGTAAAACTGAGCGTGGTGGTCTATGTCTTTAATCTCAGTGTTTGGGAAGCAGAGACAGGCAGAGCTCTGTGAGTTTGAGGCCAGCCTGGTCTACAAAGAGCTCTAAGGCAGCCAAGGCTACACAGAAACCCTTGTCTTGAAAACACCCCTCCAAAAAAGGAAGAAGGAAAGGAAAGAAGAAAAAAATGTATTGTAGAACAATTCTTTAGTATACATATGACTCTACCATCTATTAAAGATGAAAGTAAATTGCATGCTAATGAGATGGATGTACATCTCATTTAAATTTAATAAACAAATCTTGACTCAATATTCTTCAGGATTGATCAGTATTTTCATTTGATAATCTGTCAGTGTGGAAAACGCTGCTTTGCATACATATGTAGTACAAGATGGACAAGAAAAAGGCCTGTTCAGCCATTTCAGAAAGTGTTAGAAATTCTGTCCTAATCCCAAATCAAATTCCATAAACTATTTTACATGAAACTCAAGTCAGTAATCCAAGCAAGAGTTTTCAAAATCAAATATAATACAAAAAGAGATATCTGTGCACCTTATGCATGCAGTGACCATGGAGGCCAGAGAGGGTGTTGGATCCTTTAGGAGCACTTGATGTGGGTGTTTAAGATTGAACTCTTGTCTTCTGCAAGAAAGAACAACGCACACTCCTAGCCACTGAGCCGTCTCTCTAGCCAAGATACTACTTTAAGACAAGCTGAGAAATAATGGCAGGAAAATGTTGAAAATCTGTTTTCCATAAGAGCAGAAAATTTGGTGTGTGCGGTAAGAAGCCTAAGGATCATAACCAATTATCTCCAACGAGTCAGGGTGTTTCCTAGAGTTTGCTGGCATGGTGTATGATGTGATGGAATGTGTACTTGCATGCTCAGAACCAAGGCTCCGTGATGTCATGCTGTGACATGGATAAGCATGGGCAGACACACCTGAGATCCTACATGCTTCTGCACTTGGATTGTTGTGCGTCACCATACATGCAGAAACCTTTAATGGTTGATAAACTTTCCTACCCCCCAACTCAGGTCCACACTGAGTTACAATCCACAGTTTACAAACCTGAGTTTGGGCCTCATAAATCATAACTGGGATTCAAAATAACCAAACACCTGTGGCGTCTCTGATTTCTAATCCTCACGTAGCTAGCACCTCCTATCTGGGTCCTCCCTTCCCTGCTCAGAGGGTCCTCATAGAATGAGGTAGTGGAGTGCTCTGGTAGACAAGCCTGCTTCTGACTGTATAGTTGGTATCTACGTGTCCAGTGTGTTGCACAACCTGCCATGGTCACAAGAGCCAACAAGACAGAGGTGGCTCAGGCCCCTTTCGTATCAGTCACTGCTGTGTCTTTTTAATCCTTTCATTTACGAAGACTTCTTCTTCTCTTCTTCTTCCTCCTTCCCCTCCTCTTCTTCTCTTATGACATGGAGCATTTTGCTGGTCTAGTTAAACACCTCTGTCAAGAATCCCACAGAGGTGACACCAAGCACTCCCAACTGTGCTGCATCGGAGGCACCTGCCACAAGCTCATTCTATATTGGGGATCAGAGCTGACTGTGGTAAGGTACCAAAATCAAAGATCAACCTTAATGAAACCAACATTTTCCCTTTCATAGTAAGAGCACGGGATTATGTCCTTGTCTGTATAGATCCCCTGATGTACGTCTAAACTCCATGAAACAGCAACTCCTGGATACAACCCAGTGCAAGTCTGCTCAGGATGTGACATCAAAGGACAACAAAGGAAAACACTGTGGGCTCTCCACCTCCCCAGCCGTGTCCCACATGCAGCCACGTGTGGATCTAAAGTATTTTTTAGAAGCTGGATATTAGACATGTACAGGGGTCATCCATATCAGGACTCCAAACAAAAGAGCAGGCCAGCCATTCTCACAGCACTGTGCTGTACTGCCATCCAGAACTGATTCATCCAGGGAGTCCTAAAACTGCTCTCCATGGATATGGGGAGACGATGGCCCCGCACAAGCCTCCTGGATACAGCAAGTGATCATGACTCTCTGCTGCATAGGTGGTTCATAGAGCTCAGGCAAGTAAGTGATGGATTCTGACCTCCCCCTCCCCATCCTTGCCTTCAATCCTAGGCAGAAGTGTTTCAGAAAAATATTTGTATGTTTGTAGTATGAGTTTTCTGGCCCAGACTTTCGGGCCTAACCTCAAAGTTTAAGTCCGCAGACCCGCAGTCCCACAGAGACACACAGATGCTTCCAATAGTTTTAGGCTGATCAGCCTTAGGCCCAGTCATATAGCTTGCTAACTCTCTACCCTTAAGCTATCCCATGTCTCTTGTTCAGCCATGCGGCTTGGTACCTTTCTTTAAAGCTGCATGGTTGTCCTCTGCATCCTGCAGCTTCTCTCTGGTACTCTGTCTGGCATTCTGCTCTCAGAGATTTTCTTAGTCTGGTAGCCCCACCTATACTTCCTGCCTGCCTTTGGCCAATCAGCTCTTTTTATTAAACCAGTGGGTGGGACAATTATTTACCATGAAACAATACAATACTCCTACATATGTTGTTTGTTTATTTTCTGTTTCTGGAGACAAGGTTGCTCTGTAGACCAGGTTGGCCTCAAGTTCACAGAGATCCGCCTGCCTCTGCCTCCCAAGTGTTGGGATTAAAAGCATGAGCCACCATCACTCAGCTCAAGGAAGGATTAACACCACTGCAGAGGAAAAAAATCACCAGGAAATCCAAGAGCTTCTCTTTCCACATGCATTTTCAGGGTTGCCATATGTTGTGGTTTGAATGTGAAATGTCCCCTGTGGACTCGTGTTTTAACACTTGGTCCTCAGCCAGTGACACTTGTTTTGAGAGGTAACAGAACCTTTAGGAGATGGAGCCTTGCTAAAGGAACTGCGTCATCAGGGGCAGGCTTTGAAGTTTGTATAGCCTGACCATACTTCCTGTGTGTGGGTGAAACTGGATCAGTTTTCTGACTGCCAGGCCAGACTCACCGTGACTGACAGCATCTCCCCTGGAACTATAAGCCACAATACAAATAACCCCCTTCTTCCACAATGTGTTTTCTGTCAGGTACCCTGTCACAGCCACACTGAAAACTAATATCCCATTTAATCACTACAACGGGACAGCTCTGAAACATTAATATGAAGAGAAGGAAGTCAGGAGAGGAAGGGAGAAGGGGCAGGCTGTGGACATTAGATATGAGGCAGCAACTCAAGCTCTGAGAACCAGCAGCAGAGTTTGTATCCTTGGACATGGGGGGTGGATCCAGACATTCCAGCCAAGATCAGGGTGACTGCAGCGGAGGGCTCACTTCTTCTTCCTGATCAGAGCTAAAGTCAGAGGGCCAGATAAAGCTGGTAATAGAGCACTGACCTAGCAGGGGAGGGGAGGGGAGGGGAGGGGAGGGGAGGGGAGGGGAGGGGAGGGGAGGGGAGGGGAGGGGAGGGGAGGGGAGGGGAGGGGAGGGGAGGGGAGGGGAGGGGAGGGGAGGGGAGGGGAGGGGAGGGGAGGGGATACCTGGGGCCAGCCAGCCAGCCAGTCATGAAGGGAGCAGCAGAGGTAGAACACACAGGATGAATGAAAGGTAAAAAGCCCTGAGGCAGAACGTAGAGGAAGAGAAACAGGTTCTAAGAGCTGGTGGGATAAGCTGGAGCTAAGGTTAGAAATTCATAATTTCTAGAGGAAAGATGAGAATAATAATGGATCTACAGATACACCAGACCTCACTTTGCTTTGCTTTTCCATGAATTCATTGTTGTGGTTTTGTGGGTTTGGAGACGGAGGCCAGGGCCGCGCACTGAAGGCAAATGTACCCCTGGGCCCTACCTCAGCCCCATTTCTTGCCTGTATCTCAGCACTTAGAAACTGAGGCAGAAGGTTAACTCAGTTTGTAGTCAACCTGGAACACGGAGTAAGGGCAATGCCAGTCTAGAACACAGTAAGGAGGCCCTATGTCTTAAATAAAAATTTTTAAAAAATAATGAAGAATACGCTTGCTAACCAGATAAAGTGTTAAAATGCTTAATGAAGATTTATATGAGGGGCATACAATTAATTCCATGTTTGTTTTCTACTAAGAATTAGGGGCCGACAGTGGCTCAGGGTATAAGAGCAGTTGCCAGGGGAGAGTCCAGCGGCCTGAGTTTGATCCTCGGATCCCATGTAAAGGTGAGACAAGAACTGACTACACAAAAATGCCCTCTGATCTTCAGGTGCATGCCATGGCATGCTCATGTCCTCTATATTGTGTACGCATACACAATAATAAATAAAATTTTAAATAAAAGCAATCGTACAGTAGCCAGAAGCCTCAGTGGGTGGTAAAGTTGCTTGCTATCCAGTAATGCAAGCTTGACTCCCCAAGTTCAATCCCTGGAACCAATGTAAAAATAGAGGGAGAGGAGAGAGAAGGAGGAAGGGAAAGAGAGAGAAAGAGAGAGAGATACTACACATACAGCATATACAATTAAAATACAGTGGTGCAGAGCACAATCCAAAAAAAAAAAAAAAAAATCACATGAAGCTGTAATTTGGTGATGCAATGCTACAAGTGGGTGGGGCTTCACACATGCTAGCCAACCTCCTCCATAGAACTGCATTTGTGAGCTATTTTTTTTTGATAGGATATAGATTATTCCCAAGATTTTTAATGTTAATTCAAAGTTTACAATCATTATGCAAAAGTTACATTTCATGGAAGAGAATTTTATGCACACCACATCCTATAGCAATGGACCATTCAATGATAAAGTAAAGAACCTGTCATTGGGAAAGAAACACCGAGCATGGCGCGTACTTCCAGATGCAGTCTTCCCCAGCATGCAGACAAGCTTTCCATGAAAACATAAGGACTGGGGTGGGGGACGGGTAACTGCAACTTGAAACTGGGGGGTAGAGGGCGGGGGCAGGATGTAGTTAGCTCTTGGTCTCTCTCCACACTCAGGCCTCTTTTTCAGTTTATACTACCGCCAAGTAAATGATATCACCGAGAGGCCAGGAAGGGCCAGCTCCCCTTCCGTATATTTGCTTAAGATATGAAGGTTAAGTAGTCATTGTGCTCATAAAAGACAGGCACTTTCAGGCCTATTTAAGGTCTCTGCTTACCTCCAAGTGACTGAGCCTGAAGCCAAAGACAGGCGAAAACTGGGCTGATCAAAGGCCGGGCTGTCATTAAGTGAAAATGAGTAAAGATGAAAGGCAGGCGGCCACTTCAAAGGTCCAGAAATGAGCCCTGAGCTTGGAGCGCAAGCACTGGCTGCAGCTTAATGGACCGGATGACATTCCTGCAGCCACACATCTGCACACCCGACTACACAAAACACAAGTGTAAGGGCAAGCCTAGGTTCCCATGTTTTCTGCCTGGAAGGGAGAAGAAGGGAAGCATAGCTTCTATGCTGGCATTTGTTTTTTTTAACAAGCAAACAAAAACCCACTGAGATTCAAGGACAGTTAGAAGTTCACATGTCAGAAGGTGTTCACAATTCCACCTCGGCAATTTTCTGTAGGTCTCAAGCCACGTCAACTTTGGGAGTGGGTAGACGTGATCCTAAGTCTCCATTCCCAGAGGAGAGCTGGTAGGTAGGCACTGTCCTGGCCTGGGATTGGTTCTCGGCTTTTGCACTAGCACTGACACAGAGCCACTTGGTGAGAAAGTAGGCTGGGTGAGGGTTACTGATAACTCCAACCTACCTCAACCACACCCACCCACCCTCAGCACCCGGGATCTGCAGATTCATACACCCCGGAGCTGTGATGGGCCCTTAAATAAACACGCGTACACACACACACACACACACACACACACACACACACACACACACACACACACACACTCTTCCATAAAACAGACTCCCTGGATTGACTTTAATACTCAGACTATCTTAACTACAGTTATGGCCATCCTACTGGCTTTGCAGGAGATTGACAGTGAGTAAGGGAAGATAAGGCCGGTACCAAGGACACAAAGAGGAGAGAACCCCCTGTGCCTGGAATGAAGGCAACCACAGGAAGCATGCAGAAGTAACTCCTCAGCTGCTAGGTGCTGCAGACCCTTGATGCATATTCAGTTCATAAGTCTTGTCAGGCCACTAGTTTCATTTGGGGAAAGGGAGACCAAAGTGACTGGACAACACAGCCAAGGGCACACACCCCAGGTTAAGGAAACTCCTGAATGCCACCAAGACCGCACTCAAAAGACCACATGTGCAATAGCTGTGCCCCTCAGAGGGCTGTAACAGAGCGGGTCATCGGCAAGTGAGCATGAGTTTGCCAGTGAACAGATCCTGCTGGCCACAGGCTGCAGAGACAAGCATGACGTGTATGTGAAAGCTCTGCTTGCTGCGTGTCCCCAATCACACTCCTATTGAAGAGCTGCCAGTTAGCTGGGCAGATGGGGCACGTCTTTAATGTCAGCCCTTGGGAGGCAGAGGCAGACTCTCTGAGAATTCAAAGACAGTCTGAACTACATAGTGAGTTCCAGGACAGCCAGAGACACATAGTGACACTGTCTCAACACACATACCCCCAAAAGGTGCCTTATATGCTGAGCTTCAGTAAGTGTAACTACAGGGAGACGATGGCAATGTCTGAGGAAGGTGTGACACTCATCTGTGGCCACCTGTGATTCTGCCCTGCTAACAGATTCCATCTATGAATCCACCTTTCTCCTCTTCTCATCCCAGGCCACAACTGGCTGCATGTGTGCATGTTCACACACACACACACCATGCATGCTCCACAGAGATTTCAGTGTCTAACATGTATGATGACAATCTCTTTCTCACTAAAACAGCAGACACTGATGGTGAATGAACAACATTCTCAGCTAAGAAAGCCCTGAGCTGGGAGTGACCTAACATCATCAATAAGACGCTGACTGAGATACCATGACTTAGCCAAACACTGTAACAAATGGTTACAATAGAATGGCTGAATATGTTCTATTCCAAATCTTAATTTTATAGACGCTTTATTGAGAGTCGCATACCCTTTAAGGGAGTCCATGTAACGTGTCTTATGTATCCTAAGAGTTGTGCGATAACCAACATCATCTGGTTTTAGATTTTATTATTGTTTGTGTATGAGTTCTGCCTACATACAGGCTACACATGCATGCAGTACCCATGGAGGCCTGAAGGGGGCACTGGGTCCACTGTAATTAAGATGGTTGTATGTCTCTGTGTGAGCGCCCAGAACTAAACCCAGGTCCCTCTGCAGGAGCAGCCAGTATTCTTAACCACTGCCTGAGCCATCTCTCCAGCCCCCTGGCTGTGTCCTTGAGTGCTCAGAGTTCTATATCCATTCTGAACAGTCCCTTTCGAAGGTAACATCTGTGAAAAAATATCCTATCCTGAGAGCTCTTTACTTTCGTCACTAGTTATGCACAGCCTTTACCATAGAAACAAACCACTTCCCCATTTTCCTCCTGCCCCGTTCCTTGAGAGGCTGGCTTATGCCATTGCTAAATTCTCACCAACTATTTCTTGGATGGTAAAACTCTGAATAATAAATAATAGAGACATTTCCCATAAACGTTCCTGAGTCTCTGCAACTCAGACACCTTCCCAAAGCATTTCTTCCTGGCTGTGACACACCCCAGAGTCACTGACTGCAGAAATTGCAAGTGCTCGGCCAGTTGTTTCTTAAATCCCCCCTGACAATGCTTATTGAACCGGCTGCCCTGCTGCAATGTTCCTAGAGTGTAGCAGTGGTGACATGAGGTCAATGGAAATTAGACTAATGAAGAAATGAGGCAAAAGTGAAATGCCTAGATTTGGGATGCTCTAGAATTTATTAGCAGCTGGCAAATTAAATAAAATTTAGTTTGGCAGCCACAGGCTCGGCTATGACACGATGAGTTCTCTGGGTCTCTAGTCTCTCTATGCCATTAGCCTCAAGTGTCTGGCTAGTTGTCCATCTCACATCAATCGTGCTTTCTAGGGACAATGGCAGTGGCCCACCACATCCTCCAAACCCCATCCTGTTGGATACAGATAAAATGTTGGGCTGCACCTGAGGACTGTTGTATTCTCCTTGTTTCTCATTGGAACTGTCAGCTTGGAACAATCCACTGGCTTACACACATGCATTTCAGCAGGTAATCTCAAATGGCCAACACATCAACCTTTGCTCACTACATATCTACTGTTACGGATCTCAACAGTGGCTAAAAGCAGAAAAGTGAGTGATCCCACACATACCCAAACCCACACTGATGCTTTCTCTTGCAAAAATGACTGATCCTCTCCTGGACTCGTCACAGCAACTATCAACATATGAGGATTGGGGGACAGAGAATGGGTGAGTCAGCACACTCAAGAACTTGCCTCTGTGCAGTCCAAAGTGAGTGTTGGACACTAGAGAAAAACGAGCCTTTTGATCTTATGATTTTCTGAACATTGCTGATGCTCAGGTGCCCATGACCACTCAGTGTGATCATCTGCCAGGGGTCACAGGAGAGCTTCTAAAGACCTGAGGTTCAGTGAACTCATACTGACCATGGCCTGTGCAAAGTCAAAACAGTTCTGGGAAAATTCTAACCAATCCACTGACATTTTCTGCCTTTTTCTTTACAAGGCTTCTCTTCCTTGATTAGTGCAATGCTTTTCCAGGACCACTCAGCAGAACCACCCAATAGGCTGGAGCTAGATATTTCTATGCCTGACCTTAGTCTCAGCTAAAAATATTCCAGAGGCATCAAAATTCTGTAGTCACAGCCCTTCCAGTGGAGCCTGGAAGATTCATACCACCTCCACTTTCAAAGTGATCAATACTGGGATGGATCCAATCTGTATCTAACCTTCCAAACTGCCGAAGAGACACCTCAAGCAGCAACATGGCAGAAATGATGTGAGGTTCAATGCTTCAAAGTGTGAGATCCAGTCTCTCATTACCTCATTATCTATTGCTCCCCTATGGAACTACATCACAGTCACCTCTTCATCAGACATTATTCTCATTGAAGTTTTAAAAGGTTTGCCTCATATAAATAGAAACTTAGATTAGTGGCCTCCTTTACCTGGCTGATACACCTCAGTTTCCCCAGTTAGAACCTACCATTGATAATAGCCGCTTTCTATTACATCTAAGGAAAAAGCACCACCTAATTATTGTAATTCATTTGCCCCAAAACTCTGAACAAACCCTAGGAGTCTGTAACTTCTGGTCAATCAGTGTCTTAGAGTCTACAGAAACACAGATGGACACAGGAACCAAGGGAAGCTTCTTCCAACTAACCTCCTAATGATGTTTAAAACTATCACAATGCCACTGTTGGACTTCTCTGAGATGCTGAGAGAATGATACAGACCAGGGTGAAGTGCTTCTGAAGATTTACCCCTGGAAACCCCTCAGACTACTTTGTCAGTGTCTACAGACAACAAAGCAATAAATGCTATTGTTCAGAAAGTGTCTCAAGGCCCATGTGTTCAAGGTTGGATTCCCAATTGTGAGAGGAAGTCAGGTTGTTGGGGATGTGGCCTTGAAATAGGTGTGGCCTCTTAACTACCATGAACTCCCAATACAATATGTTGCCTCACCACTGGCTCAAAGCAACAGGGCCATGTGACCATGACTAAAGTAAACCTTTTCCTTAATTACTTTGCTCTCCCAGATGTTTTGTTGTGGATGTCCAGCTAACACACTTGGAAAGGTGCACCCTTTTGAAATTTCAACAGTGTCAGGGGCTTTAGCTTCTGATCCAAACTATTTTTTCAAAGGCTACTTGGTGACAGAAGGGTCACTTATGATAGTGTGTGGCCATATGTGTTAAAATACCCATCATGGAACTGGGCAGTGGTGACACATGCCTTTAATCCCAGCACTTGGGAGGCAGAAGCAGGCTCTGTGAATTTTGAGGCCAGCCTGGTCTACAGAGCTAGTTCCAGAACAGCCAGAGCTGTTACACAGAGAAAACTTGTCTTGAAAATCAAAAACAAAAAACAATTAATCATAGCAGTGCATTTCATTTACATCTGGAGGTCTGCAACTTAGTTCCATGGCAACTGAAGCAAAACTACAAAGCACTACCACCCTCCATGGCTTTGAGTTAGATGTGCCTGCTTCCAAGGCTTTACAAACATACACCTAGTGTTTTCAAAGCATATAGAACATATCTCCACCTTGAATTAGACCAAAAAAAAAAAAAAATCATGGAACCAAAAATATCACACAGACACCAATAACCAACCACGTGTCACTTCTGGGACAATGACACTTTCTTATATAAGTTACTGTCATGGCTGCAATAGCATCTCAAAGTGAAACAAGCAAAATATGGAAATTCTCAACCCAAGAAATTGTAGAGAAATAAATAACAAACACAATCACTACCACCACTACCAGCCAAAACAAAATGCCCACTCACACACTCACAGGGGTGGACACATATCCAAGCCTACTCATGTTCCTAAAGGTTCTGTGTCCTCCTCCTTACATAAGAGTCTGTATTTGTCTGACTTGTCTGTTGCTGTGATAAAACACCGTGATCAAGGAAACTTAGGAGTTTATTTGGTCTTACAGTTCCAGAGGGTTAGAGTCCATCAGGGCAGGGAAGCATGTCAGCAAGCAACCAAGTGGAGGTGGAAAGAGCCAGAAACTGAGCGATTACATTTACTGTCAAAGCCTGTGTCCAAAAACATATTTCCTCCAGTGAGGCTGTACTACCTACACCTCCCCAATAGCGCACCAACTGGGTACCAAGTATCAAATTCCTGAGCCTATAGGGCACATTGTTATTCAAACCATCACTGAGAGGTTTTCAGAGCCTTTGAAACATGAATAGACATTTAAAGATGCCATTTACTCTCTACATCTTGTGCACCATTTGTGGGATCTGGGCTATAGTCATCCAGGGCCAGAGGAGCACGCATCCTGACATATATGTAAGGGGAACCATTAGCCCATGAAGAGAGGTGAGGAACAGGCTTTGCTGGCATTCCAGTCAACTGATCTGCATGGTGTGTCTGCCCTCCAGCCTAAGGGATCTCTGCCCTCCCTCTTCTGTGCGACTGCTTAGGGCCTGACTTACACACGGGACTGCAAGTGTTGCTGCTAAAGAGAACACACAAGGTATAAATTCATATCAATATATCCTCCTACACCACCCTGCCTTCTCTGCCCAGGCTGGCCTTGAACTCCTGATCCTCCTGTCTATGGAATGTTGGGGTTACATGCATGAACAACCCTCAAGACACACGTTAAGATGGTGTGGTGTGGATCTAATCAAATGGCAGTGCCATTGCTTAGTCAACTTTAGTGTGACTTGAATCCTCCTGTCACTAGCTGCAAGACATTTCATATTCCACTTGTGTAACCAGGCATAGAACAATCTAGAAAAAGAAAGCCATTCAATTGTATAGGATGGTTCTATAAGGCAGCTCCAGGAGAGCAGAAAGTGTTGGGGGGGGGCGGGGGGGGGTACAGAAAGAGATACAGAGAGATTTCCTGTTTCCTGGTACTGTTTAAACAGACAATAACAAAAACCCCAGGCTGGAAGGAAAGCTCAACCCCTGAGCTCTGTGCAAACGGACTGGTGAGGGAAAAATCACTACCAAAACACTGACCTTGGGCTGAGGACCCACTGTGCCACATCAGTGTCTATTGTATCTCTTGATCTTGCTTCTGCTGGTTTATAGGCTTGGATTTGCCATGTGAAAAAACGGACTCACCTCTGACAACACACAAATCACCAGCTCTACTAACCTGAAATTGGGCAGATACACACTCTGTAGCCTCCTCCACCACCAGCAGCCAAAAAAAAACCAACAACAAAAAACTCACCAAAGAGGTGTACCTCTTCATATGGCACCAACAATCAGTGTTTTGATTGGTGTCCTTGTCAGATCAGATTATAAACATTAACAATGGGAAATACCTCAAAATGATCCAATCCCTGAGAACTGAGGTTTAAAAGTGCAGATAAAGATTCAGACAGTGTGCACAATGGTGCTGTCTCCATGGAAATCATCGAGGCAGCTCCTTAAAAGTTTATGGTGGCCAGTGACCACAGTTCCACCTGTAAGCACTGACCCAAAAGAAATGAGCAGAGACTGGAGTGATGGCTGATCTCGCAGAGGACCCGAATTCTGTTCATAGCACTCACATTGCAGCTTACAACCATGTGTAAGTCCAACTCTAGATGCAATGGCCTCTACTGGACTCAAATGACACTTGTACATATAAAATAAATCTTTAAAAGAAGAAGACACAAGCATGCATGTTCACAGGAAGCTGTACAATACCATAAAAGCACTGAACGATACCAAACTACATCTAAAATGGTACCAAGCTACAGCTAGAATGAGTACAAAAGGACATTACATGTTTGGGATAGCCTGCCATAATAAGATACACCCAGAGCAACAGTATTCTTGACAGGTGAAACCCTGAAACAACTCAGAGGTCTACATACCTCAGAACAGAGAGATTCACAAACACAACGGGCCGTAACATCACAGAACAGTATCTGATCAGCCAACAACATGGACGAACCTTATGCCTCAATGCTGTGCAAGAAGCCAATTCAAATGTGTTGAGATGAGATTCAAAGGCTGCTGGGACTGACTTTGATGACACCCTACGGCAACTGTGAGTAGTCACAAAGAAGGGTCACCAGCTCTTGGACACGGGTACTGGATGAGACAGGCTTTTTCTATGTAGCCCAGGCTAGCCTGGGAAGTTCTCATCCTCCTGCCTCAGCATCAGATGACAGTGTGAGGTGCCACAGCAAGCCTAAAAGATCCTTTAGATCTGGTATTCAACCAAGATAAACTGTTTAGATAAACAAAAGCACAGTTTGGAGATGGTTGGACCAACCGCTCATGACCAAAACCCTTAGGTCCCGCCTTCCCCAAATGCTGACCCTAAACAAGTCCCAGATGAGTTTTCAGAGCACAATTATGATGATTCACCAGAATGAAGCAGCCGCACACAAATCTGCTTGACCTCAAGGGCCAAGGACTCCCTCTACAAACCAGCACCACCATGAAATCAGACTCAGCGGTCTTTTGAGGTCTCCCAACTCACAATTCTTTCTTAGGCACAACAAACTCAAGTTTCTAACTTGATGGGCCAGTGAGATGGTTCAGTAGGAAAAGGTGGTAGACAACCAGGCCTGATTACCCAGGTTCAGCCCCCAGAACCTACACGGTGGAAGGAGAGAACTCACTCTGCAAAGTTGTTCTCTGACCCGCCCCCAGGCTGTGTGTGACACATATGCATGTCCACAAAATAAATAATTACATTCAGTTAAAAACATCTCAGTGAAAATGCAGCCATGCAGACAGAGAGCACCCACCCGTCTGGGGAGTTCACTGGATGAGAATAGGCTGTGGTTTGTTCCCTATCTCTAATTTTTCAGGCTATTTTTATTAATTATATAATATATATCACTACGTTTTTCTCTTATATGTGGCTGTTAGCTTTTAAGCTTTCAATATTTGTGCTACAATCTGAATAACCACAGGAGTTAGTGTCTTAGTTAAGGTTTTTATTGCTGTGAAGAAACACCATGATTACGGCAACGCTTATAAGAAAACCATTTAAACTGGGGTGGCTTACAGTTCGGAGGTTCAGTCCATAAAGCTGAGAGTCCTACGTCTTACAGGCAACAGGAAATGATCTGAAGCACTGTAATGGTGGCATTTGTCCTAATCTCCTGTGCTAACCTGCTTTGTTCCCCATCTGGTGGTTCATATACCTGGTTAATAGCTATAACCCCAGCACATAAAATAGTGCCTGGCACACAACTGAGCAGAAGTGATTTCCAATAAACAATGAGGTCAGTTAACAGATGGATCAATGTCAAGCCAACTACATTCCAAATAGCCCTCACCAGTGTTTCCTAAACAAACTGAGCTTCTCTGCCTTTTACTTCCTGTACCTCATTTATAGACCCCCTTTTCTGCTTGCTTTCTTCCTGGATGAACAACCTTCAAAGAGTTAAGAAACCCTGGTCAGGATTTAGAGATTGCTTGCAGAGTGCCTGGAACTGACAACCTGAACTCTGGTCCTCAGGCTTATGCATGTGGCAAGCTTTTTAAGCACTGGACCAATCTCCTCAGCCTCAAAAAATAATAAATAATAATGATAATAATTCTTTTGTGTTTTGTTTGTAACAGAGTCTATGTATTCTAGAGCACATTATTTATTTCATCTCAAACTTAAGAGACCCTCCTGCCAATGCCTCCCAAGTGCTGGGATTAAAGGGTATGCACCACCACACCTGGCTATCTGAAAACAATTCATAAAAAATTCAGATGACAGTGAATGAGGAGCAAGGAGCCAGAAAGAAGCTGCGCTGAATCTCACAGCTGGAGGGGATCGCATGACACAGAGGGTGTGAATATGTGCACTAGAACATCATAAAGAAAAGAACCAGGAGAGGAAGAAGGTGGAACAACTCTCAGTCCCTGAAGCTGTAGAGTGGGGACCAAGAGTCTGGTGGGCGAGCTGGACATTTGAGTCCAGAGCCCAGAGGAAAGGTGGGAGGGAGGAATGGACAGAGGCAAGAAGGAAGGGAGGGGGTCAAAGGAGGTAGGTGGGAGAGCAAGATGTTCTTGGGCTTCTAAACAAAAGCCCACAAAAGATACCACAGTATCTGTTTGAACATCCACATATCCACATATACACACTAATAAATGCATTAAAATAGTTTAAGATTTATTTATTACGTTTACCGTGTTTTGCTTGCATGTACGCCTGTAGGCCAGAAGAGGGTACCATTACAGATGGTTGTGAGCCACCATGTGGGTGCTGGGAATTGAACTCAGGACCTCTGGAAGAGCAGCCAGTGCTCTTAACCTCGGAGCCATCTCTCCAGCCCCTAAAATAATTTTTAAAAATGCATAGTAAAGGGTTGGAGATTTAGCTCAGTGGTAAGCAGTGGCCTCCTAAGTGCAAAGCTCTGGGTTCAGTCCTCAGCTGGGTGGGGAGGGGATGTGTAGTAAGAATGGAGAACACAGGTAAACAAAAGTGCTGCCAATAAGAAAATAAAAACTAAATTCAGCCCTGACTCTGGAGTGATGCAACCACATAATGGAAATGAAAAAAAACTGTTCAAAGCTGCATTCATGGCCTCATGGCCCCCTTAACTTATCAGGGAAGAAACATGGGCACTAACTGGGTTATGGGTAGTGTAAACAATTCTGCTGAACTGCTTGGCAGCACAAATCTGCATGAAAACATTCAATCCCAGAGTCTGTTCTATTAAAGTCAAACCATTAGCCAAGAGGAATTAACAGGCTGCTATTTTCATGTGAAACAGATATAAAATGAAAATTAAGAACAATGCACATGAATAATGCTTTCTCATTCATAACTTTAGCAGGCACATGGGGCTTGTGATGGCTATTCTTGGTTTTTCAACATGACTACATCTGGAATTAACTAAAAGCATAATAGCTGGGCACACCTGTGAGGGATTTTTTTCTTAATTAAATCATTTGAAGTTGGAAGACTCATTTCTAATCCCAATCAATGAGGTGGTAAGATCCATCTTTAATCCATATCTTTTGAGGTGGGATGATCCACCTTAAATCTGGGCCACACCTTCTACTGGAAGTCTATAAAAAGGATATGAAAGAAGGACGTTCTCTCTCTCTCTCTCTCTCTCTCTCTCTCTCTCTCTCTCTCTCTCTCTCTCTCTCTCTCTCTCTCTCTCTCTCTCTCTCTCTCTCTCTGCATTAAAACCTACTTCTTTGGGATTCAAGAGTATATCGAAGACCAGATGAGACAGCCAACTCCTCAGATTAAACCATTACTGGATTCTTGGACCTTCTCTTGGTAGACAATCATTGTTGGACTAGCTGAACCATGGCTTCTAAGCAATTCTAATAAATCCTGTAGACAGACAGTCTCAGCCCATAGAAAGCTGTTGCTGCAGCAAAGCTGACGTGTGACATGTCAGCTTCAAGCCACCTGCGTATTGATTTAGAACCCGCTCTCCCCACTCAGACATCACAAGTGCCACCCAACTGCACCCTCCAAAAAACGATGCAAGACAGTCTGGACACAGTCTTTAAAAGGTGGTGGGGAATGTGAATAAAAGCTAGCTGGGGAAAAATTTCAACTGGAGCCTCAAAAGCTATTTGACAACTAGTGAATGAACAGGAAGGCGGTGAGTCCCACAGCCGAGGCGACCTTCTCTGCTACAGCCTGGCTGCCCATGGAAAAGACAGCAACAATTAACAACCACTCAACCACTTCACAAGATTACATTAAAACACAGGAGCTCAGACTTGGAGCATGTGCTATGCATGTGTGAGGACCCTGGGTTACACCCCCAGCATATTCCACAGCCCTTAAACATGGCATCAGACTAATTCCATTACATGGGGCTAGAACAGCAAAACAAAGCTCATTTGCTAGGGCTGGAGATATGAGTCGGCAGCACTTGCTGCTCTTGGAGAGAACCCATCAGCTCCCAGCACCCATGACTCCAGTTCATCTGCCAACCTCTGCTGGCCTCCTCAGGCACTACACGAGCACTGCATACACACACGTACTACACACACACACACACACACACACACACACACACACACACGTACTACACACACACATACACACACGTACTACACACACACACACACGTACTACACACACACACACACACACACACACACACACACACACACACACACACTTAAAAAATAAAATCCGTGTTTCTTATGGTGATGTACTCCTTTTAATCAGTGTTCTGGAGGTAGAGGCAGATGGTTCTTTGTGAGTTTGAGGCCAGTCTGGGTTCCAGGCCACCCAGGGCTACATAGCCTGTCAAAAATAAATAAGTAAATAAAATAGATTTCTTACTTTGTTGTTTTCTTTTGTTTTGGGGACAGGGTTTCTCTATGTATCCCTGGCTGTGCTGGAACTTACCCTAGACCTAGCTGGCCTCAACCTCTTGAGTACTGGGATTAAAGATGTGTGCCACTACTGCCTGCCTAGATTTTTCTACTTTTATCTAGTATTAATAAATATTCTTTCAACTAGCAGTGATTCATACTGTTAATACTGAAGATATTCTACACAAAACAACCCACAGAATTCTAAGGTTGACATAAGAATGCTTGCTACATTTCTAGTTTGCATCCCAGCAGCCACATCAGGTGGCTCAAAACCACCATTAACACCAACTCCAAGAGATCCAATTACCTCTTCTGGCTTCCACGGGCATTCCACCATACAACACACTAACATAAGTGAGACTAAAACTCCTCAGAAGTCGGCACAGTAAAGCAAACCAGCAGAAAGAATACTCAGGACTTCTAGAGCATGAATAGACAAACAGCTCAGCAGGGAAGGCACTTTGCCACACAAGCCTGCCTACCTGGGACCCACACAAAGATGGAAGGAGAAAATGGACTCCACAAAGCTGTCCTCTGACTGCCACCATGAATGTGCAAAACACACAACCCCTGCCTCATATCATACATATGACTTTTTAGAAACAAGACAGCTAAGATGCTCTTACAGGGGATAGGAATTCGTTTCCCAGAACTGAAATGGGCACTCAAAATTGTAATTCCAGCTCCAAGTGACCTGACATCCTCTAGTGGTCTCCTCAGACACCTGCATATGTGTGGTGTATGTACCCACACATGTATATTAGAAAAGTAAATAAATAAATAAACTTAGAGAATATGAAACATCCACTTGGGAAGTGGGGGGCAGGCAAGAATGTGCAGGGGAGTGACAGCGTGAACAGAAATCATTTAAAAATAAAGCATGGGGTGGGGGTGTTTGCTTTTGTAGGAGGACAACTTATTTCTTTCTCAAAAAAGGGAGGAGGCCTGCTTCATGCTGACATCGCTGAGCAAGGCTAACAAATAATTGCCATGAGCTAAATATACAAATAGCATTAAATATAAACTGTCATTAAATAAACATTAAATACATAGAGACGAAGCAGACACAGCCAGGAGCATTCCCTGAGAAGACTTTTTTTATAGATCTGTATACAAGCAAAGAGCTAAATCTGGATCTAATTTCTTCATGACAAAACCCAGTTTTCTTCAGCATTCTGGCAGTGAAGCAGAACTAAACCCACTGAGGCTCTGAACACACCACAGGGACGTCTCTCTCTCTCTTTCTTTTACATTTGTTTGCGGTGGGGGTCCAGGACTCAGTGTGGAGGTCAGGGGACTTTTGGGAGTTAGTTCTCTTCTTCCATGTGGGCCTCATGGATGGAAATCAGGTCATCAAGAAGCTTGGCTGTAATTAATTGCCTTTACCCACTGAGCAATCTCCCTGGCCCGGAGATTTCTTTATATCTATATGGCACAGTTTTTAAAACTTGCTTCCCAGCGATGACCCCAGACACCCTAGGAACAGAAGGCAAAGGAAGGCTGATCTCTAACAAGCCAAATGCTGGCTCCCAGAGATAACAATCCAAGTCAAACAATCCTTCCAGAAGGGGATTGAGAATTATGGGCGTGGAGTTGGAAGGAAGGAGGGTCTAATCACACCTTCTTCCGCACACAAGCTGTAATTAAAAGAAACACAAGCATACAAACACTCACCTGGGCTCTAGACACACACACAGCTGTAAGATGCTAAAACTGAGTGAATTTCCACAGTAAAATGGTTACAGATGCACCACCACAGATCACACCCAGATCAAGACCAAGTCACTTGATCTATGTACAGGCCTAGGAACCAGCCCTAGGACTTGTAGCCTGGCTCACCCAACAGCCCTGGAGGCTCCAAAGCCTCCCAAAGCCTCTGAGCTCCTCAGACAAAGAACAATAAAGCTAGGCCTCCATCAACCTGTTGCTGGTAGACTGGCAGGAAACAAAAGCGCCCCATGCCCAGACTTGTAGGGCCTCACTCTGCTGGGCAGCTCAAGTGAGTATGTTCCCTTCCAGTCCAGGAAAATGGATCTGAATGTAGTTCTAAACCCCGAGGGCCTCTCCATGCCCCTCTCTGAAGCTTTGAGCCCATCACAATATGCAATTTATCCTCACTTTCTCCCAAGACAAATCACACTATTAAATTAAAAGGGGAGAATTCCTCTACCAAATTACACACTAATGGCTCTTAACCCATAATTGAAGAATCACTAACAGCAGATTACAGCCACAGCCAAACATAAGCATTTATTAGGACCTAACTTTTCAGAACTGAGCAATTATGTAAAGATGGCTATGAGCCATCCTGAACACTCCCCACTCTCCTCTGCTTCCTGGAAGGCTCACTCTTGGGGATCTCACCTCTAGCCAGGGCCTCCTCCTCGTCCTTCAATCCCATCCCACATTCTATAGAGGTAGGGAGAGAAAGTTCTAGAAGGCTGGTTCACTGCGGCTAGCATCACCACTCTTCCTTGAACAGTGAACATCCTTGGAACCTGGATCAGCAGACATGGGGACAATGTCCTGCAAGATGGGGTGTGAGCTACCCCTGCCCCACCCCTAGCATGCACAGTCCTGAGGATGTGAGCAGAGGTGAGACGGACAGAAACCCTGGAAAGGCAGTTATGGGAAGAAGAGGCCCAGAGAAAAGTCAAATTCCTGGGGCTCCAACATCATCTCAGTCCTACAACAAACCCTCAAATTAACCTGAAAAAAGAAAAACTCTGGGCCCCGATTTCCTTAGCCAAAATAAGGTGAAGGTATTAGATGATGTCTCAAGTTAATTAGAGAAAACAACAGTCTATAATTAAAGACTGCATTATACAGCAGTGGCCACAGAGCCACCAGGGGAAGGCCTGCAGACTTCTGTTGTGAGTCCAGCTCCCCCATAAACCACGTCCTGGAGCCCCAGAGGACCCTGGGTATGCCTTGGGGTTGCAGCAGTCACCAAGGCAGCCACCCTGCCTTCATGAGGCTTGTGATCGTCCAGTGGGATGTGCAGAATTTCAAAGATCGAACAGTAAGAGGGCTGGCTGGGGTTGACCTACGTCTTTTTTATGGAGACAGAGGCAACACTGAACTTCCTGTAGGTACAATGGGACCATCCAGAAGAATGAGGCAACTGGTTAACTGCCAGCATGGTGGCCATTAAGTTCCTGGGCCTATTCACCAACACAAGCAACTTTACTAAGCCACTTGTTATTGGTGCAGAAACTGGTTCTCACAAGTTAAACAGATTTTGGATCTCAACGTCTCTGCTCCCCAGAACCTGCACTGGCCTTTCAATCCTCCTTGTAGGTTGGTACCAGGCTGGAGCGGCCACCTGAGGAGTGACCTCGGCCATTTAGAACAGGTTTGGGCTAGGTGGGCCTTGGTGAGAGAAGATGGACCTAGTAGAAGAAATTGTAGGTTCTAGCCCAAGACCTCAAGGAGGGAGAACACACTAGAGTAAGATCCAAGGGTATTTGTGTGCTGCGGGATAAATGGTTCACCCATCTTCGTGAAAACTGCTGAGAGAAGGAAGATGATGAGGACACAGTTCATCAGACACACCAAGACTGTGGTAAAAGCAACATAGGGGAGCAAAGCTCCCCACCTACACCTTCGGCCCTACAGCCAACACAGCAAACACTGAGTTTAAAGGCAGGAGGCTGGCCTGTGCCCCAGAATAGATCAAATGCACCTACCCCCATCCACTCATGTTCCACACAACTGCCCTGGCACTCCGGAGGGCTGGTATGTTCGAGGCAAACTATGACCACACACTGCATTTAAACTGTACCAGCTTTTCTTTGGGTTTGTTTGTTTGAGACAGGGTCTCACTATGTAGCCCTGGTTGTCCTGAGCAGACTGGCCTCAACTCACAGAGATCTACCTGTCTCTGCCTTCTCAGTGCTGGGATTAAAGGTGTGTGCCACCAGACTGTTCTGACTCCTCAAAGGAGAGAATCCCATCCTTCTACACAGCCCTGGCAGTTGAGAACAGATGTGTGTGGTGTTTACAGTGAGGAAATCACAGGACGTAAACAACTGGCCCCAAACGCCACTCTGGTTCTGCTGTGCTTTTCTTCATTTCCTGTGTATTTATTTTGGTGTTAGAATAATATTACCTTTCATAATAAGGAAAACGGGAGCAGATGTTTAAACCAAACAGACGATAGCTTATGATCCCACACATCCACTCAGCTCTTAAAATCAAAGTCTGTTCTTCCAAACAGAGAAGGGAACAGACAACTAAGTGCTGGCGTATGTGCTTTCCACGGAATCGCACGCCCACCTGGGGGAGCTGCTGAACTTCCTCCCCAGACACGGGAAAAGCTGGTCCCAGTGTCCTGGCAGCTTCAATGTTCCTCAGTTTTGTTTTTTAAATATCAGATTACTTGTTGACAAAGAAACCACATTAATAATTTTTTATATTTTGTTGGGGTGTAGTTTTTTTAAAAGACAATATATGAATCCCACCAGAAACTGCTTCTGAGAATCAGGACCAGTTGAGGTGAGGGAGTTTAGAAGCTGATCCTTACATGCACAGGAAACTAGTCAAAGTAAAGTGGTATCTTATTTAAAAACAAAACAACAGCAATAACAAAAAACTATTAAATAAGAGATTCTTATCCATAGAGTTAATTTTAAAACAAGCTTAAAAGAGAAAGTTTTACACAAAACACAACTGACTCTGCTCCCCGATTTAACCTCTAGCCAAGAAAAAGCAGACAACCCACTCATTTACAATGGGAGAAAGCACAAAGCCTGGTGCCCCACCAGGGAAGATGTGCCCTGATTCCTACATGCTTTCACCAGGAACGACCCCCTGGCAGCTCAGCCCTCTCCCTGCCCTGCCAGTCCTGAAGCTCAACCAGGCCATTACCGTGGACTCAGAAGGCACGTAGGTAAAATTCCAAAAGATGAAATTAGGGCTTTCTCTTCTTCTCCACTCTAGGGAGTGTCCAGGGGAAGGGGATGTAATGAGCAAGAAGAACCTGGGATGGGGGCATTTTCCACTTTCTTTAGCCTTCTGGCAGCTGGGTTGTGTAATCACTCTGGGGCCTGGGTTGGAGGGGGCCTGTCTCACTGTCACAGGAAATGGGGCGGCAGACAAAGAACCGGCCTGGGCTCCCTGACACCAGCCCTTGCCAGCCCAACAAACTACACAGAAACTAAACAAAACAAAACCTCAATGTCTGAAACAATGGCCTGGAAAACAAAAACTCATTGCAGATTTTTGTTATTGTCCTCATCACACAAAATCCAGAACAAGAGTACACACAGACTACTGTATACAGTGATACAGTTTAAAGATATCTCAGAGCCCCTCCCCTCTGCTCAAACACCCACATGCTTAACTTCTCCTTGTTCCTGTAAGTTCCTCCCCTACATAAAATGGCAACAAAATCAAAGGAAAGAATTTAAAGTGTAACGATCTTGTCAGTAAGTTGGAAGCAAACTTGTAACAATGTGTCCTTTCCAGCCTTCCTTGTTGACCCCCCACCCCCACCCAGGCACCAGCAAACAGTCCTGAAATGGTACACAACTCTCTCCTTTCCTCTAGGTACTCCACCATCCCAAGACAAGAAAGTGTTCAGAAATCTCCCCAGAGGAGGAGTGGTCACTACAGAGGCAAAAGAAGTCCATTCTAGACCGTCTACCTTCGTAGCACAGAACGCCGATGTTGTTCATCTTGTCCAAGTACTGGTAGTTCAACAGGTCCATCTTCGTAAACCGCATTTATCTGTCCCGCTAGCAAAGAAAAGCAGTTCTTTGCTTTCACCCCCGAAGAGAAAGTTTCAAAATTCAGTCTTAGCTGAGTAGCTCCAGGCTCTCCTAAAACTTGAAGATAGAGGCCCAGCCTCACAAGATCAAAACAAAGATATTAAAAGTTTTGTTGTTTTTTTTTTTTTTTTTTTAAAAAAAATCAGACTCAAACAAAACCCGTCAAGGGCTTATTGGAAGGCAGTGTCTGTATTACGTCCTCATTTCAGCAGTCTTCTAAAAGCCTGTCTTAGGGTTTAAAAAGAAAGCAGTAAAAAAGAAAACACAAAGCACGTTTCTTAGGACAAAGGCACTCTCCCTCACAGCCCGCTGCAAGCTGACTGCTCTGACATGCTGGCTATGCTTGGTATGACTCGTATGTAAACCAGCTTCCTTTGCTTGAGGAGGTGGGGGCCGAGCATGCTCACTGGAGCCTCGGCAAAAGATCAGGCTCTGGGCGCATGCAGAGTTAGCAGGAAGCAGAAAGAGGAGGGGACAGGGAGGCGCAAGGGGAGAAGAGTGTTTCCTCATAGGAGCCAAAGGCTGCCAGAAGCCATGAAAGAAAACCCAGCAAGTTTTAGAGTGTTTGGTTTTGTTTTGGGGTTGGGGGTAGGCTAAGCGCAAAGTTTAAAAAAAAAAAAAAAAGCAGTGGAAGCAAACTACATGGAATTTAACTTTCGAGTGACTTCATTCCAAGGACTGGGAACCCAGGGCTTCCTCTGGACTGTGCTCTGCTCAGCACAAGGTTTCTTTGTTTCTTTGTAAGATGGTTTTATTATGTCCAGGAACACAGTGAGTGTTTACATTTTCAAAGTCAATGTACATGTAACTTCCTTCCTAAGTTCTGTAGCTGCACAGATAGACAGGACACTCAGATAAATCTTCCCACAGAAGGGGAAACTGAGGCTCTGAGACTGAGTAGCCTATAGACCCAACCCCCCCCCCCAACACACACACACACCAATGGGGTGGGTGGTAGACACTATCTAGAGAGGTGGTTAAATGGCTAAGAACACTGGCTTCTTTTGCAGAGGACCTGAGTTCAGGACCCAGCAGCTACAAGAGCCTCTAACTCTAGTTCCAGGGGATCTGATGCCTTCTTCTGGCTGACACTGCATGCACATGCTGCACAGACATACACGATAGAGCACATCCATATACATAAAATAAATAATGGGGGGGTGACAGGGTTATTCTGTGTAATCTTGGCTGTCCTGGAACTCAACTCACTCTAAAGACCAGACTTGCCTCAAACTCAAAGAGATTTGCCTGCCCCTGCCTCCCAAGAGTTGGGCTGGCATATATCAACACTGCCCTACTTAAATAAACTTAAATAATATTTTTTTAAGAGCTCAGTTGCTTCCCAAACTCCTCTGGAAGGTTGTGACCAATCAAGGAAAATTTCAAAATGTTCCAAGACGCTTGAACACAGAGCAGCATGTGAAAAGAGACAAGAACCTGCCTTAAGGGTCTCCATCTCAGTTTGGCACTGTGGTGCAAGCCTGTAATTCCAGCACATTACAGACCGAGATGAGTTCCAAGGCCTATCTGGGCTAGAGTAAGAGTCATCCCACCTCCAAAAAAAAGAGATTCCATTGCATTCTCTTATTTTAAAATGAACTTTTAAAATTAACTTAAGCGCATGACTAAAACAATACAGATATATAAAAAAAGATAACAGACATAAGGGAAACAATACAGATACAGGCAAAATGCTTAGCAATGTCCCTTCTATGACTCAACAACATTAAATACATGGTAAAAGGAAAGAATCAACCCCCCCAAAAGTTGATCTCTGACCTATACATGCACCATGGCCTGCACATACCCATAAACACTGAATAAATAAAATGTACATGTGTTGCACATGTGTATTACACACACACACACACACACACACACACACACACACACACACACACACACACACACACACACACACACACACTGAGGAGGTGGTCCTGGCTTGTATAAGAAAACAGGCTGAAGGCAAACATGGTAGATATCTGTGAGTTTGAAGCTAACCTAGTCTGCAAAGTGAGTTCCAGAGCAGCTAAGAGTGAGGCCTGTCTTAAAAAGAGGAGGAGTCTGAGCAGGCCATGGGCAGCAAGCTATAAGCTCTTTCCTCCACGGCCCCTGCTGCAGCCTCTGCCTCAGGTTCCTTATAATGGACTGGGCTGTAAGTACCTTTCCCTCCCCCACCCCCAGGAAGTTAGTTTGGTAGTGTTTTACCATAGCAACAGAAAGTAAGCTAGAACAGGACTCCACATATGCATACACACATGTGCACCTACACATACATGTGCACTATGACACATAAATACAAAATATAAAATAATAAAATCTGAAAACAAAACCCTGAGCCAGCACAATGAATGGTTCAGGGAGTTAGCATGTGCCATGCAGGCCCAACCCCTAAGTTCAATTCCTGGAACCCATTATGGACAGAGAGAGCTGACTCCCGAAAGTTGTCTTCTGACCTCCGCACATGCAGCACACACATTTTGTAAACACGCAAGAAATAATAAAATAAACTTTAAAGCAACTAACTGAAGGGCAGCCTCTTTCACGGGTATGCTGCATGGCAGCACCTGCATCCCACCCTGCAGATTCTGACTGTAGTTCAGATCTGAACAATTCCTCCACTGAAAACACTCAGTGCCAAACACGTCAGTTCTCAAACCTGCTCACAGACTGATCACCAGTAAAGCATCAGCAGGAGGGACTGCCAAGTGCAAGTAGTTAAAGGACACATACTTTTAATCCCATCACACAAGACAGAGGCAGGCAGATCTCCATGAGTTTGAGGTCAGCCTGGTCTACAGAGTGAGTTCCAGGACAGCCAAGGCTACACAGAGAAACCCTGTCTCAAAAAGCAAATCAGCAACAACTGGGCTGGGGTAGTTCTAAGTTTGAGCCACACCAATGATAAGAACAGAATGGGGCTAGGAACACACAGGGAGACCCCAGGCTGTACTGAGGCAGTTGAAGGTGCAGCAATGACCCTTCCCTGAAGTGACAAGGAGAACCTAATAGGCACCATCAAACCAAATTCTATTCAGAGAAGATACAGACACCCACCATGAGAGAAGCTGTGTGGAAAAAGCCACACAGGCACTGTCTATGGATGAAAGTGAACTCCATATGCTTTGAAGATGACATGCACGCATGCTTAAAACAAACTACTACAGGTACACGTCCGCTATCTGACCTGGAATACAGAAGCACTGTCTAAGACAGGAAAAAGGTTTTAGATTTAAAAAATCAAAAACCAAAACACTTCATAAAGGAAAAAACAGTCATTTGATTGAATACTCCAATTTATGCTCTTATAAGGAATTAAATGTTCCCGCCTGCCAAAATGACCGGTTTCCAATCTTCTTTGTCTGCTGAAGGCTGGGTAAACAGTGTCCACAAGGCAGAGCAGCACAAAGCCCCTCCACCAACCGACTCTACATCTGGAACACCCCAGTATGAAATGAGATTTAGTTGGCAAAGAAAGCTGGCTACCATACTGCCACTTAGTCTTTATACTTTCGTTTCTTGCTTTTGACACAGGTTTGCCGCTATGCCCAATTCCAATACACTCGGCTTTAATGGCAAGGGCTTTCACATCTCTCCACACTTCATCATCAACCTTATGTAATGAAAATGAAGGAGATAGTTCTTCAAATTAAAGTTAAAAGGCAAGACAATAGTCCCTTGGAAGACATAATCAAGGGACCGCATGTCACTTTTTAAGATTTTTTTAAAAGTTTTTTTTAACATACCAACCCCTGTTCCCAGTCGTCTCCAGATTCCCCCACCCCATCACCTCATCCACTCCTCAGAGAGGGTAAGGACTTCCAGGGTGAGTCAATGCAGTCTGGTATGTCCAGTTGGGGCATGTCCAAGCCCCTCCCCCCAAGTATCAAGGTGCAGCAAGGTGTTTCTCTGTAGGGAATGGGCTCCAAGAAGCCAGTTCATGCCCCAGGAATAAATTCTGGTCTCACTGCCAGAGGCCCCACAAACTGCCCACGCCATTCGACTGTTATCTACATTCAGAGGGCTTAGTTCAGTGCCATACAGGTTCTAACTGTCATTTCAGAGTCAGTGAGCTCCCAACAGCTTGGGTCAGCTGTCTCTGTGAGTTTCTTATCAAGATCTTGACCTCTTTGCTCATGTAATCTCGCCTCCCTCTCTTTGACTTAACTGGAAGCTTGACCCAGTGCTTAGCTGGGGATCTTGCATTTGCTTCCATCAGTTGCTGGATGAAGGTTCCCTTGTGATGGATCTCACTGAGTTTCTTAAGATTTATTTTTATTTTTAATTATGTGCATGTATGGAGAATATGGGGCTATTGCACTGAGTGCAGGTAGCTACCTACAGAGTCCAGAAGAGGGTGCTGGATCCTTTGAAGCTGGAGTTACAGGTGGTTGTGAGATACCTGCCCAATGTGGGTGCTGGGAACTGAACTTGGATCCTCTGTAAAAGCACTATGTGCTATTAACCACTGTGCCATCTCTTCAACCCCTATATATCTTGTTTTTGTTTTAAAATAGGGTCTCACTTTATAGTCAAGGCTTGCCTCAGCATTGCTGATGCCAAGACCACACCATGTGCCACCACTTCTAACTGCAGTGGTGGTTGTTAATCTTTTAAGTTTAATAACTGAAGACAAGACAGCAAAATTATAAGCATTTAATTATCTTCAGAGGACCAAGATAGAAGCATCTGTCCTAAAAAGCAAAATTGACAGGGAATTCTAAACATTCAGAACTGCAGACACGAATGTCTATATGGTTCGCATGTGGGAGGGGGCACTCTTGCTATTCACTGATATGTCACATGATAGCATCAGTTGGTACCAGATGCCCAACGTAGATGACTTATGGAAAAGATGAAAACCAAGCTCAGCTGTCAGTATAACCTTCCCACAGTACACAATAGGTAATCTGTAAATGTTGGTTATGGCTCAGCCATGTGGTAGAATAGAGATGGTGTGATCATCACAGAAGCAAGCCCGGGCTAATCACTAAATCATTCTACCTGCCAGAAGCCTGGCTACTGAGTTACACTCTATCAGCCAAACCCATGGGCAGTTTAAGAAAAGTCAGGGATCTGAAAGCACTTTCCAGATACTTATTAGAATCAAATGTTACTACCAGAGCCATCCAGGGAAGAAAACATTGTATCTCAAGTCTAACAATAATCTCCCTGAGGATTCTGGGAACACACAACTGTACTGAGCTACCGGGTCCCCAAGTCTGGTTCAGTCAACTGTTCTGTCTGAAATTTTACAGTGGCTAGATATTAGACAACTGTTCTCTCTAAAAGTGATTCCCTTCACCATTTACAGCAATTAAAATCAACCTAACATGATATGTAGATTTTCAAAAATCAAAAAAAAAAAGACTTTAGAAAATAAACTGGTGTGTGGCATCAGCTCAGTAGTTGGATGCATAAGAACTCAGGCTTACAGGCATCTCCAGAATGATCATACCCACTGTTCAGAGAGGCACCCCTCAGCAGAAGATGACCAACCATCCAAGACACTGCACTGGCCAGTGCACTTTCACCCCTGACCTATCTATCATCTTACTCACATTACTCTAAGAAGAAAGGCATGGAATTTGGAAAGAGGTGAGTTAGTTGGTTTTTGCAGTGTCCAGAATAAGACCAGGGCCTCAAGCATGTCAGCCACAGCCATTTAAAACCTTTAAAACCTTTCATTGACAACAAAGAAAAACACTTGAGACTGGCTTGTCTAAGCACCACTTAGGATGAAAAGTCAAAGACCTGGTGGAAACTCTCCTCTAAGAACCACTACCAAAGGAAGACTAAGATGTCCAGGCCAATGTACTCAAGATCAATCCTGCAATTAGCTCCAATGCAAGATAAGCTGTCAACCAATAGTTCAATCTGCACACAGTAGGTCTTTATACAAGTTGGTGAAGACCTATTGTATGAGGTAGTCTTTAAACGGGTGCACACTGTTAGCCAAATGAAGAGGAAAAATAAAGGTTCTCTCTTCCTCCCTCCCTCCCCCCTTCTCTCTCTCTCTCTCCTCTCTCTCTCTCTCTCTCTCTCTCTAGAGAGATTGTCAGGTGATAACCCTCCTTTCTCTCTTATGTGTTTGAGTTTGAATTCCAGTTTGGCAGGATCACTTTTACCTGAACCACAGAGCAAAAGGTGAAATAGAATTTCAAGTGGTCCAAGAACCAACAAGGTAAATCTGAATTATATATTAAGTTCCCTCTATCACACTTCCAAGAAAAGACCTCTAATATGTCATTTTACTTCTACAATGTGGAATTACTCAAACTGACACATTTTAAAATGTACTTTATCAAAATCCTTTCAAAGTATATCATTAACCTATGCCTTAAATTTTGTTCCCTACAAAACCATACCAGTTGTAAATTCAAATACACTCAACTTCTTTTAAGTAACAAAATCATTTTTATATTGTTAAGGGGGGTTAACACACATTCATGTAATTTAGAAAAACAATATAAAACAGCTCTCCAGACAAGATGTAGATTTTTAATACAACATCTCCCTCTAGGGGCCAATTTTAAATCACACTGGCAACCCAGATACTGTATACCTCAGTGTGCAGTATCTCTCAAATACAAAAACCCCTTGTTTTTATCTGGGCATATCTCATAAAATGCCCCTTACCAAAGAGCTTCATATTTATTAAATTTTTAAAAAATTAAAACAAAAATATTATGAAGAATCAATCCTATTGGTATCATATGACTAACAAGAGTCTGCTTTAAGATGAACTCAAAACGTAAGTAGAAAATCTGAGTACATATTCAGGATGGTGACTCATCTCTTTTCTTTTAACTTTATTTTTATTTCATGTGTATGGGTGTTTGTCTACATGAACATCTATGCAACATGTGCACAATCATGCAATGCTCAGGGGAACCAAAAGAGGGCACTAGCCCCTCAGAACTGAAATTACAAAAGTTGTGAGCGACCATGTGGGTGCTGGAAATCAAGGGCAAAGGGCCTTTGCAAAAGAGGTCAGAGCTCGTAACCACTGCACCATCTCTCTCTCCAGCCTCCTGGTGTTTAAAATAATCAGGAAAAGCCAAGTGAGGTGGTGCTAATGCCGGTACTCCTAGCCCTTGTGGTTCTCTGATCTGGGAGGACTGCAGTGAGTTCCAGTTCATCTCCTCCTCCTCCTCCTCCTCCTCCTCCTCCTCCTCCTCCTCCTCCTCCTCCTCTTCCTCCACCAGCACCACTACCTCCACCATCACCATCACTACCACCAGCTCCACCGCCACCACCACTCAAGCAAAGCACTGTGCCCAAGTTTTACAGCTACTGTTTTCCATGCCTAACAATGAGAGCAACCAAAAACAACCACCGTGACTTCTGCTCTTACAAGTGTGCTGGCTAATTTTGTTATCTTGATGCAAGCTAAAGGCATCTGAGAGGAGAAAACCTTAATTGAGAAAATGCCCTCAGAATACTGAGCTGTAAGCCTGTAGAATGTTTTCCAAATTACTGACTGAAGTGGGAAGAACCCAGACCAATGTGGGTGGAGTCATCCCTGGACTGGTGGTCCTGGGTGCTGACAGAAAGCAGGCTGAGCAAACCATGGGGAGATGGTCAGTAAAGCAGAGCCCCTCCACGGCCTCTGCATCAGCTGTTGGTCCTGTTTCAGTTCCTGTCCTGGCTTCCTTCCATAATGAACACTGATATGGAGGTGGTGTTTCATCACAGCAATAGTAACCTTAATCTTAACTAAGACAACAGCAATTTAGGTTTCATGATATCCTATCCAAAGACCATTCACTGGAGAAGCATTCATTATTCTGATAGTACACCCACAATGTACTAGGCAGACTTCTCTCTCTCTCTCTCTCTCTCTCTCTCTCTCTCTCTCTCTCTCTCTCTCTCTCTCACACACACACACACACACAGAGAGAGAGAGAGAATTATCTATACGAATTGCAATTATGCTATGCTAAAGTCCAAACAGGCCATTTCCTGAATTTTCCTCCTTAGACTAAGAACAACTGTCTAATGCAACTCAAGGGTCTGCTGCCCATTATCCCAGAGTTGTCACCTCTATTAAGCTGAGAGATAAAAGGCAAAGGGCATTTTTCTTTGCGTGGGGAAGGCATATGGCCTAGGATGAAGGTCTTTGCAAGCAGAACTTCACCCACACAAGGGAAGCACCTTGAGTCAGACCCCAGCCCAGTTCTTATTTTAATCCTCAACAGTATTGTCAGAGTGAAGTCGGATCTTTTTTCTTTTTGTTTGTTTTAGATTTTTTTTATTTTATGTTTGTGTCCAAATGTGTGTCTATGTACCACATGCATGTGGTACCCACAGAGGCCAGAAGAGGGCATCAGATCCCTTGGAGCAACAGTGTGAGCTACCATTTTGGGTGCTGGGAACCAAACCAAGGTCCTCTGCAAGAGCAGTAAGTGTTCTTAACCACGGAGCCATCTCTCTAGCTCTCTGTATTAGTTTTTAATCCTGTCAACTGTGTTCAGTACTATAAAGCAGAACCAAGTACTTCTTCTGAAAATACCATTAAGCCAAATAATGGTCCGTAGTGTTAAGTCTTCTCAGCAAGCAAACAGCCCAGGTTTTCCACGGTGGATTTGCCATTGTCACCCTACAAAAACATCCCTCCAATGGTGTTACTGATGCTGTGTTTATGTGAAGATTACATGACCACCAGAATTCTATCCACAAGATGGGCAGTCTGGACCCTGGGAGGCACTTCAGTGATAAGCCTGACAACCCATTCTGGCAAGCTATGCTCTGACCTTTGCACATGTTCACAAAATAAGTAAAAGAAGTCACTGTTTTTTGAGCAGGGTGTTGTAATACCAACTGTCATCTAAGCACATAACAGCCTGAAATAGAAAAAGCATATGCTTTAGGCTAACTTAGGCTACACCCTATTTCTGAAAACACAAAGGTAGAAGAGGTTTTCCCATGCATTGGAACCAGTCAAGAGTTTTCTAAGCCATGAACAATCCAGTCCCTACTTCCCTCATCAGGGCACCAGTGCTTGCTTCTCTGGTGAGGGAATCAGAAACATGAAATTCAGACTTTTAAGTGTACACTACAATTTTAAAAACTGCTTCTTCTAGTGGGATCCCCTGGCTGCAGGTCCAGCCTTACTGGCACAGTACTCCTCACTACAGCTAGGGGACACTGTGAGCTAACCCAAGACTCAACACTACACCTTCTCCATTCACATGTAAGATTTCAGTTTTCATTTTTTTTACAGGTACACATAACCACCAGCCTGTCTTCTTAGGTAGGTTCCAAGCTCTCTCCTTCAGGAAGCTGGGAACTGGGCTCAGAAAGCTTTCCTGCTGACCCATCCTCAGAGAGCAATCCCTCCCAGGAGCTGTCCGCTCAAGGCTGGCTGTGTTAAGTGGAGGGCATGAGACTCCCATTCACAGTCTTCCCCACCACCTAGCCCACTGGGTATCAACAAATATTTACTGAGAGAACAAAAATGGCCAGAGGACCTGTAAATTTAGCTGGCCCCACAGGTACTGCCTCTTTCTGAGACACTTGGGAAACGGCCCCTCCCTTCCTTCTCCATCTCACAGCTCCTGATGCTTTGAACAGTTAGAGAGGATAGGTGGCCAAAGTAGACATCCTGACCCCCAGGGCTTATTTCTACCAAAAAATAAAAGTCTTCTGTTAGGTCCCTTCATAATGTGTAAAGATGGAAATATTTTTACCATAAAATAAAAGTCTTCTGTTAGGTCCCTTCATAATATGTAAAGATGGAAAGAATAACTGAAGAGACCTCACAAAGGATACTTTAGACAGATAAAGTACACATGCCATACAAAGTTCCAGAATAATTCAATACCACCTGGGGTGGCAATGGGTTCCTGATGTTTCGAGTGTATGGCTGGCATCCAGCACAACAGGGATGCCAGAGGACAAGGAGGTCTTCCCATTACACAAGGCAGAGCTGCCAGAGCATCAACTCTGTCGGCTCCTAGGTTTCTATGTTCCTAAGGCCTGCGGTCAGAGCAGTGTCAAACCCTCACAAAGTGGAGGACTTCAAACCAGATTTCACATGTGGGGTCTGAAGTTAACTCAATTTCCCTAGCACAGGGGAGCAAGCTTATGCCACAGTGACCTTACTTGTAGCCCCACAAGTCTAGAATCATTTCACAGCTCCGTGACACACGAGACATCTTTGGAAATGCACTAGGTCCCAGTGCTGGAGATGAGGCCAGGGCTAGAGCAAGCTAGGCTAGCCCTCCACCACTGAACCACACTCCATAAGGCCGAGGTTCTAACCAGGCTTTGAAAAGGAGCCCCAGCCTGGTGGGGGAAGCAGACTTGGTCTAGAACGAGCAAAGAGGGTGTAGACATAGAAGACTGGGGGGGGGGGGGGACAGAATATGCTCCTGCAGTGAGATCAGGAGGAGGGTGAAAGGACATTTCAGGCAACATGGGAGGCAGAAAGCAGGACACCTAGCCTGCTTTTCTATATGAACACACAGTGGCTTCCAGGCAGAAGAGCCCTAAACAGACAGAACGGCCCAGCTCTGACACACACTTGGCTGCTTGGTCTCTATCAAGTAACTGCACAGCTCTTGACTTCCTGATGTGAAAAAGAGCATGGCAGACCCCCCCATCCCCCTACCCTGCTTCCCCTCAACCCCAGCATCATGAAGAGATGGCTAGGGCCAAACCAGAGTATTCAAACCCAGGGTTCTTGCTGTCTTTCTTCCTGCACGATGGTTTCTTCATGTTCTGGAAGAGATGCCAAGTCTGTTAGGGTGACAGACCTGCCCTGGCCCCAACCCCAAAGAACGTCAAACAGAACCAGCCATTAAAAAAAAAAAAAAAAAAAGAGCGGGAACAAAGGTCATGCCACTGCCCATTTAACGGCTCTGTTAACACTCGGGTGGATTTCTAAGGGGTACACTTTCCGTGATGACTTCCCACAAAAGGTAAACCACTCCCTTCTTGGCCCAGCCGCCCCTCCTCTGCAGACTGGAGTAAGAAACAGCAGGTTTCCCTCCACCATCACCCTACCTGCACCTGGCTAAAACCCTAGAGTTCTAGGGGCTCCTTCTTTCCCCAAGCCTCTTACCCCAACCCACTCCCACTGGTTCATATAACACTGGTTATATGACTGCCACCTCCTGCTGATTACACTGTTTTCTTACTACAGGGACACATTAATTAGTGCTCTCCCTTCTACAAGGCAAGAGAGACAGGGAAAAAAGACACTGGGCAAGAGATTATTGATCATAATGGACACAGAATGGTGCTTCTCCTGAGACGTTAGCTCTGCAACAGTAATATACAGTTAATGCAAAGTTTTGTGTTCCTCAGAGGACCACACTGAGTGAGTCACAGTTACCTGGGATGAGTGCCTGGTTGCACACAAGTCTGGATGAGGTCAGCCTGGGGACTATAACAGACTTCACTCACCCAAGTTACTTATGGGAAGATCCCATTACTTATGAATGGCTCTGCCATCCACTCTGTCTGAAATGGTTGCATGCTTCCAGAAACAAGGTACCTGTATAAACAGCCCCACAGTGCCGTGCCAACTGCCAAGAAAACAATGACTCCAAGTACTGTGCTTTCAACTCACACTGCACCAGGATAAATGCCTCTTCCCACTGACTCTTCCATTTCCTCAGTAAAGCCCACTGGGAAGGAGAAAAAACAGCCTGTGTGGGCAGGCTCAGGGATATCCCCTCCCCAAAGCAGTATCCAAGCCACCAAATTTAGAACAGCTGCCGTGAAGCCCTGGGTACAGTTTCCAGTTTGGCTTTAGGAACACCAAGGAAGTCTGCTTCCCCCATCCCCCCAGGGAAAGCTGACACAAACAGCAGCCACTTCCCTCCAGTCACTGAGCCAGAAGCACCCTTCTAGCACCCTTCCATGGATCATGGCTGCATTCCTGCTTTCAGTATCATGACTAATTAAAACAAAAACTAGCTACCAGTTTAAAGCACTAGGAAGGCAGGAGAATGAGAACACAGGAATTCACTCTGGATCTCTCAGTTTATTGGCCTGGCATGTGGCCCAGGACTCTTCATCAAAGAGAGCTCATGCCCTCAGATTCCCCGTCATAAATGCACATTTAGTTAATGTTGAACGAGAGAATGAGCTTGAACAAGGTGGCCAATGTACAGTTACGAAATGTGCAATAGCCTGTTATGTACATGAAAATACCCTAAAGAGCCAAAAAGTTTCCAGGCAAACATCTAGCCTTCATTCTATGAGATAGAAGAAAGTAGCTGAGTCCTTACAGCAAGCACACTTGACCCTGCCTGCATGTCTTGGTCACAAATTCATCTTGTACAGGACCAAGGTGCAGTCAACAAACTGAAATGTTCTAACCTTGATGTAGACAATTTTTGTGTTTTCAAGTACTGAGTGTTGATTTCGGTGGTCCTACGCATGGCAGGCAAGATCAGAATCAGGACCCATGGACAGAGAGACATTGCCTCCATAGGGGATGCAATTCTAGTTCAGAAGAGTGATTTCTGTTCAGCACTGCAAAGGAAAAAAACCAAAAACTCCCACTTCTCTGGTCTAGAAGCTAATAGGATCTAAGCAGAAAGAATCCAAAGCCTGTATTCTAGAAGGGCTTGCACCTGAGTGTAGAACGCAAGAGCTATAAACACACACTAAAAGAAAGTCCACTTTGTGCAGGGACTTGGGTGTAGATTTTCATAAAGTGACATCTGTCCAAGACCCTAACAGAACCATAAAGCAGAATTGAGGAACAATGTTTTCTCAATAGAGACTTTCATCAATGAAGCGGGTGCACTGACTCCTAAACATCTATAAGCACCTGGGTGGGTGCTAAGTGACTCTTTAGACAAGCATTACTGAGAACCCAGGGACGATGGCAGACATCTGACAGCCTGAACTACATACAGAAACCTTTCTCAATAAAAGCCACAAGAAGTTATTAAAAAATACCACGATACCCCTGCCTGAGGGCCCCATGCTGCAGATGAGAAGCACAGATGCTGAGGATGTGGGCTTAGGTATGTTGCCCCCTCCTCTCTGGAAAATGAAGGTAACGTGTGGCTGGCCATTCTCCTTCCATGCCACCAGTGCTACAGTGGCTTCTAAAACAACCTACTGTAACTCTGCTGGGTTTTATTTCATAAGGAGCACACCGGGGCTCCCGGATGTGCTGTTTGGCAGCAGGGCCCCCCCCCCCCAAATGCCAGGCACTCTGCTCTCTGTTCCCAGTCTCTCAGAACACTTCCTTGGTGCCATTGAGTGTGCTGTCCTACAAATGGTGACAGCCCGGTTTTAAATTCTGGGCTTACCATGCGAGTTTCTGCATGTCTCCATCTCAGTGGGGTCCTTCCGTGGAAGGCTATTTTAATTATTAATTAATTAATTAATTAATTTACTTACTTACTTACTTATTTTTAATTGGAAAGGGAGCACAGGGCTGGAGAGATGACTCAGCAGTTAGGAGCACTGGCTGCTCTTGCAGAGGACCTGGATTCACTTCCCAGCACCCACATGGTAGCTCACCACTGTCTGTAACCCCAGTTGCAGAGGATCTGATGCCCTCTTCTGACCACTGATGGTACTGCCTGCCTGCCTGCCCATGGTGCACAAACATACATGCAGGTAAACACCCACACACATACAGTAAACATTTTAAAGAAGAATCTACAAGATGAAGCTGTGGGAAGCTAACACAGATGCTTTCAGGTTCTTCCCCCCTCAGAAACCTGCTTTGAAAGCGCTGTTGGCCTCTGCCCCCATTCCCTCATTTGTTGTGTGAGGGCATTTCCATTCACCTCCATGCTGTAGTGAACATGGAGGCGAACTGCCCAGATGTCCCTTAAAAGGATGGCAGTCCCTGCTGCCACCTCCTCTGCTTAGAGGCAAACAGTCAAAAATGTTTGTATTGCTATCTTAAATTTTTTACTTATTTATCATCATGCATGTATGTGCACATGATATGGATGACCATGGTTGCTATCTATGGTCCACATATGGGAGGGCAAAGGAAAACTGTGGAATCAGACTGCTCCTTCCACCTTTAGGTGAGTTGGGGGATCTAGCCTAGTTGTCAGGATTGTACAGTGATCTTACTCCACGAATCATCCCACCAGTCCTATACCTGTATTTCTTTGCCTTAGGAATGACATCAAGTTAAGCACTCAACAAAAGCAGTATTTACATGGCTATGGGAAATGGGTAGTTCACTTGAAGATAAGTAATCATTATTTCCGTTACATATCTAAGCAAAATGTCTTTAAAAAGCTCCCTCACAGGAGGCTGAATAAATATTCAACAGACAAAAAACACACACTTTGGGAGGCTCAAAGCCACTTGTAACTCCAGGAGATGTAGTGTCCTCTTCTGGTCTACAAGGGTGTGTGCACACACATAAGCACATGGTATTCATTCACACACACACACACACACACACACAAGTAAAAGTGAACCTGATTTTTTTCCCCCAAAAGCTCCCTAGCAAAGCCAGTCACAGATCACAGACTGTGATCCCAGCACAACAGAAGTGGAGGGAGGAGAATCAAGAGTTCAAGGCCATCCTTGGCTTCATAGTAATTTTGAGGGCAACTGGGTTACATGAGACCCTGGCTCTAAGAGGAATCAAAAACAGGAGAAACCAAACCAAACCACCACAGAAATACTGTGCAAAAATTCACGACAGTGTTCCTTTGGTTGGTTTATGGATTTACAGTCTTATATTTTGCCCTGATAGTTTGCAGGTTGGTCCTGAACTCCTGATCTTCCTTCCCGCCACCTCCTCACAAGTGCTGGAATTACAGGCCTGCCACCACATGAGGCCTCTGAATTCTGTATCCTAGGAAACATTTAATATCTGAACAGGGCAAACCACAGCACATGAGTAAGTACATACGTTTAAATGTCTGGCTATGGAGCCAGGGAAATAACTCTATGGGTAAAAAGGGCCTAGAGTACAAGCTTAGTTCCAGAGGCTTATATAAAAAGTGGCATGCAGGAGCATGCATCTGCAATCCCAACACTCCTGTGGACAGATGGGATCAGAGACAGGAGAACTAGCCAGAAGCTTGTGGGCCTGGAAGCAGAGCAGCCTGAGACCATAACCCACCCTGAGAACTGTCCTCTGACCTCTGTCGGTGTGAGGCATGTGCCCTCTCCCCACTGCACACACAAAAAAAGTCTCAAAGTAAGACAGATCTTAACACCAATTAACAGTTACATCCCAGGTAAAAGGGCACTTCTCTTCTTCACAGCTCAGCACTCTCTGCCCTCCATCTTTCCACATGTTCTCTGCCAGAGCACCCAGAAATTTCTTTAAAAATGCTCTTAGTTACCTTTTCTTTTAAATGACATTTCTTACAAAATCAAACTCTAAGCACTGCTCGCCAAAGGTTAAAGAAATCCCTACACCCTCATCTGCTCTATGTTCAGATCCCAACGGGGACTCGCCCCTGCTCCACCCTCCCAGCCCCCACCCCACCCCATGGCTCTGCTGACATCAGACACCACACCACCCACCCACACCCAGAGGTGAGAAAGTGCTAAGTGAACAAAACACCATCAGAGCAGTTGGAGGAAGACACTAAGTAGCCAACCAGGTTCCATCCTTGTGCACAGGTAACACTCATCATCACTGTCAGACAAGTATCAGAATCCCAAGCTAGATGCTGCTCAGGTTATGCCCATCTCCAAGAGCCCGGTGTCTGGATTTCAGAATGACTGGTACCATTCTTATATCCCCACGAAATGATGGGTACACTTTAACTACATATATGTCCCTACCCTCAGAGTCACCTTCACTACATGAAGCCTCCTCTTCCTCTGGGACCTCTAAGTAGGGATCATCACCTCTGTCTAATGGGTCTGAAGACTCCTCAGAGCCTCTACTATGCTGCATAGTATCAATGATTCTTTTGATAAACGTCTTACCCAAAAGAACAATCAGCCATATTGTCTCTCTAGAGCCCCAAATCCAAGACCTTGCAGGAAGGATGGAAAACACAGTGTCTCTCCCTTCCACACACAAGTTCCAACGAGTTACTATATTCCAGGATCTGTTCTAGACAACATAGATTCGACAGTATATTAAGCAGAATTTCTATGTCCAGGGCTGTACATCCCAGTATATGTAAGAAGCAGAGGATAAATAAAAAAATAAATAAAGTGGAAAAACACGATTAAGCAAGCCAGTGGTGAGGACAGAGCGTAAGACAAGGAAGCCTGCTCTAAAAGGGTGCATTTGAAGGGAACACATGAAAACATCTGCACATAAATCCACAGGGATTAGTAAAGGCTGAACTTTCTGGGCTGTAAAAGGGTAACTGCAGAGGCCCTGAGTTCTGGGGAAAGATGCTCATCTGAACAGCAGAGAAGCCAGCTAGGCTCAGAAGTCATCTAAAACCTCCAGGCATTACCTCTGTGTGGGATGGATAGCTACAGGAAGTGTTCTGAGCAGGAGCCACACAATCTGATTGACATTTCTAAAGGATCTATGTCGAGACCTGCGTGAAAGGGCACAAATTCAGAAGTCATGGGGATGTCAGGGAAGCTACTGCAATCATCCAGGCAGGAGCTGGTTGTATGAAAACAAGGGAGCAGTAAAAGGTGGTCAGGTCTGGGGTATGTGCAAAGGCAGACTCAGCAGATTTACCAGTTGGCAGTTTGTGTGACTAGATCTCTGTTAACAGCAATGAAAAAACTTCAATTTACATTTTGCATGTACGAGCGTTTGCCTTAATTTATGTATGTGCACCACAAACATACAGTGCTCAGGGAGGCCAGAAGAGAGTGTCAGATCCTCTGAAACTGGAGTTACAGGCAGTTGTGAACATCCAGATGGATGCTAAGAATTGAACCCAGGTCCTCTGCAAGAGCAGTATGTGCTCTTAACCACTGAGCCATCTCTCTGGCACCATCAGTTAACAAAACTTTTAAATGCATACTTGAGCATCAATCACTGCTACTCACACTGAAAAGAGGGCTAAATAATAATAATAATAATAATAATAATAATAATTAAAAAAAGCCTGTAAACTTCTACACTACAGGGAACCTTCAGAAACTACAAAAGGAGTTGAGAATGTGCCCAGGGGTAGGATGCCTGCCGAAGCTAGCTTTTAAGTCACTCTAACACAGGCCGGCCTTAAACTTGAAATCCTCTGGGAAGATAGGCCTGCTCCACCATGCCCCGAGTCCCCACCCACCTTTACTTCTTTCATTGAACAACTCTGATGGTTCTAAGCAACAATCCCTGCAAACAGGTGTTTACAGTTGCACCCCTAGACAGGCTGTCTCTGGACCACTGCTGTATATTGAAACAGCATCTTGGATACATGTACTTAACCACCTAGTGTTACTTTCAAATCACTAAGAGTGTAGAGATAGGAGAATCTCTATGAGCTCAAGGCCAGCCTGACATACATAGCAAATTCCTGGTCATCAAGGGATACACAGTGAGCTCCTCAAAAAAAAAAAAAAAAAAAAAAAAAAAAAAAATTTAATTGAGAGAGTGCTCTCCCCCCCCCCCCCACACTGTGTTTTCTAAACTGGCCTTAAATTTCGGGGATTGAACTCTGTGCATGTGTGAAGATCAGGGACTAACCTGCAGAAGTCAGTTCTTTCTTCCATCAAGTGAGTCCCAAGGATGATACTCAAGTCCTCAGGCTTGGCAGGAAACCTGATGAGCCATTTTGCTGGCCCAGTAAAGCTTCCCCTACTTCCCCTAGCAGATAGGAAGAGCAAAGCCTAACCATAAACAGTACAGTAAACACATAATCCAACAATGGTCCTTCATCACCATCATCAAATATCCTTTGTTGTCCCTAAGTCCATATGTGACTACACTCAACTATGGGTCCATATGTGATCACACACACTGCCAGCATGGTTGCCAGGAGCCCAAGGAGCCCATCAGTGACTCCTAAACCACTAGGTGGAACTCTCTGCTTCATTAATAACCTTCGGGGTTTGCTGTCCCATGATATGGTGCATAACACTCACCTGACATGGACATGTTTCCCTCCCTGAAAAAAAGAAAAGCTTTCCCCTCATCTTTCACGAAGTCACTTTCTAAACCAGTGTTGTCAGCTCAGTACCAAGCAAGCCGAAACAACCCTCACCCTGGGCTCCTGCTAATCCAGTGATTCACTCCTAACGCCTCTTTTCTGAGTGAAACACCTCAAGGGCAGGACCACACATCACTCACTCTGGCACCCAGTGCTTGGAATAAGCAGTCATGTGACCAGATGGTTTCTAACTTGCAGCTCACAGATATTGCCTTTGGGAAAACATCTCATCTTCCTCTCAGACATATTCTCATTCTCCCCCTCCCTCCCCCATCTCTCTCTCTAACTCAGAGTTTCTCTGTGTAGCCCTGACTGTCCTAGAACTCAGAGATCCATCTGCCTCTGCCTCCTGAGTGCTGCTGGGATTGCACCACCACCCAGCAACATTCTTCTAAGTGACAGAAGGTAGCCTTGGCAGGTATAATTATGGTTCTAAAAAGTGTCTGGTTACCTGAACATGTGTTATCCATAGGAAGGTGCTATCTGGACATACAAATGCTATTTCAAAACAGAGCTTAGAGTCGAGAGAGCTGACTACTGTGGGCTTATACACAGGAACGGTATCAATGTGACATGCTTTTATTCTTGGGTGCTGATTCTAGAATATTCTTCCACCTGTTATCAGTTCTGATGTGGCTGTACAAAGTCAAATAAAATCACACTTCAGCAGGTAAACTTCCATGTTGCTTGTTTGGTTCTACAGATCCAGGGCCCTGCACCTGTCAGGCAAGGGCCTACAGCAGAGGGACCCGGCAATCACAGATCTCATTTCCTTTCTCTCTGCATCCTTCCCAACCCATCCCTCCCGTATTTAAGAGAAAGAGGCTTGTTTATTACCTGGACTGGCCTCAAAAGTCCTGATTTCAAGTGATCCTCATGCCTCAGCTTTCAAGTAGCCAAGATAATGGACACGAGCCACAGTACCCAGGAACTGTGCATGGCAGTTTCTTTACATTTAAAATAAGACAAGTTTCAAAAAAAATTAATAAGACAAGTTTCAGCTCCTTCCAGTGAAACACGATACTATCTCCAAGTGTCTCCAGCTCTGGAGGAGGGTCTAGCTCACCTAAGTTGCAGATCGAGGCCCCTTCAGAATGTATACATGCGAGTACTATTTAATGCGACTTAACCAAGGACCCACCATGCAATATGTAAACATCCGTACCCTAGACATCTCTTCAATTGGTGTTATATGCCTCTATTATGCAGAAGTAAAAGTCACTTATTTTTTAAGACTGATATTTTTAAGACTGAAGTGGACATGAATAAAACTTCTGTCAATTTCCTATACCCTTTTTCCACATCCTCTGTCGGCAGAAAAGTATGTAAATGTGTGAATTTTAATTAAAGACAATAAGGGTAACAGGGCCCCAGACCGCAGTAGGTCCCCTTAGCACAACTGACTTCATGATGGAGTGCCATTCAGGCCATAAATGAAAACAAAGATCTAATCCATCAAAGTCCATCAAAGTGAGAAAGTCTCAATGTACTGACATTGCTTTTTAGCTTCGATGTTCTGCTTCTGGCTAACTGTTCTTATTAACTGAAGTATGTCAACTCAGAATGTGGTTTTTGTCCTTAAAAGCTCACCCTGAGAAAGACTCAGAGCCACACTGGGATCGTGAATACCCAGCATACTCACCAGCCAGCTAATAAAGACTTTCTATTGGCTTAAACCCATGCCCGAGCCATCTTCTCTGGCTAACACCCCACAACAGAAAGCAGGATCCATCCTGACCTGAGGAAGATTATGGTCTGGCCTCTAGCACAAATAAAACTTGTTGAGGCAGAAGCCTTTAGTTCAATGTGCCAAAATTCTGTAAGAAAACCAAAATACCACCTTGCAATAATAGTCAATTGAGAAACTCAAAAAGAACATCCTCACATTCTCACCATGATAAAGCCCAAGCTTCCCAAAGTTCCCAGCACATGCTACTCACTTGCACTTGGAATACTCTTGGGATTCTGTGCCAAACAAGCCACCACCACCCAGAGTCACAGCAGAGGCGCACAGAACAGCCCCTGGGAGGGGTACAACCCCAGGGGCCTCACTCTGAGGGTTCATAAGCTAAAGTTTACTTTTGGTTTTGCTTTTTGTTTGTTTGTTTTGTTTTAAATCCAACTGGGTAAATTCCACCAAGCTAGACCTTGGCTCAAAGCCCAGGGTAGCAGTCACGTGCTTCTCCAAAGCAGATTTTCAAAATGCCTGGAATTCTTCCCTCCAGAGGATATCTGCCTAAAATTCCAGCCAAAAATGATCCCCAGTGACCCAGTGCTCCCTCTGCCTGTGAGCGGTACTCTTGCTTTGTCCCTTTTGGAAGCTGTACTGTATGGCTGTTGCTGGCTCTCTGTGGTAGACAAAGCCATATCCATTTACTTGTTTTAAGACAGCAAATCCACACATGTCTGTTCTACCAGGATAGGTTTCTCGATCTCTGCTACATTTTTTTTTTTAAATTAAGTACCATTCATTCAACCAAGGCAAAGAAAATCAACAGAGACCAAGTGTAGAGGCTCTTGAGTGAATCCTTCCATTCTGAGCTCAATCCAAGGATCCCATTGGGAAGAAGGAGAGATCGAACTCCCAAGAACTGTCTGACTTCTGACCTCTACTCATGCAGTAGTATATGGGCAACTGTGTGAACATGTATGTGCTCTCACTTATGTGTGTGTGTGCACACACACAGACTGGAAAGTTCTTTGGTAGAATATGTGCTTAGCATAGATGAGGCCCTGGGTTTAGTAACCAACACCAAATAAATAAGCATGCACTCCATGCTTCCCTTCATGAATACAATCCAGCACTGTAGAATGTAGTGACAGGATGATTTCTGGGCCCGACTGGTTTCTAGTTTAGCCAAGACAATGTGAATCCTGGGTTCAGGAAGAGACCCTGCCTCAAAAGAAAAGCAGAGGGTAATACTAGAAGATAAGAAATATTCTCTTCCGGTCTCTGTGCACATGTACAGGAGGAAAGTTTATTTCAGCTTACGTGTTCTGATCACAGTCTCTAAGAGAAGTCAGGACAGGAATCTGGAAGCAGAATGGAAGAGACCATGGAGGATCCACTGCTTTCTTACACACCACAGGATCACCTTCCCAGGGTGGTACCACCCATAGTAGGTTGGGCTCTCCCACATCAATAATCAACCAAGAAAATGCCATAGACTTGCATAAAGCCAATCTTCTGGAGGTATTGTCTCAATTAAAATTTCCTTTTCCCAGATGTGTCTAGGTTTCTGTAAAGCTGACAAAAACTAACCAGTGCACTGTAACATCAGAAATAGCAATTATTATAAAAACCGTGGGCCACACAATCTTGCAAGCAGATCATCAATGGAACAGTATGCGTGTTGCAGCATCTCAGTAAGCCATGTCATAAGACTGGCAGAGCAGAGGACTAGCAGAGAGAGACTTGTGAACAAGGCTGGGTCTTCAGCACTCCTGTTCTTACTCTAAACACCAAGTGAAAATGGTACATTGGTGACACATTCCCCACTCAGCTCCCAGAAATCCAGCAGCTGGACTGGTGAATTATGGGAACCTCTGAGAAACGTGACCAGGGTGAAAGGCTCAGGTCCTGAGACTGTAGACTCCACACCTGATGTCCCTCAGGGATCTGGCTATACTAGAACTCAGACTACAGGTTCTATATGCAGAATTTCTGAACTCAATCATTCCTTCCCTGAGAAAATATTCAGCTAGGTATTTGAGCAAAGTTCAAATGCGAAAGATTTTTTTTAAAAAAAAAAAAAAAAAGAAGAAGAAGAAGAAGCCAGAAGTAGTAACACATGCCTTTCTGATCTCCAAGTTCAGGCCAGCCTGGTCTACAGAGTGAGTTCCAGGATAGCCAGGGATACATTGAGAAACCCTGTATAAAAAAAAAACTATATATATATATATATATATATATATATATATATATACACACACATACATTTTTTTTTTAAAGAAAGCAACCCAAGTGTGTGGGGGCTTTTAATTCTCTTCAGGCTGAGTTCCTGTTGTGTCTCCAACACATAATACAAGTCTATAATTAAGTAATCTTGAAATCTCTCTCTTTTTTTTGGCTGAGGTGAAGAAGGCAGAACATGTGCTTAACATGTATGAGCCCCTGGGTCTGATACCCAGCAATACACACACACCTGAAAGATAAGTAAACTAAAATAAATAAGTAAATTCCTTCAGAGTAAAATAACATCCATCAAATAAAATATGATACTTTAAATAACTATAAGATAGAAAATGACACCATTAGATATTAAAAAATTAATTAATGGAAGCATTAGAAAATACATCTGAGACTAGAAGTTTGAGGCTTGCCTACACAAGAGTAAAACCTGTCTCAGGAAAAAAAGAAAAAGAAAAACGGGAGAGCAAATTGGCAAGAAGGAGCAAAGATAAAAAAAGCCAGCCATGTCAGGGACACAAAAGCAGAAAAATCCTGTTGCCAGGAAAGAAAGGTGTTGACAGATACAAGGGAAGTTAATGATCAAATTATTTACAAATTTCCCAGGACAGAATGCCCAGCTCCATCCACAACAGCTGAAGTCCAAGGTTGTATCTAATAGAAGAGTAACCCTTATATCCTGCACAGCATAGAGTGACTACAGTTAACAACCATGCTTTAAAATTACAGAATGGGGGATGAGAGCTGAACCTGGAGCCTCACACTTGCTGAAGAAGCAACCTACACTAAGCTAGAACTCCCCGGGTTCAAAGAAAAGATTTTGAATGTTCCCAACAGAAAAAGAAAAAGGAAACTGAGCAGTGGGTAAGCCAGTTGCTATGGCCTGTCTTTACCCATGACAAAATATTACACAGCATCCTCTAAATATGTATGGCTGCTATATATCAATTAATTTTTTAAACATTAGCCTACAAGACAAGAGTGACAAAGAAGTAATCCCAACAGTCTTCTGAAAGGAAAAAGTGGTTGCCTATGATGAACAGAAACTCAGAAGAGCTAGCTGGGTAAGGCCACATCCAAAGGCCAATAAGAGGCTCAAAGACTCAATACCAACCTGGGCTGGCTTTCCATTTCCTAACAGTTACTCAAAGCCAGATGACACCATGCTCAGATCCACAATGAAGCTGAGCTGCCAATCAATGAGAACATAGCATCTCAAAGGCCTCTGTCCTCAGGCCAAAGTGAGAAAGCAAACCTCAAAGGCCAAAGAGTAGACAAAGGTCTCGGGACACAGGTGACGGAATTCTTGAAATGAGGGTGAAGAGGGACCCCAGGAGGGCCTAGCTGGCACACAAGTCACCCAAGCCTACCAGCCTAGTCCCACCTAGGCCCTTTCTGACACCCTAGAAGCCATGGTTCATGCACACCATCTCATGTGCGCCTTAACATAACTCTGACACAGTAGCTCTCATCACTGCTAATGCTCTTTTTTCTTCTTTTTGAGAATTTCATATGTGAATACTGATGGGGGTCATGCTTGAAGAAGACTCTCTCTTTCAGCAGACATTACTTGCCTATAGCTCCGCATCTAGAAGCAAGGGGAGGGCTTGTGATATTTCCCCCCATCCACTCTGAAATGTCAACTGGTGTATCGTCATTCAGGTCTTGTTTAAGAGGCAGATTGCTGAGATTTCACAGTGCAGTGATACCAGATGTTTTTCTGTACCCTGTGAATTACCATTGAAAAATGGAACACTTTTGGCCTTCGGCGAAGCAGTTTATAGGCAGGTGGGAAATCCAAGCAAAGGAGGAGGGCAGAGTCAGGGGAGATGCTTCAAACTGCCGCCCAAGAGAACAAGATGCAATAGAACACAAGTAAAGCCACTGGCCACGTGGTAAGATATAGATGAATAGAAATGGGTTAAGTTGTCAGAGCTAGCTGATAATGAGACTGAGCCATAGGCCAAACAGTTTGTAATTAATATAAACCTTTGTGTGATTATTTGGGGCTAAGCGGCTGTGGAACTGCAGGTCAGACAGGCCAGACAGGCCAGACACTAATGACTACAGTGAGCTCCCTGTCATATGTAGAAGACACAAAGGAGCTCACAGCAGACATATGGCTTTTTACTTAATTGAGGCCTAGAAAAATTAATCTCAGGGTCACATGGCTGTCAGTTGGTCTCTTGCAAGTATAGTCATGGCCTCAGTAGGATGTTAAGAGGAAACACATGCTTGGCTCAATACAAAAAAAAAAAAAAAAAAAAAAACCAAGGGTAACAAGACAGAGGGGACTCAATTGGAACAATGAGAGAGAGGGCAACACTGGGTGGGTGTCCCACAGGATCCAAAAAGGATTAGACTGTTGGCATTGAGAAACATCAAACCCCACAGGCACTCAAATCTGCCAGATACAATGGTGGGTCTTCCGGGCACCTGAGATGTCTCTAAATGGTTGATAATACAATCAATATAAACTGTGGCAATTATTTCTTACTGTATTTTTGTGAATAAGAAGTGTATGCATATTCAACACAGATACAAATTTTATTTTCATATTTTCTTTAAAAAATATTTTTTATTCTTTGAAAATACATCTTTTTTTAAATTGTACACTTTTAAAATTAGATGTATTTATTTTATGCTTGTGTGTTTGCCTGCATGCATGTATGTGCACCGCGTGCATGCTCAATGCCCTCCAGAGGTCAGGCATCCAATCATCTGGAACTGGAGTTATGAATGGTTATAAACCACCATGTGGGTGCTGGGAACTTAACTTGAGTCCTCAGCAAGAACAAGTGTTCTTAATTATGGAACCATCTCTCCAGCTTGAAATTTTCATAAATTTATACAGCATGTATTGGTTATATCTAATCTGTCACGCCCTTCCTCCAGCCCCTCCACCCAGTGCCCCATCCCACCTCCACCCCCCAAGTTCATGTTCTCTCTTCCTATTATTGCTATCAATGGCCTGAGTGTGTAGTCATCCACTAGACACAGCCACCGATTTCAAAGTACCCACTAGAAAGAGCCCAGATATGAAAGACTGGTAATATTTATTTCCTGATTTTAAACATTTGTTGGGTTCCCCCACCTCACAAATAAACCACAGAAGGATAAAGGAAAAAGAAAAGATGGTAAAGGAAAAAGGAAAGAATGGGGAAAAACAGGAAACAGAGGGAGTAAAGGATCTCTCCAGAGGCAGAGGCATCACTCAGTAGGGAGCAACAGCATAGCATGCAGAGCACCTGGGGGGGGGGGGGCCTGGAAATGCAAGCCTCACCATTTACAAAGTGGCTTGACACCTCAATGACATCGAGTGACAGGCCTCACTAAGTCAGCACACCCTTCAAATCATGTCTTCCGGTTTCAGCACAACGCAATGGACCATATTGCCTACTGCCTCTCGGCTGCAATTACTGAGTTCAGAGCATCCCCAGGTGCTGTGGGGCTTGTCAGACACTGTAGGCTTGGTGACTCACAAACCAATTCATGGCTTTACTCAGATACTTAGCTTTCACTGTGTTTATGTCCTGAGGACTGAATTCGGGAACTCAGACAAGCTAGGTAACATGCTATGTTATGTACTTACTTCTCAGCTTTGTTAACAAGTAAAATTTTTATCAAAGCTCTAAATGTATAATATATGCTATGTGCTCCATAAACCTTTACAGAAGCTCCCAGGAACAAGGGTCTGACCTGAGCCAGGTAGTGCACAAGTAATCCCAAAAATGCGCAAGAAAGGAGGTGATCTAAGTGCCTGTTCAAGGCCAGTCTGAGCCACAAGCAAACCAGCTCAAAAATTAAGGCAAACAATACCTGTTGTTATGAACCGAATCGGGATAACATCTGACACCTGTTCTGCCAGAATAGCCAATCAGAACTATTTTTAGATCTCTTAAAAAATGAGGCAATAAACATCATTTGGTTAAGCATTTTCAATCAAAGCAAATACACAGTATAAACTACACCGGGTAAAGCCAAAAACACCTATTCAAAGTCTAATTGGTGCTAACAGGCTGGACTCCGTGTAAACTGTTCTGATTCTCTGTGTGTTTTCCTGACATTTCACCCCCGCACCATAGAATATACTGGGTATGGTGACACAAGCCTTTAACCTCAACACTGGGGAGGCAGAGGCAGGTGGATCTCTGTGAGTTCTAGGCCAGTCTGGTCTACAGAGTGAGTTCCAGTCCAGGACTAAAGAACCCATTCTTAAAAAAAAATAAATCCCATACACATACTGGCAGAGCAGGATGAACTCAACAGACTTTAAAAAAGGAAAAGGGGAGACAACTGGAGAACAGGCAGAGGAAGAGAAACCGATGGATCAGAGGAGACTGGACCAAAATACACTGCGTGAATAGATAAAATCATCCCCCAAAGAAAAATAAACGCTTCCTTTTCTGTTTTATTGCTGTTTTCTGGGACAGAGTCTCACTGGGTTATCCAGGATGACCCAGGACTCTGTAACCAGGCTGACCTCAAACTCACAAACCTGCTTCCGGCTCCCGTGAACTGGGACTGCTTTGGGTTCCTCTTCACTCTCCTTGGCTACACTTCTGCGGCTCTAAAAGCCACAGACAATGAATGTGAACAACTCCAAACTCCTATAGATTTATGCAACAAGAAAGTCACTCATCTGCACAAACCAAGAACACAAGCAAGGCACGCGTTTAATGTAACTCAAAAAAAAGAAGAAAGGAAAGGAAATGGTCTTACATCCAACACGGGGGACAGTAATATAAACATAGGGTGTCTATGACACCGTTAACTGGTAGATCTTCTAAATGAGAGCAATAAATAAAAATAACAATAAATAAGTTTTGTGGGAGCTGGAGCAATGACTCAACACTTGTTGCAGAGGACCAGAGTTCAACTTCCAGCACCCCTGGAAGAGGGTCACCTGTACCTCTATCTCCAGGGGATCCAGGTTCCCTGGCCTCCACAGGCACCTGCATTAACATGCTTCCACACAGATGCACAGATACATACATTTACAACAAAAATCAACAGTTCAATATACTAATATGCTAATGTAGCTCCCTTTGTAGGATGCCTGCCTGGCATGCTGGATTGGGTCTCCAGTGCTATATTAAACCAGACCTAGAAGCTAGAGATGGCTCAGTGGTTAAGAGCACTCAGGGCTCCTGCAGGACTCAGGCTCAGTTTCCAGCATCCACATGGTAGCTCATAACCACCTGTAAACTCTAGGAGACCCAATGCCTTCCTCTGACTCTGCAGGCACCACATGCATGTGGCGTATAGACAAATTGCAGGCAAAACACCCATTCACATAAAACAAATCTTAAAAATGACTTCAAGGCCAACCTGGGCCACTTCAGATCTTTCTCAGTAATAACAATAATAATAACAGGCTTCCCCTCCCTTGAAGCCCCTATCACTTTTCCCTAATCTGCATTTGTGCTACTCGAATAACAACAATTAATAGTATTCTTTTACTTAAAAATTTGGTTTCTGAAATTATGAAACTACACAGAACAAAGCCACTAACTATAAGCAACGTATTTAACAAAAGGAGAATAATTGGTAGGCCACTATGTTAAAGTTCATGAAACAGTAAGTTAAAATGTGATCTTATGTTAATCTATTAATTTTTTTAAATATAGGGGAAAGATTATTTCTAACCTTACCCTCACATAATTACAGATAAAACCAGTGTTTTGTTATTCTGCTTATTTGGCAGAATAAGTGTCAGACCATAAGAAGTCTGTTTGTTTTATGATATTTTTTTAAATTGTTTTTGTTATTTTTTGTTTGTTTTTTTGAGACAAGGTCTCACTACGCAGCCCTGGCTGGCCTGGATTTAGCTATGTAAACCAGGCTGGGCTTAAACTCAGAGATCCACTGTCTCTGTCCCAGTGCTGGAATTAAAGGTATGTACCATACAGTTTTACAACCTAGCTGAGCAGCTAAACAATGAATCTGTAGTCATGAGTTTACTACTCAAGAATAGGGCTTTCATTCATCTGGGGGAAAAACTATGACTCAGATCTCAATTCTTCAGAAGATCCTATTTTTCACTCTGAAGGGGAAAAAAGATGACTTAGGATGGAAAGAAAATGATTTAACACATAACTTTAGTATGTTCATCTTTATCCCAGGCAGTGCAGTCCCAAACACCAGTGTTTAGGTTTTTAACTGAGTGGTCTATGGAGTTCAAGGACAGCTTGGTCTACATAAAAAAGTCCAGATCAGCCCAGGGATCATAGTAAGACTCTATATCAAAAGAAAAAACGTTAGGGACAGAGATGGTCAAAGGGTGGGTTTGATTTAGGTATGAGCAAGAGGGGCAATGGTACAGCACAAAGTGGCGTGCTCACTCAAGGCCCTAGGCTCTAAACACAAGAAGCGAGGGCACGCAGGACCCACACAGGGGCTTACATTTCACTCAGCTGCTCTCAGGCCCCTGTGAGCAGCTGCAGGTCACCGCAGACTCAGGCCTTAATACCCTCTCATTACGATCTTTCCAAGTTACAATGTTTCTTTTTTAAATTTGTTTTTGCTTTGTCCATCTGAACTCACCTGCCTCCCTCTGTCAGGAAAGTAGTCCCCTTTCTAACTTAATTTTGATGTTGTTTTGTTTTAAATAAATATCCCTTTTTATTATTCTAAAGGCATACATACCTATGAATTCAGAATTAAGTTTGCCCTCTAGAATCCCAAAGGAGAAATTCCTTTCTAATTCAAATTGTTTTAAAGAGATAAATAGGCTCTTCATTCCAGAACCACAAAACCTTTCATTTTATGCCCCAGGTTAAAGCATTCCTGCTCAGCGGAATTTACTGTAAAGATCAATACAAACTGGGTGTGGTCATGTGCCTGTAACCCGAGTTCAAAGTCAGCCTGGGCTACATGAGCCTTTGCCAAAAAAAGTATCAACCATAGAGTCTAGTGTGTTTGCAGAGCCTGGTAGGCTGAGGCAGGGAGCACTGAAGGCCAGCGTAGGCTACATTTAAAGACTTTATCTCAAGTCTACAAGGACTACAAGGGTGAGAGAGAAGGCTCAGAAGCTCAAAGCACATATACTGATCTTGCAGAGAGAGGGCTCTAATTCAGTCCTAAACACCCCTACCAAGTAGCTCACAGAGGCCTGAAACTCCAGCTCCAGGGGATCTAACCCCTACTTCTGGCCTCCATGAGCTTTACACTCAGGTGCTCATACCCACAGATAGACACACACACAATTAAATTTATCTTGTACTCAATTTATTTTTTACAAAATGGATTAATCTAACTATGAGAGAAGTTTTCTGAAACAAGAGACATTTAAGCAATATTTTAACAAAGTAAGGAAGAAACACTGCATAAGGATTGATGGGAAGAAGAGCATGGACAAGCATGATCCAATTGGAAAGGCAAAGATTTATTCATTTCATTTACAAGGAATTGAGAGTTGTATTCAATAAAATGGCAGCTGCAATAAATCTAAACCCAAGGAGGATGCACTGGCTTGATCATTCAGACTTGATTCAATTTCTCTGAGAGTGTGAACCCTAACGTAATATTGCTACACATTACACCCACATCAAATGCTCAGTCAACAAGAATTCTGTAAGCCTGTGACATTCATCTCTAAAAAAGCAAAGAGTAGGAAAGGGTGCAGCTTTATTTAGCACTTAAGCAGGAGAAAACCTGAATAGAAAAGAAAGATATGCACACAGCAAAATTAATTTCACAGCTTAGGGAGCTAGTGACCACCTGAAATTCGTGCACTCAAGGAGATGAGCTGGAACCAGCCTGAACTCCACAGAGGGAAAGAACTTTTTAAAAAATGTAGCCAAGTATGAAATTCTCAAAAAAATTTTTTAAAAAAATCCTGAAGTAAGATTGCTCAGTAAGTAAAGGTATTTACTGCCAAGCCTGACAACCTGAGTTCAATCTCCAGAACCCACAAGGTAGATGTCCTGACCTCCACACCAACACCACAGCACACATGCACTCATACACACTTATTTACATACACACAGATACAAAAAATACACAAATGTTAAAGCTTTTAATCAATTTCCTCATGGGATCCCTCATGAGAGGGATCAAAGCACAGATCACCTTTTCCCTCTGTGCTTCAAGATCTGCTACCGAATGAACCTGGCAGCTTGGCGCACACCTTTAGTTCCAGCACTCAGGAGGCAGAGGCAGGCAGATCTGAGTTGGAGGCCAGCCTGGTCTACAGAGAGAGTTCCAGGACAGCCAGGGAAACCTTGTGAGTGAAGCAATGAGATGGTACAGTAAGGCTGGGCAGTGTACACTTGCTTTTAGTTTCAAGAGGCTAGTAGATCTGAGTTCAAGGCCATCCTGGAGCTTTCCAGGCCATTCAGAGCTACATAGTGAAACTGTAGGCTCGGTAAAAATAAATCTACTAGACCTGAGGTTACAGCTCAGCAGTTGCATACTTGAGTCACATGTGAAGTCCTAAGTTGATCCCTAGCACTTCAAAATGAGGGAGGAAAAAAACCTAGTTACCTTCCGTGACTAGACCAGAAGCCATTTATAAAGTCCAATATGGATACACTTGTGAAATTAGCATAAACTTTGCATAAAAGCATTAGCATTAAAAGCAGTTTTTCCTCAACAATTACAAAATTTGACAATACTAGCCCCACAACCCATGGAAAAGCAACTGGCTGGAGCCAGTATGTGCCAGCAAATGAAATAAATAAAATCAATAAAAAATAAATAATCTCTACAAAGGGAGAGGAAATTAAGCCCCAGGCACTTGCCATTGTGTAAATATAACTACCACTGCTGAGCTGAGCTCTCTAGAGCAGTAACTGAGACAGTTACTGGGCTGCAGCTGAGGATGGCTGTCCACCTGCTGCCAGAACTCATGGGTGACTTAAGAGCCAAGATGATCCTGGGCCCACTGCGCTCACCAGATTGCATATAAACAGCACTTCTGGGCAGTGTACTGCAGGGGTCAAGCCAGGCCTGCTAGAGAAGACACATTGAACAAAGACAGCAGAGTATGACAGGGATGCTCATCAATCTGATTAAGGCAGAGGATCCTCACAATGCACAGGGAAGGACCAGGAGAAGGAAGGCAGCCAACAAAACAGCAAAAACTCCCTCACTGGGGGGCTGGAGAGAGGATTCCATAGTTAGGAGCACTGGCTGTTCTTGCAGAGGATCCAGGTTCAGTTCCCAGCCCCCGAATGGTGGCTCACAGCCATTTATAATTCCAGTTCCAGAGGATCCTCCTTCTGGCCTCCATGGGCACAGGGTATGCATGCCGTACCCATACACACAAGCAGGCAAAACACTCATACACATAAAATAAAATGAGGAAGTGTAAATCTTCCATGGATTCTTGGCTCTGATCTTTTAATGTGAATTGCAAATGACACAAGAAAATAGACTGTAGCATTTTTTTTTATGCCTAGTAAAGAAAAACATGGGTTTCCAAAAGATTGAGAAATATTCATCTAAAGGAAACATAACCCGGCCTCAAGTGTCTGAGGATCCATTCAATGCTATTTTCTACATCCATTATGCTAATTAACAAGCCACTTTATTTTTCCCCAGCACAGATCCATTTCTAACACTCATTATGCTAATCCGATCTGATATGAAACTATAAAAACAGCAGATTTTAAATAGCTGCCTCTGGAGGGAAGCCCTTCTGATTAAAACCCTAGCCCGAGATGCAGATTTGATGAGGGTAACTGCCCACACACAGAAAGTAGCTTAAGCAAGCTCAGAACACTACCTCATCCCACGTGTTTACATTAAGAAGCAAAAGAAAGCATGTGTGGTAGAAGGTAGTCAGTGATGGGAGGGTGTGCCTAGCATGTTCCCGGCACCATCACAAAGAAAAGAAACTAAGCCAGGCAGTGTGGTGGCACAGATTTAAATCCCAGCACTCAAGAGGTAGGGGCAGGTGGAACTCTGTAAATTTGAGGTACCAGCCGGATTTACAAAGTAAATTCTGAGACACCTGTGAAATCCTGTCTCAGTAAAATAAAATGAAAATTAAAAAATAAACAATTTAAATAAAATTGAATTTAGATAAAGAAAGAGCTCTTCCACCGCCTGTGACCCCCAATACTGGAGAGCTCTGCAGTACTCAGCAGTGTTAGCTTCATCCATCAGTTGTTCTGTTTATTTGAGATGTGCCTCACACTTGCTTTGTAATAGCCAAGAAGACCTTCAATTCCTGATCCTCCTGCCTCCACCTCCAAAAAGTACTGGGATTACCACGCCCAGCTAATAGTTGCTCTTCTAAGGACTGCATGAGAGGGAGAGATCATGTTGAAATCTACATGTTGTCTATTTCTTTCTGTTTTAATCTTGAATTAAGTATCTAGCCTCTACAAGCTTAATTGTCTGGTATTTTCAAGACAGCTTGCTTGCATGTTCTTGCTGTAAGAATCAAAAGAAAATGCTTTCTGAACTGCCTGTGCTATCAGTACAGTGGACTGGAGGAAGAACTCAAAATCTGTACCATTCAACTACAACAACAATCATTATTAAGTCTGTTTCATTGGTGTTATGTTAAATAAATCAGTTCCTCAGAGAGAAGCCACTCCAGCGGCTATTTTATTGCCAATGAATGTTTAAGTGCCTGTCATATGCACCAAATGGTAAATGCTTATGCTTGGGACAAGGCAGAGGGACACTCACCCTGGCAGGCAGAGGTTCCATTCCACAGACTGTCAGGATCCAGGTCTTTTGTTACGGGGGACTATATTGAGATCTTGCTTTTCTGAAGTACAAGTTAATGAAATGAGGAATCTGTAAACTCCAGAGATACAGACGGTAAAGCTACTAGCCACTTTCCAAAGAATAGTTTCCTGATCAATTTGCTCCTCTTATTTCATGGAGCCAGAGTTGAGGCAGACACATTCTAAGCTCTAGAACATGTCCGTATACAATTCTTGTATATACTACATCTTGACAGAAACTACCTCCTGGTCATCTACTCAGATCTACTTCTGCTGGGTTCCAGTTAGTTGCATTTCCACAGCCCATAGGCTGGTCAGTCCTCCTAGCACATAAGAGGACTCACAGCTCAAAGCAGAGCGATACCATCAAGGTTGTTCCAAAAGTATGTCTCAGTCCATTCTGGTGGACCTTACCTTCATCACAATGAACCTTACCAAAACACACTGTGCAGTCAAATGTGGGCTCTCTCCAGAGCTTTTCAAGGATCAGATCTGTGACAGCATGCATGGGCCAAGCATAACACAAACTGCTTTTGCACTAGGTACCTTCTTCAAACTGTTCAAAAGCCACATCTTTAGATGTTGAAGGAGAAGACAAGATAATTAGGGAAAGCACAGGAGGGAGGAGCAAATGCCATTCCTGGACAGCCTGGTTTGATGTGGGGGCCAGAACAAGGTGCCCAATCTCTCACGCGGAGAATGACATGAGTACATTTTCACTGGGGCAGAACCTGTTATTTTTTTCTGTTTCTTTTTGTTTGGTTGTTTGAGACAGGGTCTTACCATGTAACTCTGGCTGTCCTGAAACTCACTCTGTAGATCAAGCTGGCCTCAAACTCACGGAGATTTACTTGCCTTTGCTTCCCAAGTGCTAGGATTAAAGGCATGTGCCACCACACTTGGCCTCTGCTTCTTTTTTTTTTTTTTAAAGATAAAATAAACATCAGCCTGGAGAGATGAAAATGCTCCGCACAGCTGAGTGCTGACCTCTTTCAAATGAAAATAAGAATTCTTTATTGGGAAGGGCTATGGTCACTTATGTCTCAGGCACCAGTCACCTTTCAATAGCCTTCACCAAAGAAGGAGCCAGCAGAACAGGTACGAACCAGTTATACAATTCTGTGTCCCCATGCTGTTCTCCACATGTACCCCCCTCTGAACAACCTCTACTCTTCCAGAGGACCAGAGGTCCCAGTACTCACGTCAGGCAGCTCACAACTGCCTGTAACTCCAGCTCCAGGGGATCTAACATCCTCTTCTGGCCTCTGTGGGAACCTGTACCCAAGTATCATTCACTCACACAGCAGACACATATACAGATATATGAAAATAGTAAATCTTAAAAAAATAAAAAAGCCAGACCTTAAAAAAAATCTTGACTAAATTTAGGTAGAATGACACACATCAGCCACTTGGGAGGCTGGGGCAGGAGGATCACTTGAGCCCAGAAGTTTCAAGCCAGCTTCAACACCATCTCAATAACAACTACCACAAACAATCTTTGTTTTTAAAGTGGAGGTGGTATATTAAAAATTCTAATATATGCTTAAGGGTTAAGAAAGAGAGAGATGTACCCCAGAACATAGGTGCAGACTTCTCAGAAAAGTTGCTCAAAAGATTTCAACCAGGGTATGCAAACTAGATAAAATCTCATACTCTAGAATACACAAGAAACATATCAAAACTATTTTGTAATTACCATAAGATGAGGTATAGTATAAAAGGCACTAAGGTAGGAGCCCACAAGATGGATACTGGGTGTAGTGGCTTGAATAAGACACTTGAACACATTTGAACACATGGTCACTAGTTGGTGGCACTATTTGGGAAGGTTTAGGAGGCGTGGCCCTGCTGGAGGAAATACACCATTGGGAGTGGATTCTGTGTTTAGTCTTGCCTATTTTAAGTTAACATACTCTGCTTCTTAATTGTGGCTCAACATGTGAGCTCTCAGTTTCCTATTCTTCCTGCCATACCCTGCAGCCTGCTGCCATTATGAACTCTAACCCTCTGGAAACATAAGCCCAAATAAATTGTCTTCTATAAATTACCTTGGTCATGGTGCTTAGTTTACTGTTGCATAGAGCAACAGTAACTAAGACAGTGGGGAAAGACACTTGCCACCAGGCCTGACAAACCTCTCAATCCTCAGAACCCATATGGTAGAAGGAAAGAAACAATGCCACAAAGGGTCCTCGGACCTTTACATATGTGACATGGCACACCCATACCCTCATATATACTAATATCCACACAAACAAATATAAAAATAAAGACACAAAGGTATTTTTATTCTATATGTCAGGTGTCTAGTCAGCCTATCTTGGTCATTTTTGGGAGGTCACTTTTTTTAAAGCTACTAAATGAGTAAGAGTTGAAAAAAGATGAGCATGCCCTACCTAGCATGAACAATCCCGAAGAAGAGAGTTTCTCCCAGACAGAAAGAACAGGAATCGTAGCCTCAAGCTGTATTTTCACTGAGTATGGTCCAACTGTGCCCTGGTTGCTCATGGAATTAACCAAAGTCTCATGAGTGGTAGAATGATTATTTTGGGTAAATTTACTCCTTCTAGGACACCTAGATAAGCTAATGTTACCACAAACTCCCTTTCTCCATTTACTTTACTTGCTGTCCCCAGATATTGCCTTTATTCTCTGCTGGATGACCTCACAAAACCTGAAGGCTATCAGGTACCACGAGGCCTTCCACTCCCTCCCAAATGCTAGAACAATCATACCCTCTCCAAAATGCCACAAGTTTTCTGTTCTCTGAGAGCTGAAGAAAGGTGGAGAGACTCATTTGGGTCACCAAGATGTGCTGAGAAGCTGATCTCAAGAAACAGTTCTGTGCTGGTAATGAGACACCAAATCAGATTATATATACACACACACAGGCTTTTTAAAAGTGTTTGGGAGAATGTTAACCACCCCTAAATTTTACAATTTATAACAAAAGCCAAAACAGAATTAATCTAGGGCAGAGTAAGCTGAGTCGGGCTGTGCTGGTCCAGATAAGTTAAGAAAGCTAGTGAGAGATGTCGGGCGTCAGTCAGGGTCAACTGTGTCTCTGTAACCTCTCACACACTCACTTAAGGTACAGGACCACTACAGTGGATAGACATAGAAAATACAATGCCTGTGTCTTAAATCCTTTGAATCTGACATAGGCATGCAGAACAAGATCAGAAGGAAATCCTCTCAAGATGTTGCCAGGGGTTGAGTGCAGCTTAGCAGCAGAGTGTGTGTGTAAGCCTCACTGTGAGGCTCCCTGGGTCATTCCCTAAGATCACACACAAAAAGAAGTGTCAACATGTTAATAATGACTACAGGTATCTTTGCAAAATCAGACCCCTAGAAGTTACAAACATGTGGGGAACACGGAAGATTACAGAGGTACATCAGCCCATTCCCAAACCACCTGCATTGTGCCTGGGTCTACTCTCTGATCATTGTAGGCTTCCCTGTGATTCCTAAGCTGGACAAGAGAGCTTCATTGTTATGTTAGCGTTACGTGTTGCCCTGTCCCTGTCCCTGTGCCGTGTGTGTGTGTGTGTGTGTGTGTGTGTGTGTGTGTGTGTGTGTGTGTGTGTGTGTCCCGTTACATAATGATCACTCATGAAATTGGAACCTAGGTAGGTATGATCCTGGAACTGAGATTCATGAACTGGGGGGAGAGAGAGGCATGAAACAGAGAGAATAAGGAATTCTTCAAGTCTTTTCGTTGTCTTAAATGATCCTAGCCCGAGGGGCTAACATACAAAAAGCCAAACGCTACACAGAGGAAACTTTCCCATTGTCACATCAGTGTACAACACATCCCAGACAGCTATTCAAGTCAGCCCTGTGTGCAGCCATCTTAGGATGCCAGGGAGTTTCCCGATGTTCAGAGTCTCTCCCTGTGGCCTTGAAAATGACTCCTGATGCTTCCATTTCCCTATGGGGGGTAATTACACCTCATCACAAGGTTTTCAGTCACACCCCCCAGTGATCAAAAGCTCAATACCTGGGAATTGTGAAAGAGACTGGGGGGGGGGGGGCGCACAGGTCTGATGGCCGTCTTGTCTAATCACTGCTCTAATGATGGCCCTGTGTGACTGAAGGAAGGCCTTGAAAACATCAGCATGGAAGAGGAAAGAGGACAGGGATGCTGCACCAGGAGGTGAAAACATGAGATAGTACCACATGAGAGCCTGTTATAGTTCCACAGCACTTGGTGGGCAGGCATTCCTTCCCATCCTCGATATATAACCTAGATTAGAAAATTTGGCCCAACAGATAACAGAAGCATTGTGCACCATGAACTCAGTGAGCACCAAAGGTGGTGCACACCTTTGTTCCCAGCACTGTGACTTCAGGGCCAGACTGTTTACACAATGAATCCAACCCAAGCTGGCCAGTGGGACACAGTGCTCAAACCCTAGCAACCGGAGGAGCAGCTAAAGTACACATTCTAGAATGAGGCTTGGAGGTGGGCAGTTGCCTGCCATGCACAAGGCCCAAACTACAACAAATACAAACAAACCTTCCTCTGGTCTTTGGAAATGAGAATAAGGAAAAGACACTGTTATCTTTTTTGGAAAAACAACCAAAATTACCAACACAGTCACAACACCAGGTAGAAGAGCAGGTCATTTTAACCTAGCACAGGAGGCACTAAATATAGATAACTTGACTCACGTTTTTCATCATCAGCATGCACCAGAGAGGCTGCCCTGGACAATACATCCAACGGCGTCTCCATTCCTGGATGAGCCTGCAGGAGAAAGAATAGGTAGAAAAAAAACCATGTAAATAGAACTTGCAAGACCCAAATGGAATTCTGGTAGCTAACTGCATACTGGGGTTACAGCTTCAAGAGCATGCTTGGCATACACAAAGCCCTGGGTTCAAGCCTAGCAGCAAAAAGAGAATTGAATAGAATTTTAGTAGTCTGCAAAGTAACTTCTCCATCGGCCACAAATAGCCCTTCTGGAGTGAAGCTCCTCTGGCCCGTATTGACAGCAGGGGCCTGGTCAAGAGCAGAGATTGGGGCTAAATTGCTAAGCCCAGGAACCAACCCTGTTGGAGCTCTAAGGAGAGATACTGAATGTTCACACCCATGTCACTAGGTGTTTATAAATGTCTATGCTTCTCCATAGCGAGCCTCTGCAGACACACCCCATAAAAAATAGTCTGGGGAACAAAGGCAGTCTGTGAACACACAACATTGCCAGCAGACTGAGAGTTTGGTGGTGGTGATGATCACAGCCATTTATGAGTCTTTGCACCATTCTGTTCTTTTGCTTTCCTAGCTGAGAGGCACTGAGTAATAGCAAGGGCTTCACAACAACCAGAAAGCTGCAGCTTCAAATCTGCAGTACATGCCAGAAACACTGAACCTTCCGCATAGTGTAAAAGCCCATTTTGAGTCCAACAGGAATCTCCCTGGTCAGGAATCTTCCTGGTGTCGTGTACCTTGTGACCACGAGTGCCGATTTCTGTATTTCAGTGTTTTTTAAGTCTGTTTATCTTGCAGTCCTGTGCAATAAACCCCAGGCTTGCTGGCTACACAGACCTTACCCCAGCCCATATCACCATGCTTTTATTGACACTGGACTCCAGTGAACTGTTCCATAGATAATGGAGCTGTGAAAGCAGAGGCTGCAAGAGTTTTAAATGAAGAAGAAAGCCTTAAAAAACAAGGCTGGCTCTGACCAGTTTCCCTTTCTGAATAAAACACCAAATAAATAAACACATTCAATTATCACGGAAACACCCACTATTAATTCAGGAACTAAAGAGAGAAAGCTCAAAACTTCACTTTTTAAAGACACCCAGCATTATTTATTCAGTATTAGTCAACATTTACTACAACCTACTATAAAGGTTACTCAGTGTGTGCCAGCCAGGCTCTTCTTTCTAACATAAATACTTCAGGCTTCCAAGGAGCCATCAGTCTTTAATACTACAGTGAGACTTCACTCAATACATGTAGAGTATGTACTTGGTGTTAAAGTTGGGGTGGGGGGACACTGAACCAAGATAAATCGCTGCCTCTAAAGAGTTTGCCATCTGTGTGGCACAGGGCTCTCCAAGAATTCAGGCAACATGGAGCACTGCTTTGGTTCAGTGGTTAAGGGCATTTGTTGCTCTTGTAGAGGACCAAGGTTTGATTCCCGGTACCTACACAGCCACTCACATGTATTTATCTTCCCCACCCCAACCCGGGTGCTCACCATGGCAAGTATGTGGAAGCGAGGGGGCATCTCACAGTTGGTTCTCCCTTACTGGAAATAAATAGGTCCTAGGAACAGAACTCAGGCCATCAAGCTTGGTGGCAAGTGCCTTTAACTGCTGAGCCATCTTGCTGGCCCAGAAAACAAAACAAAGTTTATCTACGGTAAATTCACTTGGAGAATCATGAAGCAAACTTTGGTGAGTAGCAGATCTCTTGCTTCAGCTGCTGGACCCTCTGCATGGGACTAGAGGGCTGCACACTTGTCCCTGCCCCACCTCCACCAGCCACCCAGATAACCTAAAGATCGCCTAGGGTGACGGTGGATTACAAAAGCTGTGTGAAATTCCAAAACATTTCATGAGCTAAGCCCTGCAGAGACTAAGGTGGATTCTGAAAGGCTGATGGAGAAAACAGCTGGAGCACTTAATAAAAGGACATCTGTGGATAAGAGCAGACGGAATGGGCTTTCGAAGCATTTGCTCTATAAGGAAATCCACACTTGCCATTCCAGCACCAAGGAGGCCAAAGAAAGAGACTGAGGGGGCTCAGGAGCCGCAGAGATGCCTTGAAGGTTAAAAGCTTGTACACATCCACACAGAGAACCTGAGTTTGGTTCCCACCACCCACTCAGGGTGGCTCACAACCACCTGTGACTTCGGCTTCTGGAGAATCTATCACTTCTGCCCTCTGTGGGCATCTGCACTCGTCCACATACCCACAACCACACAGTACATGCGGATAATTAGAGTTCAAGGCCAACCTGAGTTACATGAGACCCTCTTCCAAAACAAGAACCAAAAGGAAATAAAATATGTCAATGCATGTGCAAGTATAATAAGCCAAGCTGTAAATAACAGTAAATGTTTCTACCGATGAGGACTGGGTGTATAGGTCGGCAGGAGAGCAAGGCTCGGTCCCCAGTACTCAGGAAAAACAAAACAAGAAAATAAATTTCCTATGATAAAACGAGATAATGGACTAAAAGAGGTCAAGTATCAGCCACCACTTTTCACAAGGTGATCTAGGGTGGTCTCTGAAGATGGCAGCTGAAGTAAGACCTAACATAGAGAGAATTGGGGCAGAGGGCAATCCACCATCTTCATGAGGGGAGTGGCTGCCTGCCTCACCTCCATCCTTCTCAGAACACAAGTTCAGACTGGGAGGAGTCTCAAGAACCAACTGCAAGACTGCCTAAGTGCAGCCCATAATGCTGTCTTCTGCTCCTACATTATAGCAATAACCAAATATACAGCCGTGGCATGCTGACACGTGAACTGGCACTGAAGTAGAGTACAACACTGGGATAGCCCATTCTCACAATCCTGTAGCCTGTCTTCATGGTTACTGTCAAGCCTAATTCACAATGAGCAGAACCAGAACACACACGTATGGGCAGTGTGTGTGTGTGTGTGTGTGTGTGTGTGTGTGTGTGCTTTCTAAACTGGCCAATGATCATGTTTTCTCTGTCAGTCACCTTTGGTGATGGACAACAATGTGAAAGTGTAAGCTGAATAAACCCTTTCCTCCCAACTTGCTCTTGGTCATGGTGTTTTGTCACAGCAATAGAAACCATAAGACACAGGCCAATCTGCCACCAGAATCTATTGACCACAGACAACCATAATTCCACAGGGACCCAGCTTCTTGTAATATGTGTCTTCCCTATTCAAAGCCACGTGTCAGACCACCCCTCTGTTCTTCCTGCTAAATAAATATGTCCCCGTGTTCCTTTTCCTCCTTCTTGTGTTTACCATCTGTTAAGTCAATACAGACAGGGCACTCTTCCTATCAGAAAACCAGCTTATTCACAGAAAGGCCACTGTGTGCTAGGCTTCACTGTGGATGTCTAAAGCCATGCAGTGACCAGCCACTTACCTTCTCCCCAGGTCCCCTGTTCCTATAGTGGTATGAGCAAGAAATGTGCATACATGGGGGCTGGAGAGATGGCTCAGCAGTTAAGAGCACTGGCTGCCCTTCCAGAGGACCTGTGTACAATTCTCAGCACCTACATGGCAATGCATGCCTGTCTGTAACTCCACTTTCAGAACTTCTGACAACCTTCCATAGATATACATGCAAAACACCAATTAAACATGAAATAAAAATAATTTTTAAAAATGTGTACACAGACACACACACACACACACACACACGGCTTGTGTATCTGAACACTTGGTCCCTCGTTGTAGTGCTGTTTGGGGGAGACTATGGGATCTTTGAGAGGTAAAGCTTGGTCAGATCCCTATGGGGGTGGCTTTAAAGGTCTGCAGCCTTACCTCACTGTGGTGAGATTTACTCCATCACCTCACTGCTCTCTCTGCTTCCAGCTCCAACTCTCACACTACACCATGCCTATCTTGCCACGAGTCTCTATCTTGATTGAACCTGTAAGCCTTCTTCCCAAGGTTGCTCCACAGCAACAGGACAGTAACTAAAACACTTAAAAGACCAGGCATGGTGGCACTCACCTTTAATCTCAGCCTTCGGGGATCGTCAGAATATCTTCCCCTGTGTAACTTGGTACCAATAAACCAATCTTTCCCCATTGACACCTTCCTGATTTCATTTTTTTTAAAAAATGTTTGTTGTGTGTGGTGACCATGCATGTCCATGAGAGGGCGAAAGTGAGCACCACGTGTCCCCCCTCAATCACTCACCTTTTGAAACAGGGTTTGCCACTGGAGCTAGACCTTGCTGATTTGGCTAAACTGGCTAGCCAGATTAAGTTCCTGTCTCCACCACTCTAGCAGTGGAATTACAGCCTATTAAAAATCACTCTTTCCCCAGGTATGCCACCAAAGAACAACCACCATAGAGCTTTTGATATCATAGCTTTCCATGCCTGGTCATGTTCAAGAATAGGCAATGACCCACATGGCTATCCTTTGAAATACCAGGAATGCCAAGGACTTGGCCAGCTTTATACCCACTTCCTTGTGTCCGTATACCATCATGCCTGAAAATCCATCGGGGCAGGTGCCTGAAGTACAGGTAATATCCCTACATGTTCTTTGAATTAAAAATATACATGCATACATAAAATCCTAGTTATGGACCTTCCAGGTAGCTGTCAGCCTCCACAATAAGCTGTACATCAAGAGCCAGTATGTTGTCTAAGGCTCCTGGTCCTGGAATGTGGCCCAGCTGCTGCAGATGTTCCCCACCTGCAAGGGCTTGAGGCCCCTCCTGTGACACCTCTGCAGGAAATAAGTCTTTTTCTAGAACGATTCATCCTCCTACTCTCCAAATTGGGCACACTGGATTTCAGAAAGAGGAAGCAGGCACCTGCCATTTCATCTCTACCTCCCACTGCCCAGCTAGAGAAGACCTCAGTGGTCTTGAGTGGGGAAAAAGGACCACTGTTCTGGGTCAGAATCCTTAATGGAATGTACTGCTTAACTGTGTTAATGTTTTCTCATGCTACAGTGGCCCAAGGTTTGACTCTGCAGCCTTCCTCAGCCTCACGTAAAAAGAAGGGATGACTTCTCACTGACCTGACAAGCCCAGCTCATAGACAGTGCCGCCATGAAGTGTCTAACAATCTCAGTCACTACAATGTCATTAGCACCAAAAAAATCATTGCTTTTTTCATAATGCTGGGACTAGAGTCCAGGGCCTTGAGGACATCAAGAAACCACTCTACACTGAGCACATCTCAGCTTCTACAGTCAATGCAAATACGTGGACTTAGACAGTGAGCCGTCTACACAGGCTCAAAGCTACAAAGTCAACTCTCACAGCATACTACGTGACCCTTGGGCAAGGCTGTCTGCTGCCGGCCTACATTCTTTCTGCTGCTTGAAGTTCATTCATCTCTCTCAGAGAACTCATGGAGAGTAAACCATGTGACAGGCACACGCTGACAAACTATGTCAAAATGCTTAAAGATTGGCTTTTTTCTTTTAACAGACCACAAATTATCAGCATTTTTCACCACGGTTGTCAGCCTACAAAAGTGAACTATATGACTCACAATCACCTGTAACTCCAGCTCCAGGGACCATGCCCTCTTCTGGCCCTAACTCCCAGGGTCAAAACCTAATAAGTCTTTCTCTGTTTTGGGTTGGTTTTTTTGAAACAGGATTTCTTTGTAATAGTCTTGGCTGTCCTGGAACTTGCTCTGTAGACCAGGTTAGCCTCAAACTCACAGAGATCCACCTGCCTCTGCCTTCTGAGTGCTGGGATTAAATTTGGGTGCCACCATGCCCAGCTCCTAGATAAGTCTTGTAAATCAGGATATATTGTATCATTAGGCACACTAGTCATAGCCATTAGTAACTGCAGTTAGTTCTCTTAACTTACTATAATCAAGTTCTGTAAAAACATCTTATCTTGGGGGCTGGAGAGATGGCTCAGAAGTTAAGAGAACTCCATGCTCTTGCAGAGAACCTGGGTCAGTTCACAGCACCCACACGGCAGCTCACATGATCTGTAACTCTAGTTCCATGGGCTCTAGTACCCTCTTCTAACTCAGTGGACTCTACACACATGTAATACACATACAAAAAAGCATACACACACACCACACATGTAGCACACACACAGACAAGCATACACACACACAGACAAGCATACACACACATACAGACAAGCACACACACACATATACACACACATAAATAAAAATAAACAAATATTCAATGAGTTTCTTTTAACCTCTAGACACACTTTGCCTACTGACCAATACACAGTCTTGTTTCAAGTGTGTTTCTGTTTAAACACATCTTACTGAATATCTGTGGACTCATTAACATGGAATTCACAGCTCCCAGCTCTGCCAGGCACCCGTAACATCATCTTCCTTACACACAGGGCACACCATAGTCTCCCTAGCTGAAGGATCTTAAGTATCTGCACCGTCACACTTGGAGGCTGTTTGAAAGAAGTCACCAAAGAAAAGCATGAAAATGGATAAAAACAAAGAAACCAAAACCATGATACTTATACCAGTGCCCCTGCCAACACACACAACACACACCAAAGCACAAATGCTCACACACAGTGTGAGCACTGAAACAAGCCTAAGCTTCACCCTGCTGAACCTCCTTTAGGAAGTGTGCATGGAGAGACTCAAACCTGCCCAACCTCTACCTCAAACAGCACAAGCTCTGCTTCAGGAGTCTGTCACAGACTTCGGTGAGTAGGCAAATGTGTAAATGTGAATAAAGGCAATTGACCACATCCCATTCGCAAACAAGAGATGTAAGACACACAAAAGAGTTCTGAAAGGTTTTCCTCCCTTGGCAAAAAAAAATTAAATTATATCCCACATAGATTTCCACCTCCTACCCCTGATGTCAAGACTTCCTTATGTTCCTGTGTTGGCAGTATGTGCCAACCATTGCTATTTGTTCTTTAGGTGGGCAAACCCCTGCCAAACAGCTGGCACCGTTCACCTCAATTTACCCAGTCTTCTATCAAACTCCAACTGGTTGGTCTGTATTAACTCTAGAAAGGTCCCCCTTAAACCATAAATGACCAACCCTTGCTAACATATCCTTCTGGAGATGGCTTTTTTGTTTGCTTTATTTTTTAAGATAGGGTCTCCTTTACCCTGGTTGCCTAGAACTTGACATGAAGCCCAGAGGACAGTTCTCTGGCACATGCTGGGGTTACAGGTGTGTGCTACTATACCAAGCCTCAGAAAGTTCTTACACTTCTCTCTTTCTCCTATCTCCAACACCTTATCTCAGGCAATAAAAAACCTGACACTGAAAATCAACACTGTCCTCAATTCCCTCACATTTCCCAGGTGTGCTTCTGTTATCAGAACTTTCAACTAACAACATCTTATAAAATCATACTCAAAGTTCCAAGAAAACTTCTCACATTTGAGTATCTTCCTGTCTCCTAAGTGAATTTGTTTTGGAGATAGAGTCTCTCACTGAATATAGAACTCCCTTTCAGCTAGCCCCTCAGGAGAGGAAAGAGGACATGTGAGCATCTAGAACTGGAGTTATATATGGTTGTGAGCTGCCATGTGGATGTGGGGAACTGTTCCCCGTCCTCTGCAGGAGCAGCTGGCAGTCTAACTGCTGAGCCATCTCTCCAGTTCCTATGCCCAGCTTCCAAATGGGTACTGGGGATCTGAACTCAGGTCTTCTTCACTTAAGACTTCATCCACTTGACCATTCCCAGTCCCAGCTTTGTTACTTGTCTATTTTATTTTTTTAAAGGGTTGTGCAGAAAATCTATAGATGACATAATCTTAGGAGACACAAAGACTTTGCTGTGGGGTTGTTTGGGCAGTCACCAGAAATGGGTAACAAGGCAGAAGACTCCAGAAGGCCTGGAACTTTCCATTACAGACTATTTAAAGGTTAAAGTTTTACTTTCAGGGTTATGTCGGCAAGAATTTTCAAGTCACTGAAAAGTCAGCTGGGGAACCAGCATCAAGGACCATGTTTATGAAATGTTTCCATCTCTTCAGAGGCTTTCCCAAACCTGACACAAAATCTGATGGAAGTACATCATTCTCCTGGAATTCTGGGAAGTCTCTGGTGTACTGGACTACAGTGTCAATCTCTCACAGAAGAAAATAAAATGCACTGCAGGGATGACTCAGTGGTTGGGAGCACTGGCTGCTCTTGCCAAGGACCTGATTCAGTCCTTAGCAGCCACAAGATGACTCACAAACATCTGTAAGCCCTGTTCCAGAAGACACAGAGCCATCTCCTGGCCTCCCAACACTTCAGGCAGGTAGTACACAGACATACGTGCAGGTAAAACACCCAAACATATCAAATAAATCTTTTAAATTTTTAATTAAAAAAGAAAATGAAATATTAGATATCATCTGGGATATTTAGATTTATCTAGAATGGAAACAATAAGTGGCAGGACTCAACTCAAGTCTCCAGACACAATGAGCTGAAACTGGTTTTTACTACAACATTCAGTTTTGGAATGTAAATGTGGTTATTTACTGCAGAATTATCTTCTTAATTGTACTGTGTTTTGGGCAATACAAAAGTTAGTTCACATTTACTCTTCCAAATGGATAACAAAGGCAGAGGGCCCAGAAGTGTTAAACACTCACAGGTAGCAAGGCAAATGATCTTGTAATAAAACTTTTCCAGAATTAAAACACAAAGTATGACGGGGTGTGGTTGCACATACCTTTTGTCCCAGCACCCTGAAGGCAAAGATGTGAGGATCTTTTGACTTTGAGGTTAGTCTAGTTTGCAAAGCAAGTTCCAGGACAGCCAGGGCTACACAGGGAAACCCTATCTTAAGAAACTAACCAACCAAATAAACAAATAAATAAAAATAAAACATAAAGCTAAGGAGATCGCTTCTCAGCCAAATGTAACTGTAACTAGAACCTCGCTCCCCGCCGCAGGAAAGGGGCTTTACAAACTATGTTGGGTAGAAGAATCTTCTGAGGAAAGTACCCATAAAGCCATCATTTAGAGGGAGAGAGGGAGAAACAAGATCTTGCTAGTGGGCACTACCAGCTCGGACTCCGCGCCACCCAGCCCAGAAGTCTCCATACATCCCACTCTCTTGGCCTCGTGGGCATGCGCGGACTCCTAAATAGCTGCAGCAGGAAACAATGGCCAACTAAAGAGAGGGTATAAAGTTAGGCACGCCAGAATGGTATGCAAATCTGACCTTCAAATCCTACATCGCAAATGGACCTGTATTGTTTTTAACCTTGTTCCCAGAAGAAAACAACAGGCCCCTATCTTCTTGGGTTTAAAAAAAAAAAAAAAAGTCAAAACTCCATAGTTAGGATGGTAGTAGCTTTTAAATTGGGGGCTCTGCCAGACCTGATGGGTCATGCCTGGAGTCCTTGAGGCAGAGGCAGGTGGATCTCTCTGAGTTTGAGGCCAGCTTGGTCCACAAAGAGAGTTCCAGACCAGTCAGAACTACAAAAAGAGATCCTGTTTTCAAAAAAAAAAAAAAAATTAAAGCGGGTTCTGATAAACACTCCAAGACCGCCCACCTCCTCCACACCAGGCTGCTGGTTCTTATTAACCAGAGGAGGAAATACAAGGAACAGACAAACGGGACCAACGATCAAAGTGAAACCGACTTTTTAATCATCTCGTTGAAACTAACGAACGCAAAGCCAGGAAAACGCTAATGACGAGGCCGCCCTAGCAAGTCCTGTCATCTTTGCCTAAGACCTCAATGTCTCCGTGTGATGAATTCAAGACTCTTGAGCAAAGCAAAACAAAACCCAAAAAAAGGCAAAGACCGGAGCTTTCCGGGGAGGCCTCACGCAGTCCAGGAAGGGCGCGCAGCCCAGTTTTGAGCAAAGGGACAGGAAGTGTGAGGAAGGGGCCGGTTCACACAGCCCAGAAGCGCTGCGGCCGAGACTCAGCCGCTTCCGAGCTTCGGGGCCTGTGCGCGTGCCGGGGACCCGGGTCAGCCGGAGCTGGACGGACCCGCGAGCACGAGCAGCCGCTCTCGGTCCGCAGCGGGTCCCGGTCTCCTAAGGTCGCCGGACCTCGGCCAGGGTTTCCGGCACTCACCGCTTGCGCGCCTCGGGCTGGCCGGGCCCCGCCGGGGAATCAGAGGACGGGGGCGGGGCACGCTCAGGGGCGCGCGGACTCGGGAACGCGCTGCTCAACTCCGGGTTCTCCAAAACGCGCGCACGCTCGGGAGCGCGAGGAATCCCTGGAATGAGGCGCAGTCCGCCCGCCCGCGCCGGGTCTCCTCCTGGGCCGGCATAGCCACGCCCTACGCACGCCCAGGACACGCCCCTCGGGCTGGGCAGGTGGGGCCGCACCCAGGTGAGCCCGCGGGCCCGCGCTGCACGGCCACGAGCGGCGCGTACCCTCCGGCGCCGCGCGCTCGGAATTCAGAGCTCTGGCCCGAACGTAGCCGGGGACGCGATGCTTCTCGAGCTGCTTCTGCGGGGCAGGGCACGTGGACATAGCGTTCCTCAGCATCCCTCACACGCCACGCCCCCGAGCCCCACGGACGCACCTTCCTGACACACGCGGGAAGACCCGCGGGCACTCTGGTGCACATCCAGGTGCCCGTCGCCACCAGCCACGCGCGTCCCCACCGTCCTGCTACACTCCGTGCCTGTCTCCCCATAACCTGCCCGCTCAATCGGCCACGCGGAGCACCGGGGCCACCTTCGCAGACCCCACACGGAACCACCTCCCTGCAGCCGGAGGGCAGGCGGGACGATAGTCGCCCAGGAGTCTAGGCTCCACGTTCGCACCCACGCCAGGGTAGCTCCGTGGATCGCAACTCGCAGCCTCACCCTTTGGCCACCAAACCCCACGCCCAAAGCCACTGGAAAGCGACAGTCCGACAGCAGTACGTACCTGAAGGCTCAGATCGGTCGCACAAGCTTGGGAGGTGGGGACTCGCGGTGCCACAGAATCAGAAGAGCAGCTTCGGATCAAAACACTCCCAGCCGGCTGGGTTCCCTCCCATTCCAGCACTCCACGCGCGCGCGCACGCGTCCACACTCACGCGCGGCCTCCGCACCCCCTAGCTGCGAAGAGGAAACGCAGGAAAATCTGAGCCGCGGACCGGGCTCTCTGGGCGCGCGCTTGCACTTTGCTGCGCTGGGCAAACTCGTGCTGCCACCAGCCACCTCTGCAGTGGGACGGGTAGGGGCGGGGGAGGAGGAAAACGCTTCCTATTGGTGCAGGGTCTGGGCGAGGGCACGTGACCCGGAGAAAGCCAAGCCTGGCTTTAATTTTTAGCTGTCATTCTCGGGAGATGTTTGAGGTGGGGGAAGTGGACACGCCCCCGGCCCGGCAGCCCTAGGCCCTCCATTGTTTTTCTCATATAGCCACAGTTAAGGAAAACATTTGCTTAGCATAACCATCCCCTAACTTCATAAAACAGGCAGAGAGAGAGGCTGGACTTCTGGCTGGTTTTACCACAGCTCCACCTGCATGCCTTCTGGCTGTCCTCGAACCTTTGTCTCTAGAAAGCCCCCTCCCCACCCTCCTCACACACACTTTACACCACACAACAGCCTTGTTTAGCTTTTTGTCCACTTACCCAAGCCAGAGTCATTTGAGAAAAAGAAACCTCAATAGAGAAGAAAATACCTCCATTGTATGGCCTGTGGGCAAGCCACTGGGGGCATTTTCTTAATTAGTGATTGGTGTGGGAGGGCTGTAGGAGGGCCCAGCCCCTGTGAGTGGGAACACCCTGGGCAGGTGGTCTTGAGTGTTACTAGCTGAGCAACCCTTGAGGAGCAAGCCAGTAAGCAGCTTTCCTCCATGGCATCTGCTTCAGTCTCTGCTCTTCCATCCCTACAAACTGTAAGCTGAAATGAACCCTTTCTTCCTGGAGATGCTTTTGGTCAAGGTGTTTATTCCAGCACAGAAGTCATATTAGACAATAACAACCCATATCACAAGGGTTTTCCCTGGGAGAGGGCTCTAAGATGCCTTAAAAATAATCAGTTACTTCAGCATTGGAAAGAAAAGGTTGTTTTCTGAATCCCTTGTTTTATTGGGTCATAAGGCATTCCCAGAATGTCACTCCTATGAAAAACAATAGACGTAGAGGCTGTTCATTTTACAAAACAGGTTACCTGGAGGCTTGTGTCCGCTTGTGAGGTACACAGGCACTGGATAAGAAGATCTAAGTGTGGCCACCCTGGAGTTTCTTGGTTCCTCCTTTAAAATTCATGAATCAGGATCCCAACAAGAGGCTGGAGAGATGGCCCAACAGGTAAGGGGATTGGCTGCTATTCTAGAGGACCACAATTCTATTCCCAATTCAGAGGCTCACAAATGTAACTCAGCTCCAGGATGCCTTCTGGACTCTGAAGGCACTTGCATTCACATGTACATAAACACATAATTTAAAAATAAAAATAAATCTTGAAAATTGTGGATCAGTGCTAATAAGGCTCCATAACTTTCTGATGGGGTGTGGTCTCTCTCTCTCTCTCTCTCTCTCTCTCTCTCTCTCTCTCTCTCTCTCTCTCTCTCTGTGTGTGTGTGTGTGTGTGTAAGCATGAGTATGAATATCAGAAGACAATTCATGGGAGTTGGTTCTCTCCTCCAACTGTCTGGGCCCAGGATAGTCCTTAGGTTTCAGACATCTCTCCAGCCTCAATGATGTTTTTAACCTTAGATTCAATTTTAGTTCATCAGGTCTTAAGAGTGGATAAGGAAAGTGTGCAAAATACACAAATAGGGAATGGGGACAGACAAGGGACAATTTGGACAGGCACCAAGAAGGTGGCAAAAAAGAAAGAGTGATTAGGATTTGAACCCCAGCTCAACCTTGTTCCAGGAAGGGCTCTGGCTTGCTACTTTTCTCTCAGGGGGGCTAAGGAAGAGGCAGGGGGTACAGTGAAGTTCCATCTCTTGACTTTTCTCTTGACTGGAACTCAGGGCTGCTTGGCACTTTATAAACACACAGATTTTAATCACAGAGGAGTAGGGAAGAAACTTGCTCAGATGGTACACATGAACAAAAATAACAAGGAACACACTACACATTTGAGACTCTGGCCTCTGGTTGACAAAGCAACCCCACATATCATTATCTCATTCGATCTTCCTGTCAACATTGGCACTCGTTGGCTGCTAAGTGATTTTTGTTTGGGGTCGGCGCAGAGGTCTAAAAACTGCCTCTTTAATATCCATCACTGGCTAGACAGACCCTTGCTCTGTAGATAAATCATGGGGACCAAGGGCTTTTCTCATGGATGTGACCACTCTTTGACCTTGTCAGGGCTTAATCTCACTCCTTGCCTTACATTAGCAAGAACAGCAAACTTAACTCTGACAGCTTCCAATACTGGGTGAAGTCTGGCTGTTTTCATTGTGTTGGTGTAAACAGGTGAGTGGAAAACACAGGGTGGGGGATGCTGTAAAGAACAGGAGAATTAGAACCAAAACTCATGTGATCAGTACATCAGCCTGACAGTGCACACTGAGTGTGCATAGATTGAGGTATTAAATGACAAACTCAGGCACCTGGCAAAGTACTTTATATGTGATGCTAAAAATAAAAAGCAGTTTTAGGAGAATATATATATATAATATGCAATGTAAACATTTTTTAAGTTTGAAGCTGTGTGTGATGGTAGACACCTGTATTGTGAGTTATTCCGGAGACTAAAGCAGGAGGCTCATTTAAGTGGAAGAGTTCATTGCCAGCCTGGATGACACAGCAAAATGCATTTTTATCAACAAGAACAAGATAGAATGGTAATTTGTTGTTGGTTTGGTTTTGGAGTTTTTGACTCAGGGTTTCTGGCTGTCCTAGAACTTGCTCTGTAGACCAGACTAGCCTCCAATTCAAAGATCAACCTGCCTCTGCCTCCTGAGTGCTGGGATTACAGGAATGCACCACCTTTGCCCAGTTTTATCATATTTTTTAACGTCTAAAAAACTCAAGAAAATTATTGGGGGAAAAAGGAAAGTGAATTTTACCTACATAGTCCACTGAATAAGTGAACATTGGCTTATACATATATAACTGCTGAAAATGTATCTTAAAACCAAGAATTTACAAGTTATCTACTTATTTTTTTTTTTAAATCGTCACAAATGGCACAAGCCTTTAATCCCAGCACTCATGAGGCAGAGGCAAATGGATCTTTGTGAGTTCAAGGCCAACCTGGTCTACAGTTGGTCTACAAATCCAGCTCTAAGACAGCCAGAGATGCACAGAGAAACTATGTCTTGAAAACAAAATAGCTCTAAGTAATTAAGGAGATGAGAACCTGGAAGTGGAGAGGAGAGAAGCTGGCCCGGCTTGATCCTCTTCAGAGCTCCAGGAAAGGCACTGGGAAGACCGGTGCTATTAGGAGATGTCATGTAGGATGTGTCTTGTTTGTCTGCTTTTAAACTGTGTTAAAAACTTAACCATTAAAAACTTAAAATATAGGCTGGAGAGATGGCTCAGTGGTTCAGAGCTCTCTTGGAGGATCTGGGTTCAATCCCCAACACCCATATGATGGCTCACAACCATCTGAACTCCAGTTCTGGGGATCTGGTCTATACGGATGCTGCATGCACATGGTACACAGACATATACACAGGCAAAGCACTCATATACCTGAAATAAGGAATTTAGAGACATTTTAATTAAAAGAAATAACGCACACAGGACCCGAGGACACTGTGTGGACCAGCTCTGTGCCTCTCTTGTACCACAAGGTGTTTTCTGATCTTCTTGTCTATTTGTTTTTCCGTGACTCAAATGCATAAGATAAAATCCTATAAGCTTTCGGCTTTTAAACTCCCGTGAAATACAGACATGTTTACAAGCAAAGCCACCAATCTTCAGTGCCGGTCTGACATGCAGGGGTCTTTGTTGTGTAGAAGTGTAAAGAGAGAGTCAATGAGCTAGGCTCTCATGGGTTTCGTTTTTTTTGGAGAAGAGGTGTTTTGTTGTTGTGTGAGCCAAGGTCTCTCTGTATAGCCCTGACTATCCTAGAACTTTCTATGTAGACCAGGCTAGCCTCAAATTCACAGAGATCAGCATGCCTCTGCCTCCTGAGTGCTGAGACTGAAGGCATGAGTTACCACACTCTGGCTAGGCTTATTTATTTATTTTTATTACAGTGGGTCCTCTCTGACTTAATCATGAGCTTCCCATTTCCATGCAGGTCCCTGTGTAAATTTGACCTTGGGACTCTAGCTTCTTCAAGGTATCATCACATAAGTAGCCAGCTGGGTTCTTTGGTCATTTAGCTAGAGTAGTTGTCATTGCTCAGCATGGGTCTGTGGGATAGCTCAGTGGGTAAAAGTCCATGTGAGGACCTGAGTTTGAGCCCCTGGGACCCATGTAAAGGTGAAAAGAAAAATGGTCTTGTGACCTCTACACACATGTGTTGGAATATGCAAACCCCTCCTACAAAAACAATAAAATAAAACCCATTTTATAACTGCCCAGACTGTGCCAGTACAAATGCCAGGCCTGAAATCAGCCAGAGGCTATGTCTACCTGACCTGGTATTTACCTTTATCAAATCTTTAATTATAAATATAAAACTTGCTGAATTGAAAGTCTGGGGAGGTTACTCAGTGGTTAAGAAGACTGGCTACTTTTCCAGAGGACCTGGGAGTCCCAAGAACCCACATGGTGGCTCACAACTTTCTGTAATTTCAGTTCCAGAGAGTCTGATGTTTAAAGCTCTGGGAGGGGGCCACTGTATAAAAAGTGGTGCACAGACAAGTATCAATACATTAAAAATAAACATAAATAAATCTTTAAAAAAAGATAAATTGAAAGGCTTCCTCAGGCAGTTCATAAACTCCTATGAATGTCCTTATTAGCCCCAGTTTAAGAAACCATGACAAAGAAATTAGATGAGCTAACCCTGGTTTTAAAGTCTAGCACCACTCTTGCCTTAGAATCTTAAGCAAGGTACTTAAGGTAATTTTAAGCAAGGACGGCATCCTAATTACCTCTCCTAGAAAATGGAATCATAATATCCAATTTTTAGGAAGTCATATAAACAAGGTGGAGTTACCAGGCATGGTTGTGCCCATTTTTATTACCAGCACTCAGGAGGCAGAGGCAAGTAGATCTCTGTGAGTTCAAGGTCAGCTTTTTCTGCTTAGCTAATTACAGGTCATCCAGGGCTATATAGTGATACATACATATTTTAAAGAAATATCAAGCCTCAAGTGCTTTATTATAGTATTAGAGGATATATTAATGTACTCATAATGATGGGCTAAGATGCTCACACAGCAAGCTTACAGATGAAAGCGAACACCTGTAATCATGGCACTTGAGGGGCAAAGACAGGGGTATTGCCATGAATTCAAAGCCAGCCTAGACTACATGGAGAGTTCCAGGCTAGCCTGACTTTCAAAGAGAGACCCTGTATGAAGACCCATATCAAGGAGGGAAAGCATACTGAGATGGCAGAAATTGCAACACTGATGACCCTGTAAGGTCACTGCCTTAACTCTCTCTGGTCCTTCTGACCCCAGACTTTAGGCGACATGAAGCTCAAGTGATCCATTTCTTTCTGGAATCTGTGCTCTGTTTTCTACCCAGAGCTAACAGACAATGCAGCCTCTGACAGGTAGGAAGGACTGCCTTGTTTCTTTTACAGTCTCTGGTGTCTGGCACAGAGCCCGGCTTCTCGCAGATACTTACGAAATGTCTGTGGAAGGGGTAAGAGGAAGAACCTTCCCAGTTATTCCTGTTGCCCAAAAATCCAGGCTAGAATATGGAGCCTGAAACTGCTTTCCTAGAGAATCTGGGAAAGTTTACAAGGAAAAAAAAAGCCCTGGGGGGGGGTTAATATTTTAAATTTAAATGTCATACTCGTAAGTCAGGCCAGGATAATATTATCCTAGTGTTGGACAGAAAATAGATACTGAATGAAGACATGTGTCATGCCTGAGAAAATTCCTCAACAGTTGCCCACAGTCCTTAAAATAAAACCCCAGATTCCTAGTGGTTTTGGCTCCTTACTGCTACCCCACACATACACTTTAAAAAAATAATGGAGGCAATTTTAGATTCACAGATACTTATGATAAGCGATACGGCAGTGAGATCCCATATACCTTCTCCCAGGGCCCCCAGGATACCATTTTATTGCAATAGGACACTGATATTGACACAAGAGCCTGGGAGGTCTAAGCCTGGGCATTGGCACTGTGGAGCTGATCTCTGCTTCCAAGATGGCACCTGATGCTTTGTCCTCAACTGGTAGCAGGAGAGCAGGAGAGCTGAACTCATATTCTCAAGTCCTTTTATAAAGGATCCTCTTATTTCTCTCTTGCTGTGATAAAACACTGACTGAACAACTTCAGGGAGAAATGCTTTCCTCTGGTTCATGATTCCAGGCTTTGGTCCATCATGGTGAAGAAGTCAAGACAGCTTGAAGCATCTGGTCATGTCTCAGCCACAATGAGGGAGCAGACAGGATAAATACTGCTGCTCAGCTCCACTTAGCAGTCCCACATCCCAGCCAGAGGAATGGTGCCACCCACAGTGGCAGGTCTTCCCAGCTCAATTCATGCAATCATGGTAATCCCCACAGGCATGCCCAGAGGCCTAGCTCCCTGGTCATCCCAGACTGTCAAGTGGATGATTAATACTCACTACCACCAGTACCTAATCCTGTGTGAGAAGGGTCTGAATTGCCCTCAGAAAGGCCTCACCATCACTGTGGTGGTTAAGTTTCAATGGGTGCACACACATGCCAACTACATCTGTGCATGTATATGTGTGTGTATGTGTGTTCGGTTCTCAGCATCATAACTTATGTGTAGGTCCACACATGTGGCTCACCGCTTAAAATATAGGATGGTTCTCTCCCTCAAGGATTTCTGATATGTCTTTAGGTTGTTTCTGTTTTGTTACAGAAAACTATTTAGACCTAGCTGTCCTTAGAACTCACTACATAGACCAGACTGACCTGAGACTCAGAGAGATCCACCTGCCTCTGCATCTGACTGAGATTAAAGACCAGCCCCTTGATGCGACATTTTTTGTTACCATGCTCTCTTCCCTATAGCCTGCCACCAATCACTGGTCCTTCGAACACACCAATATATTCTCCATTTCTAAAATGTTCTCATCTCAAAATGTTATACAAGTGGATGGGGACAGTTTGGAGGGATTTTCTTCCTTCTCTCTGGGAAATTTGCTGGCAAGTCATCCATGTGGCTACATGTATCCTTAGTCTATACATCTTCTTGCTGGGTGAGAGTCTGTAGGGTGGACAGACCACAGTTTTATGACAGACCTCAGGACTCATCTTGGTTCTAAGCTACACACCAAAACCAACAACAAACATTCATGCTTGTAAATGGTCATCTTCATTGTCAGCCTGACATTTAGAATCACCATGGAGGGCTGGAGAGATGGCTCAGCAGTTAAGAGCACTGACTGCTCTCCCAGAGGACCAGGGTTCAGTTCCCAGCACCCACATGGCAGCTCACAACTGTCTGTAATTCTGAGATCTGACACCCTTCCACAGATATACACACAGGCAAAACACCAATGCACAAAAAATAAAAGTAAATAAATTATTTTTTAAAAAAGGATCTCCATGGAAACACCCCCTGTGGATGTGTCTATGGGAGCATTTCTAGGAAGGTGTGAGATGGAACGACCCATCCTGAATGTGGGCAACACCATCTCCTAGTTCCTAGGACTGAGCAGCGTTATTCCTCTGCTTCCTGACTGGAGACACAATGTGACCTGCTGCCTAAGCTCCTGCGGTAAGGCCTTCCCCACCATGCTAAACTGTACCCACAAACTGTGAACCAAAAGAACACTCCCTTCCTTAAGTTGCTTTTGTTAGAATAAAACGAGAAAAGAGGGCTGAAGAGATGGCTCAGTGATTAAGTGCATTTGCTACTCTTGCAGAAGACCCAAGTTCAGATCCTAGTACCCATGGTGTGTGGCTCACAGCTGCCTGTAACTCCACCTCTAAGGGATGGCTCATGTGTACAAACCGAGAGAGAGAGAGAGAGAGAGAGAGAGAGAGAGAGAGAGAGAGAGAGAGAGAGAGAGAGAGAGAGAGAGAGAGAGAGAGAGAGAGAAAGAGAGAGAGAGAGAGAGAATTAATTAAAAATAAAAAAACAGTTTAAAGAAAAATGAGGAAAGTTATTAATAGCTTGTGCTTTCCATATATACATATATGGCATATGAGAACACATGTATGTGAGACACATAATTACATGTGCTCTACTGCTTTTAGAACACTGTCTTAGCTGGCTTTTTAATGTTGTGATGAATACATGCAATAACTTACCAGGAGGAAATGTTTATTTTGGCTTGCAGATTCAGAGATTTAAGTGCATAGTCACTCAGCTTTGTGGTCTTGAGCTCATGGCAGCAGAGTTAGCCTGGAAGGAGGTACATGCTGGAGGAAGCTGTCACCTCCTGACAGTCTGGAAACCAAAAAGAGAGAAAGGAAGGGTTGGGGTCCCCACATCCCATTAAAGGGAGTATCCCATGGGCTGAGAAGATGATGCAGTGGGTAAGTGTGTGTTGTGCAAGTATGAGGACCTGAGTTCAGATCCTTAGAACCCACATAAAGCCAGGCACAGTGCTTACGTCTGTAATCCCATTGCTCCTACAGCAAGATGGAAGGTAGAGACAGGAAAATTCTAAAAGCTTTCAGTCTGACTAGCCTGGTGTTCACAGGATCAAACGAAGTGATGCTGTCTCAAACAAAGTAGGAGGCAAGAAATGATACCAATATCCTCTGTTCTTCACATGTATGCTGTGATACACACACAACCCTTGCCCTAACACTCATACATACACACCATGCATGCATGCATGTACACACACACACACAAGGGCACACCCCAAATGTCCTAACTTCTGACTAAGCTGTACCTCCTAAAGATTCTTCCATTTCCCAATAACACCACAGAGTAGCAAAGAAGTTTTTAGAACATGGACCACCAGGGAGCATTTGAACTATAACCTGGGCATGGGGTACAGGCTTATAACCTCAGGATTCTCAGAGAGGAGAAATGTAACTGTAAGGCCAGTATAGGCTACGTAGTCAGACTGTTCCAACACCCCACAACTCCCACCCCCAAAAGATTCAAAGTATAGAAAACACCTTCTTACCTCTCACTGGGCCCTTCTACTGGAGCAAGAAACCAGACAAACTCTCATGCCCACCTGCATTTGCTGGGAGTGCAGTTCTCAGAGACAACGGGTACAGGGTTTTGTTCAGAAGGGAACAATGTGGGATAAAAGCGTTTCCCAGGAGACAGCAGTCCTACCCTCCCTTCTTCCTCCCTTTTTTCTCTCTCCCAACTATATACTTAATTTTTATTTATATTTCTGTTCAATATAAATCAATCCCATAACATAAGAAACTTCTACAAATCCAAACATGACCAGGCCAACACAATGAATCATTACAAACAGATGTGGGACATTCGGATTCCAAGCAACAGGAAGAGAACCCTTGAGACCCCTTGCCACTGCTCCTTTGCATGCTGGCCTCCAAGGATGTCAAGAGTTAGTTTTGCTCAGCAACAGTTAGTGTGCTACAACATTTGTGCACGTACAGCCAACGACATCACAGACATCCAGCTCAAGGAAATGTCCTCTGTACCGAGTTACTAAGTAAAATACTTTCTAGGATGCAGGCTTGAGTCTAGCCCTCTAAAATAACCTTTAGGTTGTAATATTCATAAATGTTGACCTAAGGCCAGCAGCTCTATGACTCACACATAGTGACTGAAGTCTTAGAGCTTAGATTCACATTCCAGCTCCATAAAGTCACAGACTGTGGCATGAGCTACATGGGAAGTCTTCGGGAGGTATAGAGTGTTCCTGGTGGTAGACACCTGTAATCTTACCACCTGGGAGGTGAGCTCAGGAGAATCAGAAGCTCAAGGCCATTCTCAGCAGCACAGTGAGTAAGCCTGGGCTACAAGAGAATTTGTAAATAAAATAAAATAATAGGATAAGATCCTGGAAGCTGGTTACTTTCATGAGAAAAAGATGAAAACCAAGTGTCTTAAGTCTATTTTCTGTTGCTTTACCCAACTGCCACAGACATGGTAATTTTATTTAAAAAATAAATAAATAAAGATTTGGACTCTGGGATCAACTAATGATGGAGTTTGATCCCCAGTGATCACATGTTGAACAGGAAGAACCAACTGGTACAGGCTGTTCTCTGACCTCTACACATGTGTGGCAGTACATGTGCACCCGCACACATATGCACACAAATCAACAAATAAGTTAGTTTAATTTTTTAATTTAAAAAAGACTAAAGGCTTATGTGGATCATAGTTTAGGAGGTGGGGAGTTCAAGAGCCTGGCACTCACATCTGATGAGGGACAGCTTGCTGGCTAAGTCTCAGGCAGTGCAGAAATCACAGTGATTGACAGAGAGAGGAACACAGGAGTCTTGCTTTCTCTTCTTTTAAATGTAATTACTTTGGTAGTCCTGGGGATTGAACCCAGGATTCCTGTAGCACCTCTAGCTGTCTTTCCAAAGTTGGCTAGATTCAACCATGAGGCTGTATCCTGATGACCTTACGAAACCGGACACCTCCAGCAGTTCCTCCTCCAAGTGTCAAGCATCATCGGATCATGTTCCTCTTCAGTGTCTCACCACAGCATTAAATTCCACCTTATAATGACTGCGAGGACAGGAGTGTCACTCGCTATCATATATCTGAGCAAATAAAGGCTCAGAGAGGTTCAGCCATTTCTCCAAAGCCCCACAGACATCCAGACAGAGCCAGGCAGAAGTGCAGAGGACCGTTTAAGCCAGATGCTTCCAACACCTCCCTGAGAAGCCTCAGCACTGAGCGCTTCTGACCTGAATTCTGCTCCCCTCCAGTTGGCTCTTCCCATTGCCCATGGCTTGCTAAGTATACCCACTTAGGCTGAGAAACACTTGGAAAGCCCCACTGTCCTGATCCTGGGTGATGGGCCCCTTCCTCCCCCCTCCCTAGCTGCCTCCGTTCCACCCTGGCCAGATGTCTACACTAAGCTGATAAAGGGTGCTCAGGAGTGGGATTCTAGGTTAGAGAGACGGACAACATAACATGTAGGGATCACACAAAGAACAACATGGCTAGGTTTTGTCATAAGTCTGGAAATTACAGACATCTTCCCTGTGTGTCTCAGAAAACAAGGTCACCAGTGTTAGGCCCTCTTCAAACCACACAGGAACAAAGACATGGGCAGACTAAAGAGATGGGGATGGGGCCGTTGGGGAGGGAAAGGAGAAAGGTTAAGAAGGGTGGTTTGACTATGAGAGGGGGTGGGCCGTGTCCAAGCACCCATGCCAAAAAGTCTACTTGTCCTCACCGGCTTTCTATTGCTGTAATAAAGCAGCCTGGGAAGGAAAGGGTTTATTTTATAACTTACAACTCCCAGGTCACAGTCCTTCACTGAGAGAAGTCAGGGCTGGAACTCAAGGCAGGAGCCTGCAGGCAGGAACTGAAGCAGAAACTACTGATGAATGCCCTTCACAGGCTTGCTCCTCCTGGCTTGCTTTGATTGCATGTTTATATAACCCAGCAGCACCTGGCTGGTGGTGGCACTAGCCACAATGGGTTGGACCCTTGGTTAATCAATTATCAACCAAGAAAAAGCCCCACAGACTTGTCCACAGGCCATAAAATGGAGACTTCTCTCAATTGAGGCTCCATCTTTCCAGATTGTCCTACCTTATATCAAGTTCACAAAATACTTACCAGCAGATCATCTTTCCAAAGTGATAGAAAGAGAGTCAGGTAATAAGTGCAATAGCCTTCCAGGGTTGGGAATGCCCGATCCTGTCCAGCCATGATGCTCAGCTTGTCCCCAAAGAGAAGGGCCATGTTACGTTTGCTGAAATGTTTTCAACAGTCCTTGCTAAGGCTGCTTGGTAAATTACACCTCCTATTATAACCAAGGGGCCCCAGAGCTACAGAGAAGTCTCCAAGAGCTCTGTACTGCTGGCCATACCATTTAACAGTCCTGAGCTGCCTGGTTCATTCCTCTGTGGAGGCTACTGGCTATAGGTTACAGATTTGCTAGACTGCTTATAGGACCTACAATGATTTCATTCATAAGACAGCTGTGCTCCCCAAGCTGGAACCTGGTCCATGTCTCTTCATCCTCATCAGTGACATTACATGGTTACTGTAATGTCATTACATATTTACATTATATAATGTAAATTATATATTATATTATTACATTATATAATGACTTATCATCAGACAGTCTTGGATTTGAATTCCAGACTTCCTGTTTAAAAAAACAAGTCCTTTAAAGTCTTTTTGAGGCTCAAATGACCTATAAATAGTACTTGTCATATGGTAGATGCTTACTAAGTGTTGCTGCTTCTTGAGGTGCTCGATAAGTGCTGCTTCTCAATGTGATAGTCATTGAACAGCTACTGCATGCTGGCTACTGCCAACAGGATCTGATAGCATGGCCCCTTTCTGGTCACTGAATACTGTTCTCATTTAACAGGCATTTGAGGGGGGGTGCGTGTGTGTGTGTGTGTGTGTGTGTGTGTGTGTGTGTGTGTGTGTGTGTGTGTGTGTGTGCCACATAAATACAGTGCCTACAGAGACCAGTCAAGGACATTGGATCTTCTGAAACTGGAGTTGCAGACAGTTGAGTGGGCACTGGCAACCTAACCTGGATCCTCTGAAGGAGCAGCCAGTGCTCTTAACCACTGAGCCATCTCTCCAACCCCCTCAATATACATTTGAAGTAGAGTCTTCTCCATGAATAATAGTCAGAATCCATCATTTAGGGGGGTCTTGGGGATACCCACTCTCTGCTTGGTCTTCATCAAGGGTGTTCCCAGTAGGTGCTTAGCTCCTTGAAATCAGTAGTACTTGGCCCTCTATATGAGAGGACTGTGGACCTAAGATGCTCAGGTACTTTCCTGATGTCACTCAGCTGGAACATTCTGGACTGTGGAGACAAGCAGACTAAGTACAGAAGGCCATGAAGAGGGCAAAGGGATGGAGCGACTGCAGTTTGTCACCCATCCCTTGAGAGCAACAGGACTGTAAGCCATAGAGATGACCCCAAGAGACCACAGCCAGCCTCTTCCAAGCAGCAAACAGCAGGCCAACTCAAACAGTCCCTCGAGAGTATGGCACCATGATGTCACCTTGTTTATTCCCTGGGTGGGAATCAGGCCCACATAGTGGCTTGATGAACTGCTGCCTCAGACAGCAAAATGACAATGCCTTGTGACTTACCCTCCATGCCACCAGCAGCTCCTCAGCCGAAGGTCACTCAGAAGTAAATCACAGGCTTACTTAATCTTTGCTCCAGTTCCACAGTTTAGAAACAATTCTGCGTCACTTCCATCCCTGACCGTGATAGTCACCCTATTTAAGGGCAGGATGACAGCAGTGCACTTGGAGACAGCACACACACTCAGGGTCTCTTTCAAGCCTGGCTATGAGCTAGTTGCTTAAGAATAAGATTCAGCCTTATTTGTTTTCTTTAAATCTTAATTTTAAAAATTTATATAATATAATTTAAATACATATGCAATTACATACAATAATGCAATACATAATATATTAAATTATATACACTATAATATATACATATACACACAAAAGATAGTGTGTGTGTCTGTGTGTATGTGTGTCTCTGTATGTGTATGTGTGTCTGTGTGTGTATACATCTGTGGAGTCTAAAAGAAGATAGAGTCATAGCTTAGAATATATGAACACAGAATAACTTCAAGGTGCACCTGACATTCAGTCCACTGAGGCACATGTGGTGACAGCTTGGTCCTGTCTATTATAGTGCTGGGAGTTGGTAAAGACCTAAAGAAGTTGGAAGTTCTGGAACCCTACCCTTCCTTCTCTTTCCTTTTCCCTTGGAGTTGCCATGGACAGAACTGTTTCTTCTGTCACCAAGATGTGTTACCTCAGAGGCTACAAAGCAAAGGGGCCTAACAGGAGTGTGAGAAAAAGGAAATGTAGTAAGAGGTTTCTGTCCCGGACTTTCAGGCCTAGCCTCAAGGTTTAGACCCGCAGACCCACAGACCCGCAGAGACACACAGATGCTTACAATAGTTTTAGGCTGATTAGCCTTAGGCCCAGGCATATAGCTTGCTCACTCTTTACTCTTAAACTAACTCATAATTCTTATTTTGTTCAACCATGAGGCTCGGTACCTTTTCTCAGAGCAGTATAGTTGTCCTCTGCATCTTCTGGCTTGTCTGGCAACTCTAGAGTCTTTGTGACATTTCTGCTCTGTTCTTCCTATTCTCAGAGTTTTCTTCGTCTGGTAGCCCCGCCCACACTTCCTGTCTGCTTTTGGCCAAGCACTTTTTATTAAACCAGTGGGTGGGACAATTATTTACAATGGAACAACATAATCCCCCTACAAGGAAAGAAATAAAACCTGAGGGGAATTTTCTCAATGTACACACACAGACACACACAGACACACACACACACACACACACACGCACAGATACACATGGCAATACACATACACATAGATTTTCTGTGTTCATATATTCTAAGCCTCGACTCTATCTTCTTCTAGACTCCACAGATGTACACACACACACACAAACACACACACGGCAATATACATACACATAGATAAAAATAATAAAAATAAATCTTTACAAATTTGATTTAAGCTATATATGAGCCTTTTCATGTATAAAGTAGCACAAATCACACACACACACACACACACACACACACACACACACACAGTATTGTTGAGCCAGGTGGTAGTGGCACACACCTTTAATCCCAGCACTCCAGAAGCAGAGGCTGATGGATCTTTTAATTCAAAGCTAGCAGGGTCTACAGAGTGAGTTCCAGGACAGCCAGGGCTACACAGAGAAACTCACCCCTCCCTGAAATAAAGAAAAAAAGCCAGTGCCAAGTTGGCAGGAAAAGTCAGTCCAGTCAGCTGGCAGCCTGCAGGAAGGGCTGTGACTTAGCACCTGCCGACCTGCTCCAAGATTCCCGCTCTTACCTTCTGTTTTTTTTTCCTGTCCTATTTCCATTCAAAATCCTATGTGCCGGAGGCACCGATAGCAGCAGGCTTTGTTCTCTCCCCATTGTCTCTCCTGCAGAATTGACAATGGAACACGAGCCGTCTGTGTGGGCTCAGGACCTATGGGGCTCCCAGCTTTTATATTCCTACTAATGTTCACAAACATACATGGAGGCAGCCGTGCATAAATCACCATGCTTCGTCAGTCACCGTGTGTCAACCCTAACCAAGGGGCGGATCACAACAGGCCTTGTACATGTGTTAGTCATTTGATACACTCTAGTCATCAAAAATCTACAGTGGCCACACCGTAATTTCCTTTTCAATACATAGTCAAATTGAGATTCAAAGAAGTTATGAAAGTTAAGTCAGAGCTACGGAACCACAAGAGGTAAAGCTGAGATTCTAAACCAAGTCACTTGTAGTTTCAGATCCTTAGACTATCCCACATTAAATACACATATGGATCCTACACACACACACACACACACACACAAACACAAATACGTGAGCTGCTGCAGCACTTCTATAAGCTTATATCTGAAACACATTTAGCATTGACATTAGAGCTCTTCTTCCTTCCTAACTCTGGAGATGAGAAGATCTGAATGGTGGACACATGTTTAGAATATATGAGCACAGAATAACTAACTAACTAAATAAATAAATTTATTGGTATCCTTTGGTCTTCTGAGAAACACTTTAGGATGCTGTGAAAATTTTTATAGGCTGTATGGGCTCAACCTAAGGTTCCTAACAAGTGTAAAATCTCATCCAATGGGAACATCACTTAATACTCTTAGGCTGTTGGGGCCAGTGGGATGGCTCAGCAAGTAAAGGAGGTTGCTGCTAAGCTTGACAACCTGAGTTTGATTCCCAGACTCACACAGTGGAAGAATCCACTTCTGCAAGATGTCCTCTGACCTCCACATGTAATGCCATAGCATATGTACATATGTACACCCATACAAACACAAGTATGCATGTACACATATTAGAGAGGTGCAGCTGTGCCTGCCCAGGTGTTCCAGCTTCTCAGATGCTGAGACAGAAGAATTACTGGAGTCTGATAGCCATGCGGAGCCATCAGACTGCCATCTACAGCAGCTTTACTGTGTTACAGCCCCACTGGCAATGTGCCAGGGTTATGCCTTTTACTATGAGTGCCATCCTGGTGAGTGTGAAGTGTATATGGCACTATGCCATTGATTTGCACTGACTTAATGGGCATTTTCATGTGCTCACTGGCCACTGGCATACCTTCTATGTATGTATTTGGGGATGAAATGAATTGAACAACGAGTTTCTTGCATCTCGATGTTGGAGAAAAAGAGCATATGTTTCTCGAGTTACACACTCATTCAGTTATCTTCTGAGCACCCCTGCTGCTCTAGCTACCAGAAAACACAAAGCTGAAGAGTCAAGGCAGGAAGTCAAATCATAGACAAAATGCTATGCTCGGGCTCCTGGCACCTTAGTGAAATCTGAACCTAACTTGGCCTTTGTCCAGACAGTTTATCTGTTCCTGGCAGGGCTAGAATGAAACAAGATCCCTGATTTCTCATGGCTCAGTGTGTCTACATGCACCAAGCTCCAGGAGCACAGAGCAATGGTGGTGATGACAGTCTTTTATGTCCCAGGCTAGCCTCAAACTCACTGTGTAGCTCAAGATGGCCCTGAATTTTACTTTATCTTATTTTGGAGTTCCTTTTTTGGTGGTGATATTATGTATCAAATAAAGATTAACTGAAGCTCAGAGGACAGAGCCAGCCACAGAGTTAGCCATAGAGGTTAGGCAATGGTGGCACATGCCTCTAATCCTAGCACTCTAGAGGCAGAGGCAGAGATCTGTCTGGATCTCTGTGAATTCAAGGCCACACTGGGCTACACGAGATTACTCCAGTCTAAAAGAGAAACAGAGCCAGGCAGTGGTGGCACATAGCTTTAATTCCAGATCACACACCTTTAATCCCAGCACTAGGAAGGTTGAAACAGTAAGTGATGTGGCTGGGTAGAGAAAAGAATACAAAGCAGGAGGGGACAGGAGTCTGTCCCCCTACCCCTCTTTCTTTGAGGACTCAGGAGCATTCAGTAATGAGGATTCAGTAGTGGTACGAAGTTTCTCTAGTGGTTTGTTCCTCTGCCTCTCTGATCTGTCAGCATTTACCTCAATATCTGGCTCAGGGGTTTTTTGTTATGATAAGATCAATTAGAATTCATGCTACATTCATTCATTCATTCATTCATTTGAGTCAAGGTCTCTCTATATATCCCTGGCTGGTTTCAAACTCTCTGCCCCCTGAATGCAGGTCTCAGGGATGTGTGCCACTATGCCCATCTTGGGTCTGGCTTTTTTTTTCTTTTAAGGATTTGCCTTATTTACACGTGTGTGCTTATGTATGTTTTTGTGTTCAGGTGTCCAGGGAGGTAAGAAGTGGACTGTCAGCTCCCTGGGAGCTTTAGTTACAGGCATTCATGAGTTGCTCTATGTGGGTACTGGGATCCAAACCCTAGTCCACTGGTAGAGCACTGGACGCTCCTGAGCCTTCTCTCTAGCTGCTTGGATTTGGTCTTAAAGGATATTTATAAGTTTGACAGGAGAAGATAGAGTATGGCCTTGAACTTCTGATTTTTCTGCCTCCTGTTTTCTAGGTGCTGGAGTTGTACTATGTACCATGGTGCTTGGTTTATAGAATGCTGAGGACTGAACCCAACACCCCCACATGATAGGCAAACACTCTGTCAACTATGCCACATGGCCAGCCCTGGCCTGGGAGATTTATGTTTGTTCTGTTATTATTCTGCTTTCTATAGACAGGTCTTATTCTGTAGCCCAAGCTGCACAGCAATTCACTAGTTAGCCTAGTGTACTTATCAGTTAGTTTGGGAGGAAGATCCTGAGAAATGTATGTATCTGCAAAGCTTCTGTGAAAACACTGCTCTGCTGAGCAGACTGGAGGGCAGCTGAAAGTAATCTGCTCATAACTCCTGTGTAGCCCCATCCAGTCGCCAAGCCTAAGAATGGGTGTCTCTCAACTGCCCCCAGCGAGTAACAAGGTGCCCCTGCAAGCACTTGTAGGCTTTCAAAAAGATATTTTAAAAGCTCTGCTGCCTGAGGAAAACTGTCAGTTTCTTTGCTTTTAGGATTATGTCAACCCAGGTAGAAACACTGGTTAGACCAAGTTGATCAGAAGCTCTGATTGGCTGTTGATGACTTAATGGGGATTTCAGGCGCACCATTGGGCCAACAGTCATTTATAACCAGCAGAGCCACAAAGCAGGAAGGTGGAGCATGCAAACTGATAGCATGCTTAAGGGCAGATAGTTTATTCGAGGAGCTTGGGGGGAGGGGGGAACCAACCAGGAACTTTTAAAGCACACGGTGTGTTATAAGCAATAAAAGAGAGTCTCACATATGAGAAACAATGCTAACCTGCAAGGTCCTCCTGGGTTCCTTTGTGTGGCTCGTCTTCTGCCTATGCCAGGTGTCTTTTGCTCCCCAGAGAGCAGGCTGAGCACGCGGACAAGCACTGACAAGTCCCTCCTTCACCCCGTCCCCTCCTACTGCCCAAACCTGCTCCCTGCAGCCCCGAGGCTGCCATCAGCTCCTGTCTTGAACTCTTGCCAGACTACCTACCCAGTCTTTTTCTGCTCCAGGTGGCCACAAGGTCAGCATGTCAGGTTTTGGCCCGTGTGCTGAGGCAGGCACCCCCCCCCCCCACCGCCACACTTTATGAATTCTCCAAACGGTAGGAAGGAATAAAAACAGTCAGAGAGGAGTGTTTTCTGTAACTGGAAGAGTCTCTGGGGACTGGCTCACCTGGTGAGTCATGCCAAGTTTGTTCCTCTTGGCTGGCTACCAAAAGAGAAGAGAACACAGGCAATAGCCTGTGGCCTCCAGGGAGGTTTGTGGGACATTTGAGAGAGGCTGGGGTCTGCAGAAGAAGACAGCAGAGCCAGTGGAGAGCCATCGGGACTGGGATTCCATGGGACCTTGCTGTCTCTGTAGGACCCTAGGTTCTCCTCTGCACACCTCAGCTACCTCCTTTGCTAACGAGGGAATTGGAGTCAGGAGCCCCTCACTTTTTCCAGCGTAGCTTGGTCCTCCTGATGCTTCATAAGCTGGACAAGGTGTTCTGATACTACCTTAAACCAAGGGCAAGTACCATGCCATGGACTGCACATGAAAGCAAGCTAATCCGGAGAATCCTGCCACGTGCATTAAGTCCCCAGAGGAGAATGTGGATTCCTAGGATTAAGGTACTCAGTGTCACAAACCTAAGGCTTTTGTCTCAGACCTCTGGTTTTGTGACTCTGAAGTCCCCCAAATGTGATTTGCTAAAAACAAAACGAAACAGAAAACCCAGCAAATAACAGCAGAACCAAAAGGCTGGTGAGATGGCCCAGCAGGTATATGAGTGCTTGCTAGTGAGGACTTGGGTGAGTCTCCAGGACCCATGTAAAAAGGCAGACACATCTTTGCATTGGCCTATAACCTCAGTGCTCCAGGGAACAAAGACAGGAGAATCACTCACTGATGCTTGCTGGCTGTCAGCCAAGCTCTAGGTTCAGTGAGAGACTAGAGCGAGAACATGTATCGAGGGAATACACTGGAGAGCAATGGAGCAGAACCCCTTTGTCCTCCTCCGGCCTCCACGTATATGGCCTCACACACATGTGCATATACCACACACATACTCTTACAAGAATAAATAAAAGTTAAATAACAACAAAACACACAAACAAAAGCACATGGCTAGTGTCAATTTTGCATTTTCTTTGATGACCAAAGCTGTTGGCTGATAGAGACACTTGTGAACATGGTCCTGGCCAGCTCACTAGCTTGTTTTTTCCAGAGCCAATGTGCCTATGGCTCTGATTTTTTTCCCCCTCAATTTACAACAGCCTACATATTTAATTAAGCAGAATGCTGTTAGCCAGAGCTCAACACGAAAACCACTGATGTGTTCTGAGCTAAGCAGACTCTTAAAACAGGTTTGGGCAGCTTATGCTTTGATTAGATGGGTGCTCTGTGTATGTACAGGGAACTTCCTGGAGAAAGCAGGGTCAGGCAGAACTCTCTCAGCGGCTTGGAAGGCACAGAGAATCAATGGGTACAACAGCCTTTTGTCTGAGGAGAATGCTCTTCACAGAACTGAATGGGCAGACCGGACCTACCACCACTCTCCTTCCAACAGCAACATTGCAAGCTGAGCAGGTGTTAACTGAAAGGTGGCCCTAGGACCTGCCAGCTGTACCAAGGGTGGAAGAGGAAGTGTTTTCCACAGACCAGCCACATGCCACTGTGCCATGGCTAGAACCTGCCATCCTCAGTCAGACGCCATGCCCTGGGCCTGACCCTGCTTCTCTCCTTTCAAGGTTTTGTCTTTATCAATTTAGTTGCTTTAAGAAAATGCTGTGACTGAATGGCTTATAAAGAATAACATGCATTTTTCACAGCTGCCTTAGTAGAGTCGGTGCCTGGTGAGGTTCCCCTCACAGTAGTAGATGGAGATCATGTCATTTGGGCCTCCTATAAAGGACTAATCACCTCACAGGCCCCACCTCTTTTTATAACTATTTATTTAATATTGAAAGGGTGTGTGTGTGTATGTGTGTGTGTGTGTGTGTGTGTGTGTATGTGTGTGTGTGTGTGTGTGTGTGTGGTACCCACGGAGACCAGAAGAGGACATCAGAGCCCCTGCAGCTAGAGTTACAAGCAATTGTGACCCCATCGATTGGGATGCAGGGACTGAACTCAGGTCCTCTGGAAGAGCAGCACATGTTCTTAACAGCTCTGAAGCTGTTTCTCAAGAACATAGCTTCTCTGTGTTAAATTCCTCATCAAGATGGCAGGAGCCTGGCCATTCATTTCCAACAGCTACATACATGGATTTTTGTTGCTTGTTTCTCTCTCTCTCTCTCTCTCTCTCTCTCTCTCTCTCTGTGTGTGTGTGTGTGTGTGTGTGTACACGCCTGTGTGCATGCATGTGGAGGCTGAGGTTGATGTCAGTTGTTTTCTTCAATTTGTCTTTATCTTATTTGTTGAGACAGAGTCTCCACCTGAACCTAGAGCTGCTGCTTCAACTAGACCGGCGGCCAAATTACAGGTACATGCTGCAAGGCCTATTTGTTTTGAGACAGGGTCTCACTATGTAGCCCTGGCTGGCCTAGAATTTCCTATATAAACCGGGCTGGCCTCAAACTCAGAGATTCACCTACCTCTGCCTCTCAATTGTTGCAATTAAAGACATATGTCACCATGCCCAGCCACAACTTTTTTTTTAAACAGTTTCTGGGAATCAGACCTTGGTTCTATGCTTGTACAAGAGTCCTTTCAAACTAAGCCATCTCCCCTTCTATAAACTACTCCTAAGAAGTTTATATGTTAAGAAGTTTTATAGAAAGCCACACTAGTATGCTGGTGGAAGTGATTTGGTTCATGTTGGGTTTACTGATCACCTATCATGATCCAATTGTGAGCAAGGTATTATAGTATATTGTCTGGACTTGAAATTAACTATTTGAATAGACTGAATCACAATGAGTGTGAAACAGAGACAAAGTGTCAATGACTTACACACCTGTGTGTGTGTGTGTGTGTGTGTGTGTGTGTGCATGTGAATGAGTAGGTAGGAATGTACACATGAGTGCAGGTGCCCGCAGAGGCACAGGTAGTTGTGAGCCACCCAACAAAGTGCTGGGCATTGAACTCTGCTGATCTGTAAAAACAATACAGACTTTTTATTTTTATTTTGTTTTTCAAGACAGGGTTTCTCTGTGTAACAGTCCTGGCTGCCCTGGAACTTACTTTGTAGACCAGACTGGCCTCAAACTCACCAAGATCTACCTACCTCTGTCTCCTACGTGCTTGGGTTAAAGGTGTGCACCACCACTGCCCAGCCAGTACACATTCTTAACCATTGAGCCAACTCTCCAACCTGCCGTTCATACCTTAATAGAGAAGAAGAAGAGCAAAGAACCACTCAAGCTTCTTTGCCTTTTTCAGAGTCGTTGTAGCTCTATGGAGTTTGGATTTTCAAAAAGGAGTGGAGGGGTTACTAAGTGGTGTCTGGATTAATGAGACTACAGCTTCACAGAGTAATCCGAGCATAGTAATTAGAATAAATGAAATCCCCAAGGCCACACAGTAGGTGGGGAATGGAAACTTGAACTTAAGCCTACAAGGTACAGCAAGTGACTGCAGCAGTAGGGAAATATCAGCAACCTCCCACAGGGCTGTTGAAGGAGAGTGATAATGACTTCCGGAAGGTGCCAGTCTGCCAGTGGGTACTTAGGAACTGTGGCCCTGTCTCCCTCTTTTGACTCCACATCCAGCATTCTCTGTCACAAGGTACAACCTCATAATCACATGACTTTATCCAAAAGAGATAACATCAACACATTTACGGATGGATAAAATACTATGAAAGCTCTTTATTTTAAGACTCAAACCAACCCTGGGAGATAGATACTGTCCTTGTGTTCCAGAAGAAAAAGGCAACTTCTTGGAGGATAAATCGTCTTCCAGAGCCATTCTGCTCAGGAGCAGTACACTGGAATGTGAACTGAGTTCTGATTATGCACTGAAGCCTGTGAAACCCACAGTCATTTTCTGAGGTAGAAGGTGAGCCTTGAACTATCGTAGTGTAGAAAGGCTGTGGATTTGCTTTGGGGAGGGAAGGACTGCATGCTGATGCTGTTTTGAACTGCTATAGTAGAAATGTGTTCTCCTGTGAATAATGAGGAAGAAGAAGCCAAAAGTGAGGCTGTGGGATCCTGTGTACCTATGTAACCATCTGCAAAATAACCACGTGTTCTAGTTACCCAACCATGGACTGTCACATGGACACAACGAAGCCTAAAATGGTTGCTGGTTGCTTCTGTGCTAAAGATCTGTGACCTTTTTCCTTTTCCTTATTCCCTAAATAATATATCACTGCTATTTACACAGCCTACCCATTGGATCAGGCATTACAAAGCAACCTAGAAGATATAAAGTATATGAAAGGATGCTCGTAGGTCCTCTGCAAACATGAGCCCATTGGCAAACAGGAGCACCCACAGATTTTGGTTCCTCTGAGGCCCTAGAAGCAATCCCTTATAGACAATGAAAGAGAAATGCACTCTTTACAAGGATGGTGTAACTGAAGCATACAGCCTAAGTGACCTGCCAGAAGCGAGAGAACTAGCAAGTAGGGCAAACCTAGGGAATTCCACTCCCCCTCGTGTGCTTGTGCACACATGTGTGTGTATGTGTGTATGCACACGTGCGCAGTGGCCTGATCTGTTAGTATGTAGTACGTATACAGCAAGTGTGTGCTGACACACACCTGAATTTGTTTTTTGTTGTTGTTTTGATTTTTGCCTTTCCAGCCAGGGCTTCTCTGTGTAGCCCAGGCTATCCTGAAACTTACTCTGTAGCCCAGACCTGGCCTTTAACTCAGCAATCCACTTGTCTCTGCCTCCTGAGTGCTGGGGTTAAAGGTGTGCACCATTTGCCCAGTCTCCAAACCTACTTTAAGCTAACATAAAAAATCCACGGGTTTCATGATGGCATTTTATATAGATATGTCATCCACGTCTCCCTGGGTGACTATATTTTAACTGCATTTTATATTTATAAACAAGTGAAGCCTTCACGCTATTGAAGGAAAGGCAGATGCTTTTTTCGTCTTGAGTAAAAATATCTGCCGAACACATGCTTGCTGTTCTTGTTAAATCAAACTCGAACAGCCAGTTGTCTCTGCACCTTGTGTGAGCTGTGCCTGCAGTCCTAAGAAAAGTATCTAATACAAGCTTCCGCCCTTCCAGCCTGCAGAACTGGCATAGCCCTCTTCACAGCAAATTCAGTTTTCTGCTTCCAATAGTTTCATATTTGGAAATTGTTCCAAAATCTGAAGCACACAGCTGTTACTCCCAAAAAGGAAACTTTTAAATAACCCTTGAGTTAAAATACTTAACCCAGTCAGAGAAACAACCAAAATACATGTTCTACTTCCTTCTCTGCTGTGACAAAAGCCTCACCAAAGCTGCTCGGGAAGGAAAAGGTTTAGTTAGCTTACAGGTTACAGTCCATCTTGAGGGGAGCCGGGACATGCTCTCAGGGCAGGCGCTTGAAGGGAACATTGCTTACTAGCTTGCCTCGATGCTGCACTGTTCTGTGTCTAGTAAAGGAGGTTTGTAAGAAAGGGCTCTCTGCGTGGTTCTCCTGAGTTTCCAACCATTGGGGGTGGGGGGAACAAAGGTCCAGAAGGCTTTCTAATTTCAGCACTATTGAGTACATTCCTTCAACTGCCAAGACTCTTGTCTCTGAAGGCTCACAGATGAGTCCTACTGTGAAAACAATAATATTGAAGGAAAAGTCACCTGCTAGGCTTAAGCCTTCAACTCTGATAATCTGGATACTAAGGCTGTCCACCTTGCCTCAATGTGGGAACAACTTCTGAAAGGTCATCTGCATTAGCAAATATTCAGAAACAATGACAACATACTCTGATAATGCAAACAAGGGACCGATTTGGCTCACTGTTCTGGAGGCTTCAGTTCATATTCAGTTAGTCCCATTGCTTTTGAGCCTGTGGTGTGGTGGTGGCGTGTTATGGTAGTGGTATGTTATGGTAGGGCAAAGATGCTCACTCACCTCATGGTGAAGCAGAGAGATGAGGGCTTGGGGTCCCAAAACCCCCTTAGTTGCTGGCTTCACTAGAGCCCTCTTCCTAAGCCTCCACCACCCCCCAAACAGTGCCACAGACTGATAACCAAGCCTTTAACACAGAGACATGTTGGGTCGCTTATCTAAAGCACAGCCCCACTGCAGCCAGCTCCAGTGCATCCCGTGTGGCTGCTGAGGGATCTACATGGCACAGAGGTGCTTCGGTTCAGTCTCCTGTTGCCTGCACCTGCTGCCCTCATGATCTCCCAGGTGTAAGTCTTAAGAATTTTGTCAGTAAGTGTCTTCACATAAATCCCATTCTCAGAGTCTGTTTCCCTGGGAACCTACCAGTGTCAAGGATCTCAGACACCCCTGTGGTCCACCATCTTCCAGGGAAGCAGATGTGGGAATAGACATGGGGCTTATTAGTTACTTAGAAGGATGCCCAGGTCTGTGGGTCTCTTGCCAGGTGACTGTTACACATCTGCACTGTGTGTTGGGAGGGGGTCGACCTACAATCATGATGGATTCCCTCTTAAAATACACAACTTCAGCTGGGTGGTGCTGGCGCAAAGCTTTAATCCCAGCACTCAGGAGGCGGAGGCAGGTGGATCTCCATGAATTCAAAGACAGTTTAGTTTATAGAATGAATTCCAGGACAGCCAAGGATACAAAAAGAGATTCCATCTCAAAAACAAAACAAAACCAAAAAAACAAAATACACCACCACCAACAAAACTAACCTCTCAGTTTCTGAAATCCTATCAGGTCTATAAAGAAAGGTGGAAGTCTTCTCAGCATGCAGAAGAGATTAGATGTCACTCAGCTGCCATATATGCCCCACCTTCCCTTCCACATGAGGTTCATAGATAGTCAGCTCACAACAACTGATTCATGATCTACCTCACAGCTCCCAGAGTATGACCAGCTCTGGGGATGGACAACCGCTCCTAGCTTCTGACAGAGTGCTGGAGACAGTGGAGTGGACACCAGACATTTTTGCACAGCACTTGACAAGGAACAGACAGGATGACATTCTCTGATTTATGTCTGTGTCTTTTTTAAATGTACACACACACACACACACACACACACACACACACACACACACACACACACACACACACACACACACACACACACACACACACACACACACACACACACACACACACACACAGTAGTTTTCCGAGACAGGGTAACCCTGGCTGTCCTGGAACTCTATAGATGTGTTGGCCTCAAACTCAGTGATCATCTGCTTCTGCCTCCTGAGTGCTGTGATTAAGGCATGTGCCTGCTCTTGTCTGTGTCTTAAAATTCAGCCTTAGGGCCAGTGAGACAGTCTAACAGGTAAAGGCACTGGCCACAGAGCCTGGTTACCAGAATTTGTTCCCTAGGATCCACATGGTGGAAGAGAGAATAGAGTCTCCCAAATTGTCCTCTGATCTTTGAGCATGTCTGTACACATACAGGCACAATAAATAAATATTTTAATATTTTAGTTATGTTAATTATGTATATGTGTATGTCTGAATAAACATGTATGTGTACACAGGCACACACAAATATTTTTAATTCAGCTTTGCTTCATGAAGAGAGGCAGCCTGGCTTCAGAACCCAAAACAAAATCCTGAACTAAGGAGAAAAAAAAATCCCTCTCTTTCCTGCTTCCTCACACCTCTTCCCTCACCACCCATGCCAGGCACTAGGGACATTTTTCCGTTACCTACTTAAACTCTAACTCTTTTGAGTGTCTTCTCGATGAAACCCTTCTTAAATTTTAACAGCTTAAGATAAAGTTTTAAAAAATATTTATTTTCACTTTATGGGTAGGAGTGTTTTGCCAGCATCTGTTTCCGTGTATCATGTATGCAGTGTCTGCTGAGGCCAGGGAAGATTGGTAGATTCCTTGGAACTGGAGTTTCAGATGGCTGTGAGCTGCCATGTGGGTTCTGGGGACTGAACCTGGGTTCTGTGTCAGAGCAACCAGTGTTTTAAACCAGCCCTTAGGTAAATTTTTAAAAGATTAATTAATGTATTTAGAGGCCAAGTCTCACTCACTATGTAGCCTTGCTAGCATGGAACTTGCTAAATAAATAGATTAGCCTCAACATCACAGAAGAGATCTGCTGGCCTCTGCCTCTGGAGTTGAGATGCAAGGCATGCACCACCATGCCCCAAAATATTTACTTTATGTATATGAATGATTTGTTTGCATATATGTATGGGCACCACATGCATACATAAGTGTCTGTAGAATTCAGAAAACATAAAATTTCCTGAAATCAGAGTTATACATGATTGTGAGCCACCATGTGGATACTGGGATTGAACAACAGGTCCTCTGCTAGAGGCACAAGGGCTCCTATGAATTACTGAGGAATGGTCTCTCATTGATTGATCTGCCCAGTGGGCTTTGGGGAGCTGTCTTTGCACTCACCCTCATGTTTTCCAGTGCTGGGGTTACAGATGAATGATGTCATGTTCTGCTTTTATGTGGGTTCTCAGATGCAGGCTAAGGTCCTCATGCGTGTGAAGCAAGCACTTGGTCCACTGACCTGTCTCCTCAGCCTCTCCACTTTATTTTTTGAGACTATCCCATCGAAACTGGAACTCACCAATCCAGCTAGACTGGCTGTCTAGTAAGCCCCAGGGAGCCCTCATCTCTTCCGCTGCAGCGCTGGCATTAGAGGTGCACACTGAGGTGCCCAGCTTTTTTACACGAGTGCTGGGGAATCAAACTCAAGTCTGCAGCAGGAAGCACTTCACTGGCTGAGCCATCTCCTCCATATCTATTCTTTCTGGTTGTTGTTAACAAGTAGCCCATTGTATGGCATTTGTTAATTTTTTCACTCACCAGTTGATAAAAAATGAGTTTTCATTTAACTATTGTGGATGAGGGTACTATGCACAGCCATGTCCAATTTTTGTACGGTTGTGTATACTCACTTCTCTTGGATATAGACCCAGGAGTGGAATTGCCAGGTCATATGGTAATTGGGTGTTTAACTTTCTAAGGAACTGCCCAAATGTTTTCCAAAGCAGCCTCATCCCTTTCTGTTCCCATCAGCAACATAACTGGGAACCAATTTCTTCACTTTTCCCTTAAGCCTTCCTAGTGGCTGTGGAACTGTATCTCACTGTGGTTTATTTATTTACTTAGACAGTGTCTCTCTATGTGGGCCAGACTGACCTTAAATTCACAGAGATCTACCTGCCCTGCCCCCAATCCTACCCACTTTGACTTTCTTGATGGTTCACTTTGAAACAAGTTTTAGATCTTCAAACCAGGACTGGGGGTACACAACTGTAATTCAAGGTCATTATCATTAACACAGTCGGTTTGAGGCTAGCCTGGGATATAAGACCCTGTACGTACACACACACACACACACACACACACACACACACACACACACACACACACACACACACACACACACACACACAGGCTGAAGAGGACAGGCACGCACCCCCACACCTGCTTTGTGCAGTGCCAAGGACTGGAGCCAGGGCCTTGTACACCCTAGGCAAGCACTCCACCAAATGAGGTCACCCCTAGCCCCTCAACACTCAGTTTAACTACTTAATGATTACACTTTGGAGTTGTGCCTGAGAAGCCACTGACTAAGGTTGAAATTCTCCCATCTTTCCCTCTGAACTTTGTAGTTTAGCTGTTATGTTTCAGTCTTTGATCCGTTGCGTTAGTTTAGTAGATATGGTGTGTGGCGAGGGTTCAACACCATTTTCTTGACCGTGGGTATCAGTTGCCTAGTACTAGTCATTGAAAAGGTTATTCCCTCCCCCCTTTATGTGTTGGGACCCTTGTTGAAAACCATGGGAAACTCCTGTGGTCTTTCAGCTAGCTTTGACTTGTCAGTCAGTACAGGCAAGGTGTAACAGCAACAGACGGTTGCCAAATCACAGAGAACAGACAATTCTCTCACTCAAGTTAAGGAGGGAATAGGGTCAGCTGTGACCCTGCTCCACAGGTCATTTACAACAGGTCCCAGTTGCTAGAGCAGCAACCAGGATCTGGAATCACCCCAGTCTGTGGCTGAGGAAAAATGAGCAAACTCAGGGTTGTGTTAAGGTTTCTTTTCAGGAAGAAGTGACACGTACCATTCCCACTCTTCATTTTATTGGTCAGTGTAAGTCATGATGCCAAGCCTGTTGGCAGTCAGGGAGGAAGACTGTTCCTCTCTCAGGGATGCGAGCCATTGCAAGAGGCAACAGGCTATCCAGGGAAAGCACCAAGCACAAACACATCTTCAGCACACAGGTATCTTGTGACCTCCAGGCACCACTCCGAGGACTTTGCCTGCTCCCTTCCTTGTCTGGTGGGTGTTAACCTTGGCTATCTTCTATCCACCTTCTGCAGCCTTCTGATCCTCTGTCATAACAGCCATCTATCAGATGCCAAGTCTCACACTGACGTCTCTAGCTCTGGACATGGATACATATTACTCTACTGAACATGTTCCACAAATATCCCAGGTGATGCTCAGTTATGAACTTATCGTTATCCTCATGCATCCCCAAATCTATTCTTCTGGGTCCCCAGCTCCAGGCATAATGAATGAACATCCTTGTCCTCCTTGGCCCCCCAGCCCCAATCAGAACCTTGGTGCCACATTCTTTCCAATCAGCCTTTGTGCTGAGTCTACGTCTATAACACCACCCAGACCAGTCCCTTGCCACTGATTCTCAATGATTCTGCCTTTGACTAGTCTTTCCCCTCCAATCCATTCTCTGTTTTATCTATACTAATTTTTTACAGAGTGCAAACCCTGCTTTGTCACTAACACAAATTTCCCTGTGGCCAGCACAGCTCTGGGGATCAGGACTGATCCAACAGGCCCTGTGAGGCCTTTCCTGACTGGGCCTGTCATAGTCCCATTGCTGAACAGAATCTGCCTCCTACTTCATTCACCTTTGGCCAATCATTCCCTAAACCCCATACTCATAGCTTCTAAACATCCACACCCTATGCCTGGCACACTTGCTCCCCTCTGGCAACATCTCCTTGTTATGGCAACACCCAGGCATCACTTGCTTCTCCCTCCCAACTAAAACAGTAAGCAATTAAAAGTTCTTTAACCAAGAGGGTGAAGGAGAAAGGGCTTTGGAACTGGACAGCCCGGTTTTGAATCGTGGCTTCCACGTATTGCCTGCAACACTGTACCAAAGATCTTACATCTCCCAGCCTCTGTTGCCTCACAGAGAATAGAGATAAAAAGAGCTATTACATAAGGCTGTGGTGAGCATTAAATGAATACGTGTGCAGAAGGTCCTTAGGACAGTACTTGACATACTGCAATGGCTCATCCAATGTTTGCCCTTGCTTTGATGAAACTCCACAGCACTATAATTACCCCTACAATTAAGCACTTATAGAGAAACAGAATCCATAATTTACCCACATGACTATTTTCTTCATTGTAAGATCATTAGAGTTGGGATAATGCTCCAGGCTTCCAGATCCAAGCACACCATAAAAATTTGTTATCCCCCCCCCCTTTTTTTTTCCTAAGACAGGGTCTCTCTGTGTAGCTTTAGGTGACTGGAACTTGATGTATAGATCAGATTAACCATGAACTCACAGAGATGTCTTCCTCTGGAGTGCTGAGGTTAAAGGCCTGTGCCACCACAGCCGGTTCAATATGTTAAATTTTTGTTACTTATTTGACTAAATGAATGAGACCCCCATGACTCTCCATGTTGTCTTGTCCTCTCCTGTTTATTTATCAACAACAGCCACTGTGGCATACCCCTCTCCCCAGACAACGCTGATTAGAGGCTTTTTGTTATTGGCACTTAACTGAAACCAGATGGAAGATGGTCCGGTGGGCAGCCTTTGACTTTCTGGTATTCCACAGCCTGCCATCTACTTCTAACACAACCTGCTGTGAGCTCACACAGTGTTTCGCTGAGGACAATGAGTGCAAGCTAGAGGGAGAAATTACATGTAAGGATATTTTGTGGTGTCTGAAAACACTGAGCCCATAGACTGTCCCTTCAGACTCAGATGTGGAGGCCCTCCCTGGATTATAAAACAACCTCTCCATGTGCTGAGGGGCAAAGCAGTGGAAGTGAAAGGAGAATGAAGACAAGGACACATGGGTTTGGTACAGGCTGTCAACAAACAGCTGTGACCCTGGAAGTCACACCTGGTGACTGGCCTGCCTTATCTGCAGAGAGAGAGCTTCTCACTGTTCTCACTGGTTTTGAAGTCTATTAATTCTGCCAGGCCGTACATGTACACCATCTCTCCAAGGTGACTCATTCTAGGTAGGCTTGTGTGTGTGTGTGTGTGTGTGTGTGTGAGTGAGTGAGTGAGTGAGAGAGAGAGAGAGAGAGAGAGAGAGAGAGAGAGAGAGAGAGAGAGAGAGAGAGAGAGAGAGAATACGCTGGGGATGGAGCCCAAGGCTTAAGTGCTGGGCCACTGAATTCCATCCTCGGCAGCCTTAGGAGGGATTTTCTACAGTCTGGTCTGGTGTCAGAAGGAAATAGAAAACGGAAGGAAACAGACACGTCCTTTATGTTGTAGCCACCAGTGGGGAACAAGAGGCTTCATCTGGGTGAACTCAGAGAGAAGGGACCACATCTTGAAAGTGAGTTCCACAGGCCCCATGCGCTGGGGATGAAGGGACTTTTGAGGCAGACTGAATCCAGAGCCCTGCTACGAGACCGCACCTATACTTGACTTTCACAATCCTCAGTTTCCATGAGGGTCCAGGAAAGGGAAAAACAAACAAACAAAAGAGGGTCCTATTTTTGTTGTAGATTAGTAAGGAGAGTTATATATACATCATGTTAGCACCTCACATTAGTGCTAGGTCATCTTGCCTATTTAAAAGAAGCATCTGTTTACTCCGGATGCCTGTATGTACCACGTTGTTGCGATGCCTGTAGTCTAGATCATTGGATCACTGGAGCTGGAGTTACAGGTGGTTGTGAGTCATCTTATGTGAACATTGGGAACTGAACTCAGGTCCTCTGCAAGAGCCTTAAGTGCTCTTAGGTCAAGCTCCCAGTCTAGTCAGAGAGAAGGAGATATATGAGCAAAGGGTTCAAGATCATGATGGAGAAACCCACAGAGACAGCTGACCTGAGCTACTGGGAGCTCACTGACTCTGAAGTGACAGATGAGGAACCTGCATGGGACTGAACTAGGCTCTCTTAATGTGGTTAACAGTTGAATGGCACAGGCAGTTTGTAGGGCCTCAGGCAACGGGACCAGAATTTATTCTTAATTCATGAACTGGCTTCTTTGAGCCCATTTCCAACAGAGGAGCATCTTGTTCAGCCTTGATGGGGGGGGGGGGTGTCCTACCTCAACTGGGTATGCCAGACTGCCTTGACTTACTCTGGGAGTTCTTATCCTCTCTGAGGAATGAATGGGGGGATGGGGTGGGGGAATCTGGGGGAGGGCTGGGAAGAAAGGGGAAGAGTTAAGGAGACTTAAAAGAATTTCCTGTGTGTGTGTGTGTGTGTGCCTGTTTGCAGACATGTACCTGCAGAGGCCAGAAAGGGTTGTTGGATGCCTGGAACTGGACCTACAGATGGTTGCCACATGGGTGCTGGGAAGCAAACCCAGGTCCTAGAACAAGCAGCCAGTGCTTTTAACCACTAGGTTATCTCTCCATCCTCAGGATTAACATGGAAAGCTCAGTCTTTTGGGATATAGACTACTTGCAATGGCAGCTGAGTTCTGAAGGAAATTCTACCAGAGATGGCACAAGAGCCTCTTTACCAGGCATCATTTTAGTGGCTGTTTTTTAGGAAAGGGAGTAAAAGATCTATAAATCCAAGAGGCAGTACCTAGTGAAATAGCACCAAATTATACAGGTCAGGGCCCTCCCACTTACTCGGCCAAGATGTGTGGCAGCTAAGGCACTGGCTAAAACTACACCATTCAAAGGAACCTGGTCTCCGTCACTTAACTGAGCAGCTCTGAGTATGAATTTCTTAACAGCTGAATCTTAAGTTTCTCAACTGTCAAGTCACAATAAAGCAGCACTTGCTTTACAGGGTTGCTGTGAGGGTTAATATGAGAAATGTTTTAAATACTAAGCACTCACCAGGCTCATTGCTCATTGTAGGTTTTGTTTCTTTTTCTGGGTAACTCTGTAGACCAGATTGACCTCAAACTTACAGGGACCCTCCTGTCTCTGCCTCTCAGGTGCTGGGATTAAAGGCGTGCACCACCACTGACCAGCTTCAATAGTAGATCCTGATGGCATGTATAGTGGCAGCTCTTCAGTCTTGAGGGTTTGGGTCCCTCCAACAGGCCAGGGTCTCTGCCCTACTGAAGCAGAGGCTAAGGATAGCAGAAACTCTGATACAGAATGAAAAAATGTGCTCCAGATATCACCCGCATGCCTGCACTTCTCCAGTGTGGACAGAATACAGAATAAGCAGTGCATATTTGAATGGAGTGACTTTTTAAACTACGTCTGCACCTTTGAGTCAGCTTGAGCCCATTCTTCTTGCAGTTGCTTGTTTGAAGTTGTTGGCTGCAGCTGCTGCTAGACAGATATCTCTGTGTAGAAGGAAGGGCATCGCAGACACTAAGTCATCCCAGGAGGGGACCAGGCCAGGTGTTATCTGGCGAGCCTTTCATACCCATTTCCTCCATTCCCTTCCGTTCTTTGGGCTATCTCAGCTTTCCATTAGGTTTAGTTCTCTGGGGACACACATGGGAGATGAGGTAGGAGGGGGAGAGGTAGGTGCCTGGTCTGGCTCGCAATGAATGCAGCAGCAATCATGGTGGCTTCAAAGTAGCATTTGGTAGTGGCAGGCATTGTCCCCCTTGTCTAACATGGGCATATGGGTCTCAAGCAAACTTACTTTGAACAGCATTCATTTGCTCACTCACCCTTAGATCAGGGAGTTGAAAGCCCAGGTAGGCAGAGGCCAGGCTGGAGTATCACAAAGATTTGCTCACTTACTTACCTGCCAGATCAAATACATTTGACTCTCCAAATGGTGGCCTGTGCTTGGTTCTAAGAGGTATTAAGAGCTCAGTGGAAGCTGTCTTTTTAGGAGCTGGTCTCTGAAATCACACTGAGATTTGTTCACTGCGTTGTTAGAAGTCACTACAGCCACCTTGTAGTCAAGGAAGAATTAGACTGTGCACACTGGTGGGGGGCGGGGAGCACTTAAACACATTTGGAAACCACCACAGGGAGTAAGTAACTTCAGCAACCAGCAGCAGGCATGGGCCTGTCCATCCCAGCCCAGGGGTGCCTGCAGCTTCCTTACCTTCTGTGTCACCCTTCTCTTCCTCTAAAGCACCCTCTTTTGTATACTGGCCCCTCCAGTGTGTGGGAACTAGGAATAATTTTCTACCTGGTACGCCTTTGACAGATACATCTAGTTTTATCTGTGGTTATGCTATCTAAACTCACCATCTGAGCACACTAGCAGATGCTTGGAGAAGTACTGTGTGCTGTGAAACACACTAGATCCTTTATGGAGCCATCTCATCCAATCCTGACACCAACCTGGACGTATTGCTATGAGGCTGACAACATTATGGACATAAAAAACTGGGGCTCTTTAGGATGAACAGCTGTGATGCAACTGGGATGAGGTGGAGCTGGACCTACCTCAGGTCTTCTGGGTTGAGGAGGAACTTCCTGCCTAGAAGTTTTCCTCACGTCACACCTTATTTTTCACCCTTATATACCTGCTTGATGAGTTCCAACTTAGATATATATCTGCTGTTAGGAATGCACAGAGGAACAGCCAAGAGTCCAGGGCAGGAGGAGAAGGCTCATGTGTTCATGTCTTGTAAAACCTGCTGGTTGTATGGGAAAAGATGGCACAGAAGACCAGAGGCCAGGGCTGGTGTCTCCATTGTTACTTAGCTGTGTCATGACCCTAGGCTGTATCTTCCTCTCAGGAGACTACAGGTTCCACATCTGGAAATTGAACCTGATCTGATGTTTCAAAGCTCTACTGAGCACACAGAAGTTACTGTGGAACAGAAAAGGCTTTACTTGCTATGAGATGGTATAACAGAGCTCAATCAGAGGATGCTGACTAGCCTGAGTAGAGCTCCCATTATGTCTTATAAACAGCAGGGATTATATTAGCTTCCTATGGGGCAAAATCACAGCTGTCATGATACAAATGATAATGGCAATGACTATCATTGAAAAAAAAGAAAAGGTGGGCTCACAGTGCCAACATGAGACCAGAGATCACCTGAAGGAATTGTCAGAGGGAAACACTAATCACAGAGACTAAACAACTTGCCTAAAGTCTTACAGTGGGTAGTAAGGCTGTGTTCAACAGTTTATTCATATGCTAAGTACAGTGGTTAATTTTGTCAACCTGACATAAGCCAAAGTCATCTGGGGAGAGAAAACCCCAATTCAGAAGGTGCCTCCATCAGACTAGCCTATAGGCAAGTCTGTGGGATATTTTCTTGATTGATGATGTGGGAGGGCCTATCCCTTGATGGACGGGTGGTCCTGGGTGCTATCATAAAGTTAGTCCTGGAGAGCAATACCGGAAGCAGCCCTCCCCAATGGCCTCCACTGCAGTTCCTGACTCCAGTTCCTGTTCTGACTTCCCTGGATAAGACTACAAGCTATAAGCTAAAATAAACCCTCTCTTCCCCAACTTGGTTTTGGTCATGACCTGTTATTTCAGCAACAGAAAGCCAAGCTTTTCAACAGACTCAAAGGGTCAGCACCGAAGCAATAAACAGTATGAGGTAGTCAGAGGATGCAAGGCTACAAAGACCCTGAGGTTTGATGGAACAAATGAGCCACCTGTGGACATAACTGCTGGCTGGCGTCCTTCCTCTCAGTTCACATTCAGGTAGCTTCCCTTCTCCTGCCATCTGAGCCTGGGAGGAAGCTGCCTCCATGTTAGGTAAGCAGCTCAGGTATGCGTTGATAGAGCTGGTTCTGTCTTTTGGCTGATTAATCACACCAGTACCAACAGACAGAGGACTGTAGGGCTCTTGGAAAGAAGCTCTCTTCTCTTGTTTTACAGAGAGAGACAAGTTCTTACTATGGAGCTCAGGATGGCGTTGAACTCATGACCCCTTGCTCCAGCCTCCTAGGGTGCCACCACAAATGGCTGGTATGTCTGCTTTTCTGAGAGCCTCCACTGCATTTCTTCCCGATGTGGATGGCCCTTGTGCTGTCTGTCATCAGCATCTCCTAATTAGGTGGGGTGCAGCCTTAGTAGGATGTCAACACTACAAAGGGCAGACAGACGAGAGGAAAGCAGGGTCAATCAGTCTGTCCAGTGTTGTGGGGTACCTGGTGCCCAAACATGTCTCAGTATAGCAGGACACAGTCTGCAAAGGGTTGTCTTGGGCTCTACACCCAAAAATCATTCTTTCATATTTTCATGGAAAATAAATACAAATGTAAAAAACGTAATTCAGAAAATTCATGAGACAATTGTGAGCCCTTGATAAAAAAAAAAAAAAAAAAAAAAAAAAAAAAACCCCAAGAGAAGAGGGGCTGGGGAGATGGCTCAGTGGTTAGGAGGCCTGGCTGCTCTTCAAGTTCAATTTCCAGCACCCACATGGTTCACAGCCTCTGTAACTCTGGTCCAGGAATATGATCCCCCCTCTTTGGACCTCTTACGGTACTGCACACACATGGTGCAAACATTCACACAAAACCAACAAGCAAGTAAAAAACCCAAACCCCGAAACCCACCGAGTAGGTGGGGAGCATTAGAGAGCTCAGCGTATAGGGTTTAGTCTTTCCAGGCTGCAAGTTCCAAAGCACAACGGCACTTATGATGACCCACACTGTGTGTCCTCAAAGTCAGAACCTCTTCCTCAACCTGGATCACAAAACACACTTTCAACACCGAGGCCTTCTCTTGGGATGCGGTCCTCTTATGTGCTTAGGCTGCACGGGAGCTAGTGTCTGACACATGAGTGAAACAACACCCCCAACCAAGGATAGCCAGGCATGGTGGCACTCAGGAGGCAGAGACAGGTGGATCTCTGTAGTTTGAGGCTGGCCAGGGCTATAGAGTGAGACCCCATCTAAAAGCAAAATACAAACCTTGATCTCCTCAATTTCAAGCAGCCAGTCAGAGTGACGGACAAAACTTCATCAAAAAGCACGGAGCCATTTATTCACAATCCAAACAAACACCAGCACCAGCACATCAGGGTGCTTTTCTCAGCCACCCTTTCCACATTTTGTTCAGTTTCCGTGAACTATAAATCACTGACTTCTTCACACCTGCAAGAGAAAAGAGAAAATGAGTCCTGCTGGTAGCGTCACTCTGAGCAGAGACTTGTCTTTGGGTTTGGGCTATGATGGGCTGACAGGGCATTCTGGAAGGCCCGGGAGCTAGAGGCCAAGAGTGTAACAGATTCTGAGCTGGGCTTGTTTTGCATTCCATGCTGCTCATGGAACTAGACTCCCGGGGATAGCAGGGTGTCTTTGGTTTAGGGGTACTGGAAGCCACTGAGTTTCACGGGTCTTTTAGAGGGGAGGGGCACCTGCACCCTAGCCACTGTAGCTCACTGCTTCCCAGACCCACACATGCCTCCCGTCTGCTAGAACAAGTGCTATCCTCACTATTTCCTGCTTCATGCACAGGCCAGGTTGTTCTCATCCATCACATAACATTACCACACTGTACAGTGTCTGTAGCTGATTCTCGGGTCTCTCCCCCAGGACAGAGACCTTGTTCTAGTCAACCCTGAAGCTCATTCACCTGGTGCAGTACCTGGTACCTAGCAACACACAGCAGGTACTCAGCCAGTCTTCTACAGTGGAAGAGAAAACGAAGGCCCTCACAGCCCTGACTTTATCCCAGCTACAAGACCCCAGAGAAGTTCGCTGGAACTGATTGGAAATACACATAAAGGGATAAATGGTGCTAGTGTTCCCCAGCCCTGCCAGGGCCAGTGTTAGTATTACGGACCTGACTTCCTTGTGTGGAGGGTGCAGTCACTCAGTGTTTTAGGGTGTGATCTGAGGAGCTGGAGCCTCTTTCTCTGAGTTATTTTTACACTAATCTGTGTGTTGTGCTGTGGTTGGAAGTGTACACTCCTGGTTGTGGTATTGGTGAACATGTTGACAAGGGGGTACAATTTGTCCCAGGGAGTAACCTTTATAGTAACCCTGTTACTTGGACACTACCTCGCCTGCTCAGAACCTATGGCTACTGCAGGCAGTAACGAAGAGAAAGGCAGGGTTCCCAAAATCATTAGTGATGAGTCTGGATGTGTGCTCCTGGCTTGACATGATCTCGTTGAGAAATTCAGAGCTTTTCACTGCCTCCACCCCTCTTAATTTTCTCCCTGGAGCAACGACTCTGGCCAGCCTCACCCACCTAAACACTAGGGCTAGAAGATCATTACATAAGGTGCTGTTTCAAATTCCAGAGGAACCAACCAGGAGACTGAGTGGAAGCCAGGCAGTCACACAGGCAAGAGTCAGTGCAGCAAGCCCAGGCTGCTGAGTCATGGCTGGAGGCCTTCAGAAAACTTAAGAGACAAACTCCTCAGAGCTGGAATGGCAGGTAAATACTGAACATAGCTGAGTGGCTCTGGTGCCACATTCAGCTGCTTAGATGACTAAAAGCCTCCCTTGACTGAACACATTCCCTCCTTCAGAAAGACTGCAGCAGAGATTGTACTACAAAGAACACAGAGGCTTGGGTTGTGGGTGTGATGGTGACTTTCCTTTCCTGGGCCTCTGGTTTCTCATCTGTAGGTAACAACCCTAGGTAACAAAGGGGCTGTCCACAAGATAGATGTGGACACATGTGAATCAGAGTTCCCTAAAGCTGCAGGGAAGTTTGCTGTACACTGTTTATGTGCAATTCCATGCAGAGGGGCTAGAAGTTAGATTTTCCTGGCCTCTGTTTATAGCCATACCACCCTGTGAGAGCTCAGTCCCACCAGGTTTTCACAGGATCTGGGGTTTGGACAAGGTTAAGAACAAACAGACTGATTTTAACAAATGTTTTAAAAATTTCAACCAACAATTCCATAAAATTGAAACAGGCAAAGTGTTCTTCAAAGGACTTGGAAGCACAGCAAACAGGTGGGTGAGCCTGACTTGCAAAGTGGAAAGCCCCTTGAGGAGACTCTGGAAGAGCGGATCTCAGGGCAGAGTTTGCTACTCACATCCAACAGGACTGGGGGCCAGGGGCTGCTGGAGCTCTGAGGTATGTATGTGCTTAGTGCTCAGCATGCAGGAGGCCCTGGTCTAACCCCCAAAACATCTAGACCACACAACCAATTTAGAAAGAAAAAGTATCAACAAGAGGGGGCATTCGTGCACGAACTTCTCCAGGAAACACTAAGGCGGGAGTGTGACTCAGCTGCTCAAGACTCCAACCTGCAATTCTATACTCACACCTTCAAGGAGAAAGTTAGTAGGCCTCCAAATACTGGCAGTGAGCTTCAAAATAAAGACCTAGTCACAAAGGAAAGGTCATTTGAGGCAGAGCTACAACTTAATTTGACAAGTTTTAGACTTATCTGGGTGTGGTAGTACACAATTACAATCCTAGAACTCAGAGACCAAACCCGGAAGAGCTGAGTTCACTGTAGACTCGAAGGGTGGGGGGGGGGGGGAAGGGAGGTTCGTTGGTTCAGGATTAAGTGATAAACACATCATTAGGAAGATGATGTAAGACGAAAATAACGACCTGCTCCACTGTGTTTCAGAAAAGGGCTGAGAAGCTGTGAGGCATGCTGGGATACTTTTTAGGAACAAGACTAAACGTGTCTTGTTAATTCAGCTGAATCTTTTGAAGTTGGGAGAGGGATCTGCCCCTAGAGTTAATTCTGATTGACCATAAAGACAGGTGGGGAAAATTAGAAAACAACACCCCCCCCAGCACCTCAGAGGGTGGCCCTACTACCTCCCAAGGCAGAACTTTTTGAGTTGAGTTTGACATTCCATTCTGGGCTCTTCTCTCCTGTCTCCCTGGCCTTGGTCGGGCTGCAGGGGTTTCTCAGCTGGCTGGCAGGCTGCAACCGTATCTGCTGGTCTCTCTGGCAACAGCTCTTGCTCATCTGCAGTCTTCTCCCATCAGCCAACAGCCTCCCTCTGCCCTCCGGGAAGCTCTGTATTCCTGAATGCTGAATGCAGCTTTGGGGCCATCCTTTGTGGGGCTCTGGCCTATCTCTCAGGCTGGTCACTGACTCTGGCATTTGTTACCTACCTGTCCACACACCAGCTTACTCTAACTGCCTGGCCACTGCTCAGACAATGACAGCTGGCTTGGCTAGTCTTTTGTTAGCAGAGATATGATACCCTCAGCAGCAGAGTACTCTCTTCATGGGCGCCTGCTGGCTTCGGTTCCTGATGACCCACAAAACTTGAACAGTGTATCTGGTGGTGAGAATTGCAGAGGGATGTCATGAAGACAGAGGGCCCTGGCTGCACATCACACTGACCATGTTTCTCAATACAACCTGAGGGGCTGGTTACAGATGTCACAAGCACAACCATACAGAGAGGTGAGGAGCAAGACCAGCAGCCCCACAGAACTTCAGGGGTCATCGTTTTCTACCTCCCCTGGAAAGGAAGGCAGAGGCAAGTCATTGTCTAGGACAGCGCTCCTAGGCCTTGAGGGAACCTGGGCTGTGGGTTCTGCTAGCACTGCCCTCTGCTGGCAAGCAGGAGGAATTAGTGGAAAGAGATGGCCTGGCTCATGTTGGAGGTTATCAGGAGGTAGGGCTGAGATTCACACTCATTTCACTTCTGTCCGATCTTCACTATTCAAATAAGAAGCAATCTTTAGGTTTCTTTTGTTTGCCTCCTGCTGGTACCATTACTGTTTTTACAGCGGCTGCTTTTCTCAGTAAGACGTTGCCACAGCTTAAGCTACTTTTATTAAAATCAGACACTATGCGATGAAATCTTTCAGTCCGAACCCAAAGTGTCAAAAAAATTGTAAGTGACCAACAGTTTAGTTCTACCCCACAGTGTGTGAGGACAGGACAATAAAGCTCTCACTGCCCAAAGGAGAACAAAGAAGAAAAACTTTGGCTTTTCTAAAATCTCCCATCCCTAAATCATTAATTACAGAAATATTCAAACATGCTCACACACAAACCGACATTAACGGACAGAAATGCCACCAGCAACCAGAGGCAAAGGCAGCGGGATCACCCTGTACTACATAGCAATACACTGTCTCAAAAGCCCAACGGGGCTTGAATGTGGTCAGAACTCTTGCCAGCATGAAGGAAGCCCTGAAGCTGATCAGCACTACATGAAACCAGGTGTGACAGTGCAAACCTGTTATATATTAGTACACGGGAGGGAGGGCAGGAAGGTCAGGAGCTTGAGGTCATCCTTGGCTACACAGCAAGTTTGAGGCTGGCCAGGGCTATGTGATACCCTCTCTTAGATAGGAATAAACAAATAATGATAGGATAGCAAAATACTGATACAGCCCTACTCATCTTTACTGGGTTTCAACAACACACCAGGCTCAGAAACAATCCAGAATACAAGACTGCACACTGAGGTGTGGGAGATCTTTTCTGCAGCTGACTTACTGTTCAGTGCTGCTGAAACCTGGCCAGATGTTTCCAGAGACTCAAGAAGGCAGTGCTGTACCTTGGAACAAAAACTCTGATGGGTATGCACTGGGCACAGAGTGAAAGGTCATTCAATTTGGGAGCTATCTCTGTTCCATTTCCAATAATATGAGTGTCTGTCTCCCTTTCCAGCTCAGGAGGCAGGATGGCCAATGCCCACTTTCATATCCTGAGCAGCCAGCACAGAGCAGATGCCTAATGCACGGGTCTCTGAACAACAATGATCATACCAAATGCTGGAAACGGGGGAGGAAAGAAGATTTCCCACACCCTAACATCAACAGAGCCACATTGTGGGCAGCAGGGTGATATCTAAGGTTATATTAGACAAAAGTGCTGGAAATAAGAAACAAAGAAGGGGCCAGGAACACAGCTCAGTGGGAAAGTGCTGGTATAGTGTGTGACACCCCATTACCCACCCCCCCAACAGATCTGCAGGATCAGAACTGAAGTTGAGAAAACCTCCCAGTGAGCAAAGGGAAAAGATCACAAGGCTAACACATGGGGACAAAAGAAAGAGCAACCCCTGTCTAGGAGGGCCAGCATCTGGGTAAAGGACTCCCAGAAAGAGAGCCCAGAAAGCAAATGGGGATCCAGAGACTTCTGGGTTTCCCCACTGAGAGAGGCCAGGAAGAGAGATCAAAACACTCCCATCACAGCATGCCATTCCAGAGCCCCAGGGAGAAGGAAGACTCCACAAGCTTCCAAAGAACACACATGATGGGTTAAGGAGCAGATGGCTTTGAACTTCAACAGTAGTCTAAAAAGTGAGAGAATAAATTGCACTAATTATTTCAAAATTCTCTCTCTTCCTCCCCGCTCTTTCTTGTGCAGAGGCAGGGTCTTGGTATGTTGACAAGGATGGCCTTGAATTGAGTTCTTGGGTACTGGAATTACGAGTGTGCACCACTAGACCAAGGTTTAAAGGGAAATTATTCTATTCTCTACCTGGCCTAAATGCTAACTACATGTAAGCATAGAGAAAAAGGTTTCAAACACAGTCTCCAAATTCATTCTTTTTTCAGGAATCTGTTCACCAAAAGGACACAGTGCACCAAGAGAGTGAAAGGCACGGACAATGGACCAGACAGTGTTAAACCTTCAGTAATGACTTTGCCAACATTGCAAGTGTGATGGAACCGAGGTAGGAGCAAGGATGTGAGTGGGTGACGGGGGACAGGGTCAGAAGGGAAGCTACAGTTGGGTGGCCCAAGCACCGTTTTTGGATTACCCACAGGGAGATGAAGATGGCATCTAACACAGGAGAACAGAGGAGTAACAACTCAAACCCATATTCAGGAAACGGGGGGGGGGGGGGCCACGGGACAAACCCCTCCCTGAGAGGAGCAGGTTTCTGTGGAAGGGATGCTGGGAGGGAGCAGTCAGCACCTCTACTTTTGTACTGCTTTGCAGGTGTGACCTCAGCACAGGAACATGAGGGCAAAACCCACACAGGAGCTATCAAAGGGACTAAGAGGAGAAGCCAAGTCTCCTGCCAGCACCTGGTAGATGTCACTGTACTGCAGGGTCTGGGTGTCTGTGGTAAAGCATGAGGACTTCACCACTACAAGGAAGATGCATGTGCAAAGCTTTGTATTTCGACCAACAAGCACTGAAGCCACCTGTCCAGCAGGTACAGCAAGGTGCCTGTTTCCAAAACTCTTACCAGCAGTAAAAAGGCCTTTGGTGCTCTGCCTGATGCTTGAAGGTCTGACGATTGAGGAGACCCCTGCAAAACACAAAAGCAAAGAGGATCCCAAGAGAAGCCCCACAGATGGTTGTCATCTTAGCGGTCTGAACGACCTAAAACTAGATATTTCTAGTGGAGGAGTGCTGTCCCTGCCGGGGAGTGACTGTAAAGAGGGTGTCAGAATAGAGGGCTGTGGTCGGGACCAGCTGTGTAACCACTGGCTGTGCAATTTGGACACTTGAAAGCAGGAGGGGTGGCAGGTGACCTTCAAAGGTCTCCTTAGGAGTTTAAAGCTGCTTATGACTTCTAGTTCTCAGTTTCAAGATTTGGAAAGATTTAAAGAAATGTTTCATTTTTATCTAGGAGAAAAGCATCCACCATAAAAATAAATAAAGAGAGTACACTATGACATAGGGTCCAAGTCTTCCATCGCCTCAGAGGGACAGCAGCGAGCCACAACGGCCTGTCCTGCATGCAGGGGAGTACGCAGGCACTCTCAAGAAACCTGGTGCATTCCCGAGAGAGGGAAGGAGGAACCAGCATGGTAGCTGGAAGGCAACTTCCAAATTCCCTACTGTAAACCCCACTTCCAATCATTTACTGAGGGAAAGCAGAAAAATGAGAGAGGGGACCATTCTCAGTTTGATAATTACTTCTTCCCTACTGACCTTTGCCACCCTTAAGAGGGGTGGGTCCCTTAAGAAGAAAGTAAGGTTTTTCTGTTGTTACTAGGCCAGGTTAGACCTAAACTCACTGTGTAGTCTCAGCTGGTTATGAACTACTGGCAAACCCCCTGCTCCAGTCTTCTGAGTGCTGAGGTTATAGGTATGCCCTACAGAGACTGGAATCTTTTGATAAACAACAAGGAGGTCTTGGGGTGAATTTGGAGAAACGGGGTCTGAGACCAGACAGAGAGAAGCTGGAGATGTCACCAGTTTCTTCTCATACCACAAGGGATGGGCATAGCTTTCAAATGACATCTAAAAGTTATGTTCTTGAAATTCAAAGCATTGCTTCAAACACCGGCAGTGACTTAGGGCCCAGGATCTCGAAATTTTCCCACTGCTTGCTTCAAGCAAGTAAACACTGAGATGTAGAGAACCCAAATTGTTCATATTTTTCTCCTCCCCAGACAAAATCTCTCTCTGGAACTCATTAGGCAAGGAGGACACAGAGGCTGCATTCCCCACAGCCGGCCCCTGCGGACACACGGACTCGGGGACACACGGACTCGGGGACACACCTAGCCGCACCACATCACCACAGTCGGGGTCCTGGGCCACTTGTAGTAAGGTCTCTTCCACATCTCTGTTTCTCCCAGGAGGGTCCATGATGTGATTGATTTGCTGCTGTAAGGTTCTGGGCAATGTCATCAACTGAGTGAACTGTCCTTCTGGGCTTTTATCTATCTAGGAAAGAGAGAGAGAGAGATGACGTCTTTGCAAGTGCTCTGAAGTCTAGACACAATCGGACACATGGCTTCTATTTAAAATCCCACAAACAAGAGTCTCACACTATGTGGGACTCTCATGCATACATTTGTAATTAAATAAGGTTTTCCTTTAATTTAAGCACCACACCTACCCCAGGTGGCATAGAAAACTGAGTATTTACATGGTCAAGATTATAGGTCCCCCCAAAAGAATAGCTTTGATTCTAGAATATTGTACTTCTTCATGAGAAGTGAAGTATCTTAAACATTTTTTAAAAATTGTTTTATTTTATGCATTGGTGTTTTGACTGCAAGTATGTCTGTGTACCATGTGTGTGCACCCGAAGATCCCCTGGAATTAGAGTTACAGTTTTGAGCCACCACGGAGGTGCCGGGAACTGAATCCACGTCTTCTGCAAGAACAGCTTAACTACTGAACCATCTCTCCAGCTTTAAGAGAAACCTCTTTGGAGGATCAGTTTCTGGCTTGTAGTTACAATGTTCTGCTTGTCTTAAACCAGCTCCAGGTTCAGGTTTTCCTTCCCACTCGCAATGCTGTGAGGGGATGTGAGTAGGAGATAATGTGATCTAAGTTTGTGCCTCTGCTCTGGGCCTCATCTATTTGATGCTGGGCTTCACGAATGACTGTAGGGACACACTGATGACAAAGGCTCGCCTCACCCTGAGTCCTCCAGAACACAGAAGGTGAGTGATTGTAACTAATCATCATACCTTTATTATCATTACTTGTTGCACATGACTGAGCTACTCAGCTGGCTGTTTCTAATGCAGTCTAAATGCATTAAGTTGTTCAAGGACAAAGACAGAAATAAAGCTATGGATTACCTGGAGACCACTAAATCAAAAATTAGTCCCATTGCTGAGACCACACCACTTCCCTAATACCATGTATTCATAGAATAAAAAATATAAAAACATGAAAGCTACACGTGAATGCAGCTGCCTACTCCATGCAGAAGCAAGACTTTCTCCCAGCAGCATCTTCAAAAATGTTGAGATTTTAGTATGGAAGAAAAGAACAGCTTCAGGGGCAGGTGAGATGGCTCACTCCCATGATCCATGCCAAGGTAGGAGAGAATCACTCCACAAAGAGACTGGAACAGGCGTGTTCCCGTGAGCAAACTTCACCCTAGAAGACTAAGCAGAGGCTCCAAGGCTGTCACTCTCTCCCCGTGGCCAAAGCAATAAGAAAAGTTAACTCGCCTCTCAGGACAGAGAGACTAGTGCCATCTATACACATAGAAGATGGGGGGGGGGGGTTATTCTGTGTACCTCGATTAATCTGCAGTGCTCAGCTACTCGGTCAAACATCAGCCCAGATGTCGAGCAGAATTAACATTTAGAACAGGTGAGTGTAAACACAATTGATTACCCTCCATCACAGTAGGGTGGGCTCATCTGTCATCTGAAGGATAGGTGAGAAACGCCCACAATACCTTGAAAAAGGTTGTTTGCCTCTAGACTCAAGGCTGCATCAATTCTTCCCTGGGTCTCCAGCCTGTTAGCCTGTCTTACAGATCAGAACTTGCTACCCCAAAGATTCATGGACTAAGAAGTGGTCTCTCCTACCCCACCTCCATCACCCTAATGATGACATCTCTCTAGAGGGCCCTAGGGGAGTTAAGTGTTGATGGCCTCTGTAACATTCCCAGGAAGTCTAGCCTTTCTAAGAACGAGTGGGTTACAGTACACAACTGGAAACCCTAGCAAGCAGAAATCCTGACGAATCTGGAGTACCAGGTGTGGTAGATTATCTGGGGGCAGCTCAGTAGAGCTACAGCTGTGTCTGGTGCTCTGGATTCGGGGACCAATGGGATATTTTCCATTTCTGCTGGGAAGGAGGACCAGAATCAGCTCACAGTTACTTCAAAGAAACAACAGTTATATCTTGGAGTTTGCCTAAGGGATGGATCCATCTCTACAACCCTTGTGATGAAACATATGAAGGAAACTGGAAACCTAGATATTTTGTATGTCACATCTGTCTACACTATCAAAGGCAGAATGTCCTTCCCTTCTTTTTAATTCTTTTAAAAAAATTACACTTATTTATTTGTATGGCCAGAGACAACTTGTGGAGTCAGGCTTGGAAGAGGTCTTTACCCCGAGAGCCATCCTGCCAGCCCAGTCAATGACACTAATGGAAGAGTCTAAGTCAGTAGACTTAGGAGACTGCAGGAGCCTCTGGAACAGCTATCTTACTGCTGCACCATTCCCAACAGCCAGGAAAGACAACCAGCTCTGTTGTTCACCAATAGACGAATCAATGAAAAAGTATGGTGCGGGGCTGGATGTAGGCCCAGCAGGCAGAAAGCCCCGGGTTCAAGCTCTACCCTATATAAATGGGGCATGGTGGCACATGCCTGAATTCTGACACTCAGGAGAATCAGGAACTTGGGGTCAACCTGGGCTACACAGGGACTTGAAGAACAGCCTGGGCTGCCACTAACTGTCTAAAATAATGAAAAGGAAAAGAAAATGTGGCAGATATACAATGGAACTGTAGAGAAAAATGAAACCATGGTAACTGCAGGCAAATGGACGGGGCTGGACATAAGGAGATAAGGTAGCTCACTAGACAAAAGGGCATCATAGGAAGAGGAAGTGAGGAGGGTAATGGAGGACATTCAGTCAAAAGCAGAATGGTGACTGACTAGGGGACACAAGAGAACCAGGCAGAGTGGGCGGAGCACTGGGGGGTTTGGGGGGAGAGAGAAAAAGTATAAGGACACACCTGTGTAGGGAGATTATGTTGTTCCACTGTAAATAATTGTCCCCGCCTATGAGTTTAATAAAAAGCGCTGATTGGCCAAAGGCAGACAGGAAGTGTGGCGGGGCTACCAGACTAAGAAGACTCTGGGAACAGGAAGAATAGAGCAGAATGCCTGAGAGAAGCCAGAAGAAACAGAGGACAACTATACTGCTCTGAGAAAAGGTACCGAGCCGCATGGCTGAACAGGATAAGAGTCATGGGTTAGATTACGGATAAAGTTAGCAAGCTATATGCCTGGGCCTTAGGCCGATCAGCCTGAAACTATTGTAAGCATCTGTGTGTCTCTGTGGGTCTGTGCATCTGCGGGTCTAAACCTTGAGGCTAGGCCTGAAAGTCCAGGCCAGAAACCTCTTATCACACACCTGCATGAACATGTCAATAAAGTAGTTTTGTTAGCTTAGTAACAGATTGGGCAGTGGTGGCACACACCTTTAATCTCAGCACTCAGGCAGAGGGAGGAGGATCTCTGTGAGATTGAGACAGCCTGGTCTACAGATTGGAGTTCCAGAAAAGCCAATGCCTTAACACAAAGAAACCCTGTCAACAACAATAAAAAGCAAAACAAACAAACAAAAACAAAGCAGGGAGATTTCCAGTTTAAGGCCATCCTGGGTGACTTAGAAAGAGCGTGCCTTGAGATAAAAAGTACCAAGAGGTTGGATGTAGCTCAGTGGAAGAAGACTTGTCTAGTATGTGTGAGGCAGGGGTTCAATCACTACCAACTCAGAAAACATAAATAACAAACCAATAAACAAATGCTAGCAGCTCTCCCTTTGGTAGTGCAGGAGTCAGGGCCTGCACAGCTCACCTCTAGTCGGCCTTGCTGCTCTTTATATACCACCTGGGGGTCCTCCTGTAATATGTTCCCATAGAGCTCTCGGAAATGGGCTACATTGGGCTTCACGATGTTCAAGACTTTTGCTTTTTCTTCACCAATCACCATGCGGAAGTCACCTAGTTAAAACAAGCAGAAAAGTCAGTCTTCTTCAAGAATTCACACCCTGACCCATGAACAACAATCGTGGAGCACTGGAGCAGTGTGGCAGGACACCTCTTCTTTAAAATGAACATCATGGTACATTCAAGAACTGGAGAATATGTTGGGGAAAAAGAGCCTTGGAAGTCACCAGGCTCTGTGTGTCAGCTACCATTCAGTGATCCTGTCACACAAGGTCACTGGCCTGGCCATGAGAGCTTGTCTTTTGCGCTGACACACATGGAAATCCTGCCTGTGGTCAGCTGTTGACTGTTCCTTTAGGTTCCCACCACCCATGTGACAGTTCACAGACACCTGTAACTCCACATCTGGCAGATTGGACACCATCTCTGGCCTCCGAGGGCACTGCATGAACATAATGTGAAGACACACATGCAGGTAAAACACTCACCCACATAAAATAGATCTTTAAAAATTTCAAGTGGAAAGAAATGAAGGATGTAACATTTGCTATAGGGTGAATTCTGGGCAAAATAATTGCTCTGAAGGAAAAAGGGCAACACCCATTTAGTCTATTTTTGGCTTTTTGAGTCAGGACCTCATATAAGCCCAGGCTGGCCTAGATCTTGCTTTGTAGCCCACAATGACCTTCAATTCTGCTGGGGTTCTAGGCACATGCCACCAGACCCACTGGAGTAACTTTTGAAGCAAATGAGGCGATTTCTCTGTCACTAAGGATGATTAGTCCTAGAGGGATGAACAGTAGAATGGAAAACCTGAGTGAATGTAAGAAGCTGGTGGAGTGGGAGGGTGGAGCACTTTCGTGGCTGGCACAGGGCTCTGGCTACATCTGGGTGCTGCCAGGAAAAAACAGGTAGGGACTCCCAGGTGTAGTGCCAAGAGAGTGATGTGCTGAAGACCTCGCTGAACAGCTACCAAGGAGGCCCCTCAGGAATAGAATGTGAGAGAACCTGTCACTCAAAAGAGGTCACTTCTAGGGGAAAGAGAGCACTGTGGTAATCATATAAGAACACATATTACTTTTGCCAGTTTCTTTTCTCTGGAGAGAGAAGGACTCTAAGAGGCGATAGCCTGCCGTGGTGGAATTCCCTCGAGCAAACTGTTAGTTTGCTGGGGAAGGTAGACTTATAAAGCTGTCTGCAATAGAATGAGTGTGGTGTGACCCCCTCCCAGGCTGTCCCAGTGTAGTCTCTACTGTGAGGAAGAGGGTGGAAACTATCTGACCGTGGCCTTTGGAGTGACCAAGATTAGACAGGGTTCTATGGTGGAGTCCCTAGGACTGAATACAGTGGCCTCAGGAATACTGAGCAGAGATAGTTATAAACCTGCTCTTGTTCTATGTGCCACTGGGACACTGCCAGCAAGAAGGTCACCAGATGAGGCCCTATGTATGACCTTGGCCAGAAGTGAAGTCCAAACATCCATCCTTAGGAACTGCCCCCGCCTAAGGTACTATCAGCAACAGAAAACAGACTAAGCCAGTACCCAATAGTGTGTACTGTAGTGAGGAATCAGATATACTGGCGTTTTAAGTATCAAAGGACCAACTTACAATGTCATATGAGGAACATGCAGCTAAGGAGGGTGAGCCTCAAAAAACAAACGGCCTTCTAAAGGGCCTGTGAAAGCTCACCTTGGTACAAATGAGATCTGCCCATTCAGGTCTCTATAAGCGGCCTGCAGGTGGGTGAACTTGCTTTTTCATTACTATTTACAGGAAAGCTGGGTCACACAGTAAATGCCAAAGGACACTGCTAATGAGAATGTCAGGAAATTGGTTGTTTCAATACTGCTGTTGACATCAGATCTGCCAAAACCCTTCTGGAAAGTAGTCAGTCAATAAATCCATCTGTGGAGGGCAAGCCTGAAGACACCAGCAGTGGTGTTTACTGAGCATCTGGCAAGTCATATAGTGCAGCTTCTCAGGCAGAGAAGACCTTATACTTCTGAGTATGCAGAGCAATAAAAGATGCAAAGATTAGGCCATGTGCCTGATATTTTTCACGGGTGCAAATTAACATGCTTTGTGTAACATACAAAAAAAAAATCCGTTTATAATGCTAAGGGCATAGCTCAGTGACTGAGTGTTTACCTAATACACACAGGACCTAGCACCAGGGTTTAAGCATGGCCCTCCCACCCCTATACAAAAGCCCATGTGTTGAAGGCTTGGTCTAGTGGTGCTTCTGAAAGGGGCCTGGATTGTGGGGCTGCTAGCCATTATCAATAGGTTATTCTACTGACGAGCTCACACTTCAAATGGGCTATTCAAGAGGCATGCCTGGAAGGGTATATCTCATCTCTGGGCCCCTGTCTGAGTCCTGGTTGTCATGAAGCTTTTTCTCAATGTGACTCCCTTCAATGCTGCTGTCTAACCAAAGGCCTAGAAGCAACAGAGCACGCTGACCACAAACAGAAACCTCTACAGCCATAAGCCAAACTATTTCTTCCTATCTTTGCTTATTTTGCTTCATTAATGCAAAGTGAGACACACTGATTCAATCCTCAGCTCCCCGCATCGCAAAAGCCCATTACAGCATTATTTATAAGGAAACAGATTACGTGTCTAAGTGGTGTAGAAGAGCTTTACATTACAATGTAAAGCTCTACCATGTACCACTAAAATGTAGTCATCTTACATAGCAAGATACAAAATTATATTAACTGGTGGAAAATGAGTAAAAAAATGTATAAAAATACTGACAAAAATATATAAAACAAGGGGCTGGTAAGATGGCTCAACCATTAAGACTGCTTTCTGCTCTTATAGAGGATGGGGTTTAGATCTTAGCACCCACCTGCTGGCTCACAACTGTCTGGACCTCCAGTCCAAGAGGATCTGATATTGTCTTATGCTCTTATTGCCTCTGCAGGTACCAGGCACGTGAGTAGTACACACATATACATGCAGGCAAAACACTCACTACACACATAAAATTTAAGTCTTTGAAATACACACACAAAGCAAGACAATGACATGATCTAAACTGAAGGGTGTCAGTGGCAGACTGCTTGCCTATAATCAGCAAGGCTCTGGCCTTTATCCTTAGCACTACATATGCACATAGGAGTGTTTTCCAACTGTTTAATCATGCCCCTATGTGTGTGAGTGCACCCATGCCATAGCATGCATGTGGGGGTCAGAGGGCAACGTTTGGAAGTCGGTAGGGCTCTCTTGTTTCTGCCTACCAGGTTAGGAGGCCGTGGGCTCCACCTTCTATTTTACTAAGAAACACTGGGATTACAGATGCAAGATGCTGCATCTGGCCTTTTTAGAGGGTTTTTAGGGATGAACTCAGGTTGCCTGGCTCTTGAGACAAGTGTTTTAACTGCTAAGATCTCACTAGCCCTGTAATGGGCTTTTGTGTGTACAAGCATTATACGTGCTCTCTCATCAAAGCTCTTTTAAGCAGGTGGTATTGCCATTCCAAGTGGGAAAGATGAGGGAGCTGGGATGCTGAGAATCCTCTCAGTACCAGGGTACCCATTGGCTGAAGCATCTACTTCCTTCTACTCTAATTTCCCTCACGTCTGCCATGCTGGGCTATTCCAACATTTTAAAAGGCACAGCACACATGGTTGTAATGATTGTCAAGAATGAATGTAATCGTGGCGAGATGAGTGTCCAATTGTGTGACCTTTATTATGCCTTTTTTTATGTGTGTGGGCACACGCATGTACATGCATGCATGTGGAGGCTGACTATTGTTTTCAATTGCTCTCCAATTTATTTACTGAGGCAGGGTCTCTCACTGAACCTGGAGCTTACCAATTCTTGTCAGCTCATCCTGCTAGGGAATGGTAGGGATCCGATCCCATTTTTGCTTCCCACATCTGCCTGTCTTTTTACATGTGATCTGAGGATCCAAACTCTGGTCCTAATGCTTGCTCAGCAAGCACTTTGCCCACCAACATCTCCACTAACTTCTTTATGCTTTTATGACAGTAATGATAATTAAAAACAAGTATACTAGGGATGAAAAGATGGCTCGGTGGTTGAGAACACTGGTTGCATTCACAACCATCTGTAACACCAACCCCAGGTATTCCAGTGCCCTCTTCTGGCCTCCAAGAGCACTGCAAGCATGTGGTATGTAGCTATACATGCAGGCAAACACCCATACACATAAAACCTAAAAACAAAAGCCAATACAAAGCAAGACAAACATTTAATATAAAATATAAAACTGGATTCTCAACTGCCAAAGGACTGAAACATCACCAGACACTGGAGCTAAGCAGGCAGCCCTGAGTGAAAACCAGATTGTACCAGTCTTTCCTTTCTATAGGTCTTGCAAACTCAAGTTCTTATGTCTGAGGCAGTAACTTTCTAACAGAACTGTGCTTGGCCAAAGTGTGGAAGCAAGCTACCCTGCCCACAGAGTGACAGTTGTCATTAAGGACTTCAGCAAACACCCTGGCTCCGAGAACAAGGACTGGGCTTATTTGGCTCTGGACCCTTGGCGATTTGTAAGCCATCTGGTGCAGGCAAGGTGCATTGACAGCCATCTGCTGAGCTGAATTCTCCCGCTGCAGTGCAGTAACAACAGCTCAGCCTCCAGAGGTGAGAGAAATGGTGGGCTCTTGTTTCTTCAGAGCAGGATAAGCAAACAATGGCACAGCACGAACCACATTCATGGTTAGAGCTTCAGATCTTCAGAAATCCCTTTGCAACCGAACACAGGGACTGAAGGACCGCTGCATTTTATCTTGTATCTCTGCTGCCAGCTTTAACCCTTGGCTTTTCTACCCAGAGAGCTGCCAGGATAAACCACCGAGGCAAAATCTGTCTCAGACTCTGACAGGAGCTGAGTGTAGAGGCCTGGAAACCCTGGGTAGCTGACCAGATAAGATTCAGACATGCTCAGCAGGGAGGGGCAGAGGGATGCACAGATTCCAGCTTTCAGGACAGACAATGCCCCATGGCGATATGAGTCAAGTTACTTAATCTTCCTAAGTAGAAGAATCTCAAGTTCTAGGTTGTCTGGTGAGGCTATACTACCTCAGAACACACACACACTCTCTCTCTCTACCTGTGCTGGGAGTTTTATGTCAACTTGACACAAAGTAGAGTCATCTAAAAGGAGGGAACCTCTGATACGGGATGTCTTTCTGTACGCTGTGAATATATGTTATGTCCACTGGTTAATAAAGAAGCTGTTTTGGCCTATGGTAAGACGGCTTATAGTCGGTTGGGTATCTAAACAGAGAGAGGGAGAGGTGGAGTCAGGGCAGATGCTGCCAGCTGCTGGGGGAGCAAGATGTAATGGAAAACAGGTAAGCCACAAGCCATGTAGCAAACCAGATTAACAGAAATGGGTTAAGATGAAAGAGCTAGCTAGCAAGAAGCCTGAGCCATAGGCCAAACAATCTGCAACTAATATAAGCCTCTTTGTGTTTACGTGGGACCAAGCAGCTGTGGGACATAGGAAAACTTCCGGCTACAAACCTCAACTGAGAAAATGCCTCCATAACATCTGGCTGTAAGGCATTTTCTTAATTAGTGATTGATGGGGGAGGGTCCAGCCTATTGTGAGTGGTGCCATATCTGGGCTGGTGGTCCTGGGTTCTATGAGAAAGGAGGCTAAGTCATGAGGGACAAGACAATAAGCAGCACCCTTATGGCCTCTGCATCAGCCCCTGCCTCCAGGTTCCTGCCCTGTTGATTGCTGCCCTGACTTCCTTCAAGGGTAGACAGTGCTACAAAAGTGTAATAAACCCTTTCCTCCCCAGCTAGTCTTTGGTCACAGTGTTTCATCACAGCAATAGTCACTAAGACACCACTTGGGCCAGTTTCCTTTTCTGTAAAATATCTTAATCACACCTTATGCACATCACAAAATGCCTCAGTTGCTTTCAGATTTAAGTGGATAAACAGATGAAGAATGGTTGTTAGGCAGTAAGCAGATACTCTTGGTAGGCAAAGGACAGTGGGTAGTTGAAGCCCTTGGTCTAAAGTAACAACTACTGGCCACCATTGCCTTTTTAAACCAACCACAGTACAATGTCATTTCAGCTCAATGTCTATTTGGGTGGCTCCCAAGTACTGGGGCAGATTTCAGTGCAGGTTGCTGTGTAAGATCTGCCAGGGCAGAAATTAAACATTACTTTTCAGTTTCTGAGCTCATACACTAGACAATTCATCCACTTAAGGTGCACGACTCAAATGTTTTTAATAGATCTAAGCATAGCAAACTATCACAGCAACCTAAGAACGTTTAGTCCTTCCCATAAAACCCTGTGCCATTAATAACCAGCCCCCATCTCCTGCACCCCTCACCCAAGCTGCAGGCAGAGGCTGACAGACTGTCTCCACCTCTTTACCTTGCTGACTACCCAGCTCAGGCAAGACTGGAACTCATGATCCTCCTGCCTTGGCCTGTCAACTTCTGGGGTCCCATTGTATAACTTCCATTCCTGGCTCTTTAGGGTCAAAGCCAGGAGCTTATACACACTAGACAAATGGCATCCTACTGGGCTGCATCCCCAGTCCCTCCAGTTCCTGTGGAAATGCCTGTGGTCTTACACAACTTTAGCAAAATGTTTTATGCTATACCATGTTGTTTGTCGCATGGATCAGTCCTTAGCTCCTGTTTATGGAGTTAACTCTATTGTGAGGACACACAAATTTCATCTACCCATTTCAGTTGATGGATATTGGGTTGTCTCAATTTTTATGCTATTCATCATTGTCAACAATGTGGTGACATTCATGGAGAAATTTTCAGGTAAATTGTGTTTTCATTTATCTTGAGTTACACATGTTGAGCAATGCAGGGTGATCATACTAGCACATTTAGTGTTCCAAGGAAAGGAGTTCTGTGCCATTTTACTTGCCCAGCAGCAGCCAGGAGGCCCCACTCATTAGCTGCCTATCCACTTCACTGGCTTGAGGTTGAAGGCAGGTACCTGGCTATGCTGGTTGTTCCCTCATGGTGATGGCTGAGCACCCATGTGCCTGCTGGAAATTCACACTTCTTCCCCAAGGACAAGCCCATTCCAAGGCTTTGCCTGCTTTTAATTTGGATTGTTTTGCTGGAATTCTAAGGACACTGGTTTGTTCTCAAAATTGTGATTCATGAAACATCATCTCATTTCTTTTGTCTTTTCACCCCTTGGGATGACACTGTATTTTTAATATAGTCCATTTCGTTATTTTTTTGAGACAAAGTCTCATCATGTAGCCTTGGCTGACCTGGAACTCACTCTGTAGACAGGCTGGTCTCAAGCTCCCAGAGAGCCTCCTGCCTCTGCTCTGAGCACTGGGGTCAGGGTGTGCTGTGTTCTTCCCTCTTTGCTGTTTTAGCTCCTGGTGTAATCTCCAAATCACTTCCTAATCCCAGGCCTAAGCGCTTTCCAGTTTTAACTTGTACGTTAACTCTTATGTCCAGGATCCAGTTTGAATTCATTCTGTGATTCTTCTGCAAGCCCAGGGCTTATTTTAGCACAAATAACTCAGGTAGTGTTTTCAGGAGGCGGCCCAGTCTGGAAGGTTCTTCCTTCACTGGCTTAACCAGCAAGAGAGAAGAAGCACCAAGAATGCTGAGGGGCTGCTGACAGGCATGCTTCCCCTTCACACTTCAGACAAATGCAACACAGCTGAGCTCAGGGAGGAATAAAGAACCAGGCTCACCATATGGTTCAGGTCAGACCCCCCAAATGGCCTTCTGCCCATCCTCAGACACTGACTGAGCACTTAGTGTGCAGGAGTAGGCATGGCTGGCAAGCACAGGAAGGGTCCAATATCTGCAGAGTGGGTGTGATACCTGGGTTCAGATCCCAAAGTGCATACAAAGTGTGTGGGCTTATGCGCACACATGTGCATACACAGAGAGACAGACAGACAGACAGACAGACAGACACACACACACACACACACACACAGAGAGAGAGAGAGAGAGAGAGAGAGAGAGAGAGAGAGAGAGAGAGAGAGAGAGTTTTTTCCTCATCCTAGTTGACAGAGGCTAAAGACAAACTCAAAAATGTAAGCTACATGCCTGTATCTGGCCAAAAGTGAAACAGAACACAAAGCAGGGGACAGGACTGGGGGAAAGGGCTGAGGTGCCAAGGGGAAGGGGCTGGGTGGGTGCCAGCAGGTCAGAGGCCTGTACCCTGGCAGAGAGTGACCCGAGAAAACCCAGTCATTTCTTCCCTGAAGTATCGGATTCTGAGCTCACCCTTATCTCAGCACTCAGCAGTTATGGCCTGAGCACACAAATACAGCCGGGACCCACAGTCTGTAGTCCCAAGACTGAAAGAATCAGGCCCAGAACACAGTGAAGGAGAAGGGGGGCACCCAGGAGCCCCGGAGCTGTTGTGTGCAGACCTGCAGCTAGGCGAGGGTCCTGTAACTCTACCCAGTCCACAGCAGCACGGCCCTTCCCAGGCCCGAGGGCCTTTATTAGCTCTCACTCTGGCACGGAAGGCAGCTGGCTCGCTCTTACCCAAGCACTCGACAGTCTAGTCATCTCTTAGATCTAAAGAGTTAGAAGAACAGGGCTCATCAACCCCACGATCCAAGTGTTTGTCTAGTTTTGCCTAATGTGTTTTCCCAGCATGTATAAGACTTACAACTGAGAGCTCCACTCCAGCCTGGAGACGGACCCAAGGTAATTAGTGCCCACTCTGTCCTTTCTTACCTAGTAATTTATACAAATGGACTTGCTGGGATTATCAATAAAAATGATAGAGAGAGAGAGAGAGAGAGAGAGAGAGAGAGAGAGAGAGAGAGAGAGAGAGAGAGAGAGAGAGAGAGAGAGAGAGTGTGCACTAAGTGTCAACCACTGATTGATGGAGTAAGCAACAGTGCTCCAGCCTGAGGAAGTCTATACAACTGGACACAGCAGCTGTTATTATTTGAGCATTAGATATCAATCACCCAGTGTAGCTTTCCACTAGCTCATTGCATCATCTTTATAACATACACATTTGTTTTGCAAGCAAGAAAATAGAGGGGGAGACTTTGAAAGGGGTGCTACCACCTACTAGATGAAGGAACCTTTGTGAGCCTCAGTTCTCAAATCTGTAGAATGGGGCAACAACACCATACCCAAATGAAAAGTCATTGTTCAATTAGTTGTCACATGGGAAATTACTGGGGGCGGTTCCTACCCTACAACAACAAATGCCATTTTCTCCTGCTGTTAGCCATAGGCTCAGGCATACCAGCCATTTCCCCTAAGCACTCCCTTGTCTGTTTCATGCACTGCTATTTTTCTTTTGTAAATATTTTTAATTTTGTGTGTGTACATAATGCATGGGTAGCAGGTGTGGGGCTATAGGCAGTTGTCTGTCATGGAAACAAACTGGAATCCTCTGCAGGAGCAGCACTGGCTGACCCTGTACAACAGAATTCTCTCTCCAGCCTTTTAAGGTGGGGATACTGAGCTGCCTGAATGCTACACTGGGCTCCTTGCCTGAAACTAGTCATTTCGATACTTTAAACCTATGGAAGATAGTTCAAGGTGATCCCACCATTCATTAGGACTCTCTTCTGTCACTTCTCAGAATGATTAAGGGCTGGGAAGAGCTACCAACTCCTTCCCTACCTGCCACTTACACAAATGCTGTCAGCGAAGTGGTCATCAGTGTCACACAAAATGTACAGGCTTATCACCATTCCTGACAATACTGGCCGAGCTTGCCTTTGCTAGGAAGTACTGGCAGGAACCTGTCCAGCTGTCACAAACAGGTACACCCCTCACCCTGAAAAGCATTAAATTTCACAGCTTTAACTTAGAAGACTATAAAATGGGGCAATTTAAATGCTGGAACATTTTTGAAAACTTGGGAGATTTGGCTATTTGCCAAAGGGACAGAATCAGAATAGATCAAGAACACTGGGTTCTCAAAAGCCCAGAAAAATCAGGGGCAAGCGGAGTCAGTCCTCCAACACATTGTCCAAGGCGGTCATGGTGAGCTCTCCACAGACAGCTGGATCCTTTATTTCCAGAAGACAATCCAGCTGCAGGTCCAGGGAAGTTTGAATGTTCACTTAAGGAAATGAGGGTTCAGGGACAGTGGTGCACACCTGTAACCCCAGGAGATAGAGGCAGGTGGTGCAGAAGCTAAAGGTCATCCTCAGCTACAAAGCAAGTTCAGGGCCAGCTGGTGTTACAGGAGACCTTGTCTCAAAACAATAACTACTCCCAGAATCCACCCAGCATGATGGTGGCATTGATTTTATGGGCACAATGGAGTGACTGCAATGCTGTGGGTCAGAGACCAGAGTCCGGCATCAGCCAGTCAGCCAGGCACAGGGGACCTTGGCCCTTTTCCTTCCCAGCAGTTTGGAGGAGGAAACTGTACTAACAAGAAGTTCTTTCCACTCAGGGTTCCCAGGCCTGTGCTCTCATGGGGGTGGGGTGCTGCCAGGTAAAGCGAGAGGCAGCCAAGGCCGAGCTGAGTCAGCTTCCTTTCCCTCCAGCTGCAGTTACAGCTGTGCTGTGATGGACGAGGTTTGGGAAGAAGAGTGGACAACAGGGCCCCTCAAGGCATTACATTTCCAAGAAACCCTATCTGAGCTGGGCTTCTGAGAATACGTGCGCCATCACTGTACATTCAGAGTTCCCTAAACACTGGGAACTGGTGTTTATTTAAGGGAGTCATTTTCAAACCCTTTTTCCTTTTGTGGTTCTGGGGACTGAACTCAGGGCCTTGCTTGCTTGTATGGAACTGGCTATACTCTTAGCCTTCAAACTTTAAAAAAAAAAATTAATTTATGTAGTGTGTGTGTGTGTGTATCTGAGAACAACTCACCAGAATTGGTTCTCTCTTTCTACCATGTGTGTCTCAGACCATCAAGTTCCATGGCAGACACTGAGTCATCTGCTGGCCACAAACACCTTTTTTAAAGCATCATTTCTGTCAGTAAGATCTCTGCGTGCATGTGGTGCTGGATGGAACCTGAGCCGAGTGCATGCTGGGGAAGCGCTCTATTGTTCCCTGTAAAGGAAAGCTTGCAGGGAAGCTTACTATGTTCAACAGCCGACTGTAACATCCCCGTGCAGCTGGGGTGAGGCACAGGAACTCTGTCCTCTCTGCTACCCTCTTGATTTCATTGGGTGGGGGGGGGAAGGAAAGCTATGCCAAGACCGAGGGGCACAAATGGTTGAAAGGAAAGTAACAAATAACACAAATAATCAACAGGAGAGAAAGAAAAGCCTTTAGTTTAAGTTGGGGAAGAAGTGGACTTGGGGACCTGCCACACTGTCACTGGCACAGGCAAGTGCAGTGTGAAAGGGCGTCTGAGACAGCGGCTATGTCAGGGTTCCATGCAGACGACAGAAGGCAGGGAACGTTGCTGGCAGGAAGAGAACCTCCTTACTCTTAGGAGACATAAACTGGGAGGTAGGACCTAAAAGGGATGCAGTCACTGCCAGATTGGGTGGGGGGGCAGCACACTGAGACCAGCAGACAAACCCCACCCCTGGAGAGGCACCGCTCATCCAAAAACTGGGTGGAAACTGAGTGCCTGGGCCACACCCGAAATGTACTACCAGCTGTCTGGGGGTCTCTGGAGGTCTCCCTGGGCAAGGTCCAGGCACACACGGTACAAACCTGAGTAGGAGAGCCCAGCAATCTCTATGAAGAGGTCTTCCTCGGAGAAGCTTTCTGGGAGCATGAGGCAGGCGGTGGTTACCGCGCTCTTCAGGTTCTTATCCAGGGCTGATCTAAGAACCGAGTTCTCATTCATTGATACAATCTTCACCTGGAAAAGGAAGAATATTGAGAAGCAGCAAGGCACAGGTAGGGTTGCTCAAACACTGACTGCCCCTCTGATGGCCATTGAAAAGCTAAGAACATTAAGCCCAGCTACATGAAGTCATCATGACTAACAGAAAATCCCAGAGTCTCCTGTTGAATGACAAAGTCAGAAAAATTGTGACAAAGAATCATAATTTCAAGAAAAATAAGTTAAAATTCGTATTAAATTATTTTTTATGTTTATGAGTGTTTTGCCTGCATGCAGTGCCTGCAGAAGCCAGAAGAGGGCGTCTGATGCCCTGGAACTGGAGCTATAGGTGGTTGAGAGGCAGGAGCCTCCAACTCCTAACATTCTTCTAGATGAAAGAACTCTCAAGCTTTGGAAAAGGAAAACTGTCCTTGGGAGGAATTTCACTCTAAAATTTCATAATTATTCTTGCCCTGACTGCACTAGAGAAAGGTGGCATTCTACTTTTCACAGAATTCACTCTTCCTGTCCATATGTAACCTGGGCAACTCATGTTATTTTATTGTTAGATACATAGATTTCTACTTGACTAGGTAAAGAGCTATAAAAGGACAATCATGGGACTCTCTAACTCCAGGGGACTTGACTCCCTCTTCTGGCCTCCATGGGTTGACAGTCATACAAATACAAGCAATAAAAGGAAATATTGATAAGATGCACCCTGGGCTCTGAAACTGTCTGGAGTGAAGCTGAGGTGTTTATCACTGTGTGAGCCTGGGATCAACTACTGACCTTTTCAGGTCCAGATCCAAATCCATAGAAGAGTTGTCACAAGGTTGGGTATGATACAAGCCCACAGTACCCATTGTACTACAATCATCTTGCTCAACAGAAGAGCTTTTTCCTTTGGATGCAGCAGGAGCTACTCTCTGACTCCTCATGTGCTGCTGAGGAGTGGACCTGCTCTGAGACAATCAGTTTAAAGTCCGTGCTACAGTTAACAGGCCCTTCCAAATCCCAGCTCTGCAGCTTCCCGACTCTATGGCAACAGGCAAAATCTTTAGCAATAAAATGACCTTATCAACCAATCCCACAAGTTTTCTGGGGAAAATGGAAAAAGACACTGCAAACAGCCTCAGGCTGGTGGAGCCACTTTGGGTTATATAAGTACAGAATGACTTTCTCTGGTTTTATCTTTCTAGGGGCTCTTTCTTTTTATGGCTAACATTAATGGCAGCTTATCATCATGTTCTAATTAGACAGGCCCAAGAGAAACCAAACAACCTCCTTACTTCTTTTTTAATGACAGTCTTGCCATGTGACCCAAGCTGGCCTCAAATCTAGAGATCCTTCTGCCTTTGCCTTCTGGGTGCTGAATTAAAGAGGCGGACCACTATGTTCAGCTCTTTGATTTTGGATACCATTTTGTTTTGTAGCCCAGGCTAGCCTTGAACTTGTGGTAATACTTACCCTTTGTATTGTATGTGGTGAGAGTACAGCTGTGTGTTACCTGAGGTAGGAATATTTATAACACTCAAGCCTTATATAGCAGGTGAGGCAAAGCCACTCGACCCAAAACCACCTCTTCTACCCTCATGATGAGAACATGATGCAGTACCATGGCACTCACTGAGTAAAAGTAAACAGTCTAGGACAGCCAAAGCCTGACTGTGAAGCAACAGAAGAACCCGGGTGAAGCCTAGACAACCCAGTTTTCCTCATGGATTCGGTTAGGGGGTACTTCACATCCTGACAGATGCTTAAAACAAAACCCCCTTTCTTCTTTTCCTTTTTTCCAGTACTAAGGATCAATCCCAGGATCTTCCGCATGCAAGGAAGGCACCTTACCCTTCAGCTATGTTCCCCTGTCCACACTTTAAGGTTCTAATAACTCCTATGCTCATTCTCTCACATTTTAATTTACAGTGTGCAAGGGCACGCTTGTATGGCACAGTGCACCGTGGATACCAGAGGACAAGTTAGAGTCGGTTCTCACCTTCCATCATGGTTACAGGAATCAAACCCGCCCATCACTCACAGAGCCGTCTCACTGGCCTCTTATCCCCTAAGAAGGCAACCTCTTCACCTCATTAGTGGGGAAGTCGGGCGACAGTGCTTCTCCTATCTCCAGAAGACAGACCAGGTCTAGTCAGCTCCTGATTTGCTCCATGTCTCCGGTACCCACATTCCCACTCTCACCCTCGTCTACCAGGTCCTCCTTAACTGTGCCACAACCTCTTTTGAACACATTTTTGTGGCTTTTACAGAAACCCAGTGAAATCAGAAGCTATCCTGGGATGTGAATAACTAAAAGATGCAAAGAAATGAATAACCTTGGGCATTAACAAAATTCCACTTGCTAAGAAGGACCCTCTACTTGCATTGTCAGAGAGCAGTCTGCTTGCTATTTAAGGTTAAAAGAGTGAAAATAAAAGCATCCTTACTCAAGGGGGAAATATGTGGATCTGGTTCTCCAGCGAAAGGTGAGCTAGGACCTCGTCTCCGTAGCTGTTATGTGCTGTTCAGAGTGAAAAGCCAGTGAAGCTTGGGGCCCTGCCAGAGAGGCCTGGGAAAAGAAGAAAGTCCTCAGATCTCTGAATAGCTGTTTGTACCTACGGGAATGCTCTGACCTGGACGGCCAGACTGCATTAGCGATCTGAACTGGAGGGAGGAGGAGCCCGATGCTTAAAGGGTCTTTCAAAGGGGGAGATTTGTGAGTACCTTTCAAGCCAGATAAAGAGCCACACGAGGGACTCGTGTGTAATACAGTGACAGGCAGAGCCTACTGAAGTTCAGAGTAAATTTGTAGTCTTGAAAAATCCAGGCCTTTGTAGTCCTGTGACACTCAGCCCCCATGTACACCCAGGGCAGGTCATGCTCTAAGTGGTCATGGTGGGGCACATGGACTGGGGGCTCTAAGGAGAACTGATATGGGGGTCTTATGTTTTTAATCCCTTCAACACGCACAGAGGAGAAACATGGGTGCCTCTGAGTCACTAAATGAATGGTTCAATCTCTGCATTTCAAAGGTGAGATGGCCAAAGGCTGGCTCATAGCAGTGCATAGCCAGAACTAGTAAACCCCAAGTCTTCCATCCAATTCCTTGTTCAGGCCTCTCATACCATTGGGATTCAGAATGGAGAAAATCACCTAAGTGTGAACATACTAAAGACCAGTGCAGATGGACCATATAACATATAAATTCTTCCTCAATAAAGCTGTTATTTCTAGTTATTTTTTTGTTTTTTGAGACAGTGTCTCACTATGTAATAACTCTGGCCGGCCTGAATACTAGGTAGACCAGGCTGGCCTGGAATCAGTGATTCACCTGTCTCTGCCTTCTGGGAGCTGGGATTAAAAGCTTGAACTATCATCCTAGCTCCACCAAACTTCAAGTTCTGTGATTGTCACTGGGAAAATATAGCTCACTGTTGGCTTACGGGGTCCCATGTCCTGCACTATGCATGGATACACATGCACCTACAATAACACACAAACAGCAAGTGACTCAGAACTTAAAGCTGCCCTGGAAATAGAAACAGGTATCTTCCCAACCATGAGGCAAATGACAGGAAAATACAAAATCAACTTATTTACTTTATTTCTCTATTTTTGAGATAGGGTCTCATTTATATGTCTCTGGCTGTCCTGGAACTTAGAGATATTCACCTTCCCACACCTCCTGAGAGCAGAGTTAATAATGAAAGTGTAATAGACGTATAATTTACAGAAATTTTCTAGAAATGCCATCTTTGCAAATCCTTTTGAACACTTAGCTTGCTAGTAGGTGAGAAATCTCTTTTCAATATGCAAGACACAGAAACTTTGGAAGCCATAGACAGTAAAATCTGATGTGATGCCTTCTAATACATAAAAGGCAAGGGCCGCACACATTTTGAATCCTTTCTTGAGACATTTGTTCATTTTCTTGTAGAACTTGCCACCTGACAGCTTTGCTCAAGCACAGCAAGTATTTGCTGCCACCTACAGGCCAAAAGTTCACCTGCAGCTCCCAATGGGGAGAGGCTGGCAGATTTATTCCTACAGGAATGGGAGCCAAGGGGAGGTGTTAATGGTGCTTACTTGCGGTCTTCACTGATTTATTCGAAAGATTTAATTTTAATGTGTATGAGTAAGTTTTGTGTTCACTTGTTTACATGAACCACATGTGTATAGCGCCGGAAAAGGCCAGAAGAGGACATCAGACAGCTGTGGCCACATGCTTAGCTCACGGGAAGATCTAGGTTTAATCCTCAGCATAACCAACACTAAGGACATTTAGAATGTAACGAGTTCTTTCTGTGACTCCACAGCACTTCTTTGGTTGTGGTTTAGCAGTTGAGGGCACTGGCTGCTCTTCCAGAGAGCCCAGATTTGATTCCCAGCACCCAGTCGTCAGCTCACAGCTATTACTCCAGTTCCAGGGGGTCAGACACCCTCACCTGGCCTCTATAGACACTGCATACACAGGTGTATAGACATACAAGACGGTAAAACGTTATTTACATAAAATAAAAAATAAATCTTGAAAAAAGTTTTAAAGTATTCCAGGCAAACATATAATAAAAAGACTATTATATTTTGAGTCAATCTCTTTTTACTTAAAAATACAGACAGCCAAGAACAGTGGGAGGAAAACAATATTTTCTGAGTGTCTACTAAGTCAAACACTTTGGACCATCCTGGGGAGACCCGGTCACTGGTGTGGGGCATGCAGTTGGATGGGAAGTAGACACCAAAGACTAGGTGTGTTGGGCTCTAAAAAGCTGTGTTCTTTTGAGCAGTTTCAAGGCAGGCAAAGATTGCCACCCCATTCTACAGATGGGCTAACAGATTTGGAGACAAAACCCAACTTTACAAGTTCATATAATCTGCTAAGAACAGAAGAAGAGAGAGAGCAGGAGCTAAGGTTTCTCCTTTTATAGTCACTACTTTCCCACCAAGCTACAGATTTCGCAAAAATAAAAACAAAAACAAGACACCCCTCCCCCAATTAAAAAAACACAAAAATAAAATCCCAACAACTTTCACAGGTCTGGGGATGTCACCTCAGAGGCGGAGCACCTGCTGATCACACTCTTGGGTCTGGGCATGCTGGTGCACACCTTAGTCCCAGCTACTCTGGGGAACGACAAAGAACCAGGGAAAACAAAACAAAAAACAGAAAGAAAACTTGGGACGAAAAATGTGTATTTACTAACTTTCAACTGCAGTAAATTGCTTAATGTTGGATTTTACTAGTTATAGACCTTGAAATCTTTGTTCACTGTGGTGGTGTGAAAGAAAATGGCCCCCAAAGGGGGAGTGGTATTATTAGGAGGTGTGGCCTTACTGGAGGAGGAAGTGTGTCACTGTGGGCCGTGAGGTCTTTTTCTCAAGCTTCCCTCAGTGTGACAGTCAGTCAACTTCCTGTTGCCTGTAAGATGTAGCAGCTCCAGCACCACATTGCCTGCAGGCCACCATGCTCCTGCCATGAAGATAGTGGACTGAACTTCTGAAATTGTGAGCATGCTACCCCAATTAAATGTTTTCTTTATAAGAGTTCCCATGGTCATGGTGTCTCTTCACAGCAATAAAACCCCTAAGACATCCATGTTATGATTTATGGCATGTAGAGCCCACGTGGTAAACTCAACATGGCGCCTACAGAACACTGCATATGGAGGGCACGCCTCTAGGCGTGGCTATGTAAGTGTGCGCCCACCCACTCTCTTAAAAGAAGTATTGGGCCAGGTGAAACACACTCTCTCTCCCCTCCCCACCTCTCAGTGGGGATTTATTATCCTCTGAATAAACTCTCCTGTGGCATCTGCCAGTGGGTGGTCTATCTCTCACGTGTGAAACTAACAATCCATACAACATAAAATTACTTCTTATGACTATTTATGAAACAATTTCAGTATGCCTGCTGCTCGCAGGCATTTACAAAGGTTTTTTTTGGGATAGGGATGCTTCTCAGCTGTTGGATGTTTCAACCAGTCTGCATGAGGCCCTGGGTTCCAATCCCAGGACACCCACATGTTCTAACTGAAGCAGAGACTATAAAGGTGCCACTTGTACATGTTTACCTGAGCACATACATGTGTAATATGCAAACACATGTGTAAAAGGCACACAAATGTATAATACTGCTCCAAATACAATCCTGGCCATATCAGTGAGCTGCACTACCACATTTAAAGTACAGGTTATAAGACAGGAGACTCTTGGCAGTTCACATTTGTCAACAAAGAGTGTCTGTGCTTTTTCGACACCTCCCCTCAAAAAATGCATAAATAAATAAAAGACAAAAGAAAGATACTACCTCAGCACCTCTTTGGATCTTGCTGTTTAGGATTTTGTTTTTGAAGATGTATTTATTTATGTGCATGAGTGTTTTGGCTGCGTATATACATATGTGCCTGGTGTTTAGGGTCAGAGGATGGCTTCAGATCCCTGGAACTGAAGTTACAAATGACTGAGTGACCATGTGGGTGCTGGGAACTGAACCCGAGTCATCTGGAAGAGCAGGGCACTTAACCACTGAGCCGTCTCTCCAGCTTCCTGTTTAAGGCAGTTGTGTATGTGAGCATACTGATTAATTCATAGCCTTTTCTGAGTAACTCAATTTCCAGTACCCCCTCACCTTCCTAGAGCTGAGGAACCCTCTGGGGAGCCTGGAGCCTTCTCATGCACAGTTGGTTCCTCTAGCAATCAGCCCTGCCCTGAAGCTAAGCAGAGGCTCACCCAGCACATCAGGGCCTGGAAGTGTAGCTCGGTGCTGACAGCCCTTGCCTCTCTGTTCCAGCCAGGATTTCCAAGGGTTTTAGAAGCTCTCTGCCAGGAGCCACAAGTACTACTATATGCCTTATACACATATTACATGCACACAGATGCATGTGTACATGTTATGCACAAAATCTCCTCTTATAGTACAACATCACAGTAATCTATACTGTGGGGTGATGAACTTCATGGAGGGTAAGAAAACTACCGACATTGCCATTTCCTAGAATTTCACTAACATCAAATGGAGGCTACGTTCAGAGACAAGCAGCTGTACTAGCTGTCGTGGCATGAAGGGTACAGACTCACCGGCTTTTGGAGGCGGCCAGCGATGTACAGACTGTTCCAGTTCAGGAGGTCATCAATTAGGGTGCCAGTGCTAATAACCCCGTATTTGATAAGCTGCAAGAGAAGACATCAGCACGAGATCAAAGCACCTGGCTGCTGCTTCCTCACGCAGATGTGAGGACACTAAGGCTGTGTTTAGAACAGGATGCACATCTCCTAAGCAACTTAAAATACCTACCCTTCGAAATTATCTTACTGGGTATTGGTGATGCACACCGTTAATAACAGCACTCAGGAGGCAGAGGCAAGCAGATCTTGAGTTCGAGGCCAGCCTGGTCACAGAGTGAGTTCCAGGACAGAGAAACTGTCTCAAAAACACACAACCCCCAAAACGAAGAAACAAACTAAAAAACAAAACTCATTATCTCTATCAAAACTGCCCAGAGAGTTAATGTCAAGACTGACCTAGCTCCCAAGGTACAGGAAGTCAGGTAAGCAGTGTTTTAACGTATATGATTGATTGTTAAAGGCAGAACAGGTCTTAGACACCATCTAGTATCAGTCCTCAATGCTAGATCCTTCCAATTTCAGAACTGATGATTTAGATAATGTTCCTCATTTAGAAATAAGAAACTGAGTGCCAGGGGCCAGTTACAGGGCTCAGTAGCTAAAGCTGCTTGTGGACAATCCTGATGACTTGAGTTTGATACTAGAACCCATAATATGGAAAGAGAACTGAATCCCACCAGTTTCCTTTTATCTGAAACACACACACAGACACACACACACACTCACAATGTAAATCTTAAAAAGAAATTTGAGGTCCAGCCACAGTAAGTGACATGTCACAGTGGCACTGCACCAGTGGCTGGGCATAGCAATGCATGCCCACAGGCCTGCAGCTGAGCACAGTAATGCATGCCTCCTAGGTCCAGCAGCTGGGCACAGTAATGCATGCTTCCTAGGTCCAGCAGCTGGGCACAGCAATGCATGCCCACAGGCCTGCAGCTGAGCACAGTAATGCATGCCTCCTAGGTCCAGCAGCTGGGCACAGCAATGCATGCCCACAGGCCTGCTATCAAAGAGCCTGGTGGAGTGCTGAACTGTTTGAACCATGAGTAGTTTGGGGCCAGGCTGGACAGCAACGGAAAACCCTAAGGGCTTAACACTTACATCCTAGAATTCCAGCCTGATCTTCACACATTCTTTTCATCACAGAATATTAGACATTTTTCTTCAATTCAAATTCTCACTGGCTTTTCCCCCAGTGCCTTTCAGTGTTGTTGACTCTTTCAAATGGTGTCAACTACAAATGGACATCCAAAGATGAAAACTATCAGTGCTAAGCACAGGAGGCCATCTCCACAATAATTTGTATAAACCTTCAATTTGCATTTCATAGCTTACTCTTATTGTATCAAGTATCTAAGTAGCCTTCTCAGGATGCAAATATTTAAAAAGTAGCTAACAAATTACAATTAAGAAATACAGCCTCATGGCATACAAGCATGCACAAACATTTGGTTACCAGAATTTATAATGTTGTTTGGAAATTACTAATCAAAGACAGGCTTGGCAGAGTACTAACTATGAGGAAGAACCAAACAATGTGCCATGCATATAACACAAGAGGGGAAGGCTATGCTGCTTCAGACATGTGACAGCCAGGAGGCCCCAGGGACAATGCAGGTTGGGAAGTTCAGGGACCTATCACTTCCCCTTTCTGAACTGAGGTTTCCTTGACTGCATAGAGTAGGTAGGTGCACAAGGACCAGAAAGCCCATGCATATCTGGGCAGTGGTGATGCACACCTTTAATCCCAGCAGTCAGGAGGCAGAGACAGAAAGATCTCTGAGTTCAAGTCCAGCATAGTCTATAGTATGAGTTCCAGGACAGCCAGGGATACACAGAGAAACTCTGTTTCAAAAACAACAACCCCCAAATAATAAAAAGAAAAAAAGCAAAGGCATGGCCTAAAGATTATGAAGATATCACTGCGTAGCCACACAATCACTTCTCTGCCAAGTTCAAGTTCAGACAGGTCTTCAAACCCTTCTGTTGTCATTATATCTCTTGCCCTTTATAGCCCGTTTCTCTGACCAACTGTAGATCATTTCCTGGGGGCTTGTCAAATATGCAGAATCTCAGGTTCCATCCCAGACTGCCCTAGAAATTGGTATTAGTGTCAGCACAGGGCATCCCTGTCCCAATTCATTCTCTGTCTCCCATCTCCTCAGAGGCCTCTGAGAAACTAGTGTGCTTCATTTAGTTTGACCCCTCTCCATGCTGGGGATCAAACCCAGGACCTAGGAAAGTGCTCTGTCACTAAGCTATATTGCCAGTGCCTGAAGTGCTATGTTTATGTAGGGTTCCTGACATAAGACAATCTGGGTGTTAAACATCTTACCTGCCCTCTAACATGCAACTCTCAAGTCCTACCTACCCACCAACACCAAAACCTTCCCTCCCATCACAGCACATGCTCCCAGGCACCAGAAGCCTCTACACTTCCTCCTGGTAGTACCTGCTCCTCCTAAGGACTAGATGATATCAGTCTCTATTTTTGCTCCTCTGTGACTCCATTGCTTCTCCATACCACCCAGACAGCAGTCCTCAAAATGTGACTCTCTACCCAGGCCCCACTAAGCAGTGTGGCCAACAGAGTAAGACCTGAGAACTACCTGGCTAAAGGTCAAAAGATAAAGTCCAGTCACCAGCAGCCGTTTTCTTACACCCAGTCACACCCCGAGAGATCAAGACTCTAGTTCTGTCTGTGCCTGGGTTTAAGAAAGCAGGATGAGATGTGGCTGCCTCCTGAGAATGTAAACACACGCATTTCACCAGGATTCTACTGCCAAATTACAGCTACCCGGTTAGGACCAAGGCCTGAAGGCACCTACCTTCCCGTCACACATGATCAGTGGGTTGAAGTAGACCCCAGCACCATAGTTATTCTGGACTGAAGAGATGATCCTGGGTCCCAAGAGCTTGAGGAAGGAGTAGTGGCTCCAGTTCTTCTTCAGGTTATTTGCATGCCAGGCGACAGAGTCATCTACTGTGAACACTAAGTCTAGCATGGGATTCTGGGAAGTGAAGGAACAAGAAAGTGTTTAGCACTAACACTTAAAGACAACGCTAGAGAGGTAACAGAATATCCTACAGTGCTACAGTATCACACAACATGGTCAGAAGACTCAGGGCTGCCATCAGAAACCTGAGCAAGTCCCACAAAGCAATGCTAACTTGGCTCTCATCCATACAATGATATTACACACTGTGTGGCCGTACTGGCCAGCACTTGTTTGATTGACATACAGTGCATCCGTTTATCTCCAAAACGATCCCACAAGGCAAGTATGCTATTCCAACTGTATAGGAAAGGACATAAAGGGCCAGGGAAAGCAGGTGTAGGGCCCAAGTGTGGCAGACCCAAGGAGAGGTGGCTCAGTGGCTAAGAGCATTGGCTGCTCTTGCAGAGGACCTGAGTCTCATTCCCTACATGGGGGCTTGAAACCATCTGTGACTCTAGTTCCAGAGGACTGATGCCTTCTTCTGACTTCTGTGGGCATAAGGCATACACATGGTTTACATATATGCATGTGGGTAAAATGCTCAAACACATAAATAAATCTTTAGAAAATTTTTAAAAAAAAAAATCATTATTAAAAAAATACCCACAAGCTCTGACAGGTTTCAGGGCAAAAACCTCAAGACTCTACCACTGAAGATTATGCCTAAATTGACTGTACATAGGGACATATAAAATACCAACTTCACTCGGAACCAATTGGAACAAGAGAATAGGGAAGAAGGATCTTGGGTGTGACATATATGCATTCTGAAGAATGTCAGAGAGGAACACAGGACAGAGAACTAACCCAGGAAGCGTAGGAAAAGGTAGTCAGGTTAGAGGAAACTGCTCCCCACAGGCTGGTTGGCTAGGCATGCTCCAGGACCTGCAGTTTGATGCTTGTGTAACAGAACATACTCACGTGGTACTAAATGGGCCCAAGGTGATTTCCCACACTCAAGAGTTTTCTAGAGTAGCTGAATGGAGGAGAGATTACAGATAGGAAAGTGTGGTAGAGAGTAACTCAAAGATTCCACCCAAGTAACAAAACGGTATTATGAGCTGAGGCACTGACTGAGTGGGAGAATATACTATATTCTTAGCATGAATGTCGAGGATGGGAATTAAGGAGCAAGAAGGGCATGTTCTAGGAGAGAATCCTAGGTCAGCACAAAGGAAAACCTTATTGGATACAGGGTGGCTATCAGGAGGCTAAGGAATGCTGGGGTTTCCCAGGGTGACCTCTTACAGCTGCATGCGATGCACAACTCCATGTGTTTACAGGCCAAAGGATGCTGGTTGCTGTTCTCAACATTTTGTTTTTCTGAGACAGAATTTCTTACTGGCCTGGAGCTCACCAAATATTGTAGGCTGTGAGCCAGTAAGACCCATGGATCCACTTGTCTCGGTCTCCCTAAGGCTGGAATTGTAAGTGTGAACCCCAATGCCTAGCCAATTTAAAAAAGTAGTAATTATAATAACGTATATGCAGCCAAGTTAGAGAAAATAGGTGGGAGACAAGAAATTCAAGCAACAACAGGAATTTTAACCACAAGTCAGATCTGGCCAGACAGACCCAGGATGCCTTACTGAAATCTGGTAATTCTGCAGACCACATTCAGATGTGTACTGCTCTTCTTGGTCAACTCTGGAAAGCAGTAAGGCTCAATCCTAGCTAGACTCTTGTTAAATGTACTGAGCTGAATTAAATTGTCACCTGACCCCGCTCTACACCCAATCCATCAACTTTCTTGCGCAGGAGAGTCACCTGAGATGTTTTACAGATCGTTCAAGTCCATACTTCATCAACCTGTAGACAAAACCAGTCTTTGTATTTCTAAAAAAGCTCTGGAAAATTCCAATGACAAAGGCTGAAACCACGTAAGTAGGGTCTGCTGCTTTCCCCAACACCTCTTCCTAATAGTTCCCGATTCAGATTGAAGTAGATGGACTAATCCCATCAGCTCAGGCCAGTGAGATGGCTCAGCAGAGTGGCACTCACAGCCAAACCAGACAAACTGAGCTCAATCCCCCCAGGACCCACGTGGTGCAAGGAGAGAACCAACTCCCTTAGATTGTCCTCTGACCTTCAAGTGTAGGCTGGTTATGTGTGCATGTGCGCATGCCACATAACCAGCAAGTAAGTAAACATAAATACATACGTAAATATATTGTGTGTATGTGTGTGTATGTATGTGTATATATATATTATATATTAATATATATATTAAACTGGAGTGCGGGAGCCTTTAATTCCGGTACTGTGAGTTCGAGGTCAGCCTGGTCTACGTAAGTGAGTTCCAGCAAGTCCCGACCTGGAAAATCCACTAACTAATTCAGCTCACATCGAGGTCAATTTGGTAGGATGAACATTTTACTAGTTAGCGCTTGCTGTGTCCAGGGTTCCGCTTGACAGGGACGGAAGGCATTCGGGATCAGGCGAGCAGGTGCCAGGTCTGACGCTGGTCAGGAAGGCGTGGGCCTAGGGACTCACCTCCTGGTGTGCATTGGGTCCTGCCTGGCGGTACACTGCAGAGCCGTAGGCGAAGGCCAGGCTCAGGTCCTCGGGGAAATGAGACAGGATCCTGCGCAGGCCCACGCCCGAGCTCTGCAGCGCCTGCACCGCCATGGGCGGGCACACTGGTTCGGTGGAGGGTGTAGACACTACCCGTGTTCGCAACTCAGGCTCGTGGGGACCGCGCTTCCGCCTGGGCCCCGCCCCTCCACGCATGCGTGCTTCAGAGCGGGCTACTGGTGGCCTGCGGGGAGGCCCGGACTCCGTCGCGCCTCCTGGCGGGCGGAGGAGCACGCTGCAGGCCCAGCCTGGGACTGCTAACTAACCTGCTATAGAGCCCTGCTCATCCTTTGTAACACTCAAACCACGAACGATTTAAAAAAAAAAAAAAAAAAAAAAAAAAAAGATTTATTTACTTATTATATATACAGTGTTATGCCTGTATATATTCATACATGCCAGAAGAGTGTACCAGATCTCATCACAGATGGCTGAAAACCACCATGTGGTTGCTGGAACTTGAACTCGGGATCTCAGGAAAAGCAGCCAGTACACTTAACCTCTGAGCTATCTCTCCAACCCCTCCCATTTTGTTTTTCCTACGAATGATTTTAAACATGTATATATTGTGTAAAAACTTTTTTTTGAGACAGAGTCTTTCCATGCAACTGGCCTGGAATTTGTTATGTAGACCAAGCTGGCCTCGAACTCACAGCCCTCCACCTATCTCTTTCTCTCAAGAGCTGGGATAAAGGCATGGGCTACCACATTCACAATATTATGTAGCTACCATCTCTAACTCCAAGTTGTAGGAGATTTTGAAGATTTAGAAACATAAACAAATTTTAAACCATGCCCACTCTACCACCAGAAGACTGTGACTGTTAGAAACTGGCCGTGGTTTATTCATGGAATTAAAAGTTCCATTCAAGTCTGATAATAGATACTGTACAAACATTCACTCATATTTGTGGTCAATTTTAGGATCAGAGAAGAGTCTGTGCCCCTTTGAGGGTGATCTCATAGAGGGCTCTTTAATTTGCCTTTTCTGGAGAAAATGAGATCTGGTAGAAGATACCATAGAGTTATTTACGCCGTGAGAGAAACTTGCTCATGATGGCAGGAGCCTCAGGACACATTGAGCTCCCAGACTCTTCCAAGCTCTGCTTTCTTCTCTAACCTGTACGCCTCCCTGCAGTCCAGCTACTTGTGGGGCTAAGGCAGGAGAGGGTGCTAGGTTCTCAGCAAACTTCGGCTACATAGTGAGTTTTAGGTTGGACTGAGATATCCTAAAAGATCTTGCTCTAAAAGGAAAATGGCAGCAAACTCTTAGGGCCGGTTGGTGTGACTCTGTGCTAGCGAAACTGTCTAGCATGCTCAAAGCCTTGGGTCCCACTCCAAGCACAGCAAATGACAACATACCAACCAATGGGGCAGGAAGTGTAGCTCAGTGGTTAAGTTCCCAGCCCCCACATAGTGGCTCTGGGGGATCTCATACCTGATGTCACCTTCTGAGCTCTGAGGTCACAGGGCATACATACATACATACATACACATGCAGGTTATCATTCATACACATAAAATAAAAAATTGAAACAATCCCAATATGGGGGCTGGGGAGAGGGGCAAACATGGTTCTGAACTTGGATCATCAGAACCATGAACCATGTAAAGCCAGATGTGGTGGCCCAAATCTGTAACCCCCAATACTCCTATGGTGAGATTGGGGGGGGGGTCGATAGAAACAGAACAGCTTGAAGGTTGGCTAGCCTGTAGTGCACACCAGAGGACAGCCAAAGACACTGTCTCAAACCTACACTGGAGGCTGTCCTGAGACTTCCATGTGTGTGCTGTGTATGCATGAGTATGTACACACACGCATGCGTGGGCAAACACTAAGTAGTAATATCATCTTATGCATGAGTATGTACACACATGCATGCGCAGGCCAACACTAAGTAGTAATATCATCTTCATTTTACAGGTGGAAGCCCAGGAGAGAGCAGGTGATTGAATTCACACGCCAAGGTCTCTCTCATTCTAGTCCATCCTTGGAGAGTTTTGAGCAGGGACCCTGTGGGGTCAGATAATCTGTGAGGAGAAGAGGCAGAGAGACTGAAGACCACTCTCTTGCCGCAGAGTCACCATGAACTAAATTAAAAAAAAAATGGCCAGGCCCAGCAAGGCTGGGGATAGACACAGAAATAGTTCAGATTCATTCCACCGGAAGGATAGTTACTTGGATTCACACTCTACACGCTTCAGTGAAGTTGGTGCTGAGAATTTTTCAGTTAGAGCTGCTGTGCAGGAACCCAGGGTCTGTGGCAGACAGACAGTTAAGAACAAAACGTGCAGTAATATAGCAGGCACTCAGTGCTGTGAGGGAACAGCATATCCTTCCAAAAAGGGGACACAGAAGTAAGCCACAAAGCCAGGTTTTGGAATAGCCCGTGAGGTATTTGGGAGGAAGGAGAAATCAGCTGGGTGGAAAAAAAATGGCATAATTTCAAGAGAGGGAATCAGGAGAAAGGCAGAGTGAAGACTTGGGACTTCAGGCTCTGGACTCATGCAGAAGAACCCTCACCCTTGCCACGATGGCTTGGATCTTAGGTGCACTCACTGTGGAAGTAAATGGAACCCTTTTACCCAGAGACTGAATGAACAATGTTTCCAGCCATTTCCCATCTTCTTTCTTCCCTTGAGGAAATAATTCAACATTCCTCCCAGCCCTTCCTTGGCAAGAGTAATGCATGCTCATAAAAATGTAAACGTTATAAACTATCTCATCCCCCCTGAGGTAACCACTGGTAATCTTCAGTACATATCCTTCCAGATATTCTTGTGAATATATTAACATTAAAAACATTTTTAAATGGAACTGGATGATGGACATTATTTTTCGGTTTGCTTTTGTCACTATCTCACATCTCAAGGGCATTTTTATCAGAGAATATAGATTTATTTCATTCCACTTACTAGCAGAGAATAATTCTAAAATACGGCCAAGGTGATGGACACAGATCTACTTTCAGTTTTGCAATCCTGGGAGTGTGGCCCAGGGCCTTGCATACACCAGTTAATACTGTCACATGAGCCAACCCCCACCCCAGTGAATATCTTTTTAGCTCTCCCTTTAAGAATGTTTCTGCATTTATGTGTGTGTGTGTGTGTGTGTGTGTGTGTGTGTGTGTGTGTGTGTGTGTGTGTGTGTGTGTGTGTATGTGTGTGTGTGGTGGGCACATACGTGCTATGGCAGACCTGTGGAGGTTGGAGGACAGTCTGGAGGAGTTGGTTCTCTCTTTTCCCAGTGGGGTTCCAGGACTCAGGTCATTAGTGGCAAGTGCTCTTATCTGTGAGGCCATTCCTCCAGCCCTCTGGGTATTTCTTTTTGTGCAATGCCAAGTATAATATTGATGCGAAGCTGATTCTCAGGACTGGCAGGATGACTCAGCAGCTAAAGGTGCTTGCTATGAAAGCCAAACCATCTTCACTCACTTCCTGGAACCCACCGAAGGATGGAGAGAACAAATTCCACGAAAGTTGCCATCTGACCTCCACACACAGACTGTCACATGTGCATAACACACACAAACAATAATAAATAATCTCTAAAAAGCTTGTTGCCTAGAGGTGGGAAGCGCTGGATCTAAGTGTCAGCACATTGCTAAATTCCCCTGCAAAAGACACATTAATTCACACAGCCACTGGTCGGGCTCAGTCCCTGATAGAAATAAAATCTATAATGTGTTCACCATTTTCCTCCCTTACAGGCTCTTACAACTAATTATCAGCAATTTTGAGTTTCACAACACATTCCCTCCTGCTAACACAAAACCACCAGCTGGAAAGTTCCATCCCACTCCTGGGTGTGTTTTTGCCTCTGCCCAGGCAGGCGCAGGAACAGAGAAGACATTTGTTTTCTTCCGCACAAATCCCCCTGCTCTGTTCAGCTCATCCTCTCTCTTCTAAATTACCGTGGCTCACTGCGTTAGGAGCTATTAAAAAGCCCTCGTGTTCCATTTGATAGCTCCAAGGTTCTGTTGGAAGGCGCATGCCAATGAAATGAAAATGTTTGAGAGCCATTTCCAAAGATAAATGCCACTTGATTTTAGTGAATGCTGGGCCTCCCGATCTAGCTTATCTAGCAGGTGTTTCTATGTTCCTTAGTAAGGATGTTGCCAGGCTAGGATTTGCCTAGAAGATTCACCCAGGTTGTGTGTTAGCACTCTTACAATGCCTGCACTTTATAGTCCTTGGTTTTCATCCGTGTTTTAAAACAACAGAAAAAATAATTGGGGGAAAAAGTCCTGGTTATATTGTCCCTTAACTTTTTCTGTGATGTTGGGGTTGGAACCCAGGGCTTCATACTCTGCTGTTAAGATGCACCGGAAAGCTGAGGTCTGGGGTGTTTTACAACTGAGCCACTTGTTCAGCTGATAAAAGCAGAGAGAGGTCTTAATCTTTCTTTTTCTTTTAAAATAGAGTGTATACTCCATTTTTATGTTTCTCTCTGTGTTTTCTATATGCACATATACATGTGTCCTTGGAGGCCAGAAAAGGGCTTTGGGATTTGGAGTTATAGGCTGATGTGGGTGCTGGGATTTGAACCTAGATTCTCTGCAAGAGTATCATGTGCTCTTAACCACTGAGCCACCTTCCAGTCCTTAAATGTGTATACTTTAAAAAAAGATTTATTTATTTTATGCACGAGTGCTAGGGATCCAAGGAGAAGAGAGCATCAGAAATCCTGGAACGAGGGTAACAAAGATTAGAGCTACCAGGTGGGTGCTGGGAATCAAACCAGGTCTTCCACAAAAGCAACAAGTAATCTTAACCTTTAAGAGGTCTCGCCAGTCCCCTGATCCATGTCTTATCAAAGGGGGCTAATGCTGTCATATTTATCCTGTAGATGTGTCACAGCTAGGCCAGAATAATGGTGCTGGGTATCAAACCCAGAGCCTGAGACATCCTAGGAAACTGTTCAGTGACTGAAGTGTGGTCCCTACCTAGCGGTATATTAACAAAACTTTACTTTCCTGTCCAAGACTCTGGGCTACCGCCTGAATTTGAATCCAGACCTCAGGATTTAATAATAGCTGTGTGACCTTGAACAAGAAAAATTTAATCTCTCTGTGTCCTTTTTTCCTTCAAGACAGGGTTTTCTGTGTAACAGCCCTAGTTATCCTGGAACTTATAAACCAGGCAATCCTCAAACTCACAGATATCTGCCTGCCTCTGCCCCCCAAGTGCTGAGATTAAAGGCCTGCACCACCATGCCCAGCTTCTGTGCCCCCCCCCCACCTTTTATCCCCGGTTTGTATAGTGGGGCTGGTAATGATAGCTATCTCAGAGGACTGAGCAAATAAAATGTCACCTAGAGAGTCATAGCCCAGCACCTACCATAGAGTAAGCCCTCAACAAACATTCTCTATTGTGCTGGGTTCTCTCAGTGCTGGAGACCAAACCCAGGGCCTCAGTCACAGTATGCAAGCATCAGGGACTGGGTCACACCCCAATTCCTGAATTCTTATGAAACAATGTATTAGATTTCCATGTAATCATATCCAGTGTGCTTCTGACACTTAGAATATATACACAGAATTTGTCCAAACAGTGTAATCTAGTTCTTTGGTCCTAACCCAAGTCTTCATCATTATATATTCTTCTGTTAGGCTACATCCCAGGCCCTGCAGGAGGACATTTATATCTCTCTACAACAGCAAACAACAGATTTGATAGAGACATTTCTGTATGACACTCCTGAGACTCTTCTTGTTTTAGAAGGATATTTTCACATGAACAGCTTGAGGGAGTGTGGGTGGGGGCTGGGGAGAAGGGATTTGACCTGTGCAGCCCAGATAGATGAACTGGAAGACTTCTTCCGTAAATCAGTACAACTAGTGGGCTGGGGCTGGGGCTGGGGCTGGGGCTGGGGCTGGGGCTGGGGCTGGGGCTGGGGCTTAGAAGTAGAGTGTTTAGCTGTGTGGGGACCTGGGTTTAATCCCTGGGCACTTTGATAAAAGGCAACAGTTGTTCCAGGCTTTCTTTGGGGCCACTGACCAGTTCCCAAATCATGACATAGACTCCATTAGTTTTGAATGTGCAGCCTAGATTAGGCATGTTTCTGGCCAGCTCTTTTAACTTAAATCAACCTGTTTCTCATCTACCTTTTTCCTCGGGGCCTTTTCACTTTTCTTTCTGTATAATTTATTTTCACTGCTTTTCTTCGGCTGGCTGGCGGCTGGCTGGCGGCTGGCTGGCGGCCTTAAGTGTCTTTCACTCTAGTTCCTCGTACAGCCTAGATTCCACCTCCTACTTATTCTCTCTGCCAGCCAGCCCTGCCTATCCCTCTCCCCCCTAGCTATTGGCTGTTCAGCTCTTTATTAGACCAATCAGGTGCCTTAGGCAGGCAAAGGTAAAACAAGTGTAACACATCTTTACATGGTTAAAATGCAGCGGAAACATATGTAACACATCTTTCCCCAGTTAAACACACATTCCACAACACAACAAGAAAGACAATCCTTGCTGGTTGCTGTTGTCCTCTCTCTGGCCCTCCACAGTTTAAAAGCTACACTTCCTTCCTCTGTAAACTCCAGCCGGAAGTTCAGCCATCTTCTCCCTCAGTGCGACTATTGCCCATAGGTGTTGCTCCTATGTTTAAACACAGAATAACATATGCATTTTTTTGCTGTTTTTTTTTTTTTTTAATTTCATGGACTGAACTGAGATTCTTAAAACTTTGGAGGGAGATGAGTAAAATTGTGTTTGACTTACCAACTTGACCAGGGACTCTGCCTCCATTTTCATATGTGTAGATGATTTGATTTAGTTGTCATAACAACTAAAATGGGCAACATGGGTGCTGACAACTCCTGATGTGTAGTGGGCCCCATGGTTATGCTTGTTACTCTCTAGTTCTTCAAGCAAGTAACAGCTGGCCACTTTATGTCCGTAAAACTGGCCTAAAGTTTGGGAGAAAATGAGACAGTATACGAGGAAAAGAACTAATTACTGCGTACAAAACTCATCCCCAGACACCGAGGACTACAGTCAGATCTGTGCCCAAATGGGTTTACCTGAATCATTATTTGACATTTTGGAAGAAAATTTCAAAGTCAACCAAAATTTGGAAATTCTGGGTTAAATAAAGAAAAATCTTGTCATAAGTTCTCAGCACCGGGACCTTCATAAGGAAAACGGAACAGGAATCACTTGGAGATTTCCAAGGGTGGGTCTCCTCTGTCTTCCTCCCTCTCTCCACTCCTTTCTTACCGTCTGGGTTCATATTCTGTGGCACTGATTTAGGTTGTGTTAGTCACTCCCTAGTCACAGAACAGCCTCAGTCTCCCAAACTAATCAAGGCTGTTTGCACAAACTTCTTTTGCGTGCAGGCACCAGAGCATCATGTGGCCAGGAGAGGAGTTGGATAGTTTCCCAGTACATTAATTACTATTGTCAGAGAACAAAATGAGAAGACTTCACTTTAAAGTTCTTAATCAGCTTTATTGTTTATTCTGGTATCTGGCAATACTTCATTTTCTAAAACAGAGTCAGTGTGCCCATGAGCCAAGAGGGGATAAGCTTTACAGACAGAGAAGGATGTGAGCAAAGCAGACATAAGAACAAATGTATACCGGTCATTTCGAATTCAGTTCCAGGTCAGGTGGGGACAGGGAGACAGAACAGCAAGCAGGTATCTGATGGGTTAGCACTAAGTAACTTTAGGTTCCATTTCCAATAAGGCCGAGAAAAATTTGTTAATTCAGTTAGAGCTGTCATGTCTGGGGAGATGGCTGTTTAGCTTTCTCTTCTGTATAATCAGGTCAGTAAACAGCTTTCAATTAGTGATGGATGACTTTAGCATCAGTGACTCCATTTTGATTTTAGCTTTGGCCTATTCAAGAGCCCCATCCAAAACGATGCCTCTTGCCATTTTCATTCACTATTCATAATCTGTGGCTGTAGAACCCCAAGAATGTGTAGGATAGCTTGTGAGCCTTTCACTCGGTGTCTTACTGCTTTGGACATCATTGGGGGGGGGGCTTTTCATGGCCAGAAGAATGGAGAAGACATAGTACACCAGTTCATAAGCACCCTATGCCAAAAGAAGTCAACTTGCTCTTTTCTTTGGCTTCTAGCACAGAAAGAGCCCTTCAAGCTCACTAAACTATCCAGAAGCAGGGAGCTCTGGCTCCAGTGAGAGATTGCCTCAATAAAACAAGTGGGGCAATCAAGGTAAACACTTCAGGCCTCCATACACATGTGCGCACTCTACACCCACACACACACATATGTACCACGCCCCCACCCAAACAAAACAAAGCACACCTGAGGAGACTCAGGGTAGGAATCTCAGATAGACTCAGATGAGACTGGTCACAGGATAGACCAGATCATTGAAGAGTCAGAACCCTCAGCCCCATCCTCTAGGCCAGATCTACAAAGATGACACAGAGGCTGAGAATAAACGCTATTAAAACTCTGACATAAGGAGTTGGAGAGACAGTTCAGTGCTTAAGAGCACTGGCTGCTCTTCAAGAGGCATCAGGTTCAATTCCTAGTACACAAATGGCAGCTCACAACTGTTTGTAATTCCATTTCTAGAGGCTCTAATGCCCATACATGTAGGTAAACAGCAATGCATACAAAATGAAGTAAATTAAAAAAAAACTCTGACAGAATATATTTGATGAGCTTCTGGGTCAATGAACACGTCAGGCTGCTGGGAGGAGGCTATGCCTAGGAGTGTATAGAAGCTCAGGGTGGGTCCCCTCCTTGGTCCCATGTCCCCCCTCATCTCACTACTGTTTTCTCCACACTCACCTTCCTCCTCACATTTCAGTCTGGAGGTCTGTACTGATGTGTGCTTAAGTCGGGGACTTTTCTTAGTCACACCCACAGTGTAGTGAGCTCCATCAGAGGCATTTCTTTTTCTTCTTTGCTGCATTAAATCTTTTTCCTTGCATTTCCTTTTGCTTCTTAGAACGTCTGTCATTTCACTCACAGGGCCCAGCTCTTCTTGCATGTAGCCTGCGTTTTCCACTAGAGCCCTTGGCACATTAATGGCAAGCACTTTAAATTTCCTATGTGGTAATTTCACCCTCTGTATCACATCTGAGACATCCGAGTCTGTATCCTGTGTGTGTGAGGGACTTGGGGAGGAAGAGGGAGAGAGGGGGAAGGAGAAGGGAGGAGAGAAAGGAGGGAGGAAGGAGTAGGGAGACAGAGGTGAGGGAGTGCCACGGCGCCCCGAGGTCAACCTCAGGTATCCCACCTTCCACTTTGCTGCAGGGTTTCTCTTTGCCTCTGCACACACCAGTGTAGCTAGCAAAAGTTTCCCAGGATTCCCTTCTGTCTACCTCCCATCTCGCCATAGGAGCCTAGGGAATTCACACACCATCTTGTTCATGGGATTTGGGGATGCAAACTAAGGTCTTTGTGCTTGCGTGGAGTGCTTGATGGAGCCACCCCCAGCCCCTACACACTGTTACTTTCTCTTGCTTTTTAGCACACCTTGTTTTCCTGGAAGTGGTACATGAGTATCAGAAAATGGAAGCTGAAGTATGTCTTTTTTCTTTTCTTTCTTCCTTTCTTTCTTTCTTTCTTTCTTTCTTTCTTTCTTTCTTTCTTTCTTTCTTTCTTTCTTTCTTTCTTTCTTTCTTTTTTTTTAAAGACAGGTTATCACTCTGTAGCCTTGGCTGGCTTGGAAATCACTATGAATATCAGTCTGGCCTTGAACTCACGGAAATTCACCTGTCTCTACCTTCTAATTGCCGAGTACGTAGTTCTTTAGAGTGAGGTTTCCATGTTGACCTGGCTGTGGTTTGAGCTGTTTAATGTTCGCTAAAGCAGCATGTGTGGAAGCTTCTCGTTCCTCTAAAGTCCGTTTTCTGTCTTCCTTGTCGTCAAGTCCTCTCTAGCTATTCCTCCTCAGACCAAGTCTGTTTTTCCCAGCTCTATGGCTTCACCTGCTGTTGTACTGGGCATTGCTTGTCCAGGCTCTGTGGCTGTCACCTGCTGATGTTGCGGTGGGCACTGCTGGTCCAGGCTCTGTGGCTATCACCTGCTGTTGTACTGGGCATTGCTGGTCCAGCCTCTGTGGCTGTCACCTGCTGATGTTGCGGTGGGCACCACTGGTAAACCAGGAAGTGTAGGGAGGGGATTAACTGGTTAACTCTCAGTCTCAGACCTGAGAACCCTAAATGTGACCTCCAGTGTTTCTCCCCTGATGCTGTATAGTGACACAGGAAGGCTAGAGGGCGACAGAGTCAGGGAGATGTCCTTTCTGTCGGTAGACCATGACTCTGCCCTAGGGGTGTGGTACTTAGGAGCAGAGGGTTCTCTGGGCAATTTGACAGTGGTTGCTTCCCATTCCCCTTCTCAGATCAGGACAAGAGCCTTTTAGGCTCATAGCTGGGAGAGTCTGGAGAGCTTCATGGAAGCCATCAGCTCTTAGATTGTGGTCCCCAAGGGGTTCCTTATGCATATGCTAGCCAACGCTCAACCTTCAGCAATTTTTTAAAGTTAGCATTTACCAGGATCCTACAGTCTTCTGATTCCAGAATCTTCTGTTTCAGACAGGTAGATGAGATTTGCATCACTGGATTTGTGTGTGTCTAGACCTCAGGAAGCACAGGCTCTTTGCCTTCTTCTTTAGTGGATTCAGGAAATGGCATCATTTTCAAGCTGCTCAGCCTTCTCTTGCATGAATGGCAGCTGTGGCATCCTAGCTTTCTACCTGCTGAAGCTGAAGCAGAAATTCTCATTTATAACCTTCAGCCTGTAGATTACTGTACATGGTATGTTAGATTAATACTCGACAGATTTTTGAGCTCTAGAAAATAGCATACCAATGTCGGATGTCTTTCTGTATGCAGGGCTGGGCCAGGCCAAAAACTCATTCTACAGCATACGTTTACAAATTTTCATTTCCAATTTTTCACTGCTCTCTAAAAATGTTTTTATTTTCCAGGTGGTGTGGCTCATGCTATTAATTCCAGCACTCAAGGAGCAGAAACAGGCCAATCTCTATGAGTTTGAGGCTAGCCTGATCTACAAAGTGAGTTCCAGGACAGCCAGTGCAAAGAGAAACCCTTATTGTGGAATATTAGTTGAAGATGTGTTACATTCATTTATGCTGTGGAACATTTGTTTAATGATGCAAAGATGTGTTACATTCTTTTATGTTACATTTGTTTAACTCTGTGAAGCTGTGTTACTTTGCCTGCCTAAAACACCTCATTGGTTGAATAAAGAGCTAAGTGTTCAATAGTGAGGCAGGAGGAAGTATAGGCAGGGCTGGCAGGCAGAGGGAATAAATAGGAGAGAAAAGCATAAGAGGGAGGAGAGAGAGAAGTCGAACAAAAGAGAGAGGACACCAGGGGCCAGCCACCCAGCCACCAGCCACCCAGCCACCAGCCACCCAGTCACCCAGCCACCCAGTTACCAGCCACCCAGCCACTCAGTCACCCAGCCACCAGCCACCCAGCCACCCAGCCACCCAGCCACCAGCCACCCAGCCACCAGCCACCCAGTCACCCAGCCACCCAGTTACCAGCCACCCAGCCACTCAGTCACCCAGCCACCAGCCACCCAGCCACCAGCCACCCAGTCACCCAGCCACCCAGCCACAAGCCACCCAGTCACCAGCCACCCAGCCACCCAGCCACCCAGCCACCCAGCCACCCAGCCACAAGCCACCCAGCCACCAGCCACCCAGCCACCAGCCACTCAGCCACCCACCCACCCAGCCACCCAGCCACCCAGCCTGCAACAGAGTAAGAACAAGAAATACAGAATAGAGAAAGGTAAACACCCAGAGGCAAAAAGTAGCTGGGATAATTTGTGTCAAGAAAGGCTGGCTAAGGCCAGGCATCCATAAGTAAGAATAAGTCTCCATGTGCTTATTTGAGAGCTGGGGGGTGGGCTCCCAAAAAACAAAGAGTAAAAAAACAAACCCAACCTAACAAAATAAACAACCCCCCAAACTAAAAACCCTGTCTCAAAAAAACAAAAATATATATTTTTTATATTTGTCTGATAGTCTCTGACCTTGCTAAACTTTTTTTATTAGTCCCATAAGTTACTATAGATTTTCTTTCAGTTTTTCTTCAGAGAATGTTGTCTGCAGCTGTGGACAATATAATTTCTTCTATTTCAGTTTCTATTTCTTTTCTCATCTTATTGTGTCCATTGAGCTGCAGTTGAATGGGGATGGTGAGAGTGGACATCCTTTTGTCTGTCCTGTTATCTGTCATCATTCATGTGATATCAAGGATGACTGCCCCCTTAAGGTAAATATTATTGGGTTGAGGATATTAAAAATTCTGGCTGTAATAGGATATTGTATTTTGCTACACCCCCACATGTGTATTGTGGTGTCTCCTCATTCTGAATCCAAAGTTCCTTTTGATGTCGTGTTGATTTTTTTTTTTTTATTATGTATAACGTGTTCTTCCTGCATACATGCTCTCATCCCAGAAGAGGGCACCAGGTCTCATTATAGATGGTTATGAACCACCATGTTGCTGGGACTTGAACTCAAGACCTCTGGAAGAAGAGCCAGTGCTTTTAACCTCTGAGCCATCTTTCCAGCTCAGTCATCTTGATTTTTATACCTGAAGAAATTGCTTGAAGTATTTCCGTTAGACAGGCCTGCTGGTCATGAGTTCTCCTCAAGTTCCTCTGCTTGAGACTGTCTTGTTCTCTTCATTTCTGAGGACTGTTGTATTTTTTTTGGTTTTGCTGCATACAGAACTCTGCATTGACAGTTTTCACTTAGTGCTGTAGAGACTACAAGATCCTGGTCCCTCAACAACTCTGGCTCTATACTGAACATGACATAATTTCTTCATCTGTAGGAGATTGCAGAAATTAAGACATAGGGTAGGGTATTTAATTATCTCTGTTCTTGCCCTGATGCTTTAAGAAATGGCTACTCATTTCCCGCTACTTATACAGACCTGGAGTTTGATAGATTAAAATAAATTCTGAGGTCAGGTAGGCTTGAGGTAGGCACGGCAGGGCTTTGGTTCCCTCTTCTCCTGGTCCTGTCATCATCTGGGTTGGCTAGAGATGGTTGCTAGTGGCAACTGAAGCAGGAACTTCCTTACTCTACAGATCAGTTCAGTCACATGATCACCCCTGGACCAATGACAAATGAGAAAAACAGGCACTAATTGGCTTGAACCTTGGTTCCTGGTGTCATTGCTGGTAAGCTGTTCATCTTAGTCTAAGGGACCTGTTTCCAGAACTGAGGATGAACCATCATATTCCTCCCCTGGGGAAATAGAGATCTGTTTGGCAGAACAGGAGCAGGAGAGAGGAAAATGGTGGGAGTGCATTGTGGTGGGGCTAACACTGTGTGGTCACATGGCTTCCTTCTCCTTGGGCCTCCAGAAGACTATCCTAGCGAGGCTGGAGTATGGCCAGTGGGAAGCAGAAAGTTCTGAACTCTGGCCTTGTCTTTCCAAACTTCTCATGTACGTCTCCAGCACTCTCTCTTCTAATCTGGAGGATCTTCCAGGCTGCATTGGACAGTGATGGAAGCCAGAGATAAGCTTGCATGGTGTCAATCCACTGGGCTTTGAGAGTCTGTTCCTGTAGCACACCGTACTCTGCGTTAGCAGAGGGTGGCCAGATTTCTCAACATGTGGTCCTCAAGGCAGCAACATGGGAGGCCTTGCCTGGGACCTTGTTAGGCGCACATTCTTGTTTCTTTCAGCCTGTTAAACAGCATCTCTGGTAGCCAGGCTCTCTGAGCTTTAACAAGTCCCCCGAGAGCCACTGACTTAGGAAATCGCCAGTCCGGGAATCAGATCTCTCTCTGCTGCTGTGTGGGAGAAGCTGTTTCTGCATCCCTCTCCTGGTTGTGATGAGACACTGGGTGCCACTGTGATGACATTTTTGTGATGCAGGTACTCTGCCTGTCCAGGTGTGATGCCCTTCCTTCCCTCCTTCTCAAAACAGCGGCTGCAGTGGTCCAAGGTCCAACTGCTGGATCTTTGCTGGTTCTTACTCACCTCCCAGAAAGCTACAAGCTCAAAGTCCACTCCTGCTTCTTACAGCAACTTGCTGTGTGAGCACCACAGACTCACCCCTTCCTTCTCCACAAAAATTATAACTAAAAATGTGTGGATCCACCTTGAAGTGATATAATCCCAGTCCACAGAGAAGAAACTAATGTTCTTCATTGTCCTGGGCAGCCTTTTGAAAGACAAGAGAATGTTTTATTAGGTTGTGTTTGGAAGGCTTTAGAATGAATAGAGGACATTTTAAAATTATACTTGGAGGCCACAAGTTTCCTGAGACTCCAAGCTAGGAACAGGATTTGATCCATGGCTTTTCCCATGATTTTGACATTTTTTTTTTTGACCTTTGGTCATGCTTGGTGCATGGATGGGCATGCTGGGGATGAAATCCCATGCTTTTTACATGCTTACACTACTGAGCTAGTTGTTGTAGTAAGTTTCTGACCTGGACTTTTGGGCCTAGCCCAGAGGTTTGGACCCACTCTCAGCCCCAATGCTGCTTAGGCCCCAAATAATCACATAGATGCTTGTAGTAATTTTATGCTGATCAGCCTATGGCTCTGGCATATTGTTAACTAGCTCTTGCTCTTAAACTAACCCTCAATTCTTATTCTGTCCAGCCATGCAGCTTGGTACCTTTTCTCAGAGCAGAATAGTTATCCTCTGCATCTGTGGTATCTCTGCTCTACTCTTCCTATTCCCAAAGTTTTCCCAGTCTGGTAGCTCTACCCACACTTCCTGTCTGCCTTCGGCCAATCAGCATTTTTATTATACCAGTAGGTGGGACAATTATTTACAATGGAACAGAATACAATCCCACTATAGCTACTCTCAGCCCATTTATTTTGAATGACCCTGCTAAGGTCAGGCAGCTATAGAATCAGTTTATTTACTTTTGTAGCAAAAACATATATATTTCAAAGGTTTCCATTTTAACCTCACAACTCAGGGCCGTTAAGTAAACTCAGGATGCTGTTCAGCCATCACCATCCATTGCCAAAACCAACATCATCCTAAATTGCAATTCTTTAGTGAATGCTCCATTCTTGTTTCCCCAGCCTGGGCAATTGCCTGTCTACCTGACCAGTGTTATGCTGTTAGGCACTGTTGTCATGGAGTCATTCAGCATTTGTCTTTTATCCTGATTGGCTTATTTTATCTAGCATGGTGTCCTTAAAGTTCATCCATGCGGTGGCCCATGCCAGAATCTCCTTCTTTTTTTCTCTCAATTTTCCCTTTTTTGGGGGAAGAGGCTGCAAGTGTGTTTTACATGTGTGGGTGCAGGTGTGTGTGGGTGTGTGCAAAAGTGGGCAGGTTTGTGTGGAGGCCTGAGGTCGATGCTGGGAATCACTCCCTATAACTGTCCCACTTTATTCCACTGTTCTCTTTATTCTCTTATTGATATGCTACTCTTGCTAGTCCTCTTGTTTTGGGGATCCCGTCTCTACTTTCTGAGGCTGTAATTGCAGATGGTCCCCACACCCACCACACGGGTTCCGAGATCCACATTTGGGACCTTATTTTTCAACAACAAATATTCTAACCACTGAGCCATCTCCCCAATCCCTCCCCTTCCTTTTGAAGGTTGAGTAGAGGACAAGTGGGTTCAGAAGCTAAAGGTGCCTGAGACCAAGTCTGACAACCTGAATTCAATCCCTGGAGCCCACATGGTGGAAGCAGAGATGTCTCCTTCAAATTGTCCTCTGACCTCTCTACAGGTGTGTCATGTGCACATACACTCAACAATAATTAATAAAATGCCATACAAAGGGCTGAGTAACATTCCCTTGTCTGAACAGACAACATCTTACAGCCTTTCAATAGATAGACACTGCGATTGTTTCAGCATTTTGGTCACTGTAAACAGCACTGTTATGAAAGTACGTGTATAGATATCCTTTGATGGTCCTGCTTTACATTCCCGGAAGTGCCGTTGATAGATGATAGGGTGATTCTGTTTCATTTATTTTTCTGTTGTTTTGAGACAATGTCTTATATAGCCCAGTGTTTTCATTTTCCTGTTACTGTCATAAAACAAACAAATAAACAAACAGCCTCCCCAGAAGCCCAGGGGAGAAGGGTTTCTTTCAGTTCACAGTTTCAGGAATACAGTACCTCATGGTGAGGAAGTCGAGGCAGCAGGCATCTTGAAGCAGATGGTGACACAGGGTCCATAATCACAAGTCAGAGAAGGATGGGTATGCCCTGCTGCTAACTTCCTTTCTTCTGCTTATACAGTCTAAGATCTCAGCTAGGTGAGTGGAGCCACAGACTGTGGGGTTGGGGTTCTTACCTCAGTTCTTACCTCCCACAGTCATATCCAGAGGGGCCACCAGGTAATTTTAGAGTCCGTCAAGTGGGAAGTTCACACTAACCATCAAACCCTAGACAGTTCACATTATCAGACCCAGGCGGCATTTACTATGTAGCTGAGACTATGCAGCCTTGAACTTCTGATTTTCCTGCTTCTGCCTTTGAGGGTTGGCATTTCTGCCCTGCAACCCTGCCTGGTTATGTTTAATTTTTTAACGAACCATCATATTAACTGTCTTTTTATGACAGTTATTTCTGTGGGATCTCATGGCTTTGACTTGTATTTCCCTGATGGGCTTTTAATTTCCAGTTTTCAAGTAGACATTCTCATCTTTTCAGTTCTGGTCTTTGAGTCATTTTAGCCAATTTTTGTGTATTAGATCTTAGGCACATGTGGATTTCCTCTTATTGTTGCACAGTTTGTGGAAGGGATGATCAGTTTTCCTTGAATTCTCTGACAAAAATCAATTGTCCCTAGACTTGAGGTTTTATTCTGTGCAATTGAATCTCCTCCATGGGCCTATACTTGAAGCCTTGAGTTAATGTGCATTGCTTGGCTTTACTGTGGGTTTGTCTGTTTGGGATCACCTGAATTTCTATGTGAATTTTAGCATTGTTGGGGTTGTTCTATGCTCAAGGCCCTACTCGTTTCCCTTGGGGGAAGGGCAATAAGACAACAACACCGTCTCTGGAGACTAGTTGAAACAAGCAAGTCCAATTTTATTGAGGTAGGGGTAAACCTGAAATACCCTCTTCCCTGCTATGGGGAAGGGCTTTGATCTGCTGGCATCTGTGGCTGTGATGTGGCATCCAGGTCATCTCACATCAGGACTCTGACCTTGTTGCCAAGGCTCCAGGCAGACCCCAGCTTGGTTTATGAGGAAGTGCTAGGAGTACATGTTTTAAGGCACTAGTTATAAACAGTTTTAATTGGCTGAGTCCAGACTGGCCCCTGGTCTTTAGAAGCCTCTGGGGCCTGTACAACCCATATAGCATCAACCTTCTGGTTTCTGAATGGAAGTCAGCTTGCATTTTGACAGGGATTGCACAAAATCTGCAGATCAATTCAGGAGACTGATGGTTACCTTGAGTATAGAGACCTTAAGGTAATTCCCCAGGAGCCCCAGAGGTGATATCTGAGCTAAGCACAGGCACCATAGAAGTTAATTAGAAGAAGGGTAGGGGAAGGGCTCTATAGTCCCAGTGCATATGCTTCTAAGAGGGTCTGGGATGAGTGAGAGAGTGTAGGGCTGAGAGGGAAGGGTTGTAGAGCTGTAGGGAGAGGAAGGAGAGAGGAGGAGAGAGATGGGGAGCAGAAGCAGAGATGAAGGGCAATGAGGGGAGAGTAGTCATTTCCCCGGTCTCTGGAGTAGAAATCCATTTATGATTTTGTCCCCATGTGTCCCTACTCTGTTAGAGGAGGCCAGGACATTGCAGGCATACAGGCATATCCTTATGTCTTCTAAGTCTTCTAAGCACATTCACTTTTCTCCAGATAACAGTGATGGGAATGGTTGCCATGGATACCTTTAGGGCAGGATCCAGGTAGTCCCCACTGTGTTTGCTGGTGTGGAGGCGCAGGGGCCCTAACTCAGCCTCCATTTGTGGAATTCTAGACTTCCAAACCGGCCCAGTTTAGGAAGAGGACATGGGGTTCTGCTGTCCGTTAGCATGAGAGCCTCATGCTAAGTGATCACCTCTTTTTTCCCCCCCTCCCCCGAGTAGCTCACTCTTGTCTGTGCTGTCTTCAGATGTTCTGTGCCGTTGAGCTGTTTTCTGAGTCATAACTCTGTGGCAGCATTCCAAGTGCAATAATCTCCACCTGGCTTCTGGCAATGTTTTCCACCACCTGGCCGCCATTGTTCTGAAGTCCAGTCATCCGGACTGTTAACAGCCCTGACTCTCAGCCGTCCGGGCTACATGGAAGATCTATTGCAGTTTTGTTTTGTGGGTTTTGCCATGGAGCCTTGTGTGGCCTCGAATTCCTAGCATCATGTGGCTCGCCTGTCTCAGCTTCCTATGTAGCTAGTGTCTGCTACCATGGCTAGGTTTTCCTGCCTTAACATTCAAACTGAAAGATATTTTCCCTGGGTTTTGCTATAGTACCAGCTCCCTTGGGTCCTGTACTTGCCGAGTGCAGATCTTCAGACCTGTCAGCTTCCAAAGTACTGTAAGCCAGTTCTGGTCTGTGTATTTTGTTACTTCTTTTTCTCTGCAGACTCTGACACACATCATCTTCCTTGAGAACTAAAAAAGTAGTGATTTTGCTTGCATATGTATACATGGTACATATGCATGTAAATATATACATGTTCTCATATGTGCATATGTGCATTAATGTGCATAAACATGGAGGGCATAGGTTGACATTGGCTGTCTTCCTCATTTACCCTCCACTGTATATTTTAAGGCAGGATCTCTCACTTGAACCCAGAGCTTGTATGGTCTAACTAGCCAGCTTGCTCCAATGACCCTGTCTCTATCTCCCAAGTATTGGGGTTACAGGTAGGTCACAACACCTGCCTGGAATTTATGGAAATGCTGGACACCACTGAGCCATTTTCCCAGACTGCCTTTGACTGTTCTCATTTTCTCTGCAGACTTCATTGGCAATGACAAGTTAGCGTGAGCCATTGTTCCTCTGTGCTTTCGAGAATAAACATGCCACGGGCTTCGATCCATTCCTGGGTGTTCTTTCCAGAGTGTTAATTCTTATTTCTTGGGAGTGTGCTTAGAAGTTATTAAACTCTCTAGAATTCTGTCTTGTTTATTTATTTATTGTCCCCAGGCCTGCTAGCCAGATGTCCTTAGCATCCCATTCTGCTTGTATCTGAGTATGGGCACATGCTGTCCATCTTTTCTCACCACACCCATCTAGATGTGGGCTTTATGGCCAGGAGAGCAGAAGGATCAGATCCTGAGGGACAGTTTTTGTCCTGTTGGGGGAGAAGTCACTCCATTCTTGTCAAGCAAGGGCTGGGGAGCTGCTGCTGGCTCAGAGCTTCTCAGGCAGAAAGATACTCCAGACCAGATGGCCCCAGCTCAAGTGTCAGGCCTTATTTATTTATTTTTTTTCTAGGCAGGGCCCAGCCCTGGCATATGGATCTGCCTTGATTAGATACTTCATGTTCTCTGGAGAATGGCCATTCTAAGTATGAAGTTCAGGATCCCACTGGTCCCTCTGTCCACTTGCCCTTGATGATGATAACCTTTCCGTGTGTTCTGGGTGGGAAGGTCCTTTGCCTTTCACAGGCAGCTGTCAGTGTCAGTTTTTATCCAGATGCTTCTCTCTCTCTCTCTCCTCCCTCTTTCTTGTAGTTAACAATGTTCTTTGGTTTTGTTTAGAGATAGCGTCATACTCTGTTGCCCAGGTTGGCCTTAAGCTCCTGGACACAAGCTATTCTTCTGCTTCAGCCTCTGGAGTAGCTGAATAGCAGGTGATAATAGTAACGTATTATTCAGTAAGCATCTGCAGCCGGTTGGTTGTGGCTTGTCTGACACACATTGATCTCAGGCATCTGAGGGTAGAGATAGGCCATTGCAGATATCCTTCAGGGTCCTCAACATGAGTGAATACTCTATGTGAGAAATGTCTTTCTTCATGAGAGAAGGGAGGAAGAAGTGTTGAGACAGAGGACACAGGAAACAACACCAAACAAAGGTGGACTCACTCAGGAGCCATGAGGAGAGAGGCTAGGAGGAGATTCTGCCTCAGTGTTCCTGAAAGAGCAGGCGGGGTGGTACCTTGACTTTGGACTCTGGTCTATGGAACATTTTCCTGCTCTTATAAGCTGCCAAGTTTGTGGTAATTTATTATGGCAGTCAGGAAACTAATCCCCATCTAACTGTATTGTCTCTATGGCAACGGCTTGCCTGCACATGTCCTATGCCTTGTATGGCACGCCAGCTAGTGCATCCCTTCTACACATATACCCACATCCCCAGAGGTGGGCATATAACACTTAAGTCAGGGTCACCTCATGCTTGGGTCTATCTGTCCTCACCTTCTGGTTATTTACCTGAATTCAAGCCCCCCCCTTCAATCCAAGACCCCCTCTATTGCCTGCTTTATTAGACTTCTCTGGAGATTAACTGTCACCAATAAGGCTCTCTGAACAGCTGCTGAGATGGAGTTGACTATGTGGGGTATTGATCAACAGAGGAGGGGGAGGGCTGGGAAGAGAGATGTTGAACTACGATGCACACAACACAGGCCCTTGGCTGGTGCTTGCAGAGTGTGTTGCAATGGCTGATGCAGGCTGGCCCTCAGTGCCTTAGTTCTGTCTTCTGTGACAGTTTGCCTCTAAGCAGAGGAGCTGGCAGCAGGGACTGCCATCCCTTTAAGAGACATCTGGGCAGCTCGTCTCCATGTTCACTACAGCATGGAGGTTAATGGAAAGGCCCTCACACAACAAATGAGGGAATGGGGGGCAGAGGCCAACAGCCCTTTCAAAGCAGGTTTCTGAGAAGGGAAGAACCTGAAAGCGTCTGTGTTAATTTCCCAGGAATTTTCCACAGCTTCATCTCACTGGTTCTTTTTAAAAATGTTTACAATATGTGTGTGGGTGTTTACCTGCGTGTATGTCTGTGCTCTGTGCACCATGGGCAGGCAGTGTCATCAGAGGTCAGAAGAGGGCATCAGATCCTCTGCAACTGGGGTTACAGACAGAGGTGAGTTGCCATGTGGCTGTTCTGGAAGAGCAGTAAGTGCTCTTAACCAATTAGCCACCTCTCCAGCCCTCATGGTTTTCTTACATTGACTTTCACTGGTGTGTGTGTGTGTGTGTGTGTGTGTGTGTGTGTGTGTGTGTGTGTGTGTGTGTGTGTGCAGTTGCTCGCTTGCTGAGCATCGAACTTGGGGCCTCCCAGTTGCTAGGCAAGTGCTCTACCACCAATCTATACTGTTCCCCTCAGTAGCCAGAGTTTTAACTAGGTCTGTGTGACGTTATAACCCTCCAGGAAGTCAGCATCTTTGTTACTTTTCCACCTAATAGAAACAACTGAGAGGGGGAGATCTTCATTTTGGTTCCCAGATTCAGACACCCCAATTCCTATGCTTGGCCCCATAAACTTAGGCAGAACACCATGGCAGCAGATGTATGGGTAGAAGATTTTCCTCACTTAATGGAAGACAGGAAGCAGAGAGAGGGAGATGGGAAGAAGCTAGGGAAATGATACCCGAAGGACCAGATTCCAGTGAACTAGTTCCTCCAGCCAGGCCCGCCTCTTAAAGTGCTCAGACTCCCCCCCCCCCAACTCCCCACCTCCACCAAAATGTTCAGGGGCTGGGGACTATGAGATATTTTACATTGAAACCCTAGCAGCCATAAAGGGGTAGCGGTTCTAATGTCTAGCCGGTGATTTATAAAGAAGAGCATCATGCATTAGTAAGACCTGCACTCTTATGTAATGGAGAGCAGTATGCCTTTCTAGTCTTTATTTAGAACAACATGACTGCAGGAAAACCCTGAATCTGAGGCTTCACATGATAGGTTTTCAGGAAGTCCCTCAGGTTTCACTCCTCCATGAGTGACATGGTGTGCCTCACATAGCAGAAAAACAAGATTAGCTTTTTCTTGTGGGGGGGGGGGGGGAGAAATATGGCTTTACAACACGGACAGTTTTCTCTTTCCTTTGGTGGCGGTGGGGTTTCCAGTCAGGGTTTCTTTGTGTAACAGCCCTGGCTGCCCTGGAACTTATTCTGTAGACCAGGCTGGCCTTGAACTCACAGATATCCACCTGCCTCTGCTTCTGAGTGCTAAGATTAAAGGCGTGTGCCACCATCTCCTAGAAAACTGATAAGAGAATTCTGATGCTGAAGTAAAAAAAAAAAAAAAACCCAAACCCCTAACATTATTAAAGATAATATTATTTGGATTATTAAAAATCTTATTTTTCTGTTGTGGTGATCAAATATCCTGATGGAACCAACTTGAGGGAAAAGAGGCTTTTGTTTGTTTGTTTTTTTTGACTCTCCATTGTATGTTGCAGTCCGTATGGCAGGAAGTCACAGCAACAGGAGCTGGACATAGTTGGTGACTTTACATCCATAGTCTGGAGGCAGAGCATAATCAATGTGATTGTCTAACGAGCCCTCTCCACTTTAGAGTCCAGGATTCCTACCCAGGAAAGGTCCTGCCCATAGTAAAGGTAGGTTTTTTTATCAGTTAACCCAGTCAGATAGTCCCTCACAGGCTTGACCGTCTGCCCATCTCCCAGGTGATTCTCAAGTTGACCACTAACGCTAGCCATCACATAGACTGTGTCTGTTATAAAAAACATACTTTAGCAAATAGAAGGAAACTAACCATTTAGAGTCAGTCCTTGCTGACATTTTGATGCTGAGGCCCTTGGTGTTTTTTTTTCTTTAAATGGATTTGTAACTGTTGATATATATAACATACTCACAAGATGTGTGTGTGTGTGTGTGCACATGTGTGTGTGTGCAGATATACTTGTATGTTTTGTAGCTTTGATTTTACCAATGTGGGATTGTAATGTACAGATTGGCTTTAAAAACAGCAATGTTTCCTTTCTGATTAAAAAGCAACACATGTTCGTGAAGAGATTTGGAAAATGTAGAAAACATAATTAAGAAAATCTAAGTCACGAGCAATGCTGTGTTCCATAATATTGACTGTTTTATAACCTGATTTTTTAAAAAAAGGTTAAGGCTAGGAGGGAGCCTTTGAATTGGATTTAGGAGACTTCAGTGTTCCCTCTGGCTGTGCTGAGGATTAAACCAGGGTTTTGCATCTGCTAGGTAAATGCTCTGCCACCGAGAAACGCCCCTCCCAGGCTCAAACCTCGGAGCAGAATTCATCCAAGCTCTTCCTCCTGTCTTTCACACGAGGGAGAAAATGTCTGTCATTCTCTAAAAGCAGTTTCTCTTTAGACAGTGGACAAAGGGAAAGAAGATGTAGGCTGCTTTCTTACCAAATCTTCTATGGCCCAGAAATCATGGGAGAGAGCCTGCTTAGTGTGTAATGGTTTCAGAAATGAACCAACATAATCTTAGATGTCATTTCTGATTCCATGTAGGAGCTGGGGCGCCAATTAAACAGCGTATCTAGACTATAAGTAAATGATTTCTAGGGATGACTCAGTCTTTTCTTGGGAGAGAGAGGAGTTAATAAACCAGTCATAGGTAAGCAAACGGGAGATGGTAAGGACAATGAATAGTGTAGGCTTTTATTGGCCACACCAATGGTCATGGAGACCAAAGAGCATGTTCTTTATCTATCTACACACCTGCCCATCCATCTATCCATCCATCCATCCATCCATCCATCCCCGAAGTCAACATATATGCTCTTATTTTTATTTTTAATTTAATTTAATTTTATTTTTTGGAGCTGAGGACTGAACCCAGAGCCTCATACTTGCTGGACAGACACTCTACCACGGAATTAAATCTCAAACCCCTATTTTCATTTTAACTATTTATTTATTATTTTCAGTTAAGGGCTCAATGCAATGTGGCCTTGACCTCAGTATGCTGCTGAGGCCCCTGATACTTTTGCCTCCGCCTCCTGTGTGCTGGCCTTATAAGCAAATATCACCATGCCCAGATTTATTTTATTTTATTTTATTTTTTAGAATATATTAGTCTTTCTAATTTTTTTTAATGTGCATGAGTGTTTGTTTATATGTATGTATGTGTACCTCATGAGTGCCTGGTGCCTATAGAGATCAGAAGGTTGGATCCTCTGGAACTGGAATCGCAAGTGCCTATTAGCTGCCATGTGGGTCCTCTGCAAAAGTAGCTGGTGTTTAAACCATTGAACCATCTCTCCAGCCTGTCTTATTATTTATTTATTCACTTTTTGAGAGAGTATCATGTAGCCCAAGCTGGCTATGCTCTAATATATAATAACTATGTTCTGTCTCACAAGAGTGAAGAAGACATAGTCTTCTTGCTCTTCAGGGTGGTGTGAGATTACTGCCTACGTCATTGTCTCTTGCGAGCTGTACAATAACATGTCTGTGCAGCTGTGCCGTGGTTGAAGGAGGTAACAGATAAATAGGTAGCTTGGCACAGCACTGATGTTAAAAATGGGAAGAGAGTGTGGGGCACAGAACAGGGCTTAGTTATTCAGGCACTGAGCATGAAGGTGAACTTTGAACGACTTGCCCTGGAGGAAATTGTCTCTAAGTTAAGTCTTGTGGATGAAGAAGAATTAGTTAGGGGAAGGAGTCTGTGACAGAGTTCCAAGCAGGGGAATCAGCATTTTAAATGCTCAGAGAGATCTTGGTTTCTTCAGAGATTTGTGGAGGGTCATGTGGTTGGGAGGAGGAGGGAGGGCAGGAGGAGGGAGGGCAGGAGGAGGGAGGGCAGTAGAGAACTGTGGAAGATAAGTATAAAGATGATGTATCTCAAGGGTCTGCAGAAAAAGAAGCATGACTTTCACCCTGAGGCTGGCAAGGACAAACTATCTAGTCTTAAAGGAAGATGTAACATGGTCAGATCCCCTGGCTACTGCAAAAACCAGACAGGAAACAAATGGCTTAGTCTGGAGGCTGGGCAGTAACTCAAGAGCAAGGTTAAGGTGGTCCAGAACAATGTCTTAGGAGTGGGTTGGGAAAGGCAATCGCTCAGAGGATGCCGGTTTGATATGTTCCGGATGCCATGTGGACACAGAGACAGTGCATAGAGCTCTGATCCTGGATATAGGTGTCTTTATACACCTTGTGGGGTATGAGGTGGGAAAGACCCGGGCAAAAACTCCAGGAAATACTAGCACTTAAGGGACCATGGTAATGTATTATATACTTAATAAAATCAGTCTGGAATATCAGCGAGAGGAAACAAACCACAGTCAATTCTCACCCAGCAACTTCACAGGCTGAACAGGGGAAATGCTGTCTTCACAGGTTCTCAGCCTGACTGGTCACTTCTACAGAATCCTCAATTTCTGCCTTTTCCTGCCATATATATCTTTCCTTGATCAGCTGTTTTACTTCCGGGTTCAACTCTGTATCATAATCCTAGAGTTAGGATTAAAGGTGTGAGCTACTACTGCTTGGCTGTTAGGCCTTGAACTCACAGTAATCCAGAAAGATCTCTGTCTCCTGAGTGATGGGATTAATGGCCTGGGTCACCATCTCTGACCTTCATGACTTGACTGTGGGTAATTCTATCTTCTGATATTACAGACTGATTTTATTAAGTATACAATATATCATCCCAAGGGACAGTAAGAGATTAGGTGTGGAAAACCAATGAGGGGAGCTACACCAAATCCAAATCCTCTTCTTTTCCTATGGCTTCCATGGTTGTCAAATTGGACCATGGCCAACGTGAAGGGTCAGGTAGGTCCACAAATGCTTCCACTATACAGCTCTGCATTTCTAGCTACTGGTAAATAGAGGGATTGTTGGGTGGGTTTTTGGTCAACTTCAAGCTGAAATTATCCAACAAGAGGGAACCTTAATGGAGAGAATACCTCCATCAGATTGGCCTGCAGGCAAGCCTGGGGGGGGCATTGTCTTAATTGATGATTAATATGAAAGGGTCCATCCCACTGTGGATAGGGCTGTTCTGGGCAGATAGTCTGGAGCTGAATAAGAAAGCAAACTGGGCAAACCACGGGGAGAAAACTCATAATCAGCATTTCTCAGTGGTCTCTGTTTCAGTTTCTGCCTCAACTTCTTTTTATGATAAACTACAACTATAAGCTGAAATAAACCCTTTCCTTCTCAGGTTGCTTTTGGTTATGGTGTTTATCACATCAATAGAAACCTGTTGGAACAATGGCTCAATGATTAAGAGCACTGGATATTCTTCCAGAGGACCCAAGTTCAATTCCCAACACCCATGTGGCAGCTCAAAACTGTCTGCAACTCCTCCTCCAGGGGATCTGACATCCTCACACAGATATACATATGGGTTAAACACCAATGTACATAAAATATAGATAAATAAATAAAAACAAATAAATTATAAAAAGAAACCTAACTAGTACAGAAGCTCATCAGTGAGCATTTAATAAAGGGAGGATCTAATAAATGAACTTAAGAGTATATATAAGACTTTACAAACAATGTAACTGTTCAGACACTACATCTCAAAATACATTGTTTAATACAATACCGTCACCCTAGTGACTATGTATCTCCTGTAGGAAAGAACTCTTAAGAATACAAGGGAACTGGAGAGATGGCTCAGAGGTAAAAAGAACATGTTCTGCTCTTATAAGACCTGAATTCAATCCCCAGGCACCTCACAATTGCTTGTACCTTCAGTTCAGGAAATTCAATGCATACCCACCCACAGATACATATACATTCATGGAATTAAAATAAGTCTGGAAAAAGAAAAAAAGGAGTATAAGCAAGAGCAAGTAGAATATAGGAAAAGCTTTATAAACCCCACTGTGAAGAAGCAAAAAGTGTACAAAAAGGGGGTCGGGGAGCAGAAAAACATAAGAGCCAGAGGATGGGAAGGGTGCTGGGAAATGTTGTCTTCTGGACATAACAGGGCTGTTGCACTCTTGGACTCACTGTAGACATGATTCCCTGCACAAGACCAAGCCAATCAACATCCCAGCATGGATGGGAGAAGGGTTTAGGAGGCTCCAAGCCTAGCTTGGGTTGACTATAATCAAGATACATTGTATAAATGTATGAAATTGTTAAAGAATAAAATTGAAAAGTCTTTTAAAAGAACACGCCCATGGCCTGTGGGAATGACATACATTGATATTCTTTAATCTTCTGTGTAAACATGTCTGAGTCCTAGCATTGGGGAAAAAAATACCTGTATCATTCAAAAGCAATCAATAAATGAAGGAAAATATAAACTATGATACACAAAGGCTTAACTTCTTTAGTATGTAAGCAGCCCTTAGAAAATTAATCAATTTATCAAAAGCACATGTTTATATATTAACATATACACTGTATGCACGCACGCACGCGCGCGCGTACACACACACACACACACACACACACATACACACACACACACACACACACACACACACACACACGTCTTAGAGACAGGATTTCTTTGTGTTTCCCTGGATGTCCTGGAACTCTCTCTGTAGACTAGGCTGGCCTTGAACTGAGAGATTCACCTTCCTCTGCCTCCAAGTACTGGGATTAAAGGCATGTGCCACCAGGCCAACCCAAAATATTTTTAAAGATTTATGTATATAGTATTCTGCCTGCATGTATGCCTGCAGGTCAGAAGGGGGCACCATATCTCATTATAGTTGGCTATAAGCCACCATGTGGTTGCTGGGAATTAAACTCAAGGGCCTTTGGAAAAGCAAGCAATGTTTTTCTGAGCCATCTCTCCAGCCTCCAAAACACTTTTTTAAAATGAAAATAAGCAGAAGTCATGAAGACAGGTCTATGGAGACAAGAAAATATTCCCAAATATTACAAGTTCTGGCTTATAAAACACCCACTTTAAAATTTGGTAAGATTTGTCACCTAGCCAGATTGGCAATGCATTTTCAAGGCTTTGACAATATACATACCCTTTGACCCAGACATTCTATTTCTCGAGGCTTGCATTAAGGAAATAATCAGAGATGTATAAGAAATATATAACTGAGAAAATATCCATTGTGGCATAATTTTAATAGCAACACAATTGGACACAAGAAACTTGGACACAGAATTGCAGCAAGAGGTCTATTAAATTTTTTTGTTTTTTTCTATGTTCTACCTTCTACAGTAACAATAAATAGCCTCTGTAATTCAGAAAACAAATAAAGGCTGTCTTTTGGAAAGGGGAGAGGAATCTCCTTAACTACAAATACTCTTTTGGAGGGCTGCCACTGCTCAAAATTTTCCAGAGCTTTCTCCTCAGAATTCCTCAGACTGAGTTTCTAAAGCACACAGGAAATTGGGCTCATTATTCTGAAGTCATCCGTTTCATTTTACATAAATACAGCTGTGATTCAGGTCCATCGCCCACCTTATTCATCTGCCTCTATACCAAAATGACTTCAGGGTCTTTGGGGGGGGGGAAGCACTCTCTCAAAGAATGAAAATCTCCCTTTGCTGCAGAACGGAGGGAGAAGACTGTCTAGTTTTAGGCATACATATAGCTCAGCAGTGCTCAGCAATAAATAGTAGTGGTTGTTATTCTCATTTGCTTATTTGGTTTTATTTATTTCTGTATTTCTGTAGTTGACTAGGAAGCCAGATTGCTGGGGCCAGATGGGTGATTTCTCCAGCCAATGATTTTGTAAAATACTAACTCCTTCCATCAGTTATTCTGGGTGGACGCTCTAACTCCCACCTTAAAATATCAAGCTTCCAGGGCCCCAAGAAGCAAAGGAATACTTCCAGTGAAATGCCTTAGCAACATCTACAGGCTGTGGAAATGGACACCCACTTATCCCTTAAATTATGATGTTTAAGATAAAAAAAAAAAAAAAGAAAGAAAAGAAAACCCAAACCCAAAAAAACCCAAAAACCCTTGAGTGTGGGGCTGAGCATTGGTCTGCCCTCCACCGCCCTCTAGGGGTCAGGAGGGGAAATGTATCTCCTGCTTGGTAGTACCTTTTGGAGAAGGCTGTGCATGGCAAAGGGTCACCTAGAGGGGGGAGCTAGAATTTGCCTTACCCACTAGTCTGTGTGGTGATGATGCAAACTTGGCAGCAGACCCCTGCGGCACTGCTTGCTCTAGAGCAAATTCATTACCTTAAGTAAGCCATTTTCCCTCTCCAAGTTTTATCATCTGCAAAGTGGGGTCAGCTTGATGGCTATTTCATGGAATTGTTGCGTAACAAACCAAGATAGCAAAAATTACCACCAAAAATAACACCAGGAACATTGCAGGTGCCCACATATGGTACCTCCACTAAAAGACGCCAAGCATACGATTAGGCTGTATTCTAGAAGGTTTTAAAGAGAGCGGAAATAAACTAGATGGAAGAGAACTCTCTTGGTCTTTTTTTTCCTTTGGCACTTGAGGTTTGGTTTGCTTTGCCTTCCTTCCCTGAACCCCACGGCTAGGATGACTTTATCAGATCAGGCAGAGCAGAAAGGAGAGGTTAGTTTGAGCCGAGCCCAGAACATCACTCTTCACTATCAAAACAAGACAAAGCTGAGAACACCAAACAGTTTTCTTTTTCGTATGCAGTCTGATTAGGGATATGGATGAGCATGTTGAATCTGGGGCCCCACTGAAGAATGGGCACTGTGATCAATTAGTAATGCCTTCTTTGGTTTTGAAACAGGTTATCGGTGGCACATAGCATTGTAAATTTGCTTTCTACATTTTGGTAAAAGGGCTATTTGTTTGTGGTCTGTGGACCAGCGCTGGTTTGTAACTGGCCTTGCACAAGATAAGAATTGAAATCAGATGTTCTTAGAAAAATTTAGAGCACGCTGACAGTAAATTTCCAGCTATTTAATCTAATGAAATATTGGAGCTTTTATTTCATGTCTTTAAATTTTCCTCTTAGTAATTTTTTATTGTATTTTATGAAAGTATTTCGTTCATGACAGCTTGGGGAAATTGTCCTTCACTGGGGACATTAAGGAGTATTCACTGAGACCTTCAGTGAGAAGGGCAAGAAGAGTCCTTTTTGGTTGTCCAGGGCCACCAAAGCTGACTAGCATTGGGGACAACAAAGTCCCAAGAGACAGGTACTGTTTGGATGGCTGCATATCTCCCCAGAAAATATCCACATTTAGTGACTTGGGTGGTGGCAGAATTTAGGGGCCCTGGCCAAGTGACTGTTTTTGTCTCAGGAAATGGTCAAGAAAATGAATATTCTCCTTTTTTTTTTTTTTTTGCCTTTTTTTCACCCCAAAGGTTGGTTGCTTTGGACAAAGTGAGACAGCACAACAAATAAGATGTAAGTTTTTACAAAAACAGAATGGGTCAACAGCTGCCCTTGGAGATGAGAAGTGAAGGCACATGCCTACATCTGTGTTCACAGCATCCAGAGGCAGGTTTCGAGATACAGCAAATGGTGGCTGGTGTGGCTGCTCCCTTCCGTCTCCACTGTGGACTCTCAGAGGTAAGGGTACTTGTGCTTCAGCCATTCAATTACACTGTAGATTTGCAGAAATTGGTTTTTCTAGCAGTCAGAGCAGCTGAGGGCTTGACAATTCCCGGTAAATTATTTATATTGAAGCCATAAAAAAGAAGCCATGGGAGGGAAATTCAGAAAAAAGCTGATGTTTTAGCAGAAAATCTTACCAGTGTAGGCAGACAATGCATAAGAGGGATGGGTGGGTGGCTGACAGCCCTGCCCTTCACCTGGGAGCTCTTTATATTCCAACCAGAAGCCAGAACATTGTCGCAGATGAGAGACTGCACAGTTTCTTCCAGAAGCTTTGTCCTCAGGCAGAATTATCTGAGACAGTATCGGTAGAGGCCACAGACTGGAGCAATCCAGGCCTGGGATAGAGTCAATAGGTTTCAAATCTTGGATACAGGGCTGGGATACAGCTCAGAGCAGAGCACTTACCTAGTGTGCATGAGGCCCTGAGTACAATCCCCTGTATGGCTACCAGAAGGACAATCAATCCTGGGTCTATTGGTTGTAAGGTGCCTTACTTTCTGGTTCACAGTTTTCTTCATCAATCACAAAGTGATAGTAGTAAAACCTTATTCAAAATGCCACAGGAGGGAAGGCTCACTTTGGCTCATGGCTAGTGTGCAGTCAGTTGGGGCCTGTGGGGAAGCTGTGCAGTGGGTAAGTCACCTGACAGCATCTGTGTATCAAAGAGAGAAGTGTGAGCCAGGGTCCCAGTATCTGTCTTAAGAGCATCTGCTAGTGACCTGCCTTCTAACCACCTCATCCCTCCTAAAGATTTCACTGCCTCTGGGTAGCATCATGAGTTTGTCACTAAACCTTTATCATGTAGGACTTTGGGAGACATTCAAGGTCCGGGTCATATTTAAAGCTGTGGGTACATTCTTGTCTGTTAAAAACTAGAATTACAAGAGTGCAGAGATTGCGCATTAGGTCGGGAAGTTGCCATACATATACCCATCGAAGGACTTCTGTCCAGAGCACTGAAATCATGTCTGTAAATAAATAAGAGAAAGGCACAAAACTTGATGAAGAAAAGAAGAGGATGAGGAAGAGGAGGTGACTTAAATAGGAACCTTATCAAAAAGATGTCCAAATGGACAAGCACTTTGAGAAGGCATTCTTCACTAGTTCTGGTAGGGTTGAATTTAAAAGAAGTCTGAGCACTAGGGTGCAGCCCAGCGGTCCAGCACTTGTCCAGCTGGGGGAAACTTGGCTGTGATGCCCCGCACTGCAAACAAACAAAACCGAGTCTGAATCAAGAACTGACGCCGCTACACACCTGCACAAACAGACCGGTGTCGACACGGACACACGGCAGCTGGACCTCTCTCTTCTTCTTGTGTTTTTCCTTCCTCTTAAGCCTTCTTTTTGCCTTTCCCCACACTGTTAGGAATCAAACCCAGGACCTTGTACATACCACTGTTGAGCTACAGTCCCAATCCTGGAACGGAAAAGAATTCAGTCGTGTTCACTAAGACAGAACATACACGTTACATCCTAGGCCAGAACATACACGTTACATCCTAGGCCTGTGCCCATCAGAAAAAAATCCCGCAAGTATTCAGGAAAGCACAAATGCAGGGACAATCACACCAGTGCTGTCTGACATGATCACAAGGAAATATTGTGATCTACAATATTTACAATATTGTGATCAACAAACATCTACTGGAGCAGAGTGCAAAATTGTGAGCTGTGGATCTAGATGGAATGCCAAACAGGAAAAGGAAGGCGTTGTTGTTACCATCTGAAATACTATAACTGGCTTCAAAGAAGAAACCAAGAGGGTTTAGTGAGAACTGGCTTGATGCTTTATTTTGGTGCTAGAGGTCACACACGGGCTTTTTGCATGCCAGGGGCTAGGTCAGTGTTTTCCGACTGAGCCACAACTGAGGGTTTGCTTGTAAACTTGCTAGCTAGCTAGATCCCAAACCCAAACGGTTGGATGCAAGCCAACAGATGAGCTTAGACTCTACTACTGAATCCACTCATCCCTAGTTTACCGGCTAGCTCTAAACCTAAGGGAAGAGGTTTTCTCATTCACTTGCAAAGATTTAAAAAAAAAAAAAGATAAAGGAAATTAAAACTTGTGTTTCCTGGGTTCACTAACTTGTTGGCTGTCTGAAAGCCTGACTTCAGTCTGCTTCCAGCTCGGCGCTTGCTATAACTCCCACCCAGACAACCTGCGGGGTTGGCCATCAAAGGGCAGAGTCAGGACTGGAGGTGATGTCAGGTCTTTGTTGGCTGATGCTCTGGAAAGATCTCATCTTGTCTTCCTTGTGGCACCAGCCTTTTTTCTCATTGTTGAAATAGACCTTTTGTCTTCCCCGATGGGCTTTCCAGCTTCTGAGCTCAGCTGGGGAGTGCGGGGAGATGAAGACCAGACCATGCTGGAGTTACCTTGGTGGAGGTCATGGAGCCATGAAGTGCCCTGGGGTGGAGGCATAAAATAAGAACTAGCAACAATGCTGCTCTTGAGAACAAAAACCTGCCATCTGGCTCAAAATGTCATTGGTCTTTTTTTTTTTTTTAACATAGGAAATGAAATGGTTGTGCTTGTGGCCACTTCAGCGTGACTCTTTCAAACAGACGGTTTGTTCCTGAAGATGCCCGGGGCAAATTCAAACAGCAGAACGCTCTGATGCTAAACCAAAGGCAGTTGTTCAGAACAGCCTCCCCTTCTCAGGTACAGGCACCCTTCAAAGCTTTGGATGTTCATTAGGTTGTAGCCCAGGCCTTCCAGCCATCTGTAAGCGGGTCCCTTTCATGGTTGGATGTGGGTAACAAGGGTCCGCGGCTCTCTGCTTCTCCTAGACTCAGCAGGGGGAAATTATCATGCTCCACAGTTAGAAAAAGAATTTGTCTTTTTCAGTTTAAAGGCCAAAGCAGGCAATGATGTATAGGCTCAGCTATACAAGAGAAGCAAAATAGAAAATGTTGAAAGTCAGCACCGAGTCCAAATCGCTGCTGCGCCGCTGACCAGCGGTGTGATCTTGGGCCCTCCCCTGTGAACTTGAATGCCCTTCTATTCAGAAGACCCATTGGATCCACTCTGGAGGGTCTTGATGAGGATTAAATGACACGATACTTGGAAATCACTTAGTGCTGCGCCTCCACAGGCTGCACCTCAGACAAAAGAGTTGCTGTGGTGGCTAATGTTGACCACTGCCTTGATGGATTCTTGAATCTCCTAAGCGACAGAGCTCTGAGGGGGTCTGTGAGGGAGCTTCTAGGATGGGTTTCATTGAGGAAGACTCACCTTAAATGTGGGCAGTGCCGTTCTGTGGGCTGGGGCCCTGGATTGAGCAGGGCACAAACATTTATCCCTCTGTTCTTCACTGTGGGTGCCGTGTGCCAGCCTCATGTTCTTCTCATTGCGACTCTACTCCAAACTGTGAGCCAACGTGGACCCTCCCTTCCTGGAATTGCTGCTGCCAGGCGTTCTAGCATACAATTAAGAAAATAACTAATAAAATTGCTTTACCCTATCATATGTTATTCCACTGAGCTGCATCCCAGCCTTGGGTGTAGCTTTTATTGGCAACATGAGGTCTCTCTCATGGATACTGAAATCGCATTCAATCTTTGTGCCCCCCCCCCCACCATTTTGAGTCTTTCAGATGAAGTCTGTGGCTGGGATGCTTGTCTGCTTCCAGATGCTCCCATTAACCAAGCCACAGACCTGTATTTTTTGCAGACATTTCACCAGGATGATAGGCCAGAAATTGAGTTAGGGGCTGCTACAGCACTCCCAGAGCTGTCCAATTGTCTCCTCTTGTTTCAAAACCAGGGCGGTCTGGCCTTTTCTCCATCTGTAGGGAAAGCTGGACTCGTGGGTGTGAGGTAAGCTTATGCCCTTTGGAGATGTGCCAGTGGGAGAGGAGGTGGCATACACCCACTATTGTCTGCTTTTGTCTAACTGCAGCTGGGAGGAAGAGCCAGCTTCTCTCCCAGGACACACTGCTTGTCCCAGTGGCCTGACCCACCTCCTGCTCAAATTTCAGATCCTGGCCTGACTCTGGCTTTCAAAATCTGATGAGATTGGATCTTTGGAGGATGGGGGCTAGGGCCATAGACAACAGGTGCAGATGAAACCCCTGGTTTTCTGTTGTTTTTCTCCATAGAGTCTCCCCGTCCCTTTTCAATAACAATACTTGGACGAATGGCATAGTTCTGCACTCTGTCTCTCAAAGATACCTGGCTCTGTGCAGCATTTCAGTTACCTTCTCATTACTGTGACCAAATAACCAAGGGAACATCTGAAGAGGAAGAAAGCCTTGCCCTGGCTTCCCATTCATCATGGCAGGAAGGCAGGGCAGCAGGAGCCCGAGGCAACTGGTCACATTTCCTCTGTAGCCAGGGAGCCCGGAGAGATGAATACTGGCTAATTTTCTCCTTCTCCTTTTTTATGTCATTAACCCATAGGATGGGGCTGTCCGCATTCAAGGGGGGAGTTAAATCTGTCTGGAAATGTTCTCACAGACAGGCCTATCAGGATGTGTGTCTCCTAGAGGATTCTAAATCTTGTCAAATTGAGAATGAAGATTGTCACAGTTCCCAACCTTCCATGGCTGTCATTAGTCTGAATGGGGCAATGATCCTAAACAAGTGGCTTCCAAAAGCACGCTTTAAGGGGACTGGAACAACGAAGATCAATCGTCACCCATGTACCTGCTTGGTTTATCCACTCAGTGTGTGTTGGGAGGTGTTGTAGGTAAGCTGCTGGGCTGGCCAGTAAGAGTGCAGCAGAGAGGCAAGCCCAGTGTGCTCCAGACTCAGGGAGGAGTCAGCTGAGACCCGAGGCTTCCAACAGTTGTTAATGACACCAGCACCTTGAGGTGTTTGCCATCTAAAAGGACAAACTGAATACTTGGAAGGTGGCGCAAGAGGAGCAAGAGTTCAAGGCTGTCCTTGCCTATCCAGCACGTTTGAAGCCACATGGCTTCATACACACACACACACACACACACACACACACACACACACACACACACACACACACACACACACACACACAGTGAAATGACAAGCTGAATTGACCGGAACAACACATATACATACAATAGCATCCCCTTATCTATAAAGCATATATTACAAGATCCCCCCCCCCCCCCCGCAGAAGTCTTGGAATATATCTGAAGCTGAAGATAGTACCCAACTCTGTATTTATTATGATTTTCCTTATGCACACCCGTGATAAATTTTAATCTGTAAATTAGGCACTGTAAGACATTAGCAATGATATTTAATGATACAGTCTTACAATTATGACAATATATTGCAGCAAACATTATTTTTAATGTGTGGATTATTTACTTCAGAAATTTTCCATTTAATATTCTCGGATCATGGTTGATGATAGAGAATTGAAACCATAAACAAGAGATTACTGCAAAGCCCACCTGAGACAGCAGCTAGAACAGAGTAGCCGAAAAGTAGTAACTAAGGACCTCTTTCATCTGTAGATCAATGCTTGCTTCCTACAGGAATAGATTTGGATGTTGCATCTTGGGATGAGAAGGGGCAGCTGGGAGAAGAGCAAGAGAAGCATGTATTAGGCAGGTGGACTCACTGGCTGACAGGAAAATCTGTGTTCAGGAACCCAGAGGTACAGGCCACCCAGGCTCTGGGCCAGTATTTTCCTTCTACAGTTTTGTCCTGGTGCACATGAGTGATCTGAAATGGTCCTGTTCCAACTCCAATCCTCTTCTACAAGTCCTTCTGAAGACCTCTTTCTCTGGCTCTATCAAGTCCTGGCATCTTGGCTGGGAGCTCAAGACCCTTTGTTGTCTCACCCTATCCATCTTGGGTGATGGAGGCACCAGCCTGCCATGTCCAAGGAGATCCAGTTTCTTCAATGTCTTCTTCCAATGAGTCTATGTTAATATTCTATCTACCATCCATCCATCCATCCATCCATCCAATTGCTTGTCTGCATGCCCATCTAACCATCTGTTCACCCATCTGTTTATCCATCCATCCATCCATCCATCATCATCTATCCATCTTATCTACCCACAAATCCACCACCCACTTACCACCCACCCACCATCCATCCATCCATCCATCCATCCATCCATCCATCCATCCATCCATCCACCCACCCACCCACCCATCTGTCCTGCTACTCACTCATCCATCCACCTACTCATCTATCCTGCCACCCACTCCTCCATCTGTCCCATATGTCCATCCCATCCACTGTTCTCCATCTACCTACCCATTCATCCATTTCTGGGGAAGAGGTTTTATTCCATTCATTATTCATTACAGAATTCAGATGTTACTTCTTCCACTACTCACTGACCAGAATTAGCTAACTCCTCATCTATGCTCCCACACGACCTCTTTTATACTCTGTTAAAGGAAGGAGGAAAGGCTGCTTGGAGACACAGAGGCACCTCCGGCAGTATTTTATCTAGGCCAGACAAGATTATGCTGCAGTGGTAGAAAATTAGCCCTGCAGTCTCAGTGTTTAAGTACAGCAAAGACCTGTTTCTTCGATGGCTATGTTAGATAAAATTCACAGGACATAAAATTCATATTCTTAAATGGTTCAATTAGATGATTTTTAGTATATTCACAGAGTTATGCAACTATCACCATACCTAATGTTAGAAAATTTCCCAGTACCATGAAGAAACTCTATACCCAGGAACACATAAATGAATGGTTTCTCCCTACAAGTCCTCTCAACCCAGCTCCTGGCAGCCATCAACCTACTTCCTGCCTCTGTCTCTTCTGGGAATTTCATAGAAACAGAGCCAGGCAATACATGACTTTTTGTGTCTGGCTCTTTTTCATTTTGTATAATTTATTGTTGTTTACTATGTAAACCTGGCTGGCCTGGCACTCACAGGGATTTGCCTGCCTCTGCTTCCTAAATGCTGGGATTAAAGGTTCCATTACTCCCAGCAAGAACAATATTTTCGATATTTATCCTTGTGGCATGGGTTAGTAGTTCTGAATATTTTTATTGCTGAATAATATTCCATTGTAGAAACATACCACAATCCATTAACCTCTTTATCAAATTCTGTGCTATTATAAAAAATTTTATTTCTTGAGTGGTAAAAGTCCTCAGGGAGCCTGACCTGATACCCCAAGTAGCCATGCTCTACGTAATAAGACTAAAGGCTGCTTCTCTCATATGTCTGCTCCCCACCCCTCACCTGCCTTTCTGCAGCCAGCATTAGACAGCAAGCCATTGCAGAGGACTGGAAGTGAGCCTCTATGTACTCAGAGGAAAAAAGCCAGACGTTGGTGAACATAAGCCATTCTTCCAGGCAGCTAATAATCAATTGGGAGCCTCTTTAAGCTCACATTCTTTGGATGTCTAAGAGTGTTTGGAGATGAGGCTGGAGCTGTTGGGTGTTGAGAATGCAAACAAATAGGCCTCTTGGCAGTATTTACTCTATTACCTAACAGCCTGGACTTAAAACTACATCTCCATTTAGCAAAACAAAAGGCCTTCAACCAATCCCAGCTTTCTCCTCTAACAGTGAATTAAGGATGCATCCATCTTGGGTCATACTTTCTGTTGTCTTATCATCCTGCCTGAAAAGTCCCTAAAAGACTTCTTCCCAACCCTCTACAGTACTCTTAGGAGGAATTTTAAGGATAGTGTTGTAGAGACAGCTGCCTGCTTGCCCTTCCTCCTCCCCTCTTTCTTCCCCTCTTTGACTGTCTCCAGTGGTCCAAACTGGCTTCAAAATTGCTACATAACTGGAGATGATCTTCCTTTTTCCAAGAGCTGGGGTTACAGGCTTGCACCACCCTGTCCCACGTATGTGGTGTTGGGGACTGAACCCAGGTCTTCCTGCCTCTTTGGGGAGTACTGTACCAGCTGAGTTAAGTCCCCAGCCTCTCTCACTGCTGACGGCAGGTAGTGCAGTTGGTCATATAAGCTGCCTGCTTTATTCTTTTTCCTCAGAAAGGCTCTGATTTCAGTTGGACACAACAGTGTGCCGACATGAAAGACTGTACCTCTCCCCGGAAGATAAGAGTGGTCAAAAGGCAGAACCCGAGTGAGGCTCTCGTGAAAGTTCTTTAAAGGGTGTGGACGCAGCAGTTACCTCTTGACCTTTCCAGCTGCTTAGAATGAGTACGTGATGGTTGGAAGTGAAGCACTGATCTTGTTGCCATGACTTTGAAGATGGAAGCCATGAGATAAGAAAGTCTATTTGGTGGTGTAGCACCGATGGTAGCTGTCCTCAAGGTTTGCTCAGAAATCAGCCTCCCCCGATCCACAGTGATAGCTCTGTGGACCCACGATGTAGTTGTGACCTGTTGTTCTGGCTTCCTCCTTAGAGACTTGTCATTCCAGGTTCTAGGATGAGATTGCAGAAGCTGTGGGACTTCTGGGTTAATCAGTGTGAGTAACTCTGCTCACCCCAAGTGCTGTGGTCCTCACAGAAGCTTCAGGCAGCTGTTGTGTAAATCACCAAATCAGTTCTACCAGATCAGTAAAGACTTTGTCAAGAAACAGATAAAGGATGTGAGGCCTGGGGGGTGGAGCTCCCCCCTTCCGGCTGGGGGGAGGGAAAGACTGGGCAGAGAATGTGGTCAGAAGGCAGAGGGGACAGGGAGCATAGCACAAGGAGCACAGAGGGCAGAGGGGACAGGGAGCACAGCACAAGGAGCAGAGAGGGCAGAGGGGACAGGGAGCACAGCACAAGGAGCACAGAGGGCAGAGGGGACAGGGAGCACAGCACAAGGAGCACAGAGGGAAGAGGGGACAGGGAGCACAGCACAAGGATAGCTGGTGCCAACCTGACGAGCCTTCCAGAACGGAAGATATGTTTAAAGAAACTAATAAAGGTCATTTTGTTTTTTAAAAAGAGTTTCTCTGGGTATTGCTGGCTATCCTGGAACTTAGAGATCTGCCTGCCTCTGTCTATAGAGTGCTATGATTAAGTGTATGCACCATCACTACCTGGCCTATTTTTTTTTTTTTTTTTTTTTTTTTTTTTGCTTTTAAACCCTGGGATTCACAAGTGCTTGGGCACTGAACTACACTCCCATATTTAATATTTGGAGAGATTGCTCTGTGTTTGGGAAGCTTGCTGGTCTTTCAAAGGATATGCCTTCTGATCCTAGCATCCATGTTGGGTGGTTTACAATGTCTTGTAACTCCAGTTCCAGAGTGATCTAACATTGTACACATATGATATATATTCACATAGACACACATATAAAATAAAAAAATAAATCTTTAAAATATTAAGATTACTGAGCTGGGTATGGTGGTTCATGGCTTTAATCTTAACATTTAGGAGACAGAGGCAGGCAGATTTCTATGAATTTGAGGCTACCCTGATCTTCAAAGCAAATTCCAAGCAAATCATGGATACATAGTGAGACCCTGTGTCAAAACTAAAATAAAAATGATTTTAAATCAAAACCCACAACTTTTTGAGTAAGGCACATATACCTTAATTTATAACATGTATGTAAATTTTCTAACATGGAAGAATACAGTTTTGTAAATTTTACAAAGTTACAACTTTTTACAACTGCACATACTTCTTCATTATAAAAATTCTTCAGTGTTTAATTGAAACCCTTAGAAGTCCGAGATGAACAACATGCCCAGGGAATGAGTGTGGGGATGTGAGAGGGATGGTTCAGCAGGTGAGAGCTTCCACTGCTCTTGCAAAGGACCTATGTTTAGTTCCCAGCTCCCACATGCTGGTTCACAACTATCTGTCCAGTTTCAGGGACTCTGCTGCCCTCTTCTGGCCCCCTCAGGCTTCTGAATACACACAATGCACATAAATTCACACAGATGCACACTTACACAAACACATAAATATTAATTTTTTTTCAATAACCAAACAGTGTACAATGTGCAACTCCACACAGTTCATTTCATAAGCTTCCTATTTAGCACTTAGACTATTCTCCTCACTATCTGTTGCCTGTTTGCTTTACTGTCATTAGCTTTTTGTCTTGTCAACTCATGGTTACAAAGTGGCTGCTATGGTTCCAGGACTGGCAACTTGATTAAATTGAGAAATAACCAAAGGAAGAAGCCAGATCACACGTCTGTAGGACTCTGAGGGATATCAACAAATGTAAAAAATGTTTGTTTTTATTTTTTGGACTGTTTCAATAGTTACAGTCAAGAGGGAGGAGTGTGGGTGTGGGTTTTGGGTTAATCAATCTGCCATGTGGGGCCAAGTATTTAAATTATTTAAAGGGAATTGGTCTACAGCAGTGACAGCCTTGGAAGGCTTTATTCCCCAAAGCCTGTGTGCAAATGTGAGGTATATAATTTATTAGAGGCAGTGCTGTTTTCCCAGCAGATTAAATATGTTGTGTTGTTGCTAATCCTTGGGCAACATCTTGGCTAATTGGCCACCTCTGTTCTGAAAGACTTTGTTAAAACGCTGTTTTTACAGAAACAGCTTTTTTTAGGCCCAGAAACAAATTGCTTGTTTAGGCTCTGTTTTGATGTCCCTGTCACCTCCTACAGGCATTGGGAAGCAGCAGTAGATAAAGAATTCAAAACCCTGTGTTCATTTCTTAGCTCTGCTGCTGGACCTCAGGTCAGCATCCCCCAGACCCTCATACTTCAAGAGAAGAGAGCAGTGAAGCCACCCATGTACAGCTACCCATGGCTGGAGCACTGATGATATTGTGAAGGAAGAGGGCTGGCGAGATAATTCAGTCAAGTGGAGGTCCTGAGTTCAAACCTCCAGAATCTTCCTAAAACCCTGGGTGTGGCAGCATGCCACATGTGATGTGGGAAGGAGACATGAGGATTCTGGGAACTCCTGACAAGCAGTCTAGCTCAGTTGGTGAGCTCTGGGTCAGTGAGAGACTTTGTCTTAATAAATAAGATGGAGAGATAGAGAAAGACACCCAATGCCAGCCTCCAGCCTCCACAGGTGCCCACACGAGCAGATCACCTGCACACATGTGTGCACACCCACATGTAAAAGTTGAGTAAGAAGTTCAAGAAGAAAGGATATAGATGTAGACAGTGATTATCGTTGTTGGTCACTATCTTTTCCTACTGCTTATTTGGGGTTCTGTGGAATCAAGGCTGGGGCCTGTTCACTCATTAGCTGATTTTTTTTTTCCAGAATGGGCAAGGGCTTGATGTGTAGAATTAGTGATGTTTATAGTGTGAACTGTGACTCTGTCAAGTGGCCAACAATGAGCTACAGTCCCCTAAACATTTAACAGACCATTTCACTAGCAAGGCCACTTCACTACTGGCCTAGAATATAAGATCTGTCACCAGGTAATGAGGTGTCCTAGCTGGGTTGCCATCAGTATCTGGATATGATTGACAGGTGGGGTTATCAGTCAAACCTCATTTGTCTCCTGGCTTTCGTATCTATTTACACTCTGCCATTTCAAAAGGCAAGCTGTTTGCTGAGTGAATTGATGTTTAGCAGGAAGTTATTAGGTCGCTCAGAGAGGACCTAAGGCAAAGGGAAGCCACAGAGAAGCAAACCTATGCATGCTACTCATCTGACTATGCATGGCAGAAATGTAGTCTGAGAAGTTTCTTGGTTCGCCTAGCCAGACCCATAGTCCTACAGCTGCTTAGTTCCAAATAACCACACAAAGGCTTACATTAATTACAAGCTGTTTGGCCTATGGCTCAGGCTTATTACTTGCTAACTCTTACTCTTAAACTAACCCATGGTTCTTATCCACGTTTAGGCACGTGGCCTGGTACCTTTTCTCAGTGCAGCATCTCATCTTCCTTCCTCTGGCTCTTCGGGCATTTCTACTCTGCTCTTCAGCTTCCCAGAATTCTCTTTGTCTGGTTGCACTGCCTATACTTCCTGTCTGCCTAGCTTCTGGCCAATCAGTGACTTATTAAAACAATATTTACAGTGACAAATATTTACAGTGTGCAAATCATAGTCCCACAGCACAGAAAAATCAATGGAAAAAAAGATATAAGGAAAGTTCACCGAATCCTTATATAACTAGGTTCTTTAGTCTTCTTAGCTCCAGGAAAGGCTAGATCTAGGGGCTCAAACAAGGTATGTAGGAACTCAGGCATGCTTTCCCTTTACGGTGGCAAATGGCTAGTTTAGTGGGTATTCACTCTGCTCATCATTACCTTGGGCTATTTGGCCAGACAGATGCTTTTGGCATGGCAACTGGACCTCTTTAAAGGAGAGAGAGGGGTCGATCTCAGACGGCTGGATTCACTCTCTCCTGGGCAGAATGAAGGACAACAGCTGTTCACTTGATTTTGTATGATGAGTATGTTTCTCCATTCCATATCCTAGTAAATCCTTGATACCCCATGTTGTGCCTTGGTCATGAGACTCCCAAGGAGTCCACCAGAGACTCGAACTCTCTGAAATGCAAAAGCAAGGTTTATTGAAAAGTACAAGAGTCATCAGGAACCCCTTTACTAGCACCTGCCCCTCTGCAAACTGAGTTTTTTTAAAGGCAAAAACCACAAGGTTACTTGTCAATCAGGGGTCTCAGTAGGGATACAATTCTGATTAGCTCATTTCTTAGGAGCTTCCCAGAATTCCTCTGTTATCTTAACCAGCAGTTTGTCCAGCCTTTTTCTATAGACTATCTCTAGTGCTGGGACCTTCCCTGGCTATCAGATGGCCCTAGACTATCACCTGTGTTGGGACATTCTATGAATAATTAGTGGCTATCAGATGGCCCTAGGCTATCTCCTTTTTGTACTCTGTACTCAGCAGAACTCAGGCCTGTTTTAAGCTGGGGTTCGGGGCTTGCTTAAAATGGAGGTGCTTTCCTGGTTCTTTACCCCATAAACAGACTCACATGGATTTCTCCTAACAGGCTACCAGAAGTTCCAGTTCATTAACCTTGGTTGAAACAGGAGTGCTTTTACATCTTCTGACAATTCCCATGGAACCTGAAGGAACCACTCTGATTGGTCCACCTGGGATCAGGTGTTAATCTGTGAGTCAACTGTGAGGAACTAGAAAAACAAGGAAATAGAATACTCCCTAAGGCCAGCTCTGAGCCATGTGTGGATTCCCAGAGATGGAGATGTAGTCCGCCATTTAAACCCAAGGTTAGAGGATGCATACAGTGGATCTTTAAGGGTACAGTAGAATTTAGCTAGCCAAAGCAAGGAGACAGTAATGATTAATTTTGTGTGTCAGCTTAGCTGGCTAAGGGATGTCTAAACAAGTGTGATTTCTGAGGTTGTCCATAAGGGTGTGAAAGGCAGCAAGCAATCAATGTTCGCATCAGCCCCGCCCTTTCTCCTTTCTTTATTTCAGTGGGCAGCCATCACCAATGATGTGGCCTGGAAGGAAGTGGAAGGCAGAGGGGAGACGACATCACCCCCCCCCCCCCCAAGCCAAGGCTTTTGTGGCCTGTGGCCAGAATTGCTTTTCTGTGGCTGTGATGAAAGCATGACTAAGGAACCCCACCGAAGGAATTTATTCGGGCTTACAGTTCTAGAGGGTGGGACTGGAGGCAGCAAGTGTGGGTGTGGCGCTACAGCAGGAGAGGAGAGCTTGCTTCTTAAGAATGGCAAGAGGCTTTGAAGCTCACCTCCAGTAACAACATACTTCCTTCAACAATGCCATGCCTACCTTCTAAGCCTCCCAAATAGTACCATCAAATGGAGACCAAGCGTTCAAATCCCCCAGACTATGGGGAACAGCTCATTCAAACCACCACACTGATCTTCTCCATGCTTGGCCATTAGGACTCCTTAGATTCAGACTGGCACCACTTTCCTAGGCTCCATTATCCTTGGACGGAAGGACAGTAACTTTGTGACTTGTAGAAAGAAGCTTGTGGTGAGTCTCAGCTGCCAGAGGCACATGAGTCAATTGCTGTTGCATGCGTCTTACACACACACACACATACACACACACACACACACACACATCCTGTGGTTCTGGTTCTGCTTTTTCTGGAAAACCTAACAGTGCTTCACATGGACAAGTCCAAACTCCAGATGTCTGCTGCAATCTGATGTTTTGCCCATGATGCTAGAGTTCTGAGTGGAGGTAGAAGGCAGTTTCATATATAGCTCAGACATCCCTCAGATCCTCAGTTTCTGCCCCCTAGAGGAGTCATGTTACATTAACACTCATATTTTATTCATTTAAAAGCCTTCTTTTAGACTTGGCTTATATGGTATTTCTGAAAGTCCCTCTGGGGAATATCCGAATAGTCTCCTAAATCAGTCTGGTAAACTGCTTCCAGAAAATGGAGTGCCTAGTGCCTTGTTTACAGCTACACCATGGAGCCATAACAATGGCCATGTCACCCACTCTGCCCCAGGGAACTCACAGTGCAGGTGACACAAGATGAACATTAGGCTGTGACTATAGATAAAAGATAATATGTGCTTAAAAAATAAAGATTTTAAAAAGGCAGGTTTGGTTTGATTTTGCCTTGATAGACAAATTCTTGCTATATTGCTGGTCTAGTCTTAAATTTCTGGGCTTGAATGATCTGTGCAGCTTCAGGCTCCTGAGTAGCCAGGGTTAGATGTATATACCATGAAATGCAGCTAGGAGGAAGTGTTTTGAACATTTTCAATATTAAAATATAATAAATAGGCTTGGAGAAATGGCTCAGTTAATAAAATACTTGCATGGCAAGTGGGAGGACCAGAGTTCAATACCTGGAACCACATGCAAATCTGGGTTGGTGGCACACATCTATACTCCCTTCACTTGGGAGTCATAGACAGGAGGATTCTTGGCATTCACTGACCAGTTCAACCTACTTAGTAAAGTCCCAGGCTAAGGAGAGACCATTTCTTAAACCAAAGGTACCTGAGAAATAGCACAATTGTCCACTGACCTTCACATATATGTACAGACACACCAACATACACAATATTTACCCCCACACAAAAGAAATTATAAATATATGAGGAAGTAAGTTCATTTCAACATAAACATTATGCATTGTATACATGTACTAAAACATAACCATATAAACATGTACAATTTTTAGGTCTTTACATATCAATTAAAAATAAATTTGAGGGCTGGAGGGATGGGTCAGCAATTAAGAACACTTGCTGATCTGGCAGAAGCCTGGAGTTTGTGTCCCAGAACCTTTGCAGGTGGCTCACAATTACCTGTGACTCCAGCTCCAGGAGATCTGATGCTTTCTTTTGGTCTTTTCTGGTACCAATCATGCACATGGTGCTCAGGCATACATGCAGGCAAAATACCTGTATACATAAAAGAAATCTTTTTTTCAAAGACAAGGTAGCAATAAAAGAGATGATGTGAAAAGCCTGTCGCATGCTGAACACTGACTACACTCCAGGATTTCATAGACCCCTTCTCCTTCCTTCCCTTCAACCACCCTTCGAGGTGAGTATTATGGTCTATGCTCTATAGACAGCACAGAGGCCTACAGGTTCTTTGTACTAGCTCAGTGGGTAAACGACAGAGGCTGAATCTAAAACATTTTAATTTATTTTTAGTCTACTTTTTTGGTGCTAGAGCCCAGAGCTCTGCCACTGAGTGAGGCACACTCCTCAGCCCAAAGCCAGAATGTGATGACCAGATCTTCTGGCTCCCAGACAAACATTCTTTTTCATTTACCCGTTGCTTTCCTGACAAGAGTGAAGTCTAACTCAATTTGGCATTAGCCTCCAACCTAAAGCACACTTAACTCACAAGGAATCGAGGGAATAGGTTCTTGATGCTGGGGGACCCTCTAGTCTTAGAGGGCTGAGCTCATCAGCACAGCCAGTACCTGGGTCTGAATTCATACACAAAAGTCCTAAATACTCCTGTACTGCAGAGTATGACTGCATTTGGAGATGGGTGGGTTTACATGTGGATGTGTGCTTGGCTTTTAATTTTATTTTTTTAGTTGACTAAGATTCCAGCTCATGTGGTGGTCCATACTGGCAGCCCCTGTACTCATTGTGTGCGTGACATTCAAAAATTTGAGCATATTCTTGGTTATAGTGAATTTTAGACTAGTTTGGGATATGTGAGAAACTGATTCAAAAATAAAAAGTCTTTAGGGTAGACCCTGATTTGATATTATCAGGTCCTCATGAGGAGGAGGAGCTTTGGGCAAACACATAAGGATGGCCATATGGAGAAGGTGGCCTACAAGTCAAGAAAAGAGGCCATCTCAGTGAGAACTAACTCTGCCAACACCTTGGTCTCAGGCTTCCAGTTTCTGGAATGAATGAAAATAAATTTCTCTTGTTTAAACCACTGTCCGTGGTACTTTGGGATGGCAGTTGTATGGAGTCAGGAAGCATTGGAAAGGAATGTCTGCTTCCTGCTGGTTTAAAACCTAGGAACACACATACAGGCACCTGACAAGGCTCCTTGTCCTGCTCTGCTAACCTCCACACAGCTTCCCTCGCAAATAAATGACCACCAGGCTCGGGCTGCCATCCAGAGACTGTCTTCTTTCTCCTGGCATGAACCCAGAGGGCTTCAGGTTTACTGTTTGCTCAGACACCCAGGCTTGCCTGCCCCTTGCCATTGCATTCTACTTAAGCACCAGTGACTCACACAGCCTGGCTTTGACAAAACCTGGCTGAAAAGTCAATTTCCCCAGGTGAATCACCACCACAACAAAAGCCATGTGAGGAAGTCACCCTGCCACCTGGGGATATTTTAAGTCTGCTGCATTCAGAAGATCAATGGGGACAGGCCCCAAAGGAGGGGAGAGGGGTCTGGGGAGAGGAGGGAGTCCCTCTCTGCGTCCTTCTCTCCTGGTCTTATAAAGTAGGTCAGTTTTGGTGAAGCTGCCTCCAGTGAGCAGGAGGGAGATGGTGGCGCTGCGTGGGAGGGCACGACTCTGGGCGCACATTGAGATGCCATCTGTAATTGCAGACTCCGAAAGCTGCAAGATCTTAAAGATCATCTTGTCTAATTCCCTTGTTTTGCAGATGGTGAAGCTGAGCCCAGAGGGGGGAAAAGGGGACTTTTCCTAAGGTCACAAATTCCAAGTGGGGACAGGACCCTAGGTGTCCTGTCTTGGTCGGTGCTCTGTCCTGGGTGTTATGATACCTCATCTGCAGGCCACTTCATTAGCATACAAAAAGCTCATTAAGTATTGGCTATTATTGTAATTTTTTTTGGCCTTACTTTATTTTTTTGAGAGAGGGTCAAGTTCTCTGTGTGGCTGACAATAACCTTGAACTTCTGATCCTCCTGTCTCTGCCTCCCAAATGTTGGAATCACAGATATGCACCACTACACCTGGTTTTATGGGGTGCAGAGGATCAAACTCTTGGATCTGTGCATGCTAGGTATTCTCTCAGTTTATCCACACACCTGGCCATTGTGCTCATTTTTTTAAAAAATGATTATTACTAAGAACCAACTGTTAGAAGCAGCAAAGATTTGGAAAGTTAACACTGCCTGAGTTTTCTTTTATAATTAAGTATAATGAACACTCGATACAGAAAACATGGAAAACACCTAAGAACAAGCAAATGATAAAAATAACAACCACACCAACCAGAAATAACCTCTTTGACATATGATGCATATTTTATAGACCTTTTCTTTTCATCCTTACTTTCCAATGATCATCATTTTTTACCTACATCAGCTTCAAGCAGAGCATGTGGCAGGGTAATTAACAACATGGGCTCTATGTTGAGATGACCTGGTTTCCAATGTCAGCTTTACCAGCTGTGCGGCCTGGGGCACTCAGTTAATTTTTTTGCGCTTGATTTGCCACCTGCTGTCCAAGTCTCTGCCCTTTGCAGTCAAGACCAATCCCCTGTGCAAGTGTTGTGAGGATCAAGTATATTGGCATATAAAGTTCCTAGAGAGGTGCTAAGTACAGGTTGACGAACACAGTCATCAGAGCCATCAATGTGGAGCTCACACAGTGCTATCACTGGCTATACTCCTCTCTTGTTATTCCTGTAGGTGGTACCTAGGTTTTCCTAAATAATGTGGCCCCTAAATCCTCTCAGCCACACATCTTTGGATCTTCTCTGTGTTTATGAAAATACATCCCAACACTCGGGAAGCTGATGCAGGACTGAATTCAAAGCCAGTCTATGATAAATAACAAGACCTTGGCTCAAGGGGGGAAAATTATGAAAAGAGAAATGAAAGTAAATGCAGGAGTCTCTGGAGACCCTGAATGAGGAAAGGGGACACAGGGGCACAGTTTGAGACTTGGGAACGTGTTTAGTTGAGGGATAATCTGTGCATATCCCGGAAATGTTACCAAGGACTGTTTTCTTCAGCCCAACACCATGGCTTCCAGTGAACACTCATGCTTACCTTAATTTTAGGCTGATTGGCCTAAGGCCCAGGCATATAACTTGTTAACTCTTTACCCTTCATCTAACCCATGATTCTTATCCTGTTCAACCATGGGGCTTGGTACCTTTTCTCACAGCAGCATAGTTGTCCTCTGCTTCTTCTGGCTTGTCTGGCAACTCTGGAGTCTCTGTGACATTTCTGATCTGTTCTTCCTGTTCCCAGAGTTTTCTTAGTCTGTTAGCCCGGTCCACACTTCCTGTCTGCTTTTGGCCAATCAGCATTTTTTATTAAACTCATAGGCGGTGCAATTATTTACAATGTAACGTCATAAATCCACTACATATCCCCTTTTCTCTTTTTAAAACAAGAACCTCAAATATAATTTCCTTTGTATATTTTTTTCACTGTTATCTATAACAACTTGTAACTAACACTATAAACAAACACAAACATCCATAATTCATGTTTTGGGAATGTGGGCATCATTCTCTAGGCTACTTTCTGCTGAATGGGGGCGCTGGAAATCCCATAGGAATCTAAAGAAAAATTAGGATTATGCACAAGTCTTTAGTGGAGTAGTCTCTAAGGCTGGGTCATCTCAGCCAGTCTCCTTGAAATTGTTCTGGGTACAGAGCTCTGGAAACTTCAACAGAGGTGCTCTGAAATGCTGAATCATCTGGGCCATCCATTTCCATTGGAGATTTTTCAGGGGGGTCTTCCTCTATCAAACTTTATGTTTTTTATCCAGAAATAGATCCACAGCCTCTCATTTTCTGTGGAAATAAAAAGAAAACCTCTTCTCCAAAGTAGCATATCTTTGGATTTCAATTTTAAAGTCAACTCATTTACAAAATATATAGATTGAATTAATCCAACAGCATTTATAATCAACTGTCTTTTAGCAGCTTTTACTAAGTCATTTTCAGTCAAGAAACTTAAAGACAATAACATACAGTATCCATACACTTTGTATTTTCCATCTTTATGTGGCTTTTTTTTTTTACTTTATTTCTTTTTTAAGGGCTTTCTCTACCTTTTTATTTCTTGTCTCTCTCTAAGCCTATATATTTTCAACACACTCTAAACCATTTAGACTTTTTAAAAAACTGTCTTTACTGTATATTTATTTCTTAGTTTTTTCTGTCTCTGACTACACCTTTGCTTGGCTAGGGTGCTTGACTCCACCCAGATTCTTCTATTTTTTTCTGTTTCTGAATACACCTTTAATCTGCCAAGGTCCTTGGCTAAGGATTCAAGGTTGGTAGGATGGGTGGATGGCTCCACCCAGCTCCTAGTCTAATTTTATAGAATTTATCTTTTTAGCCCAGGTACTCTGGGGAATTTTAGGGTCCATATAACCACCAAGTAAAGCTTTGCCATCTGCTGCTCATTAACTCCATTTAAGTATTTGGCAGCAGGGCCTCTTAAAAGACTCGCAAGTGTTTTGCCTCTAAGGCTGAATCATGAGGCTTCTATTAAAAAAACAAAACAAAACAAAAAAACCCCCAAGCCTTAGTTTGCCTCCAACAAACAGAGCTTATCCAAGAAAATATCACCACTAAGAAGCCATCTTTGACTCCATTCTCTTTTTGTTCTTATTAACAGAAACCTTAGATCCACCATACAGAGCTCTTTGCTTGCATCTAGGCTCAGGAACTGGCCTTGTTCACCTTAAGTTGCATGAAGCAAACACGCCATTTTATAATTTAATCCAATACACCACTCAGTCTCTTTACCACAGGCCACTTCAGAGACACAACTCAGAAGCTGCTTTGGGCTTCGTTTCTGTTCTCTAGACCATTTTTAAGCTTTATATGACTTTATGTGGGTATATTTTATCCACATTGGGCTGCCATTTGTAGTAAGAGGTTTGTGGCCCAGACTTTTGGGCTTAGTCTCAAGGTTTAGAACCACAGACCCACAGAGACACACAGATGCTTACATTAATTTTAGGCCCATTGACCTAAGGGCCAGGCATAGAACTTGCTAACTCTTTACCCTTAAACTAACTCATGATTCTTATCCTGTTCAGCTATGGTGGTTGGTACCTTTTCTCAGAGCAGCATAGTTGTTCTCTGCATCTTCTGGCTTGTCTGGCAACTCTGGAGTCTCTGTGGCATTTCTGCTCTGTTCTTCCTGTTCCCAGAGTTTTCTTAGTCTGGTAGCCTGGTCCACATTTCCTGTCTGCTTTTGGCCAATCAGTACTTTTTATTAATCTCAAGGCAGGACAATTATTTACAATGTAACATCATAAATCCACTACAATAATTTATCTTACAGGAGTGAGCTTCAGAAGAGTTCTGAGGAACAGCTGAGTTTAGGTTTCTATTTACCCCTAATGATTCCTCTGTTTACCTGGTCAGTGTTTTGCCTGAGCTGAGCCCAGGTTGTCACTTAGGACATTTGTCAGTAGCACTGCCATTTTGGGGGTCCACTTTGAAGTTAACACAATGTATTTAATATTGTGGGAAAAATTTCATTAAGAAGCACATTTGATATTATAAAAGAATGGTTAACGCTGAAGGCCATAGGGATACCCATGATCTGGGCTGCAGCTGAGGGCCATGTTTGGGTCTGTGGCCCTATCATAGAGAGGGTCTGGGATAATATCCATAGCCTGTGTTACCACTGGGTCCTGTGAGGATGCTTAGGGTCTGGGCCACCACCTGAGGCTATGTTGGTGTCAAGAGGCAAGAGGTAGCTGAGGCCATACCAATCTCAGTGGTCTGTGCAGCCATCCAGGGCCATGGTGACATCTGGGCTCAAGCTGTGGCAGAGGGTCATGTCTGGGTCTATGGTCTTATAGCAGTTGGGTCTGTGTTGATAACTGTGGTCTGTATTACCACAGGGGGGTCATGGGCGAGATAACTCCAAAGGGCTGGGGACTGGAGAACTAGTTCCTCACTGGCTGCCTAGTGGGGAAGCTATTTCCTCCCCATGAGGATAAATGGCCCCAGTGGTGTGGGTGCAATAAAGTGGTCCCTAGCCTTTAATGGTCCTGGGAGAACTGGACCCTCTCTTGCTAGCCACCACAATGGGAGAGCTAACCTTGCACTCAGGAGAGCTGGCCTAACCCTTCACCATGCTCAGGAGAGCTGACATTGGTGGCATGAGGGCTGGAGATCTGACCCTGACCTTAGCTTGAGGGGCATGGTTCCAGCAGAGGCCAAGACTAACCAACCACCTAAGCCCACATGCAGCATTTACCCCATCTATGATCTGTTGGAGCATGAAGGGACCGGTTCTGTAGAATCACGCCTCAGGATCTCCATGACTAAGGGCAACAGCAGGAGATCTGAGAGAAGTTTCAGTACTTGATGGTATTATACCAGAAGCCAGAGGCCTTGAACCAGACTGACCAGTGACTTGTTGCCATTTCCAAGTAGAGTATACTGTTTGACAAACCACAGTTCCCAAGGCCACTACGACAAAGGAATATGTGATAGAAAGGTATGAAAGATGGAGGAACAAAATGTTTTTCTTTTTTCTTTTTCTTTTCGTTGGCGGGTGAGGCTACAAGAGTTTAGGGAGAACATGGAAGACCTGGGAAATGTGTGGGATTGGTGTGCATAATGTGAAATTCCCAAAGGATCAATAAAAGTATTTTTTTTAAAAAAAGAATGGTTACATAGCTAGCATAAAAGGCAAGCCAGAAACCCTTCCATAAAAAGGACGGTAGGCATCACAATAAGAATAAGAGCAAAATGTTATTATATTCGAGTGGCCCCTGTCTGAGAAGGACCTGGTCTTTCTGTCCCTGCCTTCCATATTGGAGACAGTGGATTTCAAATTAGCCATCGCTAGAGAGTTATTATTGGCTTAGGGTACCAGGCTGGTCTTTCCTTGGAATAATGAGAAGAATCAAAAGAGAATGGAAATATTTAAAACTTTTCTTTTTGCATAGTGGGAAGGACATGGTAGAGGAAGGATGTGACTTCATGTGAAGAACTTGGGGAGATAACTCATCTGTTAGGAATACTTGTTACTCTTCCAGAAGATTCTGAGCACCCACATAGCAGCTCATAACCAACTGTAACTCTAGTTCCAAGGATCTAGTGCCCTATTCTGGAGAGCACACACATGCTGTATGTATACAGTTAAAAGGTCTATACAAGTAAAATAAAACATTTCTAAGAAAGAAGCCATGAATTGGGGCTGACAGGATGGCTTGGCTCATGAAGGTGCTTGCTGCCAGGCCTGATGAACTCACAAGGTAGGAGGGAAATGACTCCCTTAAGTTGTCTTCTTACCTCTTATCACAATATATACATGTCCACACACCTTGCTGTGAGTGACTGTTCTCTGAGCAAAGCAACCACCATCTTGGGGAGCTCAGCTGTGTCTCATGAAAAAGGATTATCTCATCTGGACTTGTTGACTATTTAAATACCTCATGGAGGGATGGAGGAGGGCCACAGGACCCTCACCTGAGTATCCAGTCACTTGCTATCACTTGTTTTATGCAATTCTGTCTTAATTGCACATGGCCTCTAGATTACATGGGCTAAAGAAGTCTAGGGGATGGAGGTTCATCAATGCAGTTATGGGGAAGCCCTCATTTTTGCTGCATAAAAACTTTCCAAGTGTGGTCTGTTGTGAGGAGAGGCACCCACACTCCTACAGGTAACTCCTTACCTCTGCTCTGTAAGGAAGCCCAATGAACTAATTCATTGGTTCCTCCAAATTTAGCACACACACACACACACACACACACACACACACACACACACACACACACACACACACACACATACACACACACATACACACACACACACACACACACACACACACACACACACACACACATGAGAACCTCCTAAAGTTGTGTTTATAACTACCATGTTCCTGAATTTGAGAAACATTAACAGGAATTGCCTAGCTAGGAGTGAAAGAGACTCTTATTGTCATTAGGAGATCTTCACAGTAACTTGGGGTTATAAGCTTACAATCCTGGCTCCAGAGAAGGCTGATGCAGGGGGATGTCAAGTTCAGGGTCTGCCTGGATGTGGTAGTCTGAATGAGAATCACCCGCATAGGCTCATATATTCAAATGGTTGATTGTTAGTCGGTAAAACTATTTGGGGAAAAATTAGGAGAAGGTCTGTCACTGGGGGCAGACTTGGAGGCTTTGAAAGCCCATGCCAGGCCCAGTTTCACCCCTTTTCTGCCTCCAACTTGCAGATAAGATGTAAACTCTCAGCTGTTGTCATACCTGCCCTGTTGCCACATTCCCTGCCAGGACTGTCATAGACTCACCTTCTGAAACTGTAAGCAAGCACCCAATGGTGTCTCTTCACAGCAATAGTAAGGAAACTAAGACACTGAGCTACAGACTAAATTCAAAGACACCTCAGTAAGAGAGACCTTGTCTCAAAAAGGAGTAAATAAAATGATGCAATACAGTGGTAGGATGCTAACAGAACATGTCTAAAGACTGGATGCAATCCCCAGGACTGTGGGGAAAATACTTTACTGATACCTCCACCTGACAGATGCTGATGCTGGGACTGAGGCAGACTGAAGCACATGCCCAAGATTGGTACCCCTGAGAAGCTCTAGAGCTGGGGTTTGTAGGCCAGGTGACCCAGCTCCAAGTATAAGCTGCCTCCATGCAGTACTGTTGCTGCATATACTAGCTACCGGCTGCACTTCTAGTCCTCCATGCTCATAGCTGTTATGCTCAAGCTCAGTAGCCAGGCTTATCCTGGCCTCCCTGATCCCAGCCTGGTAATAGACTTTTCATCTTGACAATTGGATCCTACTTTGACCTTGAATTTATCTCGTCACATGGACTGGTGCCTTTGAGACTTTGAAGGCACCAATGTCCAGTGATAGGATTTGGGCAGTTGGGGTCCCCTTGCTGTGTTCTTGTCACATCCTATTGCTCCCAGGGTTATTTTGCTGCAGCAGCTGGATTTAGTATTCCACTATTCTCTGCATTTCATTTGCAATCCATTTTCCTTGGAGAGTTCAGACAGCCCTGGACACTGACAGGCAGGTCAGTGATCCTGCCTGCCAAAAGGACCTGGGATAACAATAAATAGATATAAGAATTGCTGACCCACTTCTGTGCCATCCAATGAAGCCCAGCCAGCCACAACTAGGTGGTTTCCTGCTCTAAAGAAGCCATTCCCTGGCTCAACAGGGAACTCAGACAGGGAGAGTGGTGGGGATGTGGTAAGGGGCAGTGTATGCCGAGAGTGGCAAGAGGTGAAGGCCAGTTTGGCGGTGCAGCAGCCATTCCAGAATTTTATATGTGGCTTCATAACAACAATTTGTCTCGAAGAAGGGATGGAAGTTGTCTTGTGTTTCAGAAAGCATTGGTTGTCTACTTCAAAAAACAGGAAGTGGGGCTGTCACAGAAGAGGATCCCAAAGCAAAGATCCAAGCACAGAGAAGTGATCTGAGCAGTCGAGAAAGGGCACCGACAAACTCAGCTCCCTGTGCACTTTGCATGTCCTGAATGCACCCCTACTGGAAACTCTGGGAGCTAGTATCAAACTCTTGCTTCAGAGTCACTCCCCTCAAAATGGAAGAGCTGGGTATGTGTATTCCAGCTGCCATCACGGCTGCTCCTGTAAAGCAGGGGTAGTTAAAGCTTGCTATTCTGAGCAATAGAGGCTTCCATGGCTTAGGAGAAATCCAGGAGAGGGAGAGAGAGGTATCCTGGGAAGGCAGCTGATTTGCATCTGACTGGCGATGCACACAGGTGTAGCAGGCATTCTCTTGGGTCACCAACCAACTCTTAAACCACAACATGGAGACTTATTATTGGCTATGAATGCTTAGCCTTAGCTTATGCTCTTTTCTGACTAGCTTTTTCTCCCTTTAACCTAAATTAACACATTTCTCTTCATCTGAGTTTTGCTTTGGGGCCTTTTACCTTTCTTTCTTTATGTCCTACTCTGCATCTGCTGGCTGGTGGCTGCCTGGCTGACCCCAGCATCTTTTTCTCCCTCATCCTCCCCTCTTCTTCTTTCTTACCTAGATTTCTCCTCCCACTTATTCTCTCTGCCCACCAGCCCCGCCAGTCCTTTCTCTGCCTAGCTATTGGCCATTTAGCTCTTTATTAGACCAATCAGGTGCCTTAGGCAGGGCAGGTAAAACAGCAACACATCTTTACATAATTAAACAAACACAGCATAAACAAATGTAAACACCTTCAAACAGGGACAGACAGACCTGTGATGTACCAAAAACCTCACTAAAAATGAGCCTGAGGAAGCCAGAGATTGAGCTTGCAAGTAGCATTGCTCTGATTTCTGCTTTGAGTTCCTGACCTGACTTCCCTTAATGACGGGCTGTGACCTGGAAGCGTAAGCTGAACAAACTTCCCTGCCTTATTTACTTTTCCATTGCTGTGAGAAAAAAACACCACGACCAAGGCAACTTATAGAAGGAAGTGTTTAGTTGGGGCTTGCAGTTCCAGAGGGATAGGAAGCCATCCAGCAGGCAGGAAGTGCTGATATCCTGATCCACAAACAGAAGGTGAAGAGCACACAGGGGTGGTGGGAGGCTTTTGAAAACTTGGGCCCACCCCTGTGACAAGACTCCTCCAACAAGGCCATACCTCCTAATCCTCCCAGTTAACTGGGGACCAATAATCCAGATACCTGAGATTCATGGGGGCATCTCATTTAAATCTCTGCACCCCTCTAAGTTATTATTGGTCAGAATGTCTTATCACAGTGGCAGAATGGAAGCAGGGTAGGAAATGACTGTCTTGGTGGGCCCAGAACTAAAAAGGTCCCAAGAAATCAGGATAAATCAGTCATTTTAGCTTAGAAAGCAAAGCAGGAGTCCTCAAAGCCCATTCATTACCTAACTGTAGGTGTAGCTCAGGAATAGAGAGTAATCTTAGCATGTCTGAGGACTTGGGTTTGACTGTCAGAACTGAACACCACTTCTACCATTAATAAATACACATACAACAACCCCCAATCTGGAAAGAAAGGATCATAAGAAGATCTCCTAATGATAAAAATGTTCTGGACTTAGTAGTGACAATTTCACATGGCACAATTTTGTGAATATGCTAAATGTCATTGAATGTGACACTTTAGAGGGATAGATTTTATCATATCCCATTAAAAAATGACTCTTATATGGACAAACATATAGATCAATGGAACAGAATTGGGAATCTAGAAGTTAAATCGTATCTTTATAACCAATTGATTTCTGACACTTATCATTGGATTTAGAGTCTAATTGATAATATAGGATGATCTCATCCTAAGACCATTAGCCTAATTATATCTGTGAAGACCTCTGTTAAAATACTGTTACATTCATAGCAATTTCTGAGAGTTAGGACATGTTTATATCTTTTGGGAGGCCACCAATCAATCCATTATACTTGTCATTTTATAGATGAGGAAAAGGAGTCATTTTCTGAAGCAATAGAGATAGTAATAGGAGGGCAAAGGTATAAATCCAAACAGTCTGTCTCCAAAGCCATGTTCTTAACCACCAAGAAATAAAGGGATAAGGGATAAGATCTTTCCAGTTGCATGGTGAAGGATAAGCAGGAATAAATGAGATATGAGATACATAGACAATCCAGAAGTTTGTAAGATCTTGGAAAGACCCTGAGGAAATGTTAGTCCACAAAGATCTGAACTACACAGTGACAAAATAGAGAAACAGGTAACAAATCTTGCATCCCATCCCAGACAATTATTCTTGCCTCATCTTCTGTTGGGTTGACCAGATGGTCCTTCCAGACTTTAGCTGATAAAATTTATTCATTTGGGGGTTGGATCATCCAGTCCACCATGATGGTTATGAGATATGTCATTGGAGATACAGCTTGGAAACCTCTTATTCCCTACTTTTTCCTTGTACATATATTTAAGAAAAACTTGTTAAACAAACAAACCCCAAGCTGTGATCTGGTTTTCAGTATGTGTCTTAGCTGTGGATGTTATAACAAAATATCATGATAAATGGCTGAAAGACAACAAAGGTTTAATTCTGACAGTCATGAAGGCTAGAATTAGCACAGCTATTGGTGTATTTAAAAGCAGGAGACTAAAGTCTGCTGAAGGCATTTGTGGGAAAGAATTCCTTCTTATTTGTCCTTTTATCTTTTTAGACTTTTACGAGACTGGATGAATCAACTACCCTGCAAGGGAACTTTGTCTTATGCAATTTGTCTATTCAAATGCTACTCACATCCAGAAATAGTCTTATAGACCCCCCCAGAAGAAATAGTACTCAATTAATCTGGGCACCCTGTGGCTCAGGTAAGTTGACACTTAAAATTAACTGTACCAAGTCAAAATGCATTTTAGTTGGGTTAGTTGTTCTGGCAAACCACACGACTGTCTGATGTGCACAACTGACATTTATTTTCTCACAGCTCTGGCATCTGGAAATCTGCTATCAGGGAGGTGGCATGGTCAGGTTCTGAAGAGAGCTCTATTCTGAGTCACAAATGGCTACCTTCTCACTGTGTCTCCCTGGTAGGCAGAGAGAACACTTTGATGCCTCTCTTTTCTTTCCTTCTTTTTTTCTGTATTGGAAATTGGCTCTAATCAATTTATTTGAGTCAGGAAACAAATGGTTACAGTCACATGAGTCATGGATTTTTGAGTAAACACATGCACTAAGAGGTCAATTTGAGGCTGTATAGTCAGGTATATCCCTAGAGAAAGAATGTTGGTGTGGAGTCAGATTTAAGTTCACACAATGGCTGCCACTTACTAGGTCTGATCCTTCAGCCATGTCATCAACCCACTGAGCCCTGTGTTGTCTATGAAAAAGAATTCCGAGACACACTGTAAAGGGTGAGTTTTGTTGGCTTCCTGAGCTCTGGGAACTTCCTTTCTCCCTCCTCCCTTCTTCCCACTCCCTCCTCCTTTATCCCTCCAGGAGGAAATTCTTCAATTTGGAAGAAATAGCTACATAACATAAGAAAATAAGTATTCACTCAGAATTTAGGTATTGTATTTTTTTTTCTTTGTATCTGGAATTTAGGCTAAGGAGTTGGGGGCAGGCAATGACCATCTCAGTAGTAAAATCAAGCATGCAGAAATGAATTCAAAACACACAAGTCAGAAAGCACAGAAGGGTACAACACTGACAAGGTCCCACCCCAAGGTTATATAAACAGCAATTCCCAGGGAAGAGGAGATTCCTGGTGGAGTTGCTTGCAAGTGAGGTAGCACAGGTAGATTTCATGATGTCATTCATGTTGGGGTCTGATGCAGTTGGCATGCTCCGGTAAGTAACCTGATAGTGATTTGAATAAAAATGGTCCCCATAGGCTCATAGGGAGGGGTACTATTAGGAGGTGTGGCCTTGTTGGAAGAACTGTGTCACTGGGGGTGGGCTTTGAGGTCAGATGCTTAAGCCAGGCCCAGTGTGTCTTTCTCTTCCTGATGCCTGCCAATCCAAATATAGTTTTCCCAGCTCTCTCTCCTGCACCATGTCTCTCTACATTCTGTCATGTTTCTTGCCATGATGATAATGGACTAAACCTCTGAGCTGTCAGCCAGCCCTAATTAAATATTTTTCTTTATAATAGTTGCTGTGATCATGGTGTCTCTTCAAAGCAATAAAAACATCTAACTAGGACATTCACTTTGCTACACATATACATTTTGTTTTGTTTATAAAACAGGGTTTCTCTGTGTAACAGTTTTGGCTGTCCTGGAACTTGCTTTGTAGACCGGGCTGGCCTTAAACTCACTGAGATCCACCTGCTTTTGCCTCCCACGTGCTGGGATTAAAGGCATGCACTATCACTGCCAGGCTTCACTTGCTATTTTATATAGTTTTTTTTGTAGTGACCTGTATTAAACAGTGAGAACTGAAATTGTCACAAACGAGTGGGCTGCCAGAATACAACATTTTCCCCAAGATGACTTAATCATAAAATATGATACTTTTTTCTTCTTGTTAATTTAAGAAATAATTGTGTTATAATGCTGACCAGGTGTGACATACTGATTTCTCTTTAAAAGTACTTGCAGGGAGCTGATTATGAAAACATGAAGACGATAATTTGCTGCTTTTAATATTCAAACTCAATTAATTTCAGTGACTCAAACATACTGGGGTGAAAAGTTAGAATATTAAAGCTCCATTTGTTTAAGAAAGAAACCTTTTTTTTTTTTTTTTTCTTCTCATCAGACTTCCCAATTGTTTTGGACATAAAAGTCTCCCTGAGTCAGTTAGATAACCTAGTAAAACTAATGAAAGTCTTTCCCCAAACTGCTGCCAGGGTATTACCCTTTAGGTGACAGGCTGCTGCCTGGCAAACAGCTGGCCACCCTGAGGCAGGAGTACTGACTGAACTTTTCCATACACCTATGCCTTGTAAGTTTCTTCAATCCTGTGAGGTGGGTATTTTTATTTCTCATGATTGCAGATGTAATATGAGGTTTACTGGATGCCGTTAAAGCTTGACTCTGAAAAGTACTACACAGGCTCACTTTTTAAGGGTCCAGTCCCTAGCTGGCAGTGACTATTTTGAGAGCCATAGATCCTTTAGGAGGCAGAGTCTGGTTAGGACAAATGGGCCTTTCAAAGTTATACCTACCCCTGGTTCTGTATTTTTCTACTTCCTGCTCTATTCCAATGTGAAGGAGGCACCACCGGACACTACAATGTTAAGATTATGAGGCACAACAGCCTGTGCCTGCACGTGGGCCAACAAGTGCACACGATTACTGCACCAGTATGATTCTTGACAGTGACATGATTCATAATGCCCCTAAGTGGCTTCTTACTGAGGTGATTGTTAGGAACGCAGGGCTTTCTCAGACATGCTTTCCCTATGACATGATTGCTGAAGTTCTGCCATTAAATAAATATTCATCTCTCAAACACAGGCTACTCTTATCTCCTTGTTTAGACCCAAGGGGCCCAGTAATTGTATGTGGATATGCATGCCTTTTTTGAGAGCAGGTTTTTAGTGGAGAGAGGGAACAAGCAGAGAGCGAGCACAGGGGCAGAGGAGGATGAGGCTCAGTGCAGGAGGAAGAGGGAAAAAGGTAAGAGATGAAAACTGGGGGATCTCAACACCTCACTGACAAAGTACCTCTTACCTCCCTGGCTCAAGGACTGAGTGAGACTGTAATTAAGCAAGCTTTTAAGGTTAACAAGAAGAATTCGAATTTAATATAGAAAAATCTCGCATTAAAAGATCAAGTTTTCACCATAAGATAATCTACAGGGGGCTGGAGAGATGGCTCAGTACTTAAAAGCACTGGTTGCTTTTTCAGAGGACCTGGGTTCAATTTCTGGTACTCACACGACAGCTCAAAACCACATGTAATTCCAGCTCTAGGGGATTCAATACCTTCTTCTAGCCTCCACGAGCATCAGGCATGCAAATAGTGCACAGACATATGTAGTGATATGTTATATATTTGGTAAAAATAATTTGGAATATCAGAGGACAGAGTCACCCACAGCCAAGTCAGGAAGGTCAGGGAGTGGTGATCCATGCCTTTAATCCTAGCATTTGGGAGGCAGAGATCCTCTGAATCTCTGTGAGTTCAAGGCAGAACAGAGCCAAGCAGTGGTAGCACACACCTTTAATCCTATCTCTAGGAAAATTGAACTAGGAGCAAAAATAGCTGGGGGGGGGGGCCACGGGACGGGGGATGGGGACATGGACGGGTGGGGGGGGGGGGGAACGATGACAGGCATATAGGGCAGGAAAAGGCCTCTTGCCTGTGTGCCCAGTCAGTCTGAGGACTCAGGATATAGGACCTACCCTGTTTGCCTGAGAAGTTGGCTTGGTGAGAATTGGCTGTGCTTTGTTCCCTGTCTCCCTGATACTTCAGCTTTTCCCCAATATCTGATTCTGGGTTTTTATTATAATACTAAGTAGAATTTGTACAATAGACATACATGTGGGCAAAACGCCCGTATGCATAAAATGAAATAAAATATGTTAAAAATCCTCTACAAATGCAATCCATAAATAGCTTGAAGAATCAGCCTCCTTGTTCTATGACCCTCATTAAGGTCACATGCACACCATTTTGCTTTTAATGTCAGGTCAGATATGACAGGAAAGGCTGAGACTGAGAGTTAGCCTGGCTGCTGGGCAGATGATATTTTTGAAATGTCCTGAATATCCTTGGATGATGTCTTCCCAGAGCTTATCCATGCTGGACATGCTTCAAATGAGGTTGACGTGAAACATCCTTTACAGATGATGTCACTTCAATTCCTACCCAGGTCTCTGTTCCTTATCACTCACCTGTGAGTCATTACAGGATGACGCCTAGTCAAACAACCTCTGTCCTTCTTAGCACTTTTGCTCTGCCAGAGAGGTCTGTACAAGCTCCTTCTTCTACTGGGTTCCTCTCACCTCTGGATGAAGCAGAAGGGGAAGAAAACAGTTTACATAACGGTGTGATCACACTGATGCCTCAAGCTTATTTTTTCTCCAATTACCACATTTCTTGACAGCTAGTTTAGAAATTGCTACCCCCAACCCCCAGCTTGAGAGATTTCAGTTATAGATCCAAGTTCATCAGAGCGTTGCTTTAAAGGCCACATTTAAACAGGATGTCTCATAACAAAACGGGGTGCCTTTTCACCAATAACACAGACTTGAAAGACAGATGCTTTCTTTGTGAAAGTCAATCAAAGATACTAATGTTTGGGAAGTTCCCCAAAACTGGAGGGGTGAAACCCTCTTTGCAGCAGCTGATTCAGACTGGCTCTGAAACATGAACTCTAGTTGGTATTTAATGAAAACTTAGAGCCAGATATTGGGGGAAAGCTGGAGTATCAGAGAGAGGAAACAGACCACAGTCAATTCTCACCCAGCCAACTTCCTAGGGTAAAAGCTGTCTTCCAGAGTCCTCAGCCTGGCTTGTTGCTTCTACAGAATACCACACCATCTGCCTACACCTCCTTAAATATCTTTTTACCCAGTTGTTTCACTTCTGGGTTCAACTCTGCATCATAACCCTAGAGTGAGGATTAAAGGCGAGAGCTACTACTGTTTGGTTGTTAGGTCTTGAACTCATAGAAAACACAGAAAGATCTCTGTTTCCAAAGTGATGGGAGTAAAGGTGTAAGTCAGGACTTGGTCATTCCCATGCTGGGATTAAAGGCATGAGTTACCAACTGTCATCCCTGTGCTTGACTGTAAGCAATTCTGTCCTTTGATAGTCCAGGCTGATTTTATTAAATATAAAATATATTACCACATGGCTATGTTTGGGGAACTACAGCAGGTCCATCTGCACAGCTGACTATAGAAAGTGCCTAACCAACCACATGATGATAGTGTGTGGTCAGTGAAACTGAGGCTCCATACTGGTCCTCAGACCCTGGAGGGAGCTGGCCATCATTACACAGGAAATCAGAGTGGCTCAACACCAGAGAAAAAGTCTTTTGCTATGAGCAGAACATGAGCTCAAGAGTAAGAAATGTTCAGGTTATGCTCCTTGCCTTGCTAGTCACTGGCTAAATAAACTTGAGCACAATCTTAGGCTTCTCTGAACTCCAGCTCTGTGCAGCTGGTATACTGGTGATTGGACGAGATGCAATGGAGAGGCTGAAGCAGGGTCTGGTGTAGAACTATATACATCAATACTTGGTGGGAGAGTGGGTTTTGAGATCAGTTTCTGACACAGCATGGCGGTGAAGCACTAGGGAGGCAGAGACAGACAGATTTCTGTGAGTTCCAGGATAGCTTGGTCTCCATAGTAGGTTCCAGGCCACCTACTTATAAGGCCCCCCAACTTATTTGCCTTCTAGACAAGGTTTCTCAGTGAACCATAGGTTCACATTTTCAGATAGGCTGGCTAGCCAGTAAGGTACCAGAATCTATCAGTCTCCACCTACCAATGCTGGAGTCATAGGCATGCTCAGCTATGCTTAGCTTTTTGTGTAGGTCCTGGGACTTGAACTCAGGTCCTCATGCTTACACAAGAACCACTCTTACCCAGAGCTATCTCTTCTGCCCTGCTATAATGTTCCTTTATCTCTTCAGACATAGTTCAGTGTTCCTTTTCTTTGATTTTATAGAGCCTTTATATAACTCTACTGTGGCTCTTACCATGTTGGCCTATCTATGTCCATTTGCCTCTAGATTGAGAGCTCAAGGTCAGAGGAAGGGGAGAGATTTCATCTCAATTACCAAGCTTGTTGAGATTTGTGTGCTGGGAACTCCAACACATGCTGAAGCTATGAGAGCTACATGGTGCTGACTCACGGAATTTATGGTTTTATATATAATTTCAGTGCAAGAACAGCACTGTTGTAGCAAATACCCACATTATTTCTCATTTGTCTATGTATTCCTACTTTCTAAGGCCTTGTTATTTGACTTGATTTTAATTCTCTAACCAAAAATATCTCTCCTAACAGCTGACCACAAATGCCCAGATTTCACCATTCAAGTCAGTTTTCTTTTAGTCTCTATTAATCAAGATTCCCTTGGTTGTAATTCAACTCAGTGTCAGCAAAAAGAGAATTTCAGCTTTGAAGGCAGGAAAAAAAGCTGGATTTCAGGAAGAAATGGCATCAGGCACTTATGCAGGATTCTTCTCAGTGCAGTGATGTCATGAGGATAGCTAGCTACCTTTCTTTGAATGCTTCTTCTGGAATTTTCTTGAGATGCTTGAGAGAACGTGCCCAAGAATTGCAGCTACAGAGAGCTTGGAAGACAATACTGCTGAGGTTTATCACCTGTGTTTGTCCTTAGACTGTCTCCTATGTGCTCTGCAAGCCACCAGTGGGGTCAAGGGTACTAAGTCAGGAACAGTCCCGGAAAGCCTAGAAGACTCTGATGAGTATCATTGACCTGAGACTCCCCAACAGCCTGCCAAACCTTCCTTGGGTCATAGGGTAGTCAAAGATGCTACTACCTGCTGTCTTTACCTGTAATCAGATTTGCATTGCTGTTTAACGACTCTCTCATCTTTCCCTGACTCCATTCTCTATTTTCTTGCATAGGAGAATCATGTAACAAAACCTTGAATATCTAGTCCTTAGTGTTAACATTTTGGAGGACCAGAGTGCTCGATACCTTCAAAAGAGACTGATGGAGTAGAGTGGACTAAAGAGCCTTTACCCCCTCTGAATCCACAATAGTGCTGAGGCCAAATTATCCTCATATTGCTTTTGTCCAATAAATAAACATCAGTATGTGAATATAAAGGAAGCCCATTGCTGGCTCAGTCCTTTAATGGGCAACTTTGATTTGACAACTCCCTGTAGACCTGGCCAACACTTTCCTAGAACTGTGCTGCAGGCTGAGATTTCTCCTGAACAACCTTCTTTCCTTCACCCTTCTCTTTCAGGGATTTCAGTGCTAGACCTTAGCAGGACTCTCTTTCTCTCTACTCCTCCCCAGCTGCCTCTTCATTTTCTCAGGATTCCTTAGAAAACCACCTCAACACCCACACTTCAAAAGACCTGAATTGACAAAGGTGATACGTAGGGTTGTAAGTAAGTCTTGAACTCTTTCTTGCCTTGTAGATTCTAGTACCACAAACCAATTCTTTATTCTAGCAAGATATAAAGAAACTTCCCAGGAAAAGTCTAGTTTGGCCAAGGCATTAATTAACCATCATGGAGAGAGAGTCATTCCCATGACACATGAGGCACTATTGTATTAGTGGCATGTCTTTCCAAGTCAGATGTTATTGTAGTTCTCAGGGTCCAAGCTGGTTAAGACCAATGATTACTTTTCTCCTCTAGTAGCAAGTAGAGTACCTTGAACACTTGGGAAGCATAGATTGGTCTTGATGGGAAAAAAAGGACACAAAGTTGGGTGGATGGGAAATGAAGGAGGGATGAATCTGGGAAGAGTTTGGGAAGGAGAGTAAATATGATCAAAAACACACAGTACAATATTTGCCAAAACTAATATATCTGTATCTGTCTGCCTGCCTGCTTATCTGTCTGTCTGTCTATCTATCTATCTATATATCTATCTATCTGTCTGTCTGTCTGTCTGTCTATCTATCGAGTGTCAACATGGTGGCCTGCAGTTCACAATGGTATTAAATGGTTCCCAATAGCTAGAAGGAAGGGTTTAGTCTGTTTAACTGTTTTGTTGTTTGGTTTGAGTACTGGGGATTTGCCCCAGGGTATCTTGAGTGCTAAACATGAAATCTACCACTGAACCATAAGCAGGCTGAGGGGCATTGTAAGTGTTCTCCTCACAATGACGAGTTTGTGCACATACATCACGAAGACTATGGCAAGACGGGTGTCTATAAGCCGAGAAGAGCAGTGGGGAGAGGCCAGGTCCACTGATATTTCAATCTCAGATTTCTGGCCTCCAGAGCCATGAGAAGATAAATCCTTAAATTAAAAAACAAAACAAAACAAAACAAAACATGGCAGCTACATGGATACATTATTAAAGAAACTAACCTAGAAAAGGTTAGAAGGGAGGTTAACGGAATTTAAAGATCTACAGATTGTGGTTATTCTCATCTATAGCCTCATAGTGGGAGCATGGATATCAGAGGACATTGTCAGTCCTGCTTTCCACTGCTCATGGTTGTCTTCGATAGCTGTCCTGTGAGCTCTCAGTGATCCTCCTGCCTCCACTTATAATCTCCTGGCTGTAGGTTGCAGCACATTATAGATGCTTGCTTGTTCTACTGCATTTGACTTTTTCATTTTCAAAGAATCTGAACCAAGACCATCAGGCTTGTGTGACAAATGCTTTACCTACTGAGCCATCTCCCCATCCCAAAGACTACCTATTAAAAACAGTAGCAACAATCATTATTACCATCATCATCATCATCATCCAAAGGGGGCTAGAGGTAGCAATCAAAGAACAGAGAGCCAGGATCTATGGGACAGGACAGAGTCAGGTAGCAGTAGGAAGTCACTGGTCTTGAGGATTGCCCAGAGTATCAGCTACTATTTATAGCTTGCCCTTAAGGTCTGGCAGGAATGTGATGAGTGGGTGGGATGGCTTTGTTGACAGGTCTAGGGGTGAATCAGTCAAAGCAGGGTGCAAAATGCATATACTGAGCTTTCTAAACGCAAACCAAATTGAACCACAATTATAGATTAGTATATTTAGAACTGTAATGGAATTTTCCAGCAGCAGTCAGGGCCAGAGAGCTCTGTTCAAACCAACAAAAAGCTGTTAATTCTTGGGCATCAGAGGCTTTGAGAGAAATAAAAAAATAATAGCAAAAGGGGATCTGGGACTTTTATTTCTTACACATCTTCTGAGATTAAGAAAAAGTGGCTTTGTGATTACAAGGAAGTACAAACACAGCCTTATAATCAAGTTGAGAAAGTCAGAGTGTTTGACTATCGCTGGTAGCCACCAAGATGCCACATCTGACTTTTGAGAAGATGCAAGGTATCTTTATGTTCTTGCTTATGCCAGGCATTGCACTAAATGCTTTTTCTGCATCTTCTCTTTTGTGTATGAGAGTACATGTGGGCAGTTGCAAATGCACATGCATGCATGCATGTAGAGGCCACTGGTCAATGTTGGATATCTTCCTTAATTGCTCTCCATGACCAAAGCAACTTCCTTTTATAAGGAAGCATTTAACTGGGAGGTTACTTGCAGTTTCAGAGGCTTAGTCCATTAGCATCATGGTGAGGAGAGTATGGTGGTTTGCAGATAAACACTGGAGCAGTATCAGAGACTTTTATATCCTGATTTGCAGGCAGAGAGAGAGAGAGAGAGAGAGAGAGAGAGAGAGAGAGAGAGAGAGAGAGAGAGAGAGAGAGAGAGAGAGAGAGAGAGAGAGAGAGAGAGAGAGAGAGAGAGAGAGAGACTTTTGGTTATGGGGCTTATCTCAGCAATAGAAACCATAATCAAGACATGTGGGTTTTGGGACTCAGACTCAGGTCCTCAGGCTTGCCCTGCAAGTGCATTTACCCACTGAGCCACCTCACAGATCCCTTTCTCTTTATTGAATGTAGAAACTCTTAGTATGTTAAGAAACTATGTCCTATTCCTGTGGTATGGACTGGAAGTATTTTTCCAAATTTATTTTCTGCTTTCTGAATTTTTGTTTTGTGAGACACAGCTTTATCCTACAGACTAGCTGGCCTGGAACTTACTACACAGTCCAAGCTGTCTTCAGACTTGGGGCAACTCTCCTATTTCAGTCTCCTGAGTTCTGGATTACCGGCATGAGCCATCATGCCTGGCTGCCTTTTGAATTTATGAAAGTTTTTGTTTTCAGAAAGAAATATAATCAGTCAAATTTATCAAATTTTGGACTTTATGACTTTTGCAGTTTATCACTCTTAAACAGCTATTTCTTATTCCAAGGTTACAAAATAAATTTTCTTATTTTCTTCTTCTACTATTTTGGTTTTAATCCATCTTGAAATTTTTTGTCATAATATATGAGAAATGGATCTAAGTGAAGTTCTTTCCAAGGAAACTGGCTTCTGAGATAACTATCCACTTATTTTAATATTTTTCATTTTTATCATTTTTGCCTCATTGGTTTGAAGTGCCATATTTATTCCATACTAGATTTCTGGATACACCTGGGCTTGTTTCTGTGCTTTCTATTTATTGTCTTGTCTCTTGATATGTAAGCATCACTGCTGATATTACTGCATCTTAATATTCTAGCTGAGTAGGAACACCTCTCTCTACTGCAGATTTTCAAAAATCTTATTGCTATTCTTATTTTCTTATATATGAACCTTTAGAGTTGCTTCCCAAGTGAGCCCCCTCCCCCAATCTGTCGGTTCATTTTATGTTTGATTGGTTACATTCCTAAACTTATTTGGGCAGGAATGACATCTTTCTGATGCTTTGTCTTCCTACCTAAGACCATGATATACTTTTCTGTGGTTGTTCAAGGGTTCTTTGCTGTTCTTAGTCATTTTTTCCCCAAATGAATTAGAGCACAGCTTTACTTGTGGATAAGCCATCTTTTTCATTGCCATTATAATTAATTTCTTCTTTCCTTCATATTGCATGAATGGATTTTGTTTTGGCAATGATTTAAAAATCCTCATTCTGGCTATGTTGTCTTGGGCTGCCTTGGGAGACATCACATCTAATTTGGATCTATTTCCTGTCACTAGCTTGTTGGCAAAGTCCAGATCCCTGGAGAGAGAGGTCCTCTGAGGAGTCTGGCTATAGAAGTGGCCTATCCACATAACAACAAACCCACAAGGTGGATGCCATGTGCACTAAAACACATGGCTGAATCTCAGATCTTTTAATCCACTACAAGGCAATCACAGCAAGGCAGAAAATGTAAAAGTAAAACATGCACTTTAGTTTGAGACTCGTGGATAGGCTTCTCTTTGGTGCCCAGACCATTAGTTACTGTGAGAAAACTAAGACAGCATTCAGTATTGTACACAATACAGGGTACTATTTTCTTCTCAAATCATGAGAATGAAATGCCTAATGTCTCCAAGTAGAATCTGAGCTCTTAGAAAAACCCTTCTTACTATTCTTTAGGAATAGTAATCATTACAATTAATAAGTGTGAACACTGGAATTCATTGCTGGCATATCATTTTCTAAATTTTATTAAGATAAAAATTATTCTCCATACTGAAGAAGTTCCATAAACTTCACATAGAACAAACATAGTAAGACCATACAAAATCAGTCTACAGTTCAGGGATACATAACCTATGTACATGATAAAAATAAATAAGTAAATAGCAGAAGCAGGTATCCTAGTTAGTTTTTTTGTCAACTCAACACAAGTTAGAGTCAAATGGAAAGAAGAAAAAATAAATTAAAAATTGAAAAAGAATGTCTTCCACCAATTTGCCTTTAGGAGAATTTTATTGTTTACTGACAGAGAAGGGCCCAGTCCTCTGTGGGTGGTACTCCCCCCTTGGTAGATACTCCCCCTGGGCAGGTGCTCTCCTGGGCAAGTACTCCCTGCTGGGCAGATGCTCCTCCTGGGTAAGTTTTCCCCCCTGGGCAGGTGCTCCCCACTGGACAGATGCTCCCCCCCCAGGGCAGGTACTCCCCCTGGGAAGGTACTCCCCATTGGCAGGTGCTCCTCCTGGGTAGGTGTTCCCCCTGGGTGATGCTCCCCCCTGGGCAGGTGCTCCTGGGGTGTACATGAAAGCAAATGGAGCAACCCAGAAAGAGCAAATCAATAAGCAGCATTTTGCCGTAGCCTCTGCTTTGGTTCCTGTTCTGATTCCCCTTAGGGATGAACTGTGGCATAGAAGTGGAAGCCAAATAAACCCTTTCCTCCCCCAGTCAGGTTCAGTAGGGTGTTTATCACAGCAATAGAAAGCTAACTAAGGTAGCAGGATTTACGAAAATTCTGTAGAGTGGTTACCTCTGGGGAGGACAGAGAAAGTGCTTTAGATGCATTAGCAAGTTCTTCAACCGATGTATATACATCACAATAAGTGGAAAATTAATTAAGCTTATCCATTCTTCTGTTACATGACAAAATAGCTATTTCTTTTCAAAGTCACAATCTTTCTGCTTCTACCTCCTGAGTGTAGGAATTATAGGTATATGCTAGCATTTTTAGTAGCTGACACCAGCCATTTCTTTTCTTTTCCTTAAAAATTATTTTCATTAATTATATATGTATATTTATACATACATACATATATATGTATGTGCACATATGTGCACATAGTAGAGGTGTCTACAGAGTCCAGAACAGGTTGTCAAATACCATGAAGAGGACTTACAGATGGCTTTAGCTTCCTGACATGGGCGCTGGGGTTCAAAACTTAGGTCCTCTGCAAGAGCAGAAAGTGTTCTTAAGCACTGAGCCCCAAAGAATCCATTCTAATAACATTCTTCTTCTACTAGATTGTGACTTCTACAAGGGCAGGGTCTTGTTGGCCACCATCAGTCACTCGGTTTCTCCCACATTGCTCCTTGGCAAGTGAAGCGTCATCAACCAAACCTCTTGTTTTATATTCCAACAATGATCTGCTTAACTTACCTTACACATACAGTTATGTTTGAGTCCACTGGGGCAAAGGATGGAGACCAGAACCTGGCCTGTGTACTCAAATGCCTATGTTATAAAAATAAAAAAAACAAAAAAAACCTAGTTCTTAGTTAGGAATTAAAGCAAATTCTAGTATCCAGACACTAGCTCCTGAGTCACATGGGAATCCCTTGGCATTAAAAAAAAAATCATTTATCTTATGTGTATGAGTATTTTGCCTGCAGGTTTGTATGTGCACCATGTATGTGCAGTGCCTGTTGAGACCATAAGAGGGCACTAGATCCCTGGAACTGGAGTTAAAGAGAGTTGTGAGCTGCCAAGTCAGTGTTAAAAACTGAAACCCAATCCTTAATAATCCTCTTAACCACTGAGGCATCTCTCTAGCTCCACCCCCTTTAATTATAAATGTTCACTCTGTCTTTGGGTAGAGGGCTTTAAGATACCCACCCCAGTTACAACAGAGACATGGCCATACAGCCAAACAGAATTAGGCCAGTATATCCAAGGCTATAGAACTTCCCCCAGAAACCTGGAGCAAGTTTGAGTCTATAGAGGTCTGCCTCTTTTTGATGGCACTGAGAACACTCAGAATCATTGTCTACAATCTTCTGCTTTTCCATATGGTTAAGGTGACTTTGCATGCCCAGCAACATCAGTATTTCTTGAGCCTGCTTTTTTAGTGCTGGGAGGTAAGAAAAGAAATGAATTAAGTCGCACCTCCTGCTTTAGAGGAGCCCATGGTTCAGAGAGGAGATTTGCAGAAAATCACTCCAACACATTAGGAAATATACCCAATAGGAATGTGTTCAGCTTGCTCTGGCAATGCAGAGAAGGGAGCTGTGAGATATGATTAAGATTGAGCTGGGTCTTGAACAATGTAGAGTTGTTAGCTACACTGGCAAGGACAGCAGATGGTACCAGTACTCTGTTATTTCCTAGTTCAGTCCTTCCTCTAGTGTAAGGATGTGCCTGGCTGTTGTTTAGGAAGAACCAGTACTTAGCCATATTCAATAGAGTCTGGTGAATATATGACTGAGATTTTAAATCCCTTTAGCAGGCTATCCCCCCAATATGTCCTACCATATCTAACAAGTGGAACTGGCTGCCAGTTGCCCACAGAGGCTCATGATCACCCCCTTTCTGTTCCTTTCCATACCTCATGTAGCTATGACCTTAACTGGGGCTTCTTTAGATGGCACATTTACGAAATTATTAGCACCCAAAGCCCAATCTTGGGATCTGCTTCAGGGAAATTGGCCCAGTCACAATGCCTAGAGGGTGTCTGAAGAACAGGGAAACATCAACAAAGGGGTCTGACAGACAGGGAGGCCACAGGGTAAGCTAGAAAGGCAGGAGGAAAATCATGAACGCACTGCTAAGAAGTGGCTTTACCCACTACGGAGGAAAAATGGTGGAATTAAAATGAATTTTAAAAGCTCCTTAATGTTTAGTAGTGGGCATGGTCAGTGTCTGGGGAGCCAGGGGAAAGATCTTTTCCTCATCCTTGGCTCAGGTCTCCAAGCGCCTGCTCTGTACTGCCTTATACAGGCACCTGCCTTCCTAGTCTGTAGCTGCCTTCATCAGCTGCCAGGCTGAGCTGTTGCTGGGGCTGCAGCCACAGTTGCTCGAGGTGGGAGGAGCCAGAGTACCAGACAGCCACACCGGTACACATTGTAACCAGGCCTGGGGCTGCAGTCGGTTCCCCATTGGCTAACAGACGGAATTTTCCTTTCTGCAGCTGCGTGTTGCCACTCATCACTTGCCTGTCTGCACCCTGGGTGTGGGACTCCTCTGAGACTTTCTATTCAGGCGTCATTGGTATTCCTATCTTGTGGGCATTTGCCAATGGAGAAACTGGGAAGCATTTGCAAAGGAGGCTGGGAGAAGACCAGGTGCTTCTGTTTGCCTGGATACAGGGATAGGTTGTGTTTTTGCTGCAGTATTTCATAAACAGTCTTGTGTCTTGTTTTCATTTTCTTTTTCTTCCCTTCCTTTCCCCCATTCTTTCCTCCCACGTGGCTAAGGGCTAGGCATTCGAGATTTAGAGAGACAGGATCTCTGACCTTGGAAATATTCTAGACTAAGGAATGTGGGAGAAGGAGAGAACATGACCCACTTATAACAGTGTTGTGTGATGAGTTCTAGGATGATTTATTTATAGATTTTAAATATTTATAGATTTTAAATATTAGTCAATTGACATTAAAAAAACACATCAGGGCATAGGGGAGGGAAGCATAGTCAGGAAGAGATCCTTAGCAATGGTAGTAAGTGAGCAGCACTTGTTAGGGCTGGTCATAATAGTGAGCGCCTACTAACTGCTAGGAACCACAGAAGGACTTTGAACTTGAATCCTCAGAGTAACACTGTGAGGTAGGTAGCCCTGTTATACAGAGAACACTCCAAAGGGTTAGATAAATCATCACCTGAGATCAGACATATGCAAATGACAAGTCAAGATTCCAAAACATCTGTATCAATCACAAAGCCCGTGACTGTCCAACTATGCCATACTTCAAAGAAAAGGAGTCCTAAGCAAAGACAACAGCTTGGAAAAGGGATTAGAGACACACTACAGATTGCACAGGAGTAGATGCCCTGGACTGCCATGTTCTCTAATCTATGGAACATTTGAAGCATTCATTATGGCCTATAGGAAAAGCAAGGGGTTAGTGATATTCAGCTCTTCCGTATGAAGATGCACCTGGTGAGCTGGCTTAGGGGGCAAAGTGCTTGCCCACAAAAGCTTGATGACCTGAATTTGGTCCCCAGAACCCATATAAAGGTGGAAGGAGAGAACTGACTCATACTACCCCTTTATCATACACACAGAATAATGATTTTTTTTGAAGTTTATAAACTTAGAATTTAAGTTTGAATCTCAGTTTCTTTGTGACAGGCAGCGTGACCTCGGGGGAAATCTCTTCCCCTGCACCTCCATTTCTTCATTTGTTGAAATGAGAATGAGACTCCTACCTAGTAGAACTGATACAAGAATCAAGTTCAGATTAAAGCACTCATCACTAGTGATTTGTTCAAGGTGACTTTAGGCTACGAAGGGCTAGCTCATGATGAAGAGGTTGGGTGAATCATCAGGCAAGGAGACTTAGATAATTGGATGGGAAATGCCTTCTGTCCACCAAGAAATGAGGGTGCTGGCAGGCAGACTATTGCTAGCCTACTTCAAATGGGCCGAATGCTATTTTGGAGATGAGAAAAGGCATTCTTTTGATGCCAGCAGTGCAGGGAGAATATTGACTTATTCCTGATCAGGAATGGGGGCAGGTAATCCTTGAACCTTGCTGGCAGATAATGTGCAGGGCAAAGGAGGAGAGGTGAGGGAGCAAGTATAGACAGGCTTGTTAGGTAGAATCCTATTCATAAAGACAGCAGTCAAGTGTGAGACCTTAGAGTATGACTGTTGTCTCAGATCCTGAAGCTGGATGTTTTTTCAATAAGAGAAATGGGGTCATCTGCTTTTAGCTGGCCCTGCAACAAGGAGACTTTCTTAGCCTTGTAGGTACTCATATAATGTGATGCCATGCCTTGACACTGGAGAAAAATTTCTTTTCAATGTACAGACACAGTAAGGACAAAATTAGAAGTTGTTCACTTTTATTTTGCAATTTGCTAATAGGTTCCCTATATCCTTACTATGCTCATTTGCAAAAATAATGCCTATCTCATAACTGCTATTGCCTGGATTAAACAAGATGAATCAGGGCTTCAAAAATTGACTGTCTCAAAGTTAGAGCATAATGTTTCATTAAATTAGAGTCTCATGTATTCCGGGCAGTACTTGAACTCACCTTGAGTTGGATGACCTTGAACTTTTGATGCTCCTGCTTTATCATCTGGATACTGGGATTATAGACATTTGTCACCTGGTTTATATGTAACTGCAGGATTTAACCATGCTTCACAATATGAGACAGGCATTCTACTGACTGAGCCACACCCCACAGACTTTTTAAAAATAATTTCTACCATGAATATATCCTTACCATATGCCAGACTTGATATTGGATACTATTTATGTGAAATCTCATTTAATTTTTTTTAACAGTTCTGCACATAATAATTAGCCCTATAGATAGAAGGTTTTATTAAAGAAATGGTACTATATTACTTGCTAATAAGTGACTGAAGCAGGTGATAAGCCCATATGGATCTGACTCTAGAGTTTTTAATTATCGTGATACTAGTATTAACCAAGACAGCTTAGGAAGCCCAGAACTGCCTGTTGACTCTGTAAACAGCTCACTCACTCCTTTTCCTCCATTAAACAGGAACTGTTCTAGCAGTGGAGGGAGGAGGTTGCCTTAGGCATGGATTGGATGGAGAGAGCTTAGTCTTGCTTCTGGTGTGGGCCGAATGCTAAATAGAAGAGCTGTGCTTTCACTCATCCTTGAAGCAGGGTGAAGATGCTGCTGGAAAACAAACCACTGCTAAATCCTCCGAGTTTCCCAGGCAGAGGAAAACCTACTCTGTGCTGCTGAGTGTGACAGGATGAGATGCTCTTCTGTCACCATGGCAACAGCCAACACACCAGCATCCTGCAAGAGGCCAGAGCTACTCTTTGGGGAGCTATGGTCTTAGTTGAGCGAAAATAAGTAGGGTCTGCTCAGGGAGCAGGGAGGGTATCTAATTGGCTAGAATTTTTGCTTGAATCTAGCTGTTTTATGTCAATGGTGTTTACATGGGGTCCTTGCTACATTAGATCTCATATGTTTGCAACACTCTGGGTAATGAGAGGTGTTGGGAAACTTACAAGAAGAGTTCTGGAGGGCATGTTATTTCAGCTATGGTTTCCAATAAGTGCATTTATTTGGAAAGCTGCTGATGGATGGCAGCTTTCTTAGGGGCCAGTCAGTATATCCTAATGGAGACTCTCACGGGCTTTGCATTCAGCCAGACCTGCTTCATTTTACTTCTAAGAGCTAACATTAGCTGGTGTAACCTCTCTGATTCTTACTTGCTTTATCAGCAAAAAGGGGAAATTTAACATTTCCCTTATTTCCCTTGTGGGGGATGAAATGAGATAGTACATGGGCAGTTTCTGGCATGAATTTAGTATTTAATCATAGTCATTATTGGGTTCCCAGTAAACAGAGACTTGGCAAGGTGACCATTTCCAACTCCCTTAAAATCAGAACCAGCTTGGAACCAGAACCCATGCTGCCTGTGCTTTATTCTTGCTCTCTAAAGCCATCTGTACTGTTTGGTGTTTGCTCCCCAGGCCCTGCCCTTGCCTGTATTCCCTGGCTCAGCCTGCTGACATCAGGTTATGTTTGCCTTGTGAGACTCTACCCAGAGAATCTCTTATCAGACCTTGGGGATCACCTGGCTCAGCTCCCTCACCCATAAGCTCCCTCACCCATACTTTCCACACTAGAAAACAGAGGATGGAGAGAGAGTAAAGTGCCTTGTTCAAGGTCACCCAGAAAGGAGAAGCAATTAGTTGAAGTGGTTGCTGCACTTACTTTAGCAGGTATGACTAAGCCCGAGAGTCACTGAAAGGGGAACAGCCTTACACCCCACACCTGCCTGAGTTCTCTTGAGTGTTTAACTCTTGGATAATTATGTGTAGGAAGAATTTCTTCTTCTTCTTCTTTTTTTTTTTTTTTTTTTTTGGTAATTTACTTGTGCTGGCAAGTTCTGTGTGATCCACTAGAGTTAGAAATATCAATAGCTAACATTTGCAGTAAAGATATGCAGTTAGCATGATTTAAGACCTGACTTAGATTTCTGGGGTTCCTAAGGCACATGGGCCAGCTGATGTGGCCACTTTGATTGGATGCTGGGGCATAGCTGTTCTCTGATGACTATACACAAGTAGAAAAGGTGGGAAACTCATGGGGCCCAGGCTAGTAGTGTTAAGAAGGCTCTCCTCAGTGGAGATGATGGATCCTTGGGAACTGTTCCAAAACACTGCAAGACCAAACAAACACAGGATGTCTCTTCTGGTAGAGCTTTGCCATTTTTCAAAGTTCCTCTATGTCGTGGGAGGGACCCTTAAGGTAGATACCACCACTTCCTGTTTGCACAGGAACGAAGAGAACTCAGCAGCCCGTGGAGGGCTGCAAAGACAGTAAGTTAGTGACATGCTCAGGCAAGAGGGACACAGCTTCTGTATCCCAACCATTTCCATTTCTCTTTAGAGCAGATGCCTGTGAATGGGCTCCCTAAAAGTGGTGGTTTAGAAACCACACAAACATTTTGCTCAGTAGCTAGTCTAACAGGTATAGTTTTTTTTTTTTTTTTTTTTTTTTAAACTCTTTGGTTCCTTGGGAGGCTGCCACCCAGCTCCCAGCTCTCCAATAATAACACAGAGTCTTATTCTTTCTTATGAATGGCTGGTCTTAGCTTGGCTTGTTTTTAGCCAGCTTTTTTTTTTTTTTTTTTTTTTTTTTTTTTTAAAAAAACTTCAACGATCCTATCTACCTTTTGTCTCTGGGCTTTTGTTTTTCTCTAGTCTGTGTAGCTGAGTGGCTGCCCCTGGAGTCCTCTCCTCTTTTTTCTCCCTTTCCAACCTTCTCCTCTTATTTATTCTCTCTGCCCACCAGCCCCGCCTATCCTTTCTCCTGCCTAGCTATTGGCTGTTCAGCTCTTTACTAGCCTGATCAGATGTTTTAGGCAGGCACAGTAACACAGCTTCACAGAGTTAAATAAATGCAACACAAAAGAATGTAACACACCTTTGCATCATTAAACAAATGTTCCACAGCATAAACAGATGTGACCCACCTTAATATTCCACAGCAAACGGGTCTTTCCCTAAACTGTTTCTATACTCCTCCTTCCCGTCCCTTTCTCCTCCATTAGAAATTAAATAACAATAGTTTATTCAGAGAGAGAGAGAGAGAGAGAGAGAGAGAGAGAGAGGAGAGAGAGAGAGAGAGAGAGAGAGAGAGAGAGAGAGAGAGAGAGAGATTGATCAGAAACAACCTGAGAGTTGGTTCTCCTACCTTCATATAGGTTCTGGGAATCAAACTCAGGTTGTCAGACCTGTACCTTTACCTGCTAAGCCATTTTTCCCACCCACCCTCCTTTTTGCGTGAAACAAGGTCTCACTATATATACCAGATGGCCTTGAACTTGTAGTCATCCTCCTGTCTCTGTTTCCTGAGTGCCACAGGATGTGAGCCACCACTACACCTAATTCACACTAGACTTTAGAGAGTGTTCAAGGCCCTCCGACTGCTGCTCAGCTAGCTGTTGCCCTGTGAGCTTCCCACACTGCTGCTCAAAGGAAGAGATACCACAGGGTGATAAAACACTTTTTAAAAATTTTCTCCCCCTTCCCTCTCCCTCCCTCCCTCCCTCCATCTGCCTCTTTCCTTGCCTCTCCCCCCCTCCTTCCCCCCTCTGTCTTTCCCTCTCAGTTTTAGCAGCATTATTTGATCCACATTTGCCAGATGATTAACTGTGCTTACAATTCAGTGAGAAGCTAAAGAAGCAATTCAAAGAACCCTGGGCTTTGACTGAAACACATCTCTGAGATTCTGACAGTTAGCTCAGTGGGGTCACTGAGGGATTAAGGAGGCAGGGGGACACTTCTGCTGACTGCTCTGAGAGAAATACCTTTTAACAGGAGGTAGGCATGGGGATGGGGAAAGTTGGTTGGTTTCAGAGACAGACAGGAACAAACCCCCCCAATGTTGCCTATATTTGTAGTTACCTAAATCCAAACAGAGCTATCCCTTCCATTCTAAGTAAAAGGTAGAGTGATGTGGGATCTCTTTCTGTACACTGTGACTATGTGTTATTATTGGTTAATAAGGAAACTGTTTTGGCCTATGGCAAGTCAGCTTAAAGGCAGGTTGGAAATTTAGAGATAGATAAAAGAGGAAGAAGGGCATAGTCAAGGAGCCGCTTCAGGTGGCCACACAGAAAGTGAGATGTAATGGAACACAGGTAAAGCCACTGAACCATGTGGCAAGACATAGATTAATAGAGATGGGTTGGGTTAAGTTGTAAGAGCTAGCTAGTAATGAGCATGAGCCATAAATCAAAGTTTGTAATTAATATTAACTTCTGAGTCATTATCTTATAAAAGGTTGCGGGACCATGGGTGAGAAAGATTCCTCAGGACCTTGGGTCCAGACAGTTCAGAAACTCCTGCTATAGTAGATCATAAGATAGAATGAGAGGGTGGCATTCTACCTGCTTCTGGAACCTAGATCTACAGACAGGGAAAGATTTCCATTACAGCAGGATAGAATCCAAGCTTAGACTAATGTATAGTATAGAAGGATCCTGGCAAGGACCACTAGAATACGGAGGACATAGCTTAAATATAGGAGATCCACAGTTGTATTCACTGCTAAATGCTTCTGATCACAGGCAACTGGTTAATGGCCACCTATATACAAGTATGAGAAAAATAGTCTGTTTCTCCATTAGAACATATTCTTTTTGTTGTTTGTTTTGAGACAGGCTTTCTCTGTGCAGCCTTAGCTTTCCTGGAACTTGCTCTGTAGACCAGGCTGCCCCATTATAATGAGGTTTTTGGCCTGGCTAGCCTAGAACCACAGACCTGCAGTCCCAGACTGCTTAGCCACCCGCTGCTGCTTAGGCCCCCAAAATGACTCAGACACTTATATTAAGTTCATGCTGTTTGGCCTATGGCTCAGGCACATTGCTAGCTAGCTCTCTCATCTTAACCCATTTCCATTAATTTGTGCTGTCATGTGGCCTGTGGCTCATCTATGTTCCTTACATGTTGCTCCTTTGGGCATCTGGCTCGATTTTTCTCTGACTCTGCCCTCCTACTTATGCTGATTTCCCCGCCTACTTTTTCTATGGTGCCTGCCATGGCCAAAACAGTCTTTTATTTAAAGATTGATATTCACAGCATACTGAAAGACATTTCTATATTACTTCTGTTTTTTTTTTTTATCTAATTAAAAAGGAAGGTTTTAATTTTAATACAGCAAAATTATATATAACAAAATAGATATCAAGCAAGAATTAAAGTTATAGTATTTAGTCCATTTGTATTTAGTAAAATTAAAGAAAATATTTTATCATTTATTCTATCTTTGTGAATCTAAAGTTTTATATCTAATATATTTTTAAAAATAACTAAGAAAAATTATAACAATCTAATCTTTAACTATATTAAAGACCACAGAAGGATATAATATTACCTGAGATAACAGGAAGTGTAAGCAACTTTTAAAATCTAGAAATGACAGAGATGACACCTATCTGGAATATTTTTTTAGTGAGGCAGGAAATCTGAAAGAATGTTTTGTTTATTTTGGCATAGTTTATTAGTTGGTTTTTTTGAATAATGTCTGACAGGTTTTTTTTGCAAAGTTGGAACTTGAAGGACCATCTTGGCTTGTTTTGTCAAAGTTTAGAGGTCACTTTTTTATGGAACTTGAATATTTAGTTTAAACATTATACTGTCAAGTAGTTAATATAATAACAGGTTTTTGTCTAGTGGCTAACCATTGCCACAAAGAAAGAAAACTTTATATGGAGTTTCTTTGATGCCTATTTTTTTTAAAGTAGATTGGTGTTTCCAGGAGCAGACTTGTTTCACTGTTTAGAAAAGTCTAAGTTTTTAAAATATTTTAAATGTCATATTTTGTAGGTCTTAGACATGTTTGAAGATTATTTATTTAATTAAAATATATCTTTGTATATTTAAAAAATCTTAACTAACATAAGTTTGGTTATCATAGGTGAATACTAATCTGTATTTTTTATTTATATATTACAATTTTTAAATCAGCTATATAAACATCACACCTTAAACAAGAGTAGAAAAATACATATAGTATAACAAAATTGACTTTAAGTTTGAATCAATAAATCAAAATCTATACCAATTTAAAATATTTTGAGATTAACCGTTGATTTTTAGATTAAAGTAAATTCAACAATATAATTATTTAAAATCACTGCCTCTGCCTCCTGAGAGCTGGATTAAGGGTGTGTTTCATCAAAACCCAGTTACTAGAACATATTCTTATTAAAACCTACCATAAGATACTGCATGAGTTAGTAGACTATTCAATACACTTTTTTGGTCAAGAAGCCTTGTAAAATGTTTAATAGACATATAGTTTTTTTAACCTAATTTTAAAATTGATTCTTTGGGAATTTCATATTCTGCACCCCAATCTCATTCATTTCCAGTTCTTCCATATTCACCGTCCACCTTTGTAACATCCTCTCCAAAGTAAAATAGTAAAATAAAATAAAGCACATCTCAATGGCTTCTCTGGGCAGCAACCTGGTCCTCTATCAATCCCAGATTTCTCTCATAGCAGTCACGTTGTGGCTGGACTTGTACCACTCTACTCCTCCTCTATCTTTCCTGCCTCTCCATCATATATTTGTTTGTTGTAGTAGTATTGGGTCCTAAGTATGTCACATAGTTTACCCTTTTGCTCATATAGTTATCATTGCAATGAGTTGTTGGTCTGGTTCTGGGCCTCTGGTTTCTGTTATACCATGGACACTGGACCTTCACCAAGACTCCTCTTGGATACCCTGCTGTTTCCCAGAGACATTGAGGTCCTGTGGCCATGGTTCTGCAGGACTGACTCCTTTTCATGATCTGGCAGCTCGTAGATGGGGAAGGAGTTGGGGTGGGCCAACCCAGGACCCTATATATGGGCTGGGTGGTAGCTGAGTTGGTCTCCCCTTCTCCCATATAGCGGTCAGTGTGGGGCGGGGCCGAGTCTCCTGCATTGATCAAGGGCAGGGAAGCTCAGCATAGTACTTGGACATCATGGTCTCAGATGGCAGCATAGATCACAGATATCTGCATGGCTTTTAGTGGAAACACTACCTCAGATCTCGGTTGCTGTGATAGGACCATAGACCCAGAGACAGTTCTCATTGGTAGCCTGGGCCAGGACATCACTATGACCTCAGGTGGCAGCACAGGTCACTCAGATCAGTTTGGCTCCCAGTGGAAGCAAGACCCTGGTCTCAGGTAGCAGCCTAGACCACAGACATCCAAATGGCTTTTGGTGGCAACACATACCAGGGACATCAACTGTCTATGGTGCCATGGCCCAAAGTGGCATACTGGGCCGGACATCACCATGTTCTTGTGTGGTTGCTCAGACTCCTCAAATCTGCCTATTCCTCACCTCTCTCCACAGTGCACTAACAGCTCTGCTTCACTTTCTCTCCCACTTCTCCACCCATCACTTCACCTTTCCATCTCTCCTCACGTGTTTGCTCATCGTAGTGACAACAGCCATGGGCCCAGGGCGGGAGCTTTAATAAACACTTTTTATGAGCATGTGAACCTTTCTCTGTTGCTCTAATGGAAGAATCTAAAGCCAAGTAATTTCCTGAGAATAGTAGTTCCCACCTTGATGATATTTATGTCCAATAGGCTATTTTACCATCCTGTGTAGATCATCTTGAAGGAAGCAGAAACAATTCCTAACCTTGGGGTGATTTTGAAAAGATAAGTTGGATGGATACAATGACATAAGCACACAGAGAAGTCTTCATTATCTGAGGTAAATACATTCCTAGACCCCCAGTGGAACCCCCAAACCATGATAAGTTCTTATAAACAAACATATCTATGACAAAGCTTAATTTATAAATCCATCATAGAAATAAATTAAGAACAATAACTAATAATAAAATGGGATATTAAAAAAATATACTATCACAAAAATGTGAATGTGGCCTCTCCACCTATAACTTACTGAACTATAAATGTTAGCAACCTAAGCATACGATTTTTATCTTTCCATATTAAACTAAGAATTTTTATCTTTTTCTCTTAAAGGCACTTATGGTGTCTTTGGCGTTTTCTCTGGCCAGCAGTAGGATTCAGTTCACTTGAACACAGACACTGAGATACGACGCTGGATGTATTAGCAGAGGTAATAACTAAGTGACACAATGAGTCAATAGTGTCCACCGCATCGATGTGTTGGCAAAGGAGTGAGTCATATCCCAGAGGTTCCATCACTATACACAGAGATGCAATTTCAAACTTTAAAAAAAATTGCTTTGTTCTATTTTCTGGAACTTTGTTAGGGTGTATATATGTGTATAAGTTGAAGTCAAGGGATAACTTGTGGGATCTGTTTTCTCTTCCACCATGTAAGTCCCAGGGGTTGAAACCCGGTTGTTAGGCTTGGTAGCAACTGCCTTTACCTACTGACTCAGTGACCTCCCTGGAATTTTTTACTTAATGTTTCTGGATCATAGTTGACTTCAGGTAACCGAAGTGTGGAAAACAGCTATAGATAACAGGAGAATACAGCACGTGGGAACAATCTCTCTATGCCTCCCCTGTGAATACTGCAGGGCACATATTACATCACACAAAGGCCCAAGGATTAAAATAACAGACAGCAGATCTACACAATCCTAGGACTCAGCAGCCTGCCCTCTCTGGCCAACCTCCTGTTCTCCCCTTCATCTCTGTTGCCTTCTCAACCTTTCCTTCTCTACGGGAATTTCCTAAGCCTCCCTAGAAAACCTCCCATCCCTGAAAATGCTTCTTCCCCTGGTTCCTGCAACACTTCCTGCCTGCTCCACTTTCTGGTTACTCGCCAACTGTTTTGCTACTGCTAATTATGCGCTAGTGTGTTTATAAACTATCTTCTTAAGGCATGAATTCTGGGGCTTATTCATACTTGAATCTCTTTTATCATCTGTAGCATACAATGCCTTATATGTTTTACATATTCAAAACATGTTTTTAATAGGCTGGCTTTAAAAACACTAAACACATACTACAAGCTCAATATTTAAGGGGGACTCCTTAGTGAAATATATTAGAAACATAACAAAATCACCTAAAAATAGAAGCTGCATTTTCTGGATGGTCTATTGTCAGCTTGACACAAGCTGGAGTCACCTGAAAGGAGGGAACCTGAGAAAATGCCTCCCTAAGATGCAGCTGTAGGGCATTTTTGTAAGTAGTGACTGATGGAGAGTCCAGCCCATGTGGGTGGTGCTATCCCTAGGCTGGTGCTCTTATGTACTATGAGGAGCAAGCCAGTAAGAGGAGTTCCCCCATGGCCTTAGCATCAGTTGCTCCCTCCAGGTTCCTGCCCTGCTTGAGCTCTTGTCTTGACTTCCACTGATGGTGAACTGTGATATGGAAGCCTAAGCTGAATAAACCCTCTCCTCCCCAAGTTACTTTGGTTATGGTGTTTCATCACAGCAGCAGTAACCCTGAGACATACATAGTCTCTGAAATACTCCCAACAGAGAAACATGTTTGGGAAGGACTTCTTTGATTTTCTGAAAAGAAAAGAAAGTATGTTAAATTATGTTTATGTGCTTATCAGTGACATCAGTTTTATTCTTCAGCAGAAAAGAACTGAACCATGTAAGGATACAGTTCAACTCTAAAACAACCGAGTCCTTACTATGTGACAGATAATGCACTAGACACCGAGAAAGATGACTAAGACATAGTTCTACCTTGGAAAGCTCATATCCTAGTCACCAGAGTATTTTATTATGTCTGCAGAAGATTTGACAGAGTCAGTATAGAAATAACCTATTCTGGAGGAGCCATGAGCTACATCCATTTCCTCTTGGCCTGAATGCTTCCTTTCCTTCTCTGTGGATGCACTCTTAAAAAATAGTTCTGTATATGTACATATATGTGTTGTATATGTGCATATATGTGTGCATGGTGGTCTGAATGAGAACGGCTTCCATTGGCTCATATGTTTGACTGTTTGGTCCCCAGTTAAATAAACTGTTGGGAAGGGCGAGGAGGTGTGGTCTTGTTGGGGGAAGTCTGACATTGGGAATAAATGGGTTTTGAGGTTTCAAAAGCTAAGTTCAGTCTCTTTCTCCTTGCTTCTCTCCATCCTCCTCATCTTTCTCCTTCTGTGCCTGTAGATCAGGATGCAAGCTCTCAGCCTCATGTCCATCTTCCTGCCCGCCACCATGATTTCTGTCATGATGATAATGAACTAATATTCTGAAATTGTAAGCAAGCTCCCAACTAAATGACTTCTTCTGTAAGTCACCTTGGTCATGGTGTCTCTTCACAGCAATAGAACAGTAACCAAAACAGTGTGTCTGTGGTAATGTTATGTGTGTGGTGGTGCCCTTGGAGGCCAGAAGAGGATGCCAGATTCCCTGGAGCTGCTGCTACAGGCGGTTATAGGTCACTTGATCTGAGTGTTGGGAACCAAACTTGGTCCTCCAGAGGAGGACAAGTACTCCAAACTGTGAAGTCATTTCTCCAATCCTGTTAATTTTTACCAAATGCCTCAAGACCTATCTTAAACAGTACTTCCTCTGAGCAGTCTTTCCCAAACCTCAGAGGCAAATCACTCCTGCCTCTAGGCCACCTTATTCATCTGTATTATAGAATTCCCCACATCCTATGGTGGTTGATTGTTCCCATCTCTATTATGTCATCCTTGATTTTCTCCTAGCTTTTAGTTATGAGTTTATCAGAGACAAGGGTTGCTTTATAATCTTATTGCTTATGTATTTATTTTCACAATTGGCTGCAGACCTCTCTGATACCATCAGCTCAGAGCTGGGTACCATCTGGGATGCACAAAGCAAGAACATCCTGCTAACATTAGTGACAAGACACTCACTGATTCCATTCAGCCCAGTTAATACTTATTGAGATATCAATTCAAATAATAAAGATTTAGGCACTATTACCGGGATATCTACTGTGTACTCGATGCTTTACCTACAAGTTCTCATTTACGCCAACAGCTTTGAAAAGTGCTATATTATTATTATTATTATTAACTGTGGGGAAAAAAGGTTCAGAGGAATAATTTGTCCACTCCAGATGATCTGCCTAGTGCAGCTAGCTCTGTATTTTGTCCCAGTACAACATAGGGAATGAATGCACTTGAAAAGAGATCAAAACAGAGGTCCAAAGGGTGCATGAAATTTAGAGAGTGTACAGAGAAGCGGGCAATCAAGTAAACCTTCATGTAGATGGTCAGCTAAAGAACTATGTCTCCCTACAGCACTGGAAAAACAAAACAGAACAAAAAACAAACAAACAACAAAAAAACCCAGTGCATGTCAGGGAAGTAAAGTGAGGGGGTTGGGACCACTGGCATCTTTCTCCCGAGCTTTAGGAAAGGAGATGCTTCGTTTTGTTCACTGAATGATGTGCCTGGGTATGTGCGCGTGCACACGCGCCCGAGCTTGGCGGCTCTTTTCTCTCACCTCAGGGTAGGGAAGCTGACACCTGTCTTCTACTTAGAGGGCGCGAGGATGTTGCCTTCGCCTCCTACTGGGACACGACTCTCCTCTCCAAACCACGAAGGTGGTGGTGGTGGTGGGGGACTCTCGGCTTCCCTCTCCTTCACTTGGCGAGGGCGTCTGATTCCCACACAGTCACGCTCCGGTGGCTGGAGGCCAGGCTCTCCCCTCTCCCCGCACCAGCGCCCGAAGGCGGGGCGCGCGCACGAGTAGGCGGGGGCGGAGCGGGCTCTGCGGCGAGGGGCGGGGACAGAAGTAGCCACGCCCTCAGCACCGCCTACCGCGCTCAGGTTTTTTTTTTTGTTGTTTTTTTTTTTTTTTTGCAGGCTGGTTCCCCAGACCCAGAGCGCCGCGGCTGTCTGCTGGGCTCGCGAGCCGCGGACCAGCTTCGGTCGCCCCGTGCTCGTCCTCCCCGCTCCGCCTGGCCCGCCGCCTCGAGCGCCCTCAGCCAGATGATGAACTTCCTGAGGCGCCGGCTGTCGGACAGCAGCTTCATTGCCAACCTGCCCAATGGCTACATGACTGACCTTCAGCGCCCGGAGCCGCAGCAGCCCCCGCCCGCCCCTGGCCCCGGTGCCGCTTCGGCATCGGCGGCCACTTCATCCGCCTCGCCCGGTCCCGAGCGCAGGCCACCGCCCGCCCAGGCGCCCGCGCCGCAGCCCGCTCCGCAGCCCGCCCCGACGCCGTCGGTGGGCAGCAGCTTCTTCAGCTCGCTGTCTCAAGCCGTGAAGCAGACGGCCGCCTCCGCCGGCCTGGTGGATGCGCCCGCGCCCGCCGCTGCCAGGAAGGCCAAGGTGCTGCTGGTGGTCGACGAGCCGCACACCGACTGGTAGGCCCCTGCGGGGTCCGCCGAGGGCGGGGTGTGAAGAAGGACCCCCGAGGTCACCCGGGAGAACACCCGGGATGAGCAGGTGTCCCTGTGTGGGAGGAGCGAGGGCAGGCACCAACCTCCCAGAGACCCGGGTCCTGAGATGGACTCAGTGGCCTCTAGGCTGGTGGCAGAGCCAATTACTTCATTAAGCACCCATAGGGCTTAAGAAATAGTGATCAGTCGACCAGGATCCAGGAGAAGGCCATACACAACCGAGAATATCTGAGCAGCACAAATTGGCCTTGATGGTGGTGGGGACACCACGAAGTTGAGAGGGAAGGGAAGGGGGAATGGATCTAAGGAGAGTTGGGGGAGGGAGGGGGAGGTGTACAACACCCTCAAAGAACTAATAAAAAACAAAAACAAAACACAAAATAAAAAAGAAATACTTATATGGGGGGGAGGCAGACTTACTAGTTCACACACACACCCAAGCTAAGGTGAAAATGTCCCCAGGTGGCCATTAAAATAAAGGCCACCAAAAAGAGCTTCTAGTCTTCAAGGCCTGGCGTGAATTGTGAGTAGAAATTAGTATTTAAGGGGATAGAGTGATGGTGATTATTTAATTTTAATCTGTCCCTTTGAAAGCAGTTATTCTGTATTGACATCAGGGTGGGTTAGATCTCAGATGTGTTAACTCAGAGTGTGATTGACATATTTTTGAAAATAATGAGATTATTGTGTATGTGCAGCAGGGAGGGATTGTATGATTTTTAAATTTTGTTTCTCTCTCTCTCTCTCTCTCTCTCTCTCTCTCTCTCTCTCTCTCTCTCGTGTGTGTGTGTGTGTGTGTGTGTGTGTGTGTGTGTGTGTGTGTGTGTGTGTGTGTGTGTGTGTGTGTGTGAATGAATGACGGTGGCTTTTTCCAGCTGAATAATGAAGACCTAAGTAAAATATTACAGATTGTTAAAAGGGCACAGATAAAATGATGAGCCTTAATGCAGTAAAGGGGAAACTTCAAGAATGCTTTTCTTTTGAAGAGACACCTAGGGTGTTTTTACAAATTAGAGTGGGGAAGATTGGGGAAGATGTTAGGTTTAGTTAGGAAATAACGAATGAGGTCCACTGAAGACTAATTAATTAAGAGCTTAAGAGTGGTTCCTTTGATGTAGCAGGAAGCTGATGGTAGATGGTGAACTGACTGGTGGGTCTGGGGACATGAAAAGGACAGGAATCTGAGAGGTGTTCTTTAGGAATGTGAGGGAGGGTTTTTAATTTTGTTTCCCTAAGGAGTTGAGGTTAATTGATGCCTGGACCTGAGGGTTCTTGCAAAGAGGAAGACGTGGGGCCCCCAGAGCTGTTTATTTCTCTTTTAGCTGCTTTGCTGTTTCCCTGCCATTCCTTCATTGAGAGACTTGGGGGGGGGGATGCTTATGGAAGTGAGATGCATACCTGGAGATGTATGTCCTGCTGGCTGCGGTTACCATGGGGGAATCATTTCCTTTGGGAGATTTGTGTGGTTGGCCCGTATTTTTCAAGATAGCAGAGGAGAAAAGACGTGTATCAGGAAATAAAAAAGGTGTCACCAAGAGGGTGATGGGGACAGTATGACAATAGTGCCTCTGGCAGTCTCCTAGAAGAATTACTCTCAGTTCAAATCAACAGGTGCTTATCCAGGAGGAAGGGAAAGGTAAGTTACTAAGCTCCATTTAAGCACCCATCGTACGCCAGATTTTCTAGTAAGGACTCTTAATGTTCTGTTCCATTGGGTTTTCACCACAAAACTGAGGCTTAGGAAAGGTAAGTGGTGCGCTTACAGGCATACAGCTAAATGTACACCAATGGTCCAGTAACATATTTAGGCCTATTTGTCTTCACTGTTGCCATCTCACTATATTGCCTCACTGTTAGAACATTATGATCAATACTAACAATACACTTCCTTTTAGAGATTAGACAGTGTGGGGGCTTTTTGGAAAACTCACACTCCTTTATTTGCGTGACATGAGACAGTTAACAAAGAAATCTAGAGTTACCTATTTCGGGAATTAGTGAGATCTAAGTATTATTATCTTAGTTCCTGGTGAACACATAAAAATGAATCATAAATGCTAGGAAAAGGAAGGAATGAGACTGACATTGATGTTTCATTTTTCTTGTGAGCTTTGTCCTGGTCTCTTACTGCACTGAAGCTATTTGTTTGGTTCTAATTGCTAGTTTGATGCCCACAGATAGGTAGATCAGTGTTTGTATGTTTATGCCAAGCTCATCGGGAGCCTGTTTAGTTAGAGATGAGGGGTCTGAGATTTGGAACTCTCCTTAGGGTTATTTTCTAGAAAGTGTGCCTGATATAAACCAGAGACTCTGCCCTAGGGACCAGACTTCTGATGGAAGTCGTAGGATTCATTTTCCTGTGAGCTGACTCTCAACTGTTTTATGTTTTTCTCTGAAGTAATAATGTTGATTTATTAAAACTCTTAAGCCCAGTTTGAGTCTGGGACCTGATGGAAGTTCTGTGCATCTGTGTTTTTTGTAGTTAGTAACAATTCCCAGTGTTTTGTCATCTTCTAATATGTATGAATTTGTTTAAAACACAAATATTGTGCTAATTTCAGTTAAATATTGATGAGTGGTTTTACTGAAAGATCTTCATGAATCAAGGAGCAGGTGGCTACTTATGACAAACACAGTAGCTTTTGGGGGTGCTTTTTGCTCTAAAGGCTACTTTAATTTGTCTCATGGTTGAAGCTACCTAGATAGACTTGAGTAAACACTTGTTATATATATATACCCCATGTCATTTTTGTGGAGCTTAAGTAGGAAAAATATAGTATCCCAGTAGAATTTAAGAGTGTTGTTCTCATCTGAATTAAGAATGCTAACACAAAGAGGGTTTTAACAAGCATCTAAATAATTTTAGCTTTAAAAGAAAGGCTTAAAATAAGTAGCATCTCAGGTCATTGTTAATAAACAGAAGATTCCTTTGAATTTCTTATCAGTGTAATTGTGAGCAGTGTAATTTGGAGCCCTGACTTCTGACTTGAAGGGTGATTTTTTTTTCTTTTCCTTAAAATTGCAACATAGCTTGAGTGATTTAGATTAATTGTATAATAAAAGTTTGCTGAAAAATATGTGTGCCTCTAAAAATTGAAATAAAGTTCGTGATACACTCTTTAATTATTATTGGCTTTTGTATTGTCCCCAATACATGTCTTTTTAAAAAAGGTTTGTAGCTAAATTTGAAATGCAATTAAGACTGCACTTTAATGATCCTAATGCTTTATCATAGAGCAGGCACACCATTGCCTCTTCTATTATATTCTTACTGGTGAAGAGGTTAAATTTTCTACCAGATTTTCCCTTACTTCCATGTACGCAATCAACTGTGACTCCAGTCATCATGTGATCTCATACTGGCATATTTCAGCATTTGATTTGAAAATTAGTATGGCGCAGGCATTTTGACTATCTAGAATACAATGATCACCACAGATATGATAAGTCAATAGATGTTTATTAAGCATGTTTATGTGGTACCAAGAGAAATGATAAATAATCTCTGTCCTCTAAGAGCTTACTGTCTAGCTGAGCAGATAAGATAAACATACATTAAAAAAAAACTTACTAAAATCTTCTGCTTGTGTTCAGAGTATGGTCCTTGGATCAACAGCATTGACATCAAACAGAAATATTTTGAATAACAGAATCTCAGGCCCTACTTTCCACCCACTGAAATGTATTTTGCACTTGAACATGATTGACAATCAAATTTGAGACACACTGAACTGAAGGATAGGTGACTAATACTTTTAGTGTGTCAACATGACAACTACTATCATTTACTGGGCAATTACTATATACAAGATGATATTCTAAGCTCTATAAATCTCATTTACCTCTTTGTGATTTAAAAGAATGAGAGGTGGAGCTGGGCTGTGGCTCACACCTGTCATCTCAGCACTCTAGAGGCTGAGGCAAGATGATTGTATTGAGTTCAAGCCAATGAGACTCCGTGTAAGGGAGGGAAGGAAGGAAGGAAGGAAGGAAGGAAGGGAAGGAAGGAAGGAAGGAAGGAAGGAAGGAAGGAAGGAAGGAAGGAAGGAGGAAGGAAGGAAGGAGGAAGGAAGGAAGGAAGGAAGGAAGGAAGGAAGGAAGGAAGGAAGGAAAGGAAGGAAGGAAAGGAAGGAAGGAAAAGCAGACTAATGGGAATGACAGGAAGAAATGAGACAGAGCTTCAAAGAAACCGGACTTAAGAGAAGCAGTTTTGGTTTGGTCCTTTAACAAAATAAAAACAGTGCTAAAAAAGGAGGCCAAAAAGAGATTGAATTGATGTGCTATACAGACTTTCCATTTTTATACTCTTTTAAAAAAATTATGTGCATTAGTGTTTTGCCATGGGTTTCCGGTCCCCTGGAACTGGAGTTACAGACAGTTGTGAGCTGCCATGTTGGTTGTTGGGAATTGAACCTGGGTCTTTGGAAGAGCAGTCAATGCTCCTAACCACTGCACCATCTCTCCAGCCCTTAGACTTTTCATTTTTAATGGCTAGCTTTTGAGTGTTTACTAAGAATAGGGCAATAAAAGATAAGAAGTCTGTTTGGATCTGTTTGTGAGTGCTCTAGGGAAATATTGGATTGGAACTTGGGAGAAGAGGAATTCAAAGGAGATTTAGAGTTTATTTCTAACAGATATGTTTCCTATTCCTAATTAGAAGAATATAACATTTCCATAGAATTTCATTGTTTATAGCAAAAATACTTTACACTTTAAATTTCTAGGATATATACCATATATAAAATGTGATCATCTGGGATAATTATGAACAGGAAAATTTTGGTTTGAAGAAGGCAAGTGACTTCCTCAAGGTTATTAGGCTAGTAACTGACATAACCAGAGCCAGAATTTCAGCCTCTAACTTTGTTTATTCTTTGATTTCTATCCTCAGTTCTCTAAACTATTGATCAGTGTGGGGATATGTTTCAAATTTAATAAAAACAGCCGGAGATATCAAAGGGATCTACCCACAGTCAGCCTAGGAGGATCAGACAGTGGTAACTCACACTTTTAATCCCAGCACAGGGAATATCTGGGAGTGGTGACCTATGCCCTTAATCCAATTAAATCTGAGTTTGAGGTCATCTTAGTTTACAGAAGGAGTTGCAGGCTCCCCAGCAGGCAGTGATGGTGCAACCTGTTAGTCCCAGCACTTGAAAGGCAGAGGCAAGAGGATCTCTGTGAGTTCGAGGCCAGCCTGGTCTTAAAAGTAAGTCCCAGGACAGCCAGGACTGTTACACAGAAAACTCTGTCTCAAAAACAAAAACAAACAAAGACTGGAAGAGATGACTCCTCTGATATCTCAGACTACTTTTATTAAATTTGAAACATCCCCACAGATTAGTGGCTTTTGACCTTATAATTATAGCACTTAAACCTGAAGGAAAATGAATAATCATTTAGCCTAGAGAAATGGCACTATCTGTTGAAGGACAGATAAAGGACTAGAGAGATGGCTCAGCAGTTAAGAGCACCTGCTGACAGAGGACCAGAGTTCAGATCCCAGGAAGTATATCAGGTGGCTCACAAACAGCTCTAACTTTCCAAAGCAGACAGCTTTAACCCCAGGGGATCTAGTGTTCTCTTCTGGCCTCCACAGGTACACACCCAACAAACCTTTAAAAAAGTCAGCAACAAAATGGGAACTAGAACACACATCTTTCAGAGCCCAATATTTTCTTTTAAGAAAATCCTCCAATTTAGATTATTTTCTTCTTAAAAATACCTATTTTTTGCATTTATTTATTGTGTGAGAGAGGGGAAAGAAGGAGGAGGAAGAAGAGGAGGAGGGAGAAAGAGATAGATAGATAGATAGATAGATAGATAGATAGATAGATAGATAGATAGATTGTTTGATTTTAACAATGAGTTTTCTGACCCAGACTAGCCCCAGTTTGGGCCCTCCCTGCCACCGCTTATCTTGACCACCAACCCCAAAGTCCCAAAGAAACACACAGACACTTAAATATTAACTTCATGCTGTTCAGCCTGTCTCAGGCACATTGAGCTCCTTCATCTTAACTCAACCCATTTCCATTAATCTGTCTGCCACGTGGACCGTGGCTCACCTGTGTTCCCTTACATGTTGCTTCTTTGGGCGGCTGGCTCTGTCTGTCTCTGACTTTGCCCTTTTCCTACCTATGTTCCTGCCTATGGCTATGGTGTTCGCCAAGGGTCAAAACAGCTCCTTTATTTAAAGATTGATATTCACAGCATACAGAAAGACATTTTACATCAAGATTTTGATTGTGTATGTGCCATGGCATACACAGGAAGGCCAGAGAACAAATTGCAGGAGTCCATTCTCATCTACCATATATACTCTGGGGACTGGACTCAGGTTTTCAGGCTTGGTGGCAAATGTCTTAACCTGCTGTGTGCTATCTCACCTTCCCTGAAAGATATTTTTTGCATCTCTTTCATTTTTTAAATTTTAAGCTTTACTTTATATTTATGTACATATATGTACACACACACACACACACACACACACACACACACACACACACACACCCTATTTGTGCATGCACCCATGAAAGACAGAAGAAGGCATCATATTCTTTGAATCTGGAGCTATAGGTTTTTGTGAACTGCTTGATGTAGTGCAGGGAACTGACCTTGGGTCCTCTACAAGAAAGAGCAGGTAGTGCTCTTAACAGCTGAACCATCTCTCCAGCCCCATTTATCTCTTTCTTTTAAAGAGTCATTGAGGAGTGTTATGAGCACTTGAGCAAAGCACTTAATATCCAGGGCAGGAATCATACTGTTAGTGAGTTATTGATATTTCAGCATTTGTCATTCTAAAATTATTGAAAGATAATCTTGAAGGCCTAGTCATAAAAATCCAAAAATCTCCTAATATTCTTAGGACCTGTGCTATAATGATGGTCCTCTTTTCAGGAATCCCTTTCTAGTTTATTGTTTTTATCTATCCAAGGTAAGTTACTGACTTTCTCTACTCAAATTTATTTCTGTAGCAGCATTAGCGTTTTAAAGTATTTTGATAAAATATATTGCTAGTTAAACAGGAAGAGTTCCAGAATTGTATACTTTTTTTCTTAAATGTACAAGACAGTTTTAACTGGAATATGGTTCATTGCACTTGAGCATCTAACACAAACCAAGTACTGGGAATATAGGATGAATTGGCTACACCTATCTATTTGAATCTTCCAGCACATGAGGAAAGGACAAGCATTGAAACATCTTTTAAGTATATTATAATAATTAGCATGCATGAGGTGCACAGCAGCACAGGGCTAGGGTATTAGGATGAAGATACTGTCAGAAAATGTTGCATAAAAATGTATATTATGCACTTAGGTAACATTTTTCATCTCTGGACTTTGATTTTCTGTCGACTATGAGAAACACATTCTGTAAGATCTTTTCCATTGCTGTGTCATATCTATGGTGTAGTTTTTGCTTATTTTCTCTCAGACTTTCGATATATAACTTTTCTTTGTTGGTAATATCTGTAAACCTTCACCAACAAATGCTTAAACATTTATTTGAATGAAAAAAATACACTTTTGAGTTTTCTATATTTAGCACCTACTTCCTAGGGGAAAAGAGTGAACCCTGTAATATTTGTTGTTGTTTCCTCATTGAGGACAGGACTTTTTAGCTAAATTTCTCCCCAACCCATAGACCAAAGACTTTTGTATACATGCTAAATTATTGTTGACCAGAATTTATTTCTTAATTCCAACTATATGTTCTGTACTTTAAAGTCTCAACAATCCATATTCCTTTTCATATTGTATCTTCACAATGATCTTGAGCAGTAGGTAGAACATCTATCTAACAGATAAGCAGACTCAGAAGAATAGCTGGTTGTTCAAGATTATCTGGCTTATACTGTAGAGTCTTATACTGATTAGCTAGTTTATCCTGAAGACTTATACAGAAGAGTTGAGATCTGAACTAGATTAGATACAAAATTACCAAAATTTCCACCACAAGTTTGTTTTATTTTTGAGACAGAGCTTCCACTCTGATTTTTTGGGCTGGCCTGGAACTCACAGCAGTCCTTCTGCCTCAGCCTCCTGAGTTCTAGGACTACAGATGAGAACTACCATACCCAACATAAATATTTTTCATATAAAGATGTTTTCTTTTGCAATAACACATTTCAATAAAAAAATAATTTATTTTAAGCAGTAAGACCCACTGTTTTTGATACTACATTTTGATATTTACAAAAAGATGGTATACACAGGGTTTTTAGGATCATGTTTACTGTGTGAAGTGAGGATATGTTTAAACACAGTGGTCTCAGGTTGGGGATTCTCTAGGAGACATTCCTCATTGTATTACTTCAGCACAGTAGGGAGAAGTATCTGAGAACAGGTCAAGTTACCTCGGAGAGAATAAAGTGAATAAATATCACAGAACTCAAACTCTAGGCATGCTATGTATTTAAGAATAGGAAGGCTTACCCAACTTTGGTATTTATCTCTTGACAAGAACCATTAAAATTTTTTTAACCATCTTAGAGATTCTTATAGAGTAAATTAATATTATATTCAGTTCCTCCCTTTTTTCTTCATCAGCTTGAGACAGTGTGAAGATACAGGACAAAGGACCAGAAGTCTTATAATTGAGCTCTGACTCCACTATTAATAATATGTCTTTATCAGAATTACATAATCTCTTCATCTTTTCCTTGTTTGACAACCTTTCAGAATGAGTTCACTATGTCAGACACTGTTCTGGGTTCTGGAATAAAACAAACAAAATTAATCTCTGTATCTAAAAGATGGATACAGCAATGTATATGTGTTGTATTTGGTTTCTGGCCCGGACTTTCCATCCTAACCTCAAGGTTCGGACCCGCAGATCCTCAGAACCCACAGCAGACCCACAGAGACACACAGACGCTTAACATTAATTTTATGCTGATTGACCTAAGGCCCAGGCATATAACTTGCTAACTCTTTACTCTTAAACTAACCCATGACTCTTATCCTGTTCAGCCATGGGGCTTGGTACCTTTTCTCAGAGCAGTATAGTTGTTCTCTGCATCTGTGGCATCTCTTATGTCTCTGTGACATCTTTGCTTTGTTCTTCTTGTTCCCAAAGTTTTCCCATTCTGGTAGTTATGCCCACACTTCATTGTGTCTGCCTTCAGTCAATCAGCGTTTTTATTAAATTAGTAGGCAGGACAATTATATACAGTGCTTCAAAATGTTGCTGAGAAAAATAAATGAGGTCCTTAAAAAGCATTTTGTAGGAGATGAAGAGCCCTACAAAGTGAGTTCCAGAGAAGCCGTAGTTGTTGCACAGAGAAACCCTGTCTTGAAACCCCCAATACCACCCCCCTACAAATGAAGAGATACCTATGCTGTTGCTTCATATATCCCTGTTTTCAGTTGTGTCAAACCTGTTTGGGCATCTCTCCATTTATATATGTGTATATAGTACATGCCTATATACATGTTCACATGTGCACATGTATTTGTATGTATACATATGTGTGGTAGATGCCTTTATACATTTACATGTAGATGTATGTATGTATGTGTGTGTGTGTGTGTGTGTGTGTGTGTGTTGGCTGTCTCACCTTATGATTCTTTCTACCTTTTTTTTTTTTTTTTTTTTTTTGAGACAGGGCCTTTCACTGAACCTGGAACTCTCAGATTTCACCAAGAATATCTGGCCAGGGAGGGTTCTACCTGTCTTTTCCTTCCTAGTATTGTTGGGTGATGTGAGATATCTTTCTGTATGCTGTGAATATCATTGGTTAAAAAAGGGATTGTTTTGGCCAATGGCAAGGTGTCTTAGAAGCAGGTGGGAAATCTGAGCATAGATAAAGGAGAAGGAGGGTGGAGTCAAGAGAGATGAAATCTAAATGCCTAAGAAGTGATATGTAATGGAGTACAGGAAGCCTCGAGCCATGTGGCAAGACAGATTAATAGTAATAGGTTGAGTTGAGATGAGAGAGCTAGCCAGCAATAAGGTCTAGCCATATGTCAAACAGCATGTAATTAATATAAATGTCTGAGTCATTTTTAGGGGCTAAGCAGCATCAGGGCTGCAGGCAGGTCCAGACCTCAGTGCTAGGCTGGGCCAGAAACTTTCTACTACAGCTGTGTTTATTTATAGGAAGCAGGATTGCCTGAACTTAGGAATTTAAGGCCAGCCTGGGCAACACAGTTCTTACTCAGTTAATATATATATTTTATATATATGTATGTTTAATAGATATTATATATGTGTATATATAATACATATTATACATATATATGTATACACACATATATGTATATGATTTTTTTCCTTTTTTTAAAAATGTGATCTTGGTAGCCCAGGTTGGGTTTGACTCACTGTTGTAGCTCTGAGAAGCTAGTTCATGTTCTGGTCTGACTGCAAGAGACTTCACAAACTGCCCACACCATTCAACTGTCATCTACATTCAGAAGGCTTAGTTTCATTCCATGAAGGTTCCTCATCTGTCATTTCAGAGTCAGTGAGCTCCCAGTAGCTGTTGGTCAGCTGTCTCTGTGGGTTTCCTCACCATGATCTTGATCCCGTTGCTCATATAATCCTCCCTCTCTTCAGCTGTACTGGGAACTGGACCCAGTGCAGACCAATTTCCCTTATGAACATTGATGCAGAAATACCCAACAAAATACTGGCAAACCAAATCCAAGAACATATCAAAAAAATTATCCACCATGATCAAGTAGACTTCATCCCAGAGATGCAAGGATGGTTCAACATATGAAAAACTCAATGTCATCTACCATATAAACAACTTGAAAGAAAAGAACCGCATGATTATCTCATTAGATGCTGAAAAAGCCTTTGACAAAATCCAATACTACTTCATGATAAAGGTCTTGGAGTGTAGTAGGAGGTCCTGGACTTTTGGGCCTAACCTCAAGGTTTAGGCCCACAGACCCACAGACCTGCAGAGACACACAGATGCTTACAGTAGTTTTAGGCTGATCGGCTTAAGGCCCAGGCACATAATTTACTAACTCTTTACCCTTAATCTAACCGTGGCTCTTATCCTGTTCAGCCATGCGGCTCGGTACCTTTACTTAGAGCAGCATAGTTGTCCTCTGTTTCTTCTGGCTTCTCTCTGGCCTTCTGCTCTGTTCTGCCTGTTCCTAGAGTCTTCTTAGTCTGGTAGCCCCGCCTACACTTCCTGTCTGCCTTTGGCCAATCAGTGCTTTTTATTAAACTCATAGGCAGGAACAGTAATTTACAATGGAACTACATAATCCCCCTACATTGGAGAGATCATGGATAAAGGAAACATATCTAAACATAATAAATGCAATATATAAGCTGACAGCCAATATCAAACTAAATGGAGAGATATTCTTTGCCCTCTTAATCAACTCTTTTGGAAGTGAGAATCTCCTGTTTCTGATTCCTTATTCCATTATTGTTCTTCACAGGTCCTGACTCTCTGCCTTCTCTGTAATATTGAAATTTGTTCTTGCTCAGGTACTGAGCTGCTAAAACTTAATGAGAGTGCCATTTATTCATGTTTGACTGTGTTTATCTTCCTTCCAACAGTCCATGGCCTCTGGACACAACATTATTTGTTGTCTCCTTGAAGGTTTTTTTTTTCTTTTTTCATTAGATGGAATTGTTCCTTGGGGAGCTGGGTTCTGGTTACTTTCTTTTTCCATTGGCATTTTCCACTAGTTCATCTATTTTCAAGATGTCACTTCCTAAGTAACCAGTTCCCATATTTTATTTTTTTTAACCTTTTACCAGAAATTGTTCTAATCTTCATTGGTTCATTGGCTGTTTGACATTTCCATCTAGGTGGTTAACGGCAGCTCAAGGTTATTTGGTCCAATATTGAATTTCTTTTTTTCCCTCAGTTCTCATATTGTGTTTCACTTAGAGTTGCACAGTATCTTAGGTTTTTTTTTTTATTGCTGTGATGAGACAACATGATAAAGACAAATTATAAAAGAGAATGTTTTCAAGTGTTAGAGTCTATGATGGTGGAGCAAAGACATGAGGGCAAGAACAGATGAGAGCGCATATCTTTGTTGTTGTTTGCTTTGAGAGAGGGTCTCCCTTTGTAGTCATGGCTGACCTGGAACTCCCTATATACTCCAAGTTGTCTTCCAACTCACAGAGATCCTCCTTCTTCCACCTCCTAAGTGCTGGCATTGAAAGCATGCACCACTGTCTGCCTTACTTTCCTGCTTTCTCCATGTCCCCCCTTCCCCTTCAGCTGCCTGACCTACAGCTGGCTAGATGGCTCCCTTTTTCTCTCTTCCTGCCAGTCCCACCTATCTCTCCTCTGCCTAGATACTGGCCATTCAGCTTTTAATTAGACCAATCATGTACCTTAGGCAGGCAAGGTAAAACAGCAACATATCTTTACATAGCTAAACAAATGTAGCATAAACAAATGCAATACATCTTTATATAGTTAAACAATTATTCTGAAGCACAAACATGTTTCATATCTTTACATAGTTAAATAAATATTCAGTTCCACAATGTGCCTTCATCTACTAAGTCATCTGACTAGCCCAAGTTTGTGTATATCTTTATCTTTACATACAACATAATGATCTGTTTGTCTACCTCCACTTGTAAACTAAGTCTTTTTGAGCATAAGCCTGGTAGTTTATTAATTTTTATAATCTTGCCATACATCATAATGGCTGCACATAATTTTAAGTAAATATTGCCATATTGAATTGAGCAGAAAAATATCGTGAGACTGGAAAAGGGGAAAGAAAGGAATGTTGTCAAGAGAGAATTATTCTAGGATTAAACATTGTGTTAGTCAGGCAGGATTTCAGTGCTGTGAAGAGGTACAAAGACCATGGCAACTCTTTCTTTCCTTATTTGACTATGAAAACTCTTATAAAGGAAACTATTTAATTGGGTCTTGTTCATAGTTTCAGAGGTTTAGTTCATTTTCATCATGCTACGGAGCATTGTGGCCTAGCCGTTGCAAGTAGATGTGGTGTGGAGAAGTAGACTTGCAGGCAGCGGGAAGAGAGTGAGTCTGGGTTTGAAATGGGCTTTTGGAAACCTCAAAACCCACCCCAGTGACATACTTCCTCCCACAAAGCTATATCTCCTAATCCTTTCAAATAGTTCCACTTTCTGCTGACCTACTATACCATCTCTGAACCTATGGGGCTATTCTCATTCAGACCACTTCAGACACATAGTGGAAGTCAATCATTTTTTCTTTAATATAAGTTTTAGATTGCTTGTATGAAAGATAAATGAGTTACTAGTTTTCAAACACCAGAAGTCAACCTTCTTTAGAAGCTTAGCTCTGATTGTGACAACTATAGCATCCCATATCAGTGGGGCACATTATTTGTTCCATGGCAGTTCTAATTGATTGAAGGAAAATGGAATAAAGTATAGGAGCATTTTTTTAACTCACTTTTAACCATGTTATTACTTGGCCTTCAAGGGGCCATTTAAAAAGATAACTCTTTCTTCTTGCTTCTTCCAGAAACCTTTCTCTCAGTGTAAAACTCCAGTCTTGGACTACCTAAGCTGCTTATTTTTTTCTCCCAGAGGAGTAGTTCCCATGTGTTATTGCTTTGCCTATATTCTTACCAAAGTTTTGCGTGCCTTTCCCAAATAGCTCTTAGTGTGCTCCCTGCTTACTGGAGTGTGGGAATGTGTAGCAGGCTTTTTTGTTGACCACCAGCTCACAAATAAGGATCTGAAAACTTACTATTAATTATAATAGCTTGGCCTTTAGCTTAGGCTTGTCTCAATTATCCCTGATAACTCAAACCATTTATATCAATCTATGTTCTGCCATATGGTATTACCTCTCTTCCACCTTGTATCTCCTATTTTCTCTCCCTGTCTGGCTGGCATAATTCTCTCTCTGCCTGAAAGTCCTGCCTAGATCTCCTGTCTAGCTATTGACTGGTCAGCTTTATATTACTTCAGTCACAGTAAATACATCTTCATACCGTATATAAATGTCTCAGAGCAGGAATGGTTTAACTTGCTGATCTACAAGGGCTCTTCAAAACGACCCCAAACAATATATTTATTTTACTAAAAAGAAACACCTTAGTTATAAACTGTATACTGATAGATAGAAAAGCATTTTGGAGAACCAAAAAGACACAGCAAACAGCAGCCTTCACGATCCGATCTGACTTTCCTTGTCTCTTCAGTGTTACTTGTCTTTGATTTTCTACCTATTTTTTTGTAGCCTTGTTAAACTATGTGCTGTGGCCCAGGGTCATAGTTTATGCTAATTTATACTACCACTGCACTGATAGACTTTTCTTCTCTTGTGTCATTGTCTAGATGGTTCTGAATAAGTGAGACTCAATTATGTCCATCAGTGGCTGCTTTAAATTCTTTGACCTGCCACTGACTGTCTTATTCTCTCTATATGTTTGGCTTTCAAAAGAAAAAGGACAGAAAATAACAAATATGTAGGATGAGCAAGCCAAAAAGTATACTGTACAACTCAGGGCCCTGCTTACTAGTGTATTTTATTTGAAATTTTTGATAAATTAATAATATAATTGCTTTTGGTAACTAAGAAAATGTGTAACTAGGATGATAAATATATTCAATTATTATATTACCATAACCATTTTACTGTACAGGTATCACACAATGTACTGCATATCTCAAATATACATAATAAAGCGTATTTTTGAAGTACCTATAATAATAACAGTTTAATTATTGGTTCCTCTAGATACAGGATATAGCTACTCCTTCTTTAAATGTTTCTTAATTTAAGTTAAACAATAAATATTGAGGGCCTGATACTGTGATTTCTTTTATTTTTTATTAAAAAATAAAACTTGAGAGTAAATATTAGGGAATAAATCAGAGAGATCCATTGAGCACCACAGAGACAATCAGCCCTTTACTCCACTTTCTGGATCAAAAGGGCTGTGCTACTCCTGCTCTCCTCCTCTTCCTCCTCTGTGTGCTCTTCTCGCTACCACTGAATTCAACAGAGAACTCGAAGGTCCACTCTAGCAAACTGAATGTGGACTTCGCCATCCAGACTGAGGTCAGACTCTATTGATGGTCTAGGAGCAGTCAACACAAGCAAATCTTCCTCAACAAATCGACATACTTGTTTACCTTTTATAATAGTTAACTTACTGTACTAAAATGTTTTATTTAACAGTAATGCTTTTTTTTTTTTCTCAAGACAGGGCTTCACTGTATCCCTGGATATTCTGGAATTTGCTCTGTAGATCAGGCTGACTTCAAATTTAGGCATCTGCCTGCCTCTACCTGCTGAATGCCGGGATTAAAGGTGTGTGTCACCACTACCCAGTTTACTTAACAGTGATGCTTTAAGCTTCTAAGAAGATTTTATGTACGTAGCCTAGCCTAGTGGTGCAGGCCTGTATTCCCAGTTAATGGTAGAAATGGTAGGCTGAGGGAGGAGAATTGCAAGTTCAAGCCTTGCACAGGTTACAGAGTTGGTGTTTTGAGATACCCATATAGTGAAACACATTAATATGTTCATCATTTCTCATGGTTGGCAGTTTTCCCTCACTTAACAAACCCCCTCACTTAATGAAAATCTTGAATAGAATGCACTAATAACTGTAGCCCTCATATTGTAATAGTGTATTTTAGGGGATGTGTATCCTACGTATATGTTTTTAAGGGCCTAATACCATATCGACTGTCTTTCTTATCTTTCCATCTTAAACAGTTCTTGGACTCCCTTCAAGTAAATGACTGTAACACCAAAAACAAAAAGAAAAACCAACCCAATTGTCACCATGTGACTTTATTGAATTCACTGTAGATAGACACGTGAGAATATTATTTTCATATGTGTGGAGTAAAAGGTTGGGCTTCAGACAAGTGTGTGTGTGTGGGGTACGGCTGTGAAGAATGGAGCACATGGTAAAATTAAAATTTAGAATATGGTATTTATTATAAAATGACTTAAAACAAGGCCATAATGGTGATGGAGACAATTATTCAGATAATGATCATGAGGATGCAAAAAATCGGGAAACTGATGTCCAGGCACTTTGTAGTGGAGTCATAGGTATGAACCCAATCATATAATTCACTATCTTCTTGTCAATAGACTTCATAGAGTAGGCTTACACAATGAAACCCAGGCCTATGGAGTTCATGAGGAGTGTGTTGAACATGGATCAGACCACATGAATCAGGCACAGTGAACACTTCAGGCATGTTAATCAAGTCGGTCCTGTCAACAGTTGAGCCATGGGGGTTCCCAAGCACACCGCATACTCCTCTTTTCAGTCATAGCTTGGGAGGAGTCCAGTATTACTGGTCAAGAAGGTTTAGGATATGTGGTTCGTGGTTTTAATTCTAGAACAGTCACCCTTTCTGGAATATCGGCTTTACCCTTGATCTAATTGACTGTTACTTTTATTTAAGTGTAGGTAGGATAAAGAAGGCTTTTAATAATTACCTGTAGGACTGATCAGTGATTGATTAAAACATTATGAAGTTATCAATGATAGCAAAAATTACTTCTTTAGTTTCTTATAAAATAAATAAAAAACCTCAGCCACATCAATCAACATTTTCATAAACTATAAGGTGCTATAAAAAGCATTAATTATTATTGCTTGATATAGACATTCTATACCTTCTAGTGAGGTGAAATTTTCCCCTGATTGCTTGCATCTCCCAAAGAGTGGCTTCATGCTCTCTGCATCTTTAGGACCCAGAGATGTGTTGTTTACTTGAGCCTTTCTCACTGTGGGTCTTGTCTTTGCTTCTTCTGAAAGAAAGGTTTGGGATTGCTCTCCCATTCCAGTTCTTCCAGGAACAACCAATTTATTTAAGCTCTCTTTAAGGACTCTAACGGTTTTCTACAATCGCTTTAGCTTGTTTAAATTCTGTATAAAGAGGCTTGGAATTTTTTGGAGGAAATAGAGATCTTCTTCTCTATTATGGACTTGAGTCTTTGGAGGACTCCAATATTAAAATGGTAATTTGTAGCCCTAAATTGTTTCTCTTTTATACGTTGTTAGGTTCTAGTGATGTAGAGTGAGTCCTTTCTCATTTGGATCTTGTGGTGTGACTCTAGGGATATATATCAATATATTATGGTTTTTAGACCTGGTCTCTTCCTGATGAAAAACCGTTGATAAGAATCTAATTTCTAATGTGCTTGTTCTCTGTCATTTTAACTGTTAGAGAAAAAATAAAGGGTTTCGATGGAAGAGAATGAGCAAACAGCTCTTCAGTCAAGTGTGTTATCTGCGAGGATAACTAGAAATACTTGGTAAAAACATATTTATTGTGCGTGCGTGCGTGCGTGTGTGTGTGTGTGTGTGTGTGTGTGTGTGTGTGAATGTTTTCAGTTCTGAGAACTTCTGTGGAATCTTAAGAACAAAACTAGTGTAGCTCAGTGCTGCCAAGTATTTGTGTCACCACCATTGGCAATTTTGAGGGGCTCAGTTTCTATTTAAAACATTAGAAATGTGAGCTCTTCTGTCTTTCAAGGCCCTTGTAAATTAATTTTTAGAAATTGGGTGATTTCTAAAGTTTGAATCCCTTGGCAATATAAAGAGTTGTTCAGAGAAGAAAGACGATAGCTGGACTGGAAGTGGGAAGATGTTTCACAGAAGGGACAGATTTGACCTGAAATTTGAAGGATTGTTGGGATTTAGCTTAGTGAGAAGAAGGAGAAATATTTCAGTTAAAAAGGAGCAAGAACAAAAGAATAATAATTATGAGTCTGGTATGTAGAGACTTAGGCTGGTTGCCATAAAGGTTTTTTGCAGAGAAGAAAAGGGATGTACATGATAATAATACATCATATTTTAGCTATATACAATGTTTCAGGAAGAAACTGCTTTATGTAGAAGTATTAACTTATTATGCTATGAAATAGATTAGTGTTATTAACCTAATTTTACAAATGGAGAAACTAAAACTCACTGGCTTAGAAGTAGGAGTCTAGCTCCAGTGCGGGGCTCCTAGCCATCAGACCCATTTACTAGTCAACACTCTTCTGTATTTCTCCTCATGTAGACATGCCATGTTAGGGCATGTCTATTTCTTTCCCTTATTTTGTTATTTTTATGGTTCTGGGGCCTTTCAAATGTTGTGCAGCTCTACTAGCTGCTCTGTTATTGGATGATATTTTATTCCCTCTCTTTGTTACTCATCTTTTTAAAAAGGAGATATAATCTACCCCAGAGAGTTCTTAGGAGAACCAGTTGAAATAAACTTTGAAAATGCCTGGCATCATTATTGGTACATGAAAGATGTTAATAAGATCTTTAATTAATATTCCACCGTGACAGGCAGATTTTTATAGCACTGTTAAGACAATAGCTCACTGCACCAGTGTTTATGGGAGTCTTCTACTCAAGTTGGATTGTTTGTAGACAGGTTTGTATGCCACCAAAACAGTTTTGAAAAGTGAAACAAATTCAGATGACTATTTTATTCCTCCTTCAGATCCTTCATTTTATAAAGAGGAGAAACAATATATTTTAGAGGATTCTTAGAAGAATTAGTTCAAATAAACTTCCCTTTTGTTGATATAGTTTGGAAAAATAGCAATTATGGGTGTTTTAAGAGTGTCATAGGAAGATGCTTTTAAGCTGGTTAATTTTTAGAATATTCATACTTTGGTTTGAATGCTATCACATTCATTTATTTAATTCCTGGGAAACTATGACATTGGGATAAAAATCTAGGTCTTTGATTTTGATTCTGTGTATATTTCTACATGTTTTCTGGACTGAGTTCCAGATGCCTTAGACCTAGGCTATCAGCTCCTCTGGTTGGAAACACTTGTTATCTAGGCAAAAATTCAAATCCACTTCATGGACTTCTGTATTTTCTAAATTATTTAGTTGAGTCATTTGGTGTTAGCTGAGAATTTTCATGTAGAATTGTTATATTTTGTTATAAAAATTTAGTGATGAACTGTTTTACTTTCTTCTTTTGGAAGGCGATAATTGCAAAGTTCAGGAAGTTTAGTTCAGGCTGTTACTGTGTGCTATTCCTATTATAACATCTCATTTCTTATACTTAAACTTTCAGTTATAATACTTCTTATGATGCTCAGAGAGCTTTGCATGCTTTAGCACATGTAGTGAATTTCAGTATATTATATGGGTGAAGACTGTAGCAACCAGGGGAATGTAGAGTAGGTCTGTAAAATAATTTTATTTAATTTCTTAAGTATTATTGCAAGGCAGTTTTTGTATTTATAAGGAGTAAGAATTCAAGAGAATAGTTTTTCTACAATATCAGGGTCACTGAGTCTAGTTAGAACTGTAGGAAATAGTGAATTTTGTTTTTTGGATTTTGTCTTTTTCCCCACTGGTCCCTCTCATTCTTTGTCTATGGACATATGTCATAGGACCTGGAGCCTGTTCTCAAGATAAATATGTGTTCTGAGACAAAATTGATATGTGAAGTCTTATTTTTCAGTGCAAGAAATAGTGTGGAATATTTTTTCTCCTTCCATTAAAAGTATAAAGTAAAGTGGGGCGGTGATGGCACACACCTTTAATCCTAACACTTGGGAGGCAGATGGATCTCTGTGAGTTTGAGCCCAGCCTGGTCTACAGAGTGAGTTACAGGACAGCTAGAATAAACAGTAAAATCCTGTCTCAGAAAAACAAAACAAACAGGTCTAGGTATGTGAACCATACATTTATACCTATCCATTATTTAGACCCGTGCAAAACTATGTATACATCCTAACTCATCCATCAGCACTCTTTGAATAAAAGCAGTGTATCTCTAGAATAATGAAGCTGATTATTAGTAATACTGAAAATATAAATGTCAATTACTTTCCTGTTATCATTGGAAAGAGTAGAAAGAGGTACTTTGTAGGAATAAGAGAATTACCAAAAACAAGTAAATTTTTATGAGATTTCTTAAAATACATTATATAGGAATAATTCATAGATGAACCTGCTAATTTTTAGGCTTACTAATACTACGAATTCTTTATAGAAGACATTTTATAAGAGTAATTGCATTCTATGGGTTTTAAATGTAAAGAAATGAATTTGTTTATTGCATAGTATTTTCAGGCCTTGTGTTTTGTGATATTATAGGCTATGCCAATCCATATGCAGAATTCAGTTCATTAGGAGAGGAAGAAATTTTACATTTACTAAATACAGAGTATATATTAGTGAATACACAGATATTTTAAATTATTGTAACAAGTGATAGCAGTTTTGTTATTTTAGGATATCATCTATCTTATATGCCTCATTTATTTTATATACATACTAAGCTTCAGATGTTGAAACGTATGTAAACAGGTACAGCTCCTAATCAGTCAAACTTATATTAATGACTTTACACTAGCAACATAAAATGCATTCTGTCATGTTTCCAGAGGACATGTTATACATAATCTATACACTTTCCCCTTGTAATATGGACTGTGAAAAACATCTGATTTTTTCAGTTAATGGTGAATTTAGTGCTCAAACCTTGATTTATCGAAGCAAAAGCTCCTCCCCCTACATAGTCATTGTAGTTTTTGGTGGTTTGGATCCCTGAGATTCATGATGACTTTTTTCAAAGTTAGCAACAATATAAGTAGGGATGACTTTACTGAGTATCTACAAAGCTTTGAAAAGCTTGCATGGGCTTATGAAGGCAAAGATACAGATAAATGTCCCCAGTGTGTTATGGTAGGAATGTATCTTGGTGCTCAGTGCCATTAGGGGATGTTTAATAAGTTGGTTTCTACTCAGGGAGCAGAAAAAGCTGGAGGACTTTATACTTAGCTGTCAGTTACTCTGCTACTCCTCAGGTATTTCTGTGAGGATCACATTATTACTTACTGGAGGCATCTCATAGCCAGTAAGCTTTCTTTCTCAATATAACTGAGACTATCATGTTTACAACAACAGAGACAACCTCCTCAGTGTTGTCATACAGCCTAGGCTCATAGGTGGAACCCATCATTCTGGATTCATGCTGACCCTGAGTGAAAGGCATTGTGTAAGGATAAAAATTCAAGTCATCATTTGGAGCTTCTTTGCTACAAACTCTGCTGAGCTCCAGAGAAGGGGCCTGAAACTAGGATCCACGATCAGATTCCCAGGGAACAAAAGACAGATTGTACTTTTTTATCTCTAGGCTTATCCAATTTTGAGTACAGAAACCCTCTACAGGGTTTACCTAGTATTGTTTCACTCACACACTTCCTTCAGCTCACCTGGAAAGATCTCTGATGCACTGTGAGATTTAGGGCTATTGCCACTGTAGTCAGCAACTGTAAAAACAACTCTGCAAGAGTTTTAGGAGCTGAAATTTGGAGAAATTTTGGTGATTAGAAATGATGAGATTGAAAACATGAAAGCTTCTTGGGAAATGTAGGGCAAATTTCTGTTGGCATTCATATTTCCTTCTACTTAGTTTCTAGCAGGTGGAGTTAAGCTGAGTTCAACTATGAGTTGTAATGGTTATTGACAATATTCTTTCTTTTTGCATTTCCATAAAAGAGTTATAAAAACAGAAACACTTCTGTAAATGGAAATAGGGGATTTTTAACTCTGAAATATAGGAAAATAGGATTCTTTCTTGAAACTTCATAAATAGAAAGTCAACTTTCTAAAAACATAAATTATTACTTGATTTGACAAAGTAGAACGTGATTGGTTCCTTGCAGCATGTAAAGTATGCAGTTGTGGTTGAAAAATGCACTCAGCTGACCTCGAGAAGACATTGTGATTCTATATTACATATGTGTGTAAAACCTTACAATTTCCTGTATACACTGACCGTGCATATTGTTTTATTTAATTGTTACCTAACCTTAAGAAAAATGAGTGTAGTTTCCTTTTTCAGGAAGCTAAGGCTCAAGAGGTTTGTGATTTTCTTGAAGTTGCTATAATTAAATAGGCAATTAAAAATGTAGACCCTGCTTTGTACCCCTTTTCCTTCAAGTCCCCCCTTCTCTGCAGCTCAACTCCAGTCTGAGCTCTGCATTAGGAAATTGATGATGCTCTTGCACGGAAGCGCCAAGTTTAGATAAAAAAAGCTCAAGCTGGAAAGCGCCTGTATGCTTTGTGACAGGTGTTGCGTAGGTTGATTTAAAAAATAACTTGAGGATTGTCTCTTTCCTTGTGTTTTTGTTAATTCTTGTAATGCTTTTTAAACCCAGGTCCCCTTCTGTTGACTCTGGTATGTTTCAGACTGATTTTAAGTTGTCAGGAAAGGAAGTTTTCACTCAAGAACTCAGTTATTTTTCATATACCATAAATATATCATAAATTTATATCTTAGAGCTCAGGATGGTGTCAGGCTTAAGTTTCCACTAGTAAGACTGATCTCTTTTTACCCCACACAGCCCTTATTAATGCCTCCTCTCTTAATACCAGCTATAGTTATGGGAGCCAAAGATAAGTTTCAAAGGAAGAAAAATTTATGAAGCTCCTGCTTTTGCTTTGGAGTCTTCCTTGAAAACCTTTGGGACTCCCTACTGTCCTAGACATCTTCTAGACATCATGTTTTACCTTAGACCTTAGGAACAAAGAGCTGGCCCAAAGCTTCAGAAGAAGAAAGCCTCTAGAGACCCTTGTGTGAGTTGATTTAGTTTTACTTATATTTATACCTTAGAAACAGACATGAAGAACCCTTTGTTTGTATTAACTTCTCTCCTCTTGTTGGGGTTATTTATCTTGAAATTTCCTGTGTATTTCATTCATTTTTCCATGGACTCTTCATTAGGAACAGGTTCTCGAAGGCTGTGCATGGGAGACATTGCCTTGTCTTCACAAAGCAGTGGATACAGAATTAAACTAGCAGTGCAATAACGTGTATTGCTATGTCAGCTAGATCTAACCAGATCAGGAGTTCTAGTTAGCAAGCTTTTCTCTATGATTTTATCATAGCAATTGAGAGAGCATAGAGCATTGACTATTGCATTTCCCCATAATCATTGTCAGTATTTATCCAAATATAAATTACTTCATATAGCTGTGCGTGGAGTTAGGCTGTTATTTACTTTTAACTTGAAAATTTAAACATTCTAGTAATTGTTTGTATTGGCTTAAAATACAAGAACTGTGAAATCTTAAGTGGCATGCTCATTATCAATGAAGAGGAATGAATGGTGATAGCAACAGTGACTTTTTGGGTATTTGTTTTAACTTGGTAAAATAATCTGTGATTTTGAAGTTAAGAAAGGGATTTGGGGGTCTTACTATGTAGCTGTGGCTGGCCTAGAACTTGCCATGCAGACTAGGCTTCCCTCAAACTCACAGAGTTCCACCTGCCTCCACCTTCCAAGTGCTGACATTAAAAGTGTGCACTACCATGTCTAGCCCTAAAATGGGATTCTTTAAGATAAAGTTAATACTTCAGGTAGGACTGAGACCTATAGAGTGTGCTTGGAATTTCATTGGAACACAGGACTGTTTTGTTTTTTAAAGATTTATTTTATTTTTTAAATACATTTATTTATTTGTTTGTTTGTTTGTTTAATATAGCGGCTGCAGTTTTTCCCTTCCTCCTCTCCTCCCAGTCTCCCTTACACCCTCCTCTGTTCCCACCCACCAATCTACTACTTTGTTTCTGTCTAGGAAAGGGTAGATCTCCCATGAGTATCCATGAAACATGGCATATCAAGTTGCAGTAAGACTAAGCACCTCCCCAAATGTTAAATATTGGCAATGTAACCCTATATGATGAATTCTGTTTAGTATTATAATAAAAACCCAGAGCCAGATATTAGGGAAAAGCTAGAATATCAGAGAGATACAGAACAAGGCTACAGCCAATTCTCACCCAGCGAACTCCTCAGGCTGAACAGGGTAAGCCCCATCTTCACGGATCCTGAGACTGACTGGTCACTCAGATAGAATGCTGAACTTCTCTTTCTCCTACCTTATATTTCTTTCCCCATCTATGTATTTTACTTTCTGATTAAACTCTCCTAGAACTCAGATTAAAGATAAGTGCTACCACTGCCCGGCTGTTAGGCCTTGAACTCCCAGAGATCCAGAAGGATCTCTGTTTCCTGAGTGATGGGATTAAAGGTGAGGGTCACCACTCTTTGACCTTCATAGCTTGTCTCTGTGAGTAGCTCATCCTCTGATATTCCAGACTATTTTTATTAAATAAGCAATATATCATCACATGATCCTGTATGAGGAGTAGGATCCCAAAAACTGGTAAAAGAGTCAGAGACTGATAGGAGTCTCATAAGAGGACCATGCTACACAACCATAACATATATAGAGTGCCTAGGTCAGTCCCATGCAGGCTCCCTGGTTGTTGATTCAATCTCTGTGAGCCCCTGTGAGGTCAGGTTAGTTGATTCTGTGGATTTTCTTGTGGTATGACAAAAGGGCTGTTTCATTCTCTCCATAACATCTTGCAACTTGGCTAATAGTTACTTCAAATAACTGTTGAAGAAATATGAAGTTCTCAGAGCACTGAATAGTTCTTTTCTAATATACACTTGTATATCATCTTATATTACATACAAAATATTATATTCTGATATTGGAAGTCTCTTGGAAATTAGTATATATAGAAGAAGTTTGTACTTTCTTGAAGCTTATTGGAGATTATAACCACAGTAGGAGAACAAAACACTGCAGGGATAGAATAGACACATAATAGTAAAGTAGAGATTGGTGGGACAGCATGTTCCTAAGAGTTATAAGAGCCTGTTAGGGACTAGAGAGATGGCTCAGTAAGTAAAGTGCTCGCTCCAGAAGAATTAGATCAGCACACATATAAATTCTGGATGGAATAGTGTGCATCTGTAACCCCAGCACTAGGTAAGGTGAAGGCCAGAAGATTCCTAATGGATATTGATAGAAGACACTTGATGCTGACCTTTAGCTTCTGTATGCACACACACAGATATGAACATATACATACACAAATGCCACCCCACCTTCAAAGACATGCCAGAAATAAACTTCTCCTATTGCGGAGAATCCCAGGAATATGAGATTGAAAGATACCTTGGTTACTGATCTTAGTGTCTTTGTCGGTAAATGTGCATGAGCATGCCATATTCTTAAGAATTCTTAAGGATTCTCTTAAGACTTAACTGAAATAAAAAGGCCATGAAAATGTTCTATGTACTCTATAGTCTGCATCAATAAAAACCTATGGTCACTATCACTATGGTGTAGAGAACCCAAGAATAGAAGAGTAAAATTGTTACTTTTCCCCAGGAGCTTGAGTTATTCTTTATGACTTGCAACTAGTTTTTAATCATTGGAAGGAGAGATCAAAGTTTTGAACATATCCTTGCCTTATTTCCTTCAGGAGATATTGAAGGAGAATGTAGGAGTTGGCTTTGGGAAGACTGTAGACCTTGTTAAAGCTGTATTGTATTAACACACAGCTATTACTACCTGATTACTCTTCATAGAGGTCAATGAAAAGACAGAGTACAGGATGTATTTTGTTTGAGTTATTTATTTCAATTTTTGAAACCATTGGTCAAAATGAATTGATCCTATAGTGAGGTTGGGATTTGGAAGGGATTACTATTTGTGCTTTATCCTATGGTTAGTGCAAAGTAGTGATGACTTTATAGTCAGGAGCTGACTTGATCAGTTGTAGTGCTTAGTAAAGTATAGAAAGTGTGGAGAGGTTCTAATCCTAACACAAAATTATATACAATAAGAACAATTACCAAGTATTGTCTAGAAGAAAGAAAAGGTAATGACACAAACAAAAATGAACTAGAAACACATTCTAAATGTCCAGATCATAGGTAATTTGCAAATTAACAGGGATTACTCCGATAGCTGTCCTGTACTAAAGAATCTAAATCTTGTACCTAATATGTCCTTATCTAAGATATGAGAGGATTGTAACTGTAACTATCTGGTCTTCAGCCCCATCAAAGACCTGAGAAGGAAAGTAATATTACCTGAGTAAGTAGGACATGCAAGCAAGTTACTTCAGAATAATTTAAAGAAATTACAGAAACAGCTGGCTACCTGGATATTCACCCAGTGTTTCTTTGTGTAATTGGAACAACCAACTTTGACTATAGGCCTAGAATATATGGCAGACCATTTTAAGGAACAGGAAAATTTGAAAGACTGTTTTACCCTGTCTTGGCAAGGTTCAGCAGTCACTTTTCCTTGAGTCCTGCTTGTCTGAATTGGACAATGTGTTTACTGTCAAGGGAAGTGTTGTGGGAATTTGATCTCTTCAGCCAATGGTATTGGGGTTACTGTCTACGGACATGGTCTGTTCTGAGTACATAGCCAGTTTAGAGCAGAGGGGGAGAGTCTTTTGGATGTGTAAGGTGTCCTGATGTTATGGTTTGGTGACCTGGTGCAGAGCTTTCTATATCCTTCCCTGATAGATGAAGATGCAGCAGCACCCCTTCTGTATTTGTGAACACGATTTTCCTATTTAACCCCCTAATAACCCTTGCACAGGAAGAAGGAAAGCATGGAGAAGAAGAATGAGTTCAGCACCGATGTATCAGAGCAGTGGAGAGGCAGGAATGGATTTGTGGTGTCAGAATGCACTTCTTAGTTAAAGGAGCATGTGGACTTCATGATTCTCATTCTGCACTTTTTCCAAGAGGTTCTTTTATGAGCTTTAAAAAGATTGCATTACAAAATGATATTCATAAAATGCATAGGCAATGATTATATAGCTCCATAACTTTTATGAAGTATGTGTGATGTAGGCTAAGATATATTACTAGCTCCTGTTCAGCCTCTACAATTCTCACTCTCATCATTTCTACTTTACCAGATGCCATCAGTTATACTTTCTTCACTGCAAGTTAATTTTGCTGATTTTATAAAAGCAAAGCCATATAGAATAGCCTCCTTTTAATCTGGTTTTGATGGATTGAATATGAATCCCCCACAAACTCATGTGTTTGAATGCTTGGCCTATAGGGAGTGGGGGTGTGGCCTTTTGCAGTAGGTGTGGTCTTGCTGGAGGATGTGTGCCATTGTAGAAGTGGGCTTTGAGGTTCAGTGTGTGGTTTGACAGTTCACTTCCTGTTGCCAGCAAATCAAGATATAGAACTCTCAGCTCTTTCTCCAACACTTTCAGTCTAAACACCACCATATCCCACCATGTTGATAATGTAGTCAACTTTTGAAACCGTAAGCAACCCAATTAAATGATGAAGGAACACTAGGAGATAAGATTGGGAGTGTCCCTAGGCTCCTTTATAAAAAAGGTTTTGAATATTGTAGTGGTTATAGCTAATAAAGAATTATAAATATCTTTAGGATGAATATTAGACTCTACTAGATGAAACCAACTTAGTTTCATATCTTGAGAATGCAAAGTCAAAAAGCACAATGAGTAAATAAAAGTGAAGAGCATTCTGCTTGGAGCAAGTGAGGAATGTGCTAGGGTTGTTTGCAAAGTAATCTCTCTGAACTAAGAAAACATAGGCTTGGGGCTGGAGAGATGGCTCAGAGGTTAAGGGCAGTGGCTGCTCTTCCAGAGGGCCTGGGTTCAATTCCCAGCACCCACATAGCAGCTCCCAATGGTCTCTGGCTCCAGTTCCAGGGCATCTGTCACCTTCACACAATGCACATAAAATAAAGTTAAATAAGTTTTTTCTTCTTAAAGGTTTGGCTGTGGGCGGTGGTGGCACACATCTTTAATCCCAGCACTCAGAGGCAGAGACAAGTAGATCTCTGTGAATAAGAGGCCAGCCTGGTGTACAGAGTGAGTTCCAGGACAATCAGGACTACACTGAGACCCTGTCTCCAACCCCCCCCCCCCAAACCAAAACCAAAACCAAAACACAGACTTTGACTTTTATTGGGGAATCTGTACTCATTCATATAGGAAAGCAGGTAGGGGTGAGCACATCCTGAGCATGCTCATTTCAGGTATATATTTCTGATGCAGGCATAGTGGCGCATGCCTTTAATCTCATCACTCAGAGGTATAATTTGTGAGTACTAGGCCATTCTTATCTGTATAGAGAGTTCCATAACATCCAGGCCTATATAGAGAATCTTGTCTCAAACAAAGATAAATATTTCTTAGTGTAATTAGTTCAAAGTCAAAGAGCACATGTTTACAAAATAAATATGATGGACACATTCTGAGTGTGTTTAGCTTAAGATCACAACATATGTTCAAAAGTGAAAAATGCACATGTCAGTGCTAGACAGCGAATGTAATATTGCAATGAGCAAACTGTACTCTAGCACATAAAGTTCAGGGTAACTTGTTGATCTTTTTCCTTTAGTCTCTCCAAAGAGTGTTAGTTGAATAAAATGAAAATCTTTGAAGGTACATTTTTAAAAGATATGCTTAAAGGGGAACAGCTTTCTCAATGTAAGGGCTAGAATTTGCCTCTGAAGGCACCTGCCTCACTTAGCAGCTAACCGACTCAGGACCTTCACACACATAATATTTGGTTGTTAACTCAGGCAGGGGTAGTGTTACACTCAGAAGTGTGCTTATTAGAAAGAGGCTTGATAATATAGGGTCTACACTAATTTCTTCTTCTTCTTCTTCCAAGGATATTGGATATATGTTTACTTCTTGAATCAAACAAAGGGGTAAGGAGGTGGAGGCTGTGCTGAGGAGTGGCAAGTCTCACACTGATAAATTAGCAGTGCCGTGGCTTTTTAAATTCATCATTAGAGCTGCAGAATTATAATTTAGCTTCCTATATAAAAAAAATTAGAGTAGGCCTCCTGACTCATTTCCAGTTCCTCTCCATTAGGGACCTTTTCATTTTATCCCCAGAAACATATTTGTATTGTAATGGACTCTATTTATGGTAATTGGAGCATGCCTTTCCATTTTCCTGTCAAATACCCATGTCCCCTGCCTGTTGATCTTCAAAGTCTCATATAATGAACCTATGAATTACATTAGGTTGGAAATCAGATTTAATTAAATACATATGAAGGATATTTCACTCATGAGCCTTTTTATTTTTTTAATCATTTGTGGTTTTCATGTGTCTCAGGATCCTGTGCAATTTCTGTCCTGGTTAAAAAGAACTTCAAATTGGGGTACAGCATCTTCCTAGATGAGAGAAAATGCCATATCATTTACTTAATAATCGCCAGAAGTGAATCAGTGGTTATGGAGATGTTCCTGTTAACAGACACTGCACACCTCTGAACGCTTACACTTTCAGAGGGATCATCTCCATTTAACACACAACAGTGGGCTAACTAACTTCCCTCAGGACAGCTACAAAGTGGTGAGTGAGGAATTGAGTTTAGGTGTGAATTCATCATTTGTGTTTTTGAACTTCATTACTCTAACAGCAGAATAGTTGTTGTATTAAGCAAAACTTTCATAGTTTAGCAGAGAAAGTTTAGGAGAAGAACTTTAGGGTCAGAAAAGGGGTTTTTGAGGAAGAGTAATTGCTGAGAATTGTAGCCTTCATGAAGTATACAGAGTAGAGTTAGAAGCAATTCCAGTTCTTCCCTTATTGTGGGAATGAGCATTATTCCAGGACTGTTGCTAAGTTAGGTAAAATCCAGATGTGAGGCAGAGCAGATCACAAGAAACCGTGATCTGAAGCTTGGACATTTTAAAATTGAGGCATTATCTACATATCATGAAATTCATTACTTAAACATATAATTAATTAGATGTAATACATTCATAAGGTTGTGTAACTGTTAGCACTATCTAATTTCAAAATCTATTCCTCACCCTGAAAAAAAATCACATACCTCTGGAAATCATCCCTCAGTTCACCCTAGTCCTAGGCAAATACTAAGTCTGATTTTCTCTGTAGATTTCTGTCTTCTAGATATTTCACAAAATTGGAATAATACAATATGTAGCCCTTTGTGTCTGGCTTCTTTAATCTTAACCTAACATTTCAAGGTTCTTTCACATTTTAATATTTCAATCTTTTTTCTTTTTTTGTATTTTTTAAAAAAATGAGATAGGGTCTCTCTGTGTTGTCTTGGCTGTTCTACAACTCCCTATGTGGATCAGCCTGGTCTTGAATTCACGGAGATCTTCTTGCCTCTGCCTCCTGAGTACTAGGTGACATGTGTTACTGTGTTGGCTGGAATTTTATTTCTTTTTACACAGTATTCCCTTGTGTACAACCTTTACCAAATTTATTATATTTTTAAAACCTAGACATCACTTAACGTACACTTGATTTATTTCCATTTTATATGTTGTAAATAATGAGCATTTGTTCATAAGTGGACATCTTCTCTTCTGTCCTCTTTTTTCCTTATTTCTCTCTCTCTCCTGCCTCCTTTATTCCTCACTGCTCCCCCTGAAAAAACAACTCAGTGTACTCTTAAGTACATGTAAAGGAGTAGATGTGCTGGGTTTGTGTTTAATATTTTGAGCAACTGTCAGACTGTTTTCCAATAGTGACTGCACCATTTTACATTTTATAGGGGTCATCACCATCAATCTATTAATCCTTGATACTAGTTATTGACTTTTAGAAACAAATACTATTACAGCCATCCTAGTGTGTATGAATTGATGTCTCTTTGTAGTTTGGGCTTACATTTCCTTAATTATTAATGATGTTGAACATCTTTTGATGTGTTTGCTGAATGTTTGTGTATTTTCTTTTCATAGAGATACATCTGTGCAGTTCCTATTCTCCAATTTGATCAGGATATTTTGTTGGTTTAATTAGATGGGATTTTTTTTATTTCCTTATAAGGGCTCCTTATAAGCTGTAAGTACAAATTCTATACTAGATACATGATTTTTGCTGATATTTTGTACCTTTCTTTCTAGTGTCCTGGCACATTGGGTAGGCCTAAAGCATGAGTTTTAAATTTAATTTTACAGTTCAATTTATTGTTTTTAAAAATTATTTTATTGTTTGTTTTAAGTGTAAGAAACTGTTGTTGGGGTTGGAGTGATGGCTCCATGGTTAGGGGTGAGTACTGCTCTGGAAGAGGTCAAAAGGCCAGTGGTGTCACAATCACCTAGATTCCTGCTCCAGGATCCAGTGCCCTCTTCTGTCTTTCTCTGGTACTGCACAATCATGCTTAAGAAGGAAAAAGAAACATATCAAGTGAAAATTCACAAATATTTATGCACGTGTGTTTTTCATAGCCCAAGTGATTCAACCCAAGATCTTGCATAAGTTAAGGCAAGTACTTTACTGATGGGCTACACCCTAGACCTTACAACTACACTGGCTTCCAGTGCTTTTATAGCTTTTATATCTTCCATTTGGGCCTTTGAATAATAATGTTACCTAACTTTTCATTAGTGTGTGAATTAGGAGTTCAGCTTCATTCTTTAAAATGTAAAAAACGTGTGTGTGTGTGTGTGTGTGTGTGTGTGTGTGTGTGTGTGTGTGTGTGTGTGTGTGTGTGTTTTCCTGGACCTTTTATAGTTCATTCAAAAAAGGGGGAAGTGGGGAAGAAAGATAGACAAAGGAAAAAGCTGTTATTGACAGAAAAGTGAGGCATCATTTATTTACCTCGAGATACTAGGGCAACATGCCTTTCTCTTTCTTTTCTGTATTCTGTAACCAGAATGTAATTTCCTAGAACTGGAACCTGGGGGAAAAAATTATGAAGATCTGAAACAGATTTTTGTTTCTGCTCAGAAGAAAAAGGAATGGATGTGGGTGTGGGAGCTCATGTGTCCAGGCATCAAAACTTGGCAGAGAACTTACTAAGAGCAGATGGAGTGAGGATTTCATTGCCTGACAGACTCCCAGACTTGTCTCCCTGCAAGCAGCCACCACTGGGTATGGCTTGCTTCTCTGGCAAGAGCTATAGGATCATGCTATTACTCATCCTGTTCTAGTAGTGGATGACTAACGCTCCAGAGAATAGCTGCTCCAGTGTTCTCTAAGGAGATGATGTGTCTGACCTTGGGCCTCAGGGATGATGGCCGGTGAGATGAGCATTTCTTAGTCTAGAATATGTAAACAGGCTAAAGTGGCTCCTACAATCCTTGCTTTAGAGAGGACTTTTAAATTGGATTGGAGCTTGCATATCTGTTCTCACAGCTCCTTCTCTGCCCTGGAATTATAAGAAATGGGAAATGGAGACTTTTATCTAGTGCTTGACTTAGTGGAATCAGCACAGGACATGCTGTGGGTTGGTGTGGGGGAGCGACTATGAAAGGCTTAGAATTATTGTCTAAGAAGTAAGAAGCTTTTCAGAAAATACAGATTTTGCCACCAGTCACGATTTTAGAAACTTGTGAAGATGAGCATGCTTTGGATTAGTCTGTGTCCTTGCCTTCAGCTTCTCCCTTACTAATCTAGGCTGGAAATGCTGCCCCGCTCTCCCCAATATATCCTCACTTTTATCATGACACACTCTGTTCATTCAGGTGCCCCAGTGCCTGCTGATCTGTAGCAAGTCCATCTTGCCTAGCCTTGAAATTTATGTCTAGCCATGTTTCTTATCTTCCTTCCCAGAGTTTGTCACTTGCTTCTGGCAGCCTTATTTCCTCTCTGTCCCCAAAGAGCATGTATTAATCTCTTCCTGTACCTCTTTCTCAAAACATTTCTTTCTTCTCTAGCTAAATCCTGTCTGTCCTGTAAGATTTACTTAACTTCATCCTCCTTCAAGCTATTATAGATTAATATCTTCTCTACTTATCAGGCATACATAGTAACTTCCAAGTAATTTAATGGCAAATGGTGTCATATTTTAAATGTATTAGTGTTGACTATGAGCCCTGTGAAGTCACTCTCTTTTCTTACCTCTGTTGATAGGTAAGATAGTGCCATGGTTGGAGAAATGACTCAGCAGTTAAGGCTGTATACTGTTCTTGCAGAGATCTGAGTTTCCTGTATCCACATTTTAGGGGACCAGGCACTCTGTCTTCTGGCCTCCATGGGTACTTCACTCATGTGCTCAAACCCACATGCAGACATCATTATTTGAAAAACGAAGTCTTTTAAAAGGATGGTAATGAGCTGGATAAAGGGTTCAGTGGTTAGGAGTGTGTGCTACTCTTCAGAGTCTGTTCCCATCTTCATTTGCAAATGGTTATCCATTGGAGATAGCTTCTGGGTTAAGGATGGCGGCATGTGTCCACTTCTCCTTTCAGCTCTGGGATGCCATCTGGTGCAGACCCATGCAGGCCCTGTGCATTCTGCCTCAGTCTCTGAGCTCATATGTTTAATTTAGAAGGCCTTGTTTCTTACCCAGCAGTAGATGGTCAACAGACAACAGAAAACGGACTTAATATCTTTGAAGGTTCTTTGGTTCATAATGTTGGGTAAGGACTTGTTCTTTCTTCTTTTTAATTTTTAAATCCCTCTCTCTCTTGATCCTATTGGCCCTTTGCCCTTTACACACACACACACACACACACACACACACACACACACACACACACACACACACACACACACACACACACACACACACACACAATGGTTTCTGGGTTTGTAGTTTTATGGGATTCCTGAGTGTGATCTTTGTGTCAATATAAGTTTCTTGCAGCTTTTCTTGGGCTTTTTTCCTTGTGTTGTTTTGTCCTATTCTGATGTGTTTTTGTTTTACCTTATTTTGTTATCATCCCTTAGAAGCCTGTTTATCTTCTAATGAGAGACAGAAAGGGGGGATACAGATGAGAAGGGAGACAGGGAGGTTCTAGGGGGAGTAGAGGGAGGAGAACCATAATCAGGATTATATGAAAAAAGCTGAATAAAAGGAAAACAAAAACAAAAATGAGTGTGTACTACTCTTTCAGAGGAACCTGAGTTTGGTTCCCAGATGTATCTGGCAACTCAGAACTAATCATAACGCTAGCTCCAAGTGATCCAATACTTCTACACTCCTGAGACACTTGTATACATATACACATACCTCTACACACACACACACACACACACACACACACACACACAGTATAAAACAAATCTTTAAAAAAAGATAGTGCCTGACAACATCAGTTCCTTTTACTGTTAAGTAAATTAGAGGTTTTTATAAATGATAACCAGTATTTACATGTTATTTTAGAGTTCAAAATGTCTTTATATTTATCATCTTTGTAATTCGATTACAAATTGTGTGATACTGACTCAAACATGAAAAATGTGGAATCTTGCAGATTTGAAATAATTTGTTCAGTGACTCACAGTTGGTTCTTGGTGAAGACAGGAGTGAAATCCAAGGTTTGAGTCTATTAGTAATGCTAGCTTGCTTTGAAATTTTTTTTTAAAAAAAATCTTTCTTTTTCCTAAAGCGTTTATAGATATCATCTAGTGCTTTGGAAATGCTCTTGTAGCTCAATGAAAGGGTAACATCTTGTGGACTGGACAGCACTGAGAGTGCAGACACCAGTGGATCTGAATTAAAGAAGGTGCAGACTCGACACTGCAGAGCAGTAGAAGAGGTTCTCAACCTTCCTAATGCTGTGACTCTTTAATACAGTTCTTCATGCTGTGCTGACCCCACGATGAAACTATTTTTGCTGTTACTTCATAATAGATATTTTTATACTGCTATAAATCATAATGCATAAATGGTATGCAGGATATCTGATAGGCAACTCCCATGAAAGGTCATTAGATGGAGTTTTGATAAGAACCACTGCTGTAGAGAATTGAATGATGCTCTTCTCCCCACATCCCAGTTTATGTGAAGTTACCCAGAGCCTCAGAATGTGGCCCTTATGTTGAAATAAAGTCTTTTCAGAAATAATGGTCTAAGGGTTTTGAGATTATATCATGCTACCTTCAAAGCAGGGTATAAATCCAATGGAGTATCCTTTCTAGAGAGGACACAAAGAGAAACATTGTCTTTCGCATGGAGAGAAGGTCATGTGTTCATCCTAATCGAGTTGGGTCCTGGTACCCTTGCTAGGATGGCAAAGGAATAAAGAAATGACAGACACATGAACATAGAAAAGCCAGGATTGTGTAGACTGGACTCTGATGGAGAAGCTGCAGCACTCCAGAAGCCCAGTATGTTGATTACATACAGTTGAGAGAGGACAGTTATTGCACATAGCTGAACAAGGATGCAGGACTATTTCATATTGGTGAACAGGAGGCAGGTTTAGCTCTCTGAAGGGGAACAGTTTCAGTCAATAAACATGGTGTATGTGGGGAGCTATGGTGGACAGTTTCTGCATACACTCAGGTCAGTGGAAAGCTTTGCCATCTCTGAACTTATCCCTGAGAAGACCTATTTTCCATGGTTCTAAGGCATTGGGGTCCTTGATATGGCTGTCCCCATGTCAGCAACACACACTCCCTAAGGACTTTACTCATTTCCATTAGCCATGCAACGACAGAGACTTCACATAGGCAACTACAAGCCAGTGACCAGTCAGCATTGCTGACAGTCACCAGAATCTTGAAGCAGCAAGGCACAGTTGGTCTCTTATAGCCTTCAAAAATAAAGTGATATGGACAGAACCTTGATCTCATGCTTTTAGTTTCTGAGCTGTAAGGAAAACACATTTTTCATATTACAAATTTTGTATTTTTCTGAATTGAAATGGTCTGTCTATGCTAGATTGGTTAAAACCATTAAAGGTGGATTAGTCAAGAAGGGCCAGAGGTATCGTGCACCCCTTTGTTTGCCTTGAGATTGTTTCAGTCTTGTCTCTCCCAACTCCACCTCCTACACAGTGACACCTCTTTCCTGGGTCTCTCTTCACCTTCTTGTATTTCTCTCTCATATGAAAGGGAGAAAATGTTCTCTCACATAGCAGCTCACCTGCTTCACCTCTCTTGCAGTGTCTGCTGTAGTGTGAATCCTGTCTTGATTATTTGCACAGGCATGCTACAGCTGTCTTGGGGCTGGGGCTTATCTTGCCATTTTTGTATTTCCATATTACCTCAAGAATCCTCATTCATAACACCTGCTATCCTGCTATTTCTTGGGTCTCTGCTTTTCAGATCCCATGCCTAGCAAATTGTTGTTGTTTTTTTTTCCTGGCCTCTCACTAAGCTGTGCTCAATATCCTTTTCTTTATTTTTCTTTTTGAGACAGTATCTTTGTTAAATTTTTAAGGCTACTCTTGAGTGTGTTATTTAGCTGAAATCAGTTTTGATCTTGCCAGTTTTCTTGCCTTAGCCTCCAGCAGGCATCCCCATGCCCATTTTTCAGTGGAAAGGATTAAATCCAGGTCCCAGTGAACTATGGGTAAGCCCTCTGTATATGCGATACATCCCTAGAAAAAGTATTTTTAGCTTGGACAATTTAACACTGAAAGAGGATTGAAGTGCTTTTTAATGTACATGTAACAAATATAATAAAATAAAAAGTTTATCAACCTGAGAGTAGGGGGCATGAGAGGATTCCTGGGAGGAAGAATATGCTCTCCAAGGGAGGGAGAGTAGTAGAACTACCCCTGAATGGGAGCTGAAATGTGAGCTCTGGCCCTGGATCTGGCTCATGAAGTCACACCTGCAGAGAACATTTGTTATTTATGTGTCTGAGTGTCCTTTCCCTTTTAGTATTGGGATTTTCTCTGGAAAGTCACTCCTCCCTGGCACTCAGGCTTTGCAAAGAGCCCATTTTATCCCTGACTCTAAGGATGAGCAGGAAAGTCATAACTTGCTAATAAGAACACCACACTCTCTGACTGCAGAGTCTTAGTTTGAATCTGCCATTCTGTCATTCTGATTTTTGATCCACATTTTTAGAGCAGAGATTTATCCTTTTTGCATTGGACATGAATCTGAGAGGGTGTAAGGCTGGTGCAAAAAGAGAAGCTAAACCAAACATGACAAGAAAACAGGTATTTTGAATTCCTAAAAGCTATTCCTCTCAGAACCTATACTTTTCAAATATGTGCATCAGTGATTGTGTTTCCCTGGCTTACACTGGCGTGTGTAATTTAGACAAGCTTTCGTGAGCTGCTGCTTCCTCATCTTTAGAATGAGTATCTCGGCTTCTTAAGCATAGGTTAATTTTCCCTTAATATATATTTGAAACAATGGAATTTTCCCATTAGAACAACCCAGATTGGTATTCATTGTCCTTATAGGTTACATGGACCAGAGTTTATCTTCAGGAATTCCCAGACAGTCATTCCAGGAATCTGAAACCTGAACTTTCAACCTGGCGTCATTTCACAGTCTTAACACCAGGGGGCTGCACAAGTGCTCTATCGAGATGTTCCTTGTATTGACTTTATTTTAGTATTTTTATTTTTAAGAAGCAGCAACTGGTTAATGACAGAGATGTCTAATAAGTGAGAACTTTAGACGGATGTCTGATGTAATCAAGGAATGGATAAAAGTAAGACACACATTCATTGATCTTTTGCTATCTAAAATGAAAAAAAAAAGTCAGTAACAATGAATGTACCTCAGGTTTTTATAAGTTAAACAAATGGTTTGGTTGCCTCAATTTGAAAGATTATGTCCTTGGGTGATTCTGTTGCTTAGAGAGACCACCATCATTGATTACCATCAATGATAATAAACATTCACAGAGTATTCTACATTTCCACAGTCCTAGGACTGTGTCATACCCCAGACAAAATTAACTTCTTGTCTGTTGTGCTTACACAGTCCTGAGCATGTATGCTCATGCTATGTCTAACTCCTTCCTCTCTATGGTCTCCTACGACAGCAATGAAAAAACTGAGTGAAGTTGGTATAGAGCTCTAGAATGCCCCCTGGAAGGACAGGGAGAACTGTATGGAACTGCACCATGGAAGAGTTAAGAAGAAAAGACGCCAAATTTAGTTATGTTTAGAAAAAAGAAAAGCTTCAGTTTGCACCGTAGTCCACTGAGGAAAAGTCTCGGGGTTTTAAGTGGCAGAATAGACACAGGTTTTAATTTGTTCCTTTTTAAAAAGAAAACAACAGATGATTATTTATTCTCAGAGCACTTTACACTTCAGTTTACAGTGTTTATTACAACTACAATTAACTATTTCTTCAATGATTATTCTGTGCTGTAAGTTTCCACTGGGATATAATCAATAAAAAAATTGTATTTTTCAAAACCGAGAAGCTGGCTCAGTCACTAAATTGCTTGTCTTCCAATCACAAGACCCTGAGTTAGAGCCCAAAAATCTGTGCTAACAGTTTTAAAAAGCTGTGTGTGGTGGGTTATGTGTGCCCCATGACAACAGGCAGAGAGACAGGCATACCACTTGGGCTCTCAGGCCAACTAGCTTACCATTTGGTGAGTTCCAACCCAATGGAGACCATGTTTACCACAAAATCCATAGAATCAACTAACCTAGACTCATAAGGGCTCACAGAGACTAGACCAACAATCAGGGACTGACCTAGGTCCTCTCTCTCTCTCTCTCTCTCTCTCTCTCTATATATATATATATATATATATATATATATATATATATATATATATATATGTTATGGTTGTGTAGCTTTGTCTTCTTGTGGGACTTCCAACAGTAAGGCAGGGCTGTCTCTGACTCTTCTGACTGCTTTTGGGACCCTATTCTTCCTACTGGTTTCCTTATCCAGCCTTAATACAAGAGGTGGTGTCTAATATTACTGCAACTCGATATGCCATATTTGGATGATTTCCATGAGAGGCCTACCATTTTCTGAAGGAAATGGAAGAGGAGTGGATGGGGGCTGGAGGAAAGGGGAGAGGAACTTGGAAGGGAGGAGGGAGGGGGGGACTGGTTGGGCTGTAATATGTGAGAGAAGAATAAATTAAAAAATAAAAACCGAGGTTTACAGTGCCTGAAGAGAGACACTGAAGTTATCCTTTGATCTCCACATGTGTGCACAAATGCACCTGCATACACACACACACACACACACACACACACACACACACACACCAGATTGTATTGTTTACAGTCTCTGCACCTAGCACAACAACAAGATTTGTTGAAGTAAATAAATGAAAATCTGGTAAGTTGGATGGGTGAATTAAAGTCAGCCTAAGTGGCTTTGCTCAGGATTTCACATGTTCTGAGTGCAATGGAAAGCTGTTCAAGAGTTTGGGTAGAAGAGAACCCTTGACACCCTGGCCCATGATCTACTGAAGAACAAACTCAGGAAGGGAGAGATTCAGTGTTGGGAAATGATTACAAAGTGGCTGTCGAAGCTCAGGTGGGGTTATTCTGTCATGTGAAAATGGGCTAGAGAGAATCAGTGGTATAAGAAATAGTTAATAGATAAGATTGCTAGGGCTATCAGATTAGATGAAAAATCAACAGAATGAAGATACCAAGAGATGTTAACTGAGGCCCTGTCTGCACAGCTGCATGGGTGTAGGTGTTTCTTCCTGAGAAGAGGAGTTTGGAAAAGCAGAGTTTAGGGGCCATGAGGAGTGGGTTAGGCATATACATTTGAAGTTCAGGTGAACATACTATATTCCATGACTGGTCAATATCAGGAAAGAAAAAACTGCTTCATTCTTTATCTCATAACGAAGTGGTTTTTTATTTAACATACACCAATTATATGCCACAGTAAACTTAAGGAAAAGGTAAATTTCATGGAAAAAGAACATTTTGATACTGTGAACCTCCTGTAGAAGGAAAATGAGTGAGGCCCAGCTCACAGGTGATTTTGATAATGGGTAAGAGGAGGGCACTTTATTATTCTAAAACAAATGGTAGAAAAAAAAACTGGGTAAAGCTACAGAAAGTTTGTAGATCAGATGGTGGGAAGTTAAGGATGCATCCATCTGCTGACTTCTATTTTCTCTGTTTAGTAGGCGGGTAGGTCAATGCAGAGAGGGAGAACGATGATGGAGGGGAGCTATTTGAAGGAAAGAAAAGATTTGAAATGATTGCCTTTTGACCAAACAAATATGACATGTTCATGGCCTTCATGATGTGATAGTCTGCTCTGTTGTGCTACTACATTTTTTTCCCTGGCATTTTAGCAACTTGGAGATGGAGAAAGTGAGTGAATACATGAGCTAACCAATATTTATTTTAGGTTTCTAGAAGATAAAGAGAATAAAAGGAAATTTAGATTATTGAAATCCTAGGTCACAGAGTTTTAAGCTGAATATAGAGGCAGACAAGGGACTGAGACAGTGATTATCAAATTATCCAGACACATCAGGTTCATTTAATGTTCACTTTAATTTTTAAAATTAAAAAACTATACCTTTCTCAGCTGTGCAATGGTACATACCTTTAATTCTAGCACTTGGGAGGCAGGGGCAGGTAGATCTCTGTGAGTTCAAGGCCAGTCTGGTCTATAAAGTGTGTTCTAGAACAGCCAGAGAAACTCTGTCTTAAAACACACACACACACACACACACACACACACACACACACACACACACACACACACACATTCCTTTCTCATTTGGTTGCTGTCTGTGTTATAGGAACAGTATATGATTGTTGTTTAGTTTGAAGAAAACACTTAACATGGTTTTTGTTCTGCATCATTCAGAATTAAAGTATTTCAGTAAATCACAAGAATCCAAGAACCAAGAAAATCATGCCTCTTTGAAATAAGCCAGTTTTGTCTGCTACATTTTACTTTCCTGAGGGTATTTGAGATTTTTACATGATTTCTGAAAGTGTGGCATTCTTATAAGTCTATAAAGTCCTCATTCAGTTGTAAGACCCAGTGAGTTTGAGAAGTACAGACCATGGTACTGTCTGTCACTTTCTGGGTCCTTGGCACCCTGCTAGGGATGTCATGCTGAAGACAATCTGAGGAGTTTCTCAAGTGAGTATTTCTACTGTAGTGTGCAGTGTCATCCTCTCATCAGTCATTTGAAGTTATACACTTTGTCCCCCTTATTTAAAAAGTAATGTGAAGTTTTGGAAGGTAAGTAACATGTACAAGTTGTACACCTGATAAATGATACATCCCAGTTCCCTAGTAGAACTGCATCAGTCAAAAGTAGTGTGCTCTTTGGTCATTCTATCATTCTATCAGCTTGTATAGTAATTTTGCAATCACATGAATATCTAAACCTCGAGAATGCATGTTAGTCTTTTGGGTTCAGAGTGATAGAGGATTGTTGTGGCTTGTGAATTTGTGACTTGGAGAGTATATATAGGCAATATTCTGTAAGCTTCTGTTTGAAACTTGCCTGTGTGTAGTCACTTTTGACTATTCTTCTGTAACAGTCTCTTCTTTTAGTTCTTCTGTGACATAAGTCACAAACTGTTGGCTGTGTCTAGAGGCATCAAAGCACAGAAACCAGCTAGAGCCGGAATCAGCACCACGGAGAGCTCCAAGCTATTTGCTGCGGCTGCATGAGAGAACCCATCAGTTCTTGGGCTATCTGTGCATGTCTTTGCAGTGATTTTACAATCCTATGGTGCTAAGGCTTATGAGAATGGAGTATTTATTTTATTTTATTTTTTTTTAAAGATGGAGTTTCTCTGTGTAGTCATGGCTGTTCTGGAACTCTGTAGACCAGGCTGGCTTCAAACTCAGAGATTCACTTGCCTCTGTCTCCCAAGTCCTGGGATTAAAGGCACGTGTGTCCAACATCCAGCTATTTTATTTTTTAAAAAGACAAGGTCTCCACCCAGTACTTAACTGTGAATCTCTGCCTCAGCTTCCATCAGTTACTGAATGAAAGTTCTATGATGACAATTGGGGTGGTTATCAATCTGACTACAGGGGAAGGCCAGTTCAGGCACCCTCTCCACTGTTGCCTGGAGTCTTAAATGGGATCATCCTTGTGAATTCCTGAGTATTTCCCTAGCACCATGTTTCTGAAAACACTGTTGAGCTTATGTTGTGAGAACCCCCCCCCCCCCCCAACAAAACCACGGAGCTGACTTCCTGTTGCAAAAACAAAAGTTTCTTATTTGAGCCCAGGCAAAGATTTCTTCCAGCACTTCAGTTACAGTGAGTGAAGGATGAAGCCCCGAGCCCTGATTACAAAGGGCTTCTATAGGGGGGGGAAAAACCACAAGCAAGGAACTGTATATCTGGGCATTCTGGGATTGAATAATGGAACATAGAGTGTGGTAGTCTTTTGAAACTATTGGTCAGGCTATAGGTACAAAATTGCTAATGGTTATAGAATTTACTCAGGAGATCTTATTATTTCTCCTTTCTAAGGGGATCCATGGATGTCTCTCTTAGGGTCCTGCTTGTTACCTAGCTTTTCTGGGGTTGTTGGTTGTAGCCTGGTTATCTTTTGCTTAATGTCTAATATCCACTTATGAGTGAGTACATACCTTGTTTGTCTGAGTTCAGTTGAAGAGAGGGAGGAGGGATTATATGAGCAAAGGGATCAAGGTCATGAGAGGGAAATCTACTGAGACAGCTGACCAAGCAAGTTGGAGCTCATAGACTCTGGATTGACAGCTGGAGAACCTTCATGGGACCAAACTAGGCCTTCTGAATGTGGGTGACAGTTGTGTGGCTTGGTCCTGTTTCAAGTTGATTTGCCAGACTTTGTTGACTCACTCTCAAGAGTGGATGTGTGGTGGGGAAAGATGGGGGTGAGTGGGAGGAGGGGGGAGGGAGAACTGTGGTTGGTATGTAAAATGAAAAACTTTTAAATACGTGTGTGAGAGGGAGGGGAGGGGGAGGGAGAGGGAGAGAGAGAGAGAGAGTCAGTCAGTCAGTCAGTCAGTCAGTATGTAGCCCTGGCTGACTGAGACTCACTATATAGACCATTCTGGACTCTCACAGAGTTTTGCTTGCCTCTGGCTCTGGCTCAGCCTCTCTAGTGGTGGTATTAAAGATATGCACACCAAGCTTGTCCTGACTTCTTTATTTTGCATGTAGACAATAAAGACATCTAAAAGAATAATAACAAAAGATAAATGTCTTACCATAAAGGAGTCTGGTAAGCTATGAGAAAAGTCAGAACAGGATTCAAGTCTTTATGCACAATTCAGTATGAGATTGTGACAATAGAACTATTTTTGATTTTGTAATTGTCTCTCAATAAAGGCAGTTCAGACAATGTAGTCTTTTTTAAAGTAAAAGATTCTGTATAATATTTTAATGCAAAAATAATTGATATTTCTGTGGGACTTGGAATTGGACCCAGGGCCTTCCCTATGTGAGGTAGGCACTCTACCACTGAGCTCCATCCCAGTTTGTATTCTAGATTAGTGGAATTTTAAGATAATTGCAGCAAGGGAATGGTGTCTCTTCAGATTCCAATGGTGGCTTTTGGTGGAGGTTTTTCTTTGTTACTGAAACAGAAGCCATTGTTCTCAGTGACAAGTTGGCACATTGCATGAGTTCAGAGATTACTTCTACAAGCAGAGGTATGGTAGCATGCTAGTCTTCAAATATCTGTTACTCCAGTAGACTTTACAGTATAGACAGATTCCTGAATGTCAAGACAAACGTCTTGGGGTTCTGTGAACTTCTTGCTGTTTTCTGTGCTGTATGTTCTGGACCACTCAGTGGCTCTGCATTCTCAGAAACAACACCCAGGCTTGTCCCTGCATCAGCCCACTTGGAAATGGATTACCAAGCATCTTTTCTGGACCAAGGGGAGTAATCTTTAAGTAGTTCAATTATAAAGACCATCCTTTGTCACATACTCTGGACTCGCATCTGCACAAGGCTTTATGTGTTCTGGAGGTGTCAGTATCCTACCCTTTGAGGCAGGATTTCCTCAGGAATTCTTTTAGCTTTTCTAAGAAAGGAGCTTTTCAGAGTTAGCTTCCTGATTGTTTCTACTTCATTTTGTTCCTTTGCTTTCCACTTTTCAACGATAATTACGCACCTGTCAAATGCTCCATTTACTAAATGCTGGCACTTCCTTATTTAATCCTCACACTAGTCATATGGGATGTGTAGTATTCACAGTTTACTTTGGAGAATCAGCAAACACTTATTGAATGTTGGTTATATGCTAAGCATTTGCTTGAATCTCTCATTTACACATTTGTGCAAATTTGGGCACCATGTGCATGCACACATACATAATTTTTAAGGACTCGTTTTTTCTGAAAGGTTATTACTCACATTTTATAGTAAAGACACTAGGAATTTAAAGAAGTTAAATAGATTATGTTCAATTTATTTCTGGGATTTAGTACATACCACCAGATTAGAACTGCACTTAGCATTAGAAGGAATATTTAATGCATACCACAGTTCATGCAGTGCCTGAGGGAGTCACACTTTTAGAAGATGGAATAGAACTTAATCAACTGTTAAGCTTTCACTCTTGGTTATCTTCCAAGGGAAAGAGTTAAGTTGCAAGAGAGCAAAGAGCTGGAAAATTGTAATGGGGCAGAAAAGTTAACAGATCTGTAGACTGTAGGATCTAAACTGAGGGTCCTATGACTAGTATGATAGAGTTGGGTTAAATGAGCCAGACCAGATCTGTAGGAGGACAGAGGAGCGGCAAGAAAACAAATTTGAAGGCTGTTCTAGCCAAGATCACCTATAGGCTCCAGGTCTGGTCATGTCTTTTTTCTTTGGAAAAAGAGGAGGAAAGATTAATTTTATCTCAGAGACTTGTAACATACCCACAATTATTAGTATTGAACCTCTAGTTTGCCCTTTCAATAAGTGGTAGGTTACAGGATTTGAACATACAGCTAGTATACTTACTTCCTTTGACCCCCCAAAAGGAAGCTTTGACTTTGTTGCTGATAGATCATGGACTTGTCACTTTAAGAAGTTGATCATTCCAAAGACCAGAATCCCATATCCTGAAAAAAATCAAGCAATATCTCACTATCCTCACTCCTAGCTGGTGCAGCTCTCTCTCAGATAGTTTGGGGTCTTAATAGTTGGCTCCAAACTAGATCCCACCACTCAGATGGACCAAAAAGCTGTGCTGTGCTGAGTCCACAGTACCTGGCTCCTTCATTCACCTTTATCACTCAGGCTATTCCAGACTAACTCACAAGGTTTAAAACTCCCACAAGTCTCCAAAAGCTTACTGAAGTCACATATCCCTTTTATTCATGGGGTTTCCCTGAAAGCTCTCCTCTCTGCTTCCCTACCAGTGTCATTCTGTCCATGATGACATTTCTTCTTTTCTTACTCTTGATTTAAGCTTTTAATAAAGCTCCTTTCCGGGTTTTAAAAGGAGCCTCTTCTTTCCTTTAAGGCCCTTGTATGCTATTTTTATTAGTGTTCTATTCCTTTCTAATGTTCTCCCACTGCAAGGCTGGATCATGGTCTTCAAGTGTGTTCTCCCAATAAAGCTAATTCTTGAAGGGCAATTATGTGTCAGTTCCTCTCAGGAATTAACAACCAGGCTGCTCCTTTTCCTTTAACATATGCTCTTCTGAAGATGACTTTTCAGCAAACTTTATATACGTGGTTTCCACTGTATTCTACAACAGCCGTGTATCATTACCATTAGATATACGAAGAAGCAGAGACAAAGGCCAACTACCATGCATGGGTAGACATTGGCTTACATTGGAGCTGAGGACTGGGAGTGAGCCTTCCTTCTTATTTACTGAGGAAATAAATGACCAAAAAGTGGAACCAGAATTCACAGCCCCAGAGTGAATGTCAGCTCTTCCAGTTATTAACCTTTATGTGTCTATGCTATAAAATGATAGTAATTTGCTTCTTTTCCTGACAGTGGTTGTTCCATCTCAAGAAAACTGTTCCTCCCAATGCTGGACAATTTGCCTTATTTAGTTTCACTTAGCTCCACTCTCAGCCCTGCTGATACACTGAGCATTACCATGACAACATCCCACTGGATAAATCTAGATAAAAGCACCAAGGAGGGTGAATGTGAAGACTGTGCTGGGGGATAGGGGAAGATAGCTTAAAGCCCATTTGGTATGGCCTTTCCTGACCCATGTAGAGGTTCTGATGGAGTGCTGAGCACCATTGTAAGAGTACTCATCTTTACTATCACCTACCCAACTTTTTGAGAGGCCTCTTATTCCAGTTCCACAGTAGTTCTACTTTCTCATATTTCAAAACAACTCTAAGAGCCTTAATATTTGGCTCCAATCTAGATCCCACCACTGAGATGAACTAAAATCTACCTCTCTGGTTACGTGCAACACAAAAGAATGTTGCTAAAGTAATTCCTTAAGAGAACTGTGATTAAACCTGAGAGTAAAAATACAGGTAACAATTACCAACTCCAACAAAGTAGTTAGAAGCTGTTACTTCTAGCCTTGTTATGTAAACTGTAGAACAACATGAAAATCATTAATTTTTCCTGTACTAATCTAAGAATGGAGATTCCAGAAAAGACTACTTGTGATTGCTGATATTGGTTGTCTATTTGACAAACCCTGGAAGAAGAAACCTCAGCTGAAGAATGGCCTTCATCAGATTGGCCTGTAGGTATGTCTGGGGGGCACTGCTTTGACTGCCAATTGATATAGGAGACCCCAGCCCACCATATCAGTTAGCCCATATGGGCTGAGCTATATGAGAAAGGTAGCTGAACATGAACCGGGAAGCAAGCCAGTAAGTAGCATTTCTTCATCGCCTCTGCTTCAGTTCCTGCCTCCAGGATCCTGCTTCGAGCTTTTGCCCTGGCTTCCCTTGATGATGGGTTTCAACATGTAAATGGAAATAAATCCTTTCTTCCCAGTTTGCTTTTAGTTATTATGATTATAACAATAAAATGCAAACCAATTCTAGCACTCTACTGTATGGAAAAGATAAATCTAAGAAGTCACAGCTGAAATGTGACAGAAATCATAGCAGAATATGCTAGTAGTAAACTGGCAGGAATACTTGAATGGGCATTTTGGTGAACTGCTAGAGTCTCAGTCTAAGGCCAGGGTGAGAAACTCTTGGGGTTGCTGTCTTCAGAAGAGCTTCAAGTTTCATAGGTATTACTCCTAGAAACCCAATTAAAATGAAAAACATGTGCTTCAGGTGTTAATAGTAACAAAGTAAATATGACTTGAGAAGGTTCTGTAACACACAAGGAACTTTTAGAACTCAACAGTAAATAGAAACCTAGTCTTTAAAAACCTGAGAAATTGAATAACCATTTTTCAAGAACATGTAAAAATGGTTAGCCATACACAATAAGTTGCTGAACAGTGTGTTAAGTCATAAAGGACCAATGTTGTGATATACACTAATGTGCTGGTCACTAGGATAAGTGTGATCAAATAGATAATTACAGATGCTCAGTTAGTAAAGTTCTTGTTGCACAAGGACCTGAGTGTGATCCTCAGCACTGTGTTAAAGAAAAATAGCAGCAATAGCAAAACAAATCCCTCCCCCCAATCAGAGCATTGTGGCCTCAGTGCTGGGAGCTAAAGACAGAAGGATCTCAGGTTTTTTCTGAGAAGCTAGTGAATCAGCAAGGCCCAGGTGCTAGTGAGGGACCCTGAAGAATGACAGCTGAGGTTCACCTCTGGCTTCTATAGGCATGTGTACTTGTGAAGACACACATGCAAACACACATACACAAAAAGTCCTGGAAGGGATGTGGGGGAATTTGTAACTCTTTATACTTCTGTGGGAAATATAGAATAATGTACTTGGGACCCCTTACACTACTGTGGGGAATATAGAATAATGTACTTAAGACCTTTGTTACTATTAACACCTGAAGCACATTATTATATACTCAATTGTTGAGAATATAAAATAGTGTACTTGGGGAAAATGACGGTTCCTTAAAAGATTGATTATACACAGATTACTTAATATTAGCTGACAATTCTACTACTAGCTATACCCAAGAAAATTTAAGACACTTGTTTATACACAGCTTACAAGTGTTTAAAGAAGTATTCTTCATTTAGTCCAAAAGTGGAAACAATCCAAATATCTGTCTTGCGATGAATGGATAAACAGAATTTAGTGTAGCTGTATATGACAGTGTCAGTCATCAATAAAAGGGAATGAAATGCTGATAGAGGCTACAATATGGACAAACTTTGAAATCATTACACTAAATGAAAGAAACCAGTAACTAGAAGCCATCTATTATATAACCTCATTTACACAAAATTTAGTGCTCCAAAGGCAACTCTATGGTTGCCTATGGCTGGAGGTAGGAATTGTGGGACCTGAGTGACAATCAGTGGGTACATGGTTTCTGTTTTAGGCAGCAGAAATGTTCTAGAATTATGTAATGATGAATATAGCAAACTCCCTGTATTATGTTCACATATTATGGTCTGTAAATCATATATCAGTAAAAATAAGAAATCTAAAACAATCTGAATGAGCCATGCATGCACTTTAGTTCATAATGAATCAGTATTGGTCATTAATTTGTGACAGATTTACTAAAGATGCTAACAGGAATCTGGGTTTGAGGATAATGGAAGATGTGAGCTATATTTACATTTTTTATGTAAATCTAAAACTGACTTAACTAATAAAAGTTTAGTTTTACAAAATGAAAGTAGTTGTTTCAACACCAGAAATAAAATAAATAAAATGTTGCTGAGATAAACAGAGAATTAGAGTGATTCATTCTAGAAAGTAAAAGGTTAGAATGAAAAATATTTAATCAGATTACAAGGGATGAACTTAATATTCACTAAAATCTTGTGGAGGCCTTGCTAGTACATCTAGCCACATCTTATGCCTCTGGCCTCCTATTATCAGGAAGGGGTGGCACAATATGTTGTAACTGATGAAAGGCAAGGTAGAGGGAATGTGAAAGCATTGAATTTGTACTGCAAGTTCCAGTTCTGATTTTGCCCGAGAACCACCTATCCGCATTCCTTACCAACCTTACTGACGGCTGAATCCAGGGCTTCATACATACTAGACCAGTGTTGTACTATTGAGCTATATTCTCAGACCTTGTTTGCTTTTTAAATAGTCAAAGAATTGTCTGTTGTTTTTAATCATATTACAATATTATTGGCTTAAAGCTATTTTTGATCATTTAACTTTAGGAAAATCACTGCATCTCAGGTCCTTAGATTCTTCAGCTCCCCAGTCAGAGTGTTAGGCTAGGTGATTGCTGCAGTCCTTCCTCAGTTAACGTTTGAGGTCTTTTGTGGTGTATTAAGTTGAGGCTGATAAACTTTACTTAGAGCTCCAGATATATAATAGAAGTATCAAGAATTACAGCCATATTCATAGCTTGATCCTAGAGCCCAGAAAAATCAATATTTTCTCCTAGGCAACACTTCTGTAGTGATTGCCTCTTCTCTTAGCTCTCCACACATGATCAAATAGATTCTTAATCTTCCAGAGAGACTCAAGTTATGGTCTTTGTAGCTTTTGAACGTCAAAGTTGATGTGAAGGTGCAGAGATACAACATAAGGATCAATTGCATTTGGTGCTGGTGGCATTCTGAAAGTTGTTAGAAATCCAGTAGTATCTGCTTGGCTCCTTCTTGGTGTTATATATGAAAGCTCACAAAGCTGATAGAAGGGATACTTATTTACAGCATTTATATTTTATAAGTTCCAGACTCCTTAGAAAGAGAGGGGAAGAGGAATGAGGGGAGAAAATGAACTCCTATATATCTGTGTAAAACTCCATCTCTGCAACAATAAAGGTATCTTTAAATGTTTTAAATTAAAAATTAAATTCAAATGTACTAAATATATTTGGTTGTACTTAATACTTGATATCCCGGGTGTGTGTGTGTGTGGGGGGGTTAGGTGTGGTGTGTGCCTTTGAATGTATGGTGCATATGCGGAGGCCTTGAGACATCATCTCTTATTGCACTGTTTTGGCTAAGCTGTGTTGGCCTCATTGCAAGCTCTTAGGATTCACCTACTATTGGTTCCCAATGCCTGGTTTTCCACCTGGGTGCTAGGAATTTGAACTGCAGCCTTCATGTGTGCCAAGCAACCTCTTATTCACTAAGCCATTTTCCCAGCTTCGTGTCCTTGTGCTGTAGAAGCATTTGAAAGTCTACCTTCCCTGTCTGAAAATATCCCTGTGCTACTCTTGAACTTAACTGACAGGTTTTTGGCAACATGGTTTTAGGCTGGAAGTCATTTTCTCTTAGGGCATGGATAGCATTGCTCTGGGATTCAGCACTGGAATGAATGGGGAAGCTGGAAATGACTTCGTACTTGGTCTTTTAAATGTGAACTCTTCCCCATTCACTTGCCAGAAAGTACTTAAACTTTTCTTTTTGGCTTGCTCTTCTTAAATTTATGATAATGATCCCCCTCTCCCGGTATTTTGGCAATGTTTTTTCAGTGTGTTATTTTTTTCCTCATCTTCCTGTTGAAATTTCTTACTGTGATATAATTTTCTTTAAGAATTTTTCTACTTAAAGTGTACACTCAAATGGATATAGTATGTACTATAGTATATTGAGACTAGTGAAACTACTACCCCAATAGACTCGTGAAACTACCACCCCAATAGATCTTAGAAAACATTCATCACCTCAACACAAAGCCACCAGTGTTCATACCTGCTCCTTTGTAGCCCTTAGGCAAGAACTAATGATATGCTTTCTATCTTGACAGAACTGCTTTCTGGACACTTTCTTTAGAGGAAATTATTCAGTATGTGCTTCCTTGTGAATGATTTCTTTCATTTAGCATAATGCTTCTAAGGTTCAAACATTTATGACATGCTATGCGTTATTCTCTTGCAAGAGGCACTTTATTATATGTCTAGACTGTGCCTTATTTGTTCATCAGCTGATAAGTATTTGGGTTTCTGATTTGGAACTACTATGAATAATGTAGCTGTGAACATTTGTATGTAAGTTCTGTGAACATGTGTTTTAAATTATCTTGGGGTACCTAAGAATGAAATTGTTGGTTTATATGCAAAGCCTGTGCTTAACTTTTTGAGGAACTGCCAAACTTTCCCACAATGCATCATTTTACATTCCCACAGAAGTCTAATTTTTCCACATTCTTACTAAAAATTATCACTTTTGTTATATTTATGTGTTTTTTGGTACTTTAGTATTGATTTGCCTTTTCCTGATGTTTAATGATACTGAATATCTTTCATGGGCTCTTGGAAGAAATATCTTTTTATACCTTTTAACTATTTTTAAAATTTTAGATTAATTTGTCTTATTATGTTTTATTTGTTTGTTTGTTTTGAGACTAGGTCTTTCTGTGTAGCCCTGGCAGTACTGGAACTCACTCTGTAGGCATCAAATTCAGAGATTCGCCTGCTCCTGCCTCCCAAGTGCTGGGACAAAAGGCATGCACATAGGCTACATTTGTTTTTCTTGATTTGTGAATATTTTCTGTCATTCAATGAATTTTTTTTTGTTTATTGGGAGTTTAGTTTGTGTTTTATCTTTGTGATGTTGAGGACCAAATCCTCTTGCACATTTTAGATAAGTCCTATACTACTGAGCAACTCTTAAAGATTAGTGTCTTGTAGTATTATGTTTCTGGCCTGGACTTTCTGGCATAGCCTTGGTAGTATTATGTTTCTGGCCTGGACTTTCTGGCATAGCCTTGAGGTGCAGACTTACAGACCCACAGTCCCACAGAGACAAACAGATGCTTATGGTAATTTTACGCTGATTGACCTGGGGCCCAGGCATATAACTTGCTAACTTCTTACTCTTAAACTAACCGTTATTCTTATCCTGCTCAACCATGTGGCTCGGTACCTTTTCTCAGAGAAGCATAGTTGTCCTATGTATCTTCTGGCTTGTCTGTGGCATCTCTACTCTGTTCTTCCTGTTCCCAGAGTTTTCTTAGTCTGGTAGCTCCGCCCACACTTCCTATCTGCCTTTGGCCAATCAGCATTTTTATTAAACCAGTAGGTGGGACAATTATATACAATGTAACAATGTAATCCCATTACACTGTCATTTGAAATAAAAAAAAATGCCATCTTGATGAAGTTTAACTTATTTTTTCTGTTATTGATTGTCCTTTTACAGTCAAGTATGTTGTCTAATCCAAGGTCACAGAAACTATGACTACATTTTCTTTTAAGAATTTTATAGATTATTTTTTTACATTTTGGCATGTGTGGTGTGGTATGTGTGTGTGTGTGTGTGTGTGTGAGAGAGAGAGAGAGAGAGAGAGAGAGAGAGAGAGAGAGAGAGAGAGAGAGAGAGAGAGAGAGAGAGAGGCAGCACTGTCCACTGAGGATCAAATGCCTGACATTATGGAGGCATCTCTTCATATACCTTAGTTGATGAGTTTAGATGAAAACCCAGATCTTATTTAGTCAGATTGCTTTCCATACAGCATTTAAGTTAACCTCATCATGTCACTAAGGAGCTAAAAAAACAAAGGTGGTTTTTACAATATGGAGTTTCTTCCTATCTAGAGAAATAGAATTGATAGCACAGGAGAAAGCTTTTACACTAAATGCTTAGGTGATATAATGGGAAATCTCTTGTTTTATTTGTAGGAAAATTACCTTCAGTATAATTGTTATATCGACTGGTATGATATGTATGCTTTAGTACCTAACACTGGATGAGAATGGTGCCCTGCTCTTGTGGTAGAATCATGAAATAACCACAAGCCCACATTTGTCTGCTTATTTCTTGGGTTTTTTTTAGCTTTGCATTTACCTTAAAATTATAAAATGAAGTCTCCCAGGTCATTATTTGAAAAGATATTCTACTTTTCCTCTTTTCTATGTTTAAATTTTTTTATATACTGTCCATAATGGAGGCAATATTTTCTTTTGTGTTTGGCCTGTTGTTTAAATTTTGGCCATTTTTTCATTTCTTAAATTTTTCTAGAACTAATTACAAAGTTTTAAAACTATTCAGAGAAGATGATATGCCTATTTATAATGCTATCTCACAAATAAGATTTTTTAAAACAATGATTTTAAAGAGCATTTAACTGGTAGTGTGAGCCCAGCTTTCACTGAGTCTCTAGTACTAATTAGGCTATATTGTAGCTACTTTAGAGCAAGCATTACTACTTTTCAGACCACATTACTAGTTTTTAATTAGGATAATATAATGACCATTGGAAGTGAAAAAATTATTTTTTAAAAGATCAATACTACCAGGTGCCAACACTATTCCAGATATTTTTATGTGTTTTGATCTTTATAACAACTCCTTAGATAAATATCATTACTTATCAAAGTTAAGGAAGAGAAAGTACCTTGTTCAGTATCACATGGATATGAACACAAGTATTTGTCTTTGCAAAACTCTTGAGCTCCCATCATACTGCTTAGGGAAATTAGTGTGCCCCTTACAGCCCAGGGATGCTATGATTGCATGTCAAATGCCTCTGTAGTGATGGGTAATATGACATAACAATTCTTTCCAAGTTAACCTCCACTTGGGAAATTGTGTGGTTGTAGATGGTAAGACAGAAGAGGAAAGAATGAGGAAGGAATTCTGAGCCAGCCGCTAGCTCATGGAATAGAACATGATAGAAGGAGAGGTATTATGGAGGAAGAGTTCCATTCTGTTCCTGATTTTTTTCTACACTGTTTTACTGTTCAGTACAGTTTGCAAACAGAAGATAGTGATCATGGTGTCTCCTTCCTAATCTAGTCTCTAGAGCTAGTTAAGTTAGTGGATACAACTTAGCACTGAACTTCATGCTGGTAACTCAATTAAGGAAGATTCATCCATTGCTAGGAAAATTCATGTAAGAGTAACTTAATCCTGGAAGTAGATTTCAACTCAGCCTTGTGTAAGATCTTTAAAGTGGAAGAAAGGAAACTTACTTTTAAGAACCAGAGGCCTGAGAATGTAGTTCTTTGGTGAGATAGCAGTTGAAGGCCAAAGATTACAGCATGGTAGATATACTATGTCCACCTGCAGAAATGGCAAGCAGTAGACTCAGGAGCTGTCTAAGGAAGACAAAGCTTCTAAGCAGACACACAGAGGTGTAGAAGGGTTCAGCCATGGCAGCATACACCTTTAATTCCAGGATTGAGGAAGCATACGCAGATACATCTGGGTGAATCAGAGGTCAGCCTGGTCTACATATGGAGTTCCATGCAAGCCAGAGCTGTATGAGATCCTATCTAAAACAAAAGGGGGAGGGGTTAAGAAGAAACACCAAGTGTTAAAAGCAACTAAGAAGAAGGAAACAAGCTTAGAAACTGAGTTACATATAAGAATGAACAGTTGTTAAAACAAAAAACCAAACAAACAACCCTACACACACACACACACACACACACACACACACACACAACAGGGCTATCGAGATACCTCAGCTGGCAAATGCACTTATTGCCAAGCTTGATAACCTGAGTACAATCCCTAGGACTCACATAATGGGAGGAGAAAGCAGACTCCCATAAACTGTTCTCTAATCTCCTGGGTGCCACGGTGTGCCCCCCTGCAATTAAATGACTAAATGGGAAAAAAGAGAAGTCTGTCTTTTGTATGCAAATGCAGTTGTCTTCTCAAATACAGTGCAAGTGGGTCTATAATATGAAGTCACGGGAAGAGATGCTTTAAAGGGACATGGCACATGTAATAGCACCTTTTGTTGGTTTCAGAAGGAGTGAACTATTGTTTCCAGATATTTTGCATTTCTCTGGTAAAAGGTGGTTGAAAGGATTTGCTTTTTAGCAATTCTTATTTTAGTGAATATTATTATTAAATTGTTAATTTTAGATAGTTGAGCTTAGTGCTCTGTACTTTCTGTTGTTAATGCTAATCATGCATCTTCTAAAAAAGTGTTCAAGAATGCTGTTTAATTGATCAGTCATATTAGGCTCAGAAATGTATTCTCTGTCTTTTTGTTATGGTTCAGCTGATTTTTTTTTTCTAGCTGTGCTTGAAAATCAGAAAATCCGAATCTCCAAAGTATTTTTCTGGTAGCTGTCTAATTCATCCTTCTGCTGCCTTGTATGACTCTCCCTCAGTCTTTGTCTGTGTTCAGATTTCATCCTTGAGCCTCTAAGTGGATTTACTTTTAATTTCTTTCCTACTTGTCTGTGTCATTTTTCTTCAAGGCCCAACTCAAGTATTACTTTCTTTCAAGAGCTTTTCTGTGTTGTTTACATTGTTCTTTCTTCCTGTGTATGTTGGTTTTTCATTGACTTCAGTATCTGTTCTAAATCTGAAGGTGTGTTCAGCTGGTAACCTCTGGGCCACATGCGGACAGTGATAGCTATGAAAATTGTTCCATGCAAAAATCATAACTTACTTAGAACATTGTGAGGTTTTTTGTGTGTGTATTTTAAAAAAAAATTGCTACACAGTTCCTGAGCCCAAATTTTGTAGTTAACAACAATGAGTCTGAGTTTTAAAAGGTTGTAGCTAAAGATCTGAGGGAAGAAACTAATGGAGACTGAATTAGATTCACTTTGAATTCTTACAACCACTGCAGGTTTGATAACTCAGGTGGACAACAGGCCTTAGCATGTGGTCACCAGAACTGGATTCATGACAGTGAAGGGATTAAAAAGCAAAGACAACAAAAAGAAGAGGTACATGGGCAGGGTATAGAGAAAACTATGTGCAAGCTTCCAGGAGGCTCTTATTTCCCCAAAGCAAGTTAAGACTTAAGCATGGTATGTTATATGCTAGGGAAGCTCATTAGAGACCTAGTGTGCTAAGTTTTTATTGTGGCTGGTCATGTAGATATCTTCTGTCTTGTGTATACCAACATTTCAGACCCTCAAAAGGAAAGCACACATTCCGTGTCATCCATGTTAAATAAACATCACAGTCATAGTAAACCACTCTTCTGAATTCTGAGAATGGTCTCAACCCTCATGAAATCTAAGTTTCACATGCCAGCCAAGGCCAGCCTTGTAAGCCAGCCTTTCTTAGGGTTAGCAGTTGCATGCATGCTAACTCTTTTCTGCAAGGTGTGGTATTATGAAGACCTCTCTGAAATGCTGTCAGGAGCTGAAATTGATTGACTTAGGAAATAAATGTTACCTTGTTACTAAGAGGTATTTAAAATGTGTTAGATTAAAAACTCATATGAGTAATTTAAAATAACTTAGAGCATACATTGCTGCTGTTTGACCTTGTGACTTTCATAGTCTCATGATATATTATTTATATATTGTTACTATTTTATGCTTGTTTTTTCATGTATTGGTCCTTTATTATATAGTAGAAAGTACCTGGGTTAGAAGTCAGAATATAAGACTTGACTGGGTGATGCTGCTCTTCTATGCTATCCCTAGTATTTCTAATGTACTTATAAGAATTTAGATTTGTGTATCTCAGAGGTTGTTATCTCTTGATATTTCTGCCTCTTGAGAAGGTGTGTTGTTGAGTAACTTTATTTAAAATTTCATTACAGTGTTTAATGGTTCTTACTCACCTTCATTTTTGGAGGCAATACCTTCTAGGATTATATCACTAATTCCCTCATTATTAGATTAATGTTGGAACTCTGTTTCTTCTGGAGGCTGGTGGATGACTCACTGAAGATGGGGAAGGTCAAGGGTAGTTATGAGTGTTTGCTTTTTCCTCTCAGAACTCCCCTGAGATTTAGAAGGCTTGTGTGCTTAAGATGATACATAGACAAAGAGGAAGAATGATAATATTTCTGAGTCTTGCGCCACTGTAACAGCCATCTTTGTGGACCATCATAGTTCTATCACAGAATAGGAAGTTTTACAATACTCACAGGACCACAGAAAGTTCCTGAGCATTCAATTTTGAGGATAATATCACAGATCTGGAGACATCACACCTCCTATCTTCAAAATATAAAGCCATTGTGATTACAGTAGTATAATACTGACATAAAGCATATATAAACCAATAGAATAAGACAGAAAGTCAAATGAAGCATATATTTAGTTAACTGGTTTTCTTTCAGGACACCAATCACACATGTGAGGAAAGAACAGTCTTTTAAGCAAGTAAGTTTTTGGAGAACTGGATATTGAGCAGTTCAGGACTGAAGTTGGGTGTTTATCTCACACTGTGTTTAAAGAGTAACTTAGATTTATTAAACACCTAAATGTGAGACCCCAAACTAAAACTTCTAAAATAAAACATAAGTGACTATTCTGTGACATTGAGCCGGATGATGAGACAGTCTTAATAGCTTTGAAGAATAAATAACTTTTCCTCAGACTGACAATGGACTGATATACACAAGAGATTAATTATTCCAGGCTTAGAGAATAAAAAAAAAAAACTAAAAGAGCAGGAAGCATGTATATAAGGGTAGATGTTGTGGTACGATGGTGTAATTATTTGCTGTATGGAAAGGAGTCAGCAAAGGATGAATTCAGAAAGTTGGGTCAAAAGTGAAAAGGTCCTTGAAAGCCAGTCATACCATAAGTTAGTTTTATTTTTGTTTTTATTGTTTTATCAAAAGAGTAGCATGATCAAGAAGTCTTAGAAGTGTTCAAATACACAAGTCTTTGATAACTGTCTACATTGAAACCTGGCATCACTTACTTGAAATCCCTGTCCTTTTATCCATTCTTTCTTGTGTCTTTAGCCCACCTTGTAGGGATTGCATCCTATATAGCAGTGCAGTCCATACCATGTAGTGTTTGTTCCACCATGTTTTACATAGTTAGTACACAGTAAACAATTATTGGTTGACCATTTAGGACCTGCAGGAGATGAGAGAAGTATTTATTCAGTCAGGGTTTGAGATTACTGGAGCAATTCTGATGTGGGATATTACTTTTTGTAAAGATCTGTTGTATTTGTTAGTGTTGTGGAATATTACTTTAACTATGTAAAGGTGGGTTGCATTTATTTTACCTTGCCTGCCTGAGACACCTGATTGGTCTAATAAAAGTTGAATGGCCAGTAGCTAGGCAGTAGAGGGATAGGCAGGGCTGGTGGGCAGAGAGGATAAGTAGGAAGAGGTCTCTAGGCTTGAGAGAGAAATAAAGGGAGATTCCTGGAGCCAGCCACCAGCCAGACACAGAGGAAGCAGGAATTAGGACATACAGAATAAAAGAAAGGTTAAAAAGCCTGAAGGCAAAGTGAGATGAAGAGAAAAAGGCTAAAGTAAGTTATAAAGGCCAGCCTACTACATAATATTCTCTCTCTCTCTTTCCCTCCCTCTCCCTCTCCCCCTCCCCCCCCATTGTTTTTTTTGAGTTGGAGGTCTCACTATGTAGCTCTGGCTATCCTTTGTAGACCAGACTGGCCTCTGTCTCCTTGGTGCTAGAATTAAAGGCAGCTTGGAGTAATTAAGTTTCCTGAAAGATCACAATACCAAAGAGCATTGGTGACCTTCTCACATTTTCCTGACCATCCTCACCAGGGTATGATGAGATTCTTCCTTTCCAAGGTCTGTTAGCCATCCTTATGACCTTTCCTATCTTTGGGATCTCTTTGGCCTTGAGATGGTCACTTCATTTCTTTTGTTTTCTGTGTCTTCATTAGAAAATTTACACCACATTGCTCTTGAAGGTATTTTTAAAGCTCAGGTATTCTGTTATGCTCTTATCCAGACTCTACTGACCTTTGGGGACAATGGTATTGGGATTCTGACATGAAAGCCAGCTTCTGGAAAATTTCACTTAAGCCCTAAACTCACTGGCATACTGGTATTGGCGTTTCCTTTGGGATTTTAATCAAAGGATGGACATAGGAATGGCTTCATTATAAGCCTTAGCAGCTACAGCTGAGAATGTGAGACAGGAAAAGATGATTGACATCACTGGACCCATTTTGACAACTGGATAGTTTCAAAGCACACCATGGCATCCTAGTTATTTTTGAATCCTGTGGGCCAGAATGTGTTTTAGTCCCCTTTCCTGGGAAGGTAGAGCATTGTTAAAGAACATTTGGTCTTGGTAATGGGCTGGATTTGCCTTTGTTCTGTTGGGACCTTCAGCGATAAAAAGGAAACTAAGTAACAAGAGTACTTTGATGTGGGAAAATTAAACACTTTCTGTTGAAATCAGCTTGCCTTTATCATTGACTCTGAGCACAGTTTTCTTTTCCATGCTGTCTTTTTTCCTGACCTTAACTGTTCTAACTAGTCATTTTCAGAAGACCTTACTTCACCGTGTACACCCATAACCATGCTTTTTAGCCTTTCTCTAAAATTCCAGGAGGCACTTGAGATGCAGTTTAGTCCTTACTTCTCAGTCCTGCGTGATTATCGCATTCTATTGTGTGCGAACATTATTTGTTGTTTTATTCTGGGCTGGCCTTAAGTTTCTTATGGAACCCAAGTTAATCACACACTTGTAAGCCTTGAACACCCAGGTGGGTTTGTTTAGTTTGTTTCTTTTTTAAACTTTATTTATTTATATTTTATGTATGAGTGCTCTGCATGTATACCTGCAGGCCAGAAGAGGGCATCAGCTCCTATTATAGATGGTTGTGAGCCACCACCGTATCATTGCTGGGAACTGAGCTCAAGACTTCTGGAAGAGCAGCTAGAGCTTTTAACCACTGAACCATCTCTCCAGCCCTAGGTTTGTTTCTTTGAGTAGACTTATTTGCTTCTGAAAGCAGGAGCAGTCTTTGTTCGTCTGTATAGCGCTAGCGCAGGTTTTTAAAGCACCGTCACCTCCGATTGTATGAAGTCGGTGCTCATTTCTCCATCACTGAATGTGAGCTCTCAGCAGCGCTCTGTACAACTAGGCATCATCTCCTCTCTTCACTGCCGTGTCCTTCCCTAGTTAATCCCTCTCTCTACCCAGTCTCTACATTTAGAAATTCCTCTGGGTTCAGAGATGAGCCCTGTTTTTTCTTCTTTGTAAAAGCTTTTCTTAAGTAATCTCTATAACTGCCACAGATTTCCTACCATTTCGATTTTGTTTATTTCTAAGTTTCTCTCCATTAGGACTTATCTTTTGAATTTCTGTTATCTCAGACCTTTTCTTTTTCTTTTTTTCCTCATCTTTTTGCTGTAGTTCTAGCTCTCAGGGCCTCCTAATGCAAGACAAACACTAGACCTTTGAGTTCTATATCTAATCCCCTATTGCATGAATTCTAGTTATTATATAATAAAACCTGGAGTCAGATATTGGGGAAAAGCTGAAATATCAGAAAGACATGAAGCAAATCATAACCACCTCTTACCTCACCAATTCCTCAGGCCTGTTTCCTGGATCCTCCAGCCCCAAACCTCTCTCTTCAGCCGATCTGGGAAGTGACAGGGAGCTGAACTTCTTCCTTCTCTCCCTCCACCCAGCCATCTTACTTCCTCATTTGACTTCCTAGAGCTGGGATTAAAGGTGTGAGCTACCACTGTCTGGCTCTTAGGCCCTGAACTCAGAGACCCAGAGGCTTTCTGCCTCCCCATTGATGGTGTCACTCCCTGACCCTGAAGATTTGACTCTGTGAGTGACTCATCCTCTATATTCTAGACTAGTTTTTTAGTTAAATATACAATATGTAACCACAATCTCCTCGGTTTTATTTTAGAGAAATTCTCACTAAGTTTCCCAGGCTGGCCTTGAGTTTACTTGGTAGCTAAGACAGGCTTGGATTCTGTGATCCTCCCTCTGTTTCAACCTTCTCCCCAAAGTAAAGGCTTCCCTTACATTTCTTATATACATGTCTCCTAAATTTTTCTTCCTTCAAATTGGTCTCGTTCCTATCTCTGATGTTTAGCTCTAATTGTGAGCCTAACACAATCTGGAATCACCTGGGAAGAGGTCTCAATGAAGATGTCTAGTTCAAATTGGCCTGTGGCTATATCTGTGGGAGAGTTCCTTGGATATCTTAATTGAAGTGGGAGGACTTACTTACTGTGTATGGCAGCAGGTCCTGGGATGTAGAAGAGTGGAAAAGGCTAGCTGAGCACTAACATACAATCATTGGTTCACGGCTCTCAGATCTTGACTATGGATAGAATGTGATCAGCTGCTTCAAGTTCCTGTCATCTTAACTGCCCCACAGTGATAAACTGTTACCTTCCTCCCTTAAGCTCCTTTTACCAGAATATCTTATTACTAAGGCAGAAAGGAAACAGAGACAGAATGTGGTGGTTGGTTTTAGTTGTCAACATGACACAATCTAGAGTCACCCGAGAAGGCTGTGAGAATGTCAGTGAGGAATTATTGGCATTGACCAGTATGAGGAGACCTGCCCACTGTGGAGGCATAATTTCTGAATTTACAAATGATATAAGATAGAGGGCAACTGAGTACTAGCATGCCAGTATTGACTCATTGCTTTCCTCTTCTTAAAGCAATCATTTATTTATTTAGTTAGTGTATGTGGGAATTGATTTTTTTTTTCCTGCCACCATGTGAGTCCCGGGGATTGAACTCAGATGATCAGACTTGATGGCAAGTTCTTTTCCCAGCTGGGCCATCTCACCTCTCATGACTTTGACTGTAGATGCCATATGGCAGGCTGCTCCACATTCTGCCGTCTTGACTTCCCTGCAGTAATGGATTGTGACCTGAAATTGTGAGTCAGATACACCCTTCCTTTCCTAAGTTCTCTTGTTGGGTGTCTTATCACAGCAGCAGAAGGAAACTAAATTGGTAACAGCAATCCCCATTTAATGCATGGTATCACCATCCATCCAGCTGTGATAGAACTGTGAGGCCACTTTCTATCCTGTTATGATTCATTTCATCTAGTTTAACACTAACCAAATCTTTTCTACCCCTGTATTTGTCCTCCCATTTTATCTACCGCAGATCGCCATCAATTTCCACACTAAACTCAAAATCAGGTTCCTCCCTCCTCTTCCTATTTTCACACTTACTGTCCTATAACTCTTTCTTTATAAGAGAGGAAAAGAAACCAAAAATGCATTTAAACAGGCATGAGTGGGTTAAAGAGTCAGTTAAGTGTTTTTGTATTAAAGGGCTGACTCTTGTTGGCTGTTTTCATGATCCCACAGCAGGCCAGGGGGTGGCTCAAAAGAGCACCCAGGTGTCTGAGATTATCCACAGCTGCAGAAGAACATTTTCAGCAATCTGATTTCAAGTGACATTTTCTCAAATTTGAAAGAACATGGATTTTCATTTATTCTTTTATTTACACGACTTCTGCTCCTAGATGGTACTGTAAGGTTTGTGATCATCAACTTCTGCTGTTTGTGACTTAAACCAGTTGTCTAAAATATGTTCTAGTAACTGAATGAATAAAGAAAAATATGAGAATGATTTCCTCTTAAATATAGACTGTCAATGAAAAGATAGAATATATGTGTGTATACATACTATATATAAATACAACTGTATAGTTATTAATTGTAAATACCTATAATACATGTGTATATATAAATCAGAAACTCTGTAGTGTAAAAGTAAATAACTGAAACAGATTTAAGCCAGCAAAAGAAATCAGTAGACCTTAAAATTGGTTAATTGAGTTTATATAATGTTTGGGTCAAAGTAAATAAAAGCAGAACTACGTGGAGCCTTGAGTACCTGTAAAACACCAGCAGGTGTCCCAATAGGAGCACTGTGAGAAAGAAAAAGGCTGAAATAATATTTGAATAAATGATAATACTTCCCAATTTAATGAAATATATGAACTTACACAGCCATGAAATGTCACAAGGTTCATTTAGGGCAGTGATCCTCAACCTTCCTAATGCTGTGATCCTTTAATACAATTCCTTGTGTTGTGGTGACCCCCAACCATAAATTATTTTCATTGCTACTTTATAACTATAGTTTTGCTACTTTTATGAACTATCATTTAAATATTTGTGTTTTCTGATGGTCTTGGGTGAGCCCTGCGAAAGGGTTGCTCAACTCCAAAGGTATTACAACCCACAAGTTGAAAACCACTGATGTAGGGTAACCTAAAAGAGTTTAGACACATAATCATACCATTGAAAGTCAAACTTAAAATAATGGAAAATGAAAAGAATGATTCACCATATTCAAGAGAGCCTCAGAGATTAACAGCTGTTTCTCATCAGAACCCATAGTGGCATAAAGCAATGAGTTGACACATTCAAAATACTGGGGAAAGTAAAGACTCTCTGCCAGAAAAAAAATACTCTAATCTGACATTTTCCTTCAAAAGTAGAGGGTGGGGACCAGTGAGATGGCTTAGTAGATAAATGCTAACTAGGTGTGAGGACTCGACTTCTCACATAAACCCAGGGCCTACATAAAAGTTGGGCATGTATGGTGGCCTCCTGTATTTGAGGGAGGGAGGGGGGAGGAAGAGAAGGAAGGAGAGAGGACAGGAGGGAGGGATGGAGAGGGGATCTGCAGGGCAAGCTGACTAGCTAGACTACCTGAAAGGAGTGAGCTTTGCCTCAATAAATAAAGTGAGGAGTAACTGAGAAAGAAACCTGATGTCGACCTCTGGCTTCCACATGCATTGCATATGCACACAAGATCTCTCTCACACACAGTTGCACATACACATACATATTTGCACACACGCATATGTGAACCAGCATATGTACATTCATGTACATCAAATCATACATGTGCAAAAAGAAAAGGATAGCTCCAGTGGTAGGTAACAAACTTCTAAATTTTTTTTAAAAAATGCATTTTTGTTATATTTGTGTGAGTGTGTGTGTGTGTGTATACATGCGCGTGAGCATACACGCGCACAGGTGGGTATATGCATGTGGGTGAAGGTACTTTTGGAGGCCAGAGGCATTGGATCCCCTGAAGCTGTAGTTACAGGTGGTTGTGAGCTACCCAACATTGGTGCTGGGAGCCTGAGCCATCTCTCCGCCCCCAAGTCTAAAAGTTTTAAAAACAGGAATTATACCAAGTATCTTTTCTGATCACAGTGCTATAAAACTGGAAATCATCAACAACCACCACCAACAGTAACAAAAAATCAAGAAACTTGAACAGATTAATACTGATTAAAAATTAAGAAATAAATGATGAAAATGAAAACATTGTCTCCTTAACTCTATGCAAAAGCAGCACAAAGACTGAAGGGTGATTCATAGTGGCCAACACTACATTAAGAGAATGGAAAGACCTCAACTAATCAGTGCATCTTAAGAGTTAGAAAGATGAAAACAGCAGAAGGAAAACACAGTAAACAGCAGAGCGATATAAACGAAATGCAAACTAAGAAAGAATAAAATGAGTTGGCTCTTCAAAGGTAAAAATTTCAGGTCTTTGCTTAGACTAAGAAAGTGGCTACAAATAAGTCAAATCAGAAATGAAAAATGAGACATCACAGTTGACAGTACAGAAATACAAAGGATCGTTAGAAATTATGACACACTCTACACCCATAAATTTAATAACCTGGAAGAAATGGATAGATTTTTGGCCACATTCCCTATCGAGACTGAATCACGAGGAACTAGAAAATTGAACAAGTTGATTAGCTACAATAAGACTGAACTTGTCAGCAATTCTTCCTAAGTGATGCCATAACGTTTCTTAAGAGGAAGGAATCTCAAAATTCATTTTCTAAAGGTCAACATTACTCTGATACTGAACTAAAGAAGAACGAAAAGAGACTCCTGATGAGCAGAGGTGCAGACATTTTGATAACTACTAGGGAACGTAATTTCTTCTTAAGGACACGTGAAACACTTTTCAAAAGCAAGATAACAAAACTTAAATGAGAAAGATGGTAATGCTGTAGCTAAGCATGAACTTGATTATCCTTTGATTTTGGACATTAATAGGCAGTGGTAAGCACAGTGTAGGCACTGGTTGTTTCTGAAGCCATGGTCAGCCCTTTGAAAGGTATCCACTTTGCCCCATTTCCAGACACTGCTACAGTTGAGAAGGAACTGCTTGTGTCTCTGACAACATAATTGAATTGTCTGAGCAATCTGATTTTAGCTACTCAGTTTAACCTGAAATGCTAGCTCAAGCAGTGCCTCTTGCATTAGACTAGGGGTTTGCATTCTGTTTGCAAGAGAAATAAGGATTTTTGTTTCCTGAGGCAGAATCCTTTCACTGTCACTGACCCTAATTGTAGACATTTTTCTGTGTCCAAAATGCTGAAGAAAAAATTTTCAAATATATTTTTCTAATATGCCTCACCCCTATGTAGCCTGAGTAACTCCCACTTCCTGAGTCACTACAGTCTTTTGTTTATACAGCAGTGTTTTGTATGATGGACCACTACCAAATATTTCAGTGATAGCTACGTCTAAGAGCAGCAAGTGAAGATCTGCCTTCCAGAGGTGTTTGTTCCTATTAGTCTGGGAAAATGAAGGGGAAAAACAAACAAATGATGTGACAACAGGAAGACAATGTCCTGTTATCTAGGAAAACAAACAAAAACTGTAATGTGTACGTTGTTTACTGCATAATTTATATAGCTGCATTAAAAGGTTTTCTCTCCTAAGGCTTTTGGTAGAACTTTAGAGTTCTCTTGTACTCCTAGGGAAATTCTAGCATGGTTTGGAAGGAGTCTCTAACCTATCTCAGACCAACCTAGCCACCTTGGTGTGCGTGATAAAGTGCTATAGTTCCTATGATTTCCAATGTGGACATGGCTTGTGTGGGTGGTTCTTTTGCTGCATGAAACCTATATACTAGATCACAGCTCTGCAGGTCTGTAGTCAGACGTAATGCATATATTTTTTGTGTTTAGAGTCCTACAAAGTCAAAGTTGAGATATCATCTGAGTGAGTTCTTTTCTGGGGGTGCTAGAAAAATCTGTTTTCTAAGCTCACTCTTATTGGCAGAATTCTTTTCTTGTGGTTAGAGACTGAGATTAGCCAGCCTACATTTCTTCACATATGGTCATTTTCATCCTACATGGTCTTGTGCTTCAGATCTTTGAGTCTTTTCCCCCAGCAGACAAAAGCTTCCTGTCTTACCACTAACTTTGTCATGTAATAGCTGGTTCACAGGTGTAAACTCCAGCGTATTTGATAACTTAGAGTAGGATACCTGAGACTATTTTAGAATTCTGTCTGCCACATCTGTATTTTCTCTCAACCCCCGTCCCCTTTTTTAGATCTATGGGTTTAGAAGCAAGCTAATGGCTGGTACAATATTTTAGTTAGTAAGTAAATACCAAATACCACATTTGCAGTGACTAAAATTAATGTTGAGAGCAACATATGAGAATGATGGTCTTTCTTGTGTTGAAGCATTTAAAAAATGAATGATTATTCATTATGTAATTAAGGGTTGTGGCCACTATTCTGATACTTATATAGAACAACATGTTTTAAAAATATGCAACTCTATTTGCAATTTCTAATTTTAATAAAATGGCATAGTTCAGATGACAAGATTTTCTAGTGTTTTTATTGCTGCCTAAAAGCAAAATTCTGCTGTTTATTCATATAAGTGCCCTTTATACTTTTTTCTGGCATAAAAAAGCTGAACTTTAATAGGTGATGAATATTGAATTCATATATTGGCCCTGCTGTTATGCCTGGTGAGGGGTGTGTGTGTGTGTGTGTGTGTGTGTGTGTGTGTGTGTGTGTGTGTGTGTGTGTGTGTATGTATGTGTGTGTTTTATGGGGTAAGACAAGTTATACTAAAGAAAATAATAAGACAGTCATTTGCATTTTAATATCGTGTGTAACTAGATCAAATATAAGTATTTGAAAGTGTAGGTCAAGTATCCCATGTCAAAAGTATGCCTTCCATGTTTTGATTCTATGTGTCTCATAGAAACCTTCTTATTTAAAGAAAACAATACTTGAATTAGACATCAGAAGTATTAACTATTTATTTCTTAGTGTTGCCATCCAAACAGATATGGACATTAGCTTCTAAGATAAATTTACCTTTGGGATTGAAATGCCATTACCCTGGGATTATCTGATGCCAAATGGTTTTCTTCCTGCCTGAATGTTTTCTTTGCTAAACCTGTAGTTTTTTGTAATGGATGTTGTTGCAGTATAATGACATTTACTCCACCCTTATTGACAATCTGCTGAAAAAGTAGATTAGCAGATATCTCACAGAGCTCTTGTCAGTATAATGATGTCACTGTAATCAGGCTGGGCAATGTAATTTTCTACTTAGCTCAGTTGTGAATGGTCATCCAGGAGGCCATTCTCATTTGAGATGACTCATGTGGGGTTTCTGGAATATGCCACCATGCATTAAAGGAAGCCATGTAAGGAGAGACAATGTCTTTTCTTCATCATCTGTGTCCTTTCAGTACAGTGTGAGCCTTAGTTCTATAGAACACTCAACAAACCATTGAACAGTTTGAGACACACTAGTGTCTTCTAATGTAAGGAAGTCAGGCAGAGACATAGGGAGTGTCCCTGTGTGTTTACTGTAGGTAGTTTAGTCATTACTCAGCATCTGGCTAAATTACCTGTGTAATTCAGCTGGAGAATCTGAAACCTCTCAGGTCTAGAGAGACTTGCCCAGGATATTGCTAGAGTCAGAATTTGGTTAAGAAGCATAAAGATATCTAGTCTCTCAATTTTAAGTTTTTCCTTATTATAGTTCAGGTCTTAACACAACTGAAAAAAGGACCTGGCTTTGAGCTGCATCCCCTACCCACCCAGATGGTCATGTCTTTAGTTCTGATTGAGTTACACTTTGGAAGTAGCAATAGGAGAAAGAATTTCTATTCTCAGGGATCCAGTGCTTCTTCTGGCAGTTCAGGGCCCTACACACATGGTTTATAGATATAAAGGCTCATAAAATTAAAAAATAAAGTATTTATTTAAAAATGATACTAATTTATCCATCTTTCTTTCTAATGTTTATATTTATTTATAGGAATAGGCATTATGAGTGAGGTTCTGCATATTTAGTGATTGAGACTTTCTTGTTTGCTTGTTTGTTTATGACACAATCAATTTAAGAGCCATTTTTTTCTCAGAATTTCTTGCTGGTCCACTTAAAAGACAGAGATGGGAAAATAGAAACTTTGAGGAATGTAAAAAAAAAATGATCATAAAGATTAAGCTCAGAATGTCACTGACAGGCTGTACTCCTATTCCTTGCTTTATTATACGTTGAAAATCTTACATGTTATATTAAGTTTCTGGCCTGGACCGCAGACCCATAGTCCCATAGTCCCACTGAAACACACAGACATTTATATTAATTGTACAGTGATTGACCTGGGGCTCAGGCATATAACTTGCTAATTCTTTAACCTTAAACTAGCTCATGATTCTTAACCTGTTCAGCCTTGTGGCTCAGTACCTTTTCTCAGAGCAGCATAGTTGTCCTCTGCGTCTTCTGGCTTCTCTGTGTCATTTCTTCTCTGTTCTTTCTGTTTCCAGAGTTTTTCCAGTCTGGTAGTTCCACCCACACTTCCTGTCTGCCTTCAGCCAATCATCATTTTTATTAAACATGTAGTTGGGACAATTATTTACAATGTAACAACATAATCCCCCTACACTTCCATTCTTGCTTCATGCTACTTGCTTCATGATACTGGGAAGTATCAGAAGTCTTTCTGTGACAGTATCTTACAGGAAATGTGTCTGGCCTTGAAAAGGAGCGTAGTTCAGAGTGTAGGGGACAGAAGTGTGAGGCAAGAGAAAGGCAGAAAATGCAGCCAGCCAAAAGCATAGACTGAGAAAAACTGCCTTTTATTCCACTGGTGTCTGCTGGTTTTGAAATCTCTTATCACAGACAAGACCTTTAATCTTTCTAGGCTTGTTGTCTTACCTCTAAAATAAAAAATAAATAACTCTTTTCAAGATTATAATAATTGTATAAATCAAAGTATGGTTGATTTCTGTCAGGGTGCACTGTGTAGCTCGTGTTAGCTGAAGAAAGAAGGGGCTCCAAGATGAAATTTTAAGGCCTAGGTGACAACAGGAAGGTCTAGCCTCTTTTGATGGACTGACCCTCCTCCCAAGAGCCATACAAAGATGTATTTATTGATTGTTACATGAAATATTTCCTCATACCACGGTCCTTGACCTAACCAATTTGCATGTTTTACTAAAGGAAAGCATCAATACCCCCATGACTTTAGTCTTTTATTATGTATCATTTGCAATACACAATAATACAAGAGCCTCAGGTGTGCCTAAAGTGCCTTGTAACCAATGTCATGGGATGGCTACAATGCCCCTTCAGCAAAACAGTTCTACAGATTGCAGGAAACAATCACTGTTTTCTACAAGGATTCTTCAAGTCAAAATACTTCTTTAAAAAAAAAAACAAAACCCAAAACGGTTGTTCATTCTAGTATCTACCCCAGATACAGTGACTCTGCTAAATTCCTACAACAGATTTTTATATTACTATGCTACTATGCTATATTTGTTAAACCAATTAGAATTAGCTTTTGAGGAAGCAAATAAACTTTTTTTTTGCTATAATATAGAAAAGGAAATCTGTGAGATTCTTGATACTAAGCTCTTTAAAATTTTGGCTCTCTTTCATCTCTTTCTTCCTCAAGATGCCCCATCTCAAAACTTGCTTCTCTCCTCTTGTACTAGCCCTTGCCTCTGTAAGGAAATGAAAAAGGCTGTCTATACAGAAAGCTCTTCCGAATTTAAAGTAAGGCACAAGAGGAAAGAACTCTCTGCCTATCTAGACTCTTTTTAACAGGCATAGATTAAAGACTCCAAATTTGTATTATGATCCCTACTATTTATTGGCTGGTTTACATAAGGTAAGTTTGAATTTTACATGAAACTTAAGTGCTGTTTTCCTTTTTAAGATGATGCTTGTGGTAGGTTGAATGAAAATGGCTCCCATAGGCTCTTAAATTTGTTTGGTTGGTCCTACCTGGTGGAATTGTTTGGGAAGGATTAGGAGGTATGTCATGGGGGTGGGGCTTTGATGCTTTAAATGCTTGTGCCATTTCCAGTTAGCTTTCTTTGCCTCATGCTTGTGGACTGAGATATAAGCTCTTAGCTATTGCTCGAGTACCATGTCTACCTACTACCTACTTTTCACCAAAGGACTCTCTAACCCTTTGAAACCATAAGCAACTTTTGCCTTGGTCATGGTGTTTTATCACGGAATTAGAAAAGTGACTAAGACAACACTAATTGTAACATATACTTACCGTTCTGAGCCTGGTGTCCAGTACACTTGATGAGAGTCATTATCATTGTCATCATCTCACCCTGTCCAGATCCCCTTCCAGTTCTTAGGCAATCCTAAATGAGCTTTAAAGAATTGTTTATTCCTTAACAGTCCCACAGGATGGGATGATTGAGAGGAAATAGTCTTCATTTTTTTTTCATATTTTTATATTCATTATTTCATATTCAGAACCCCCTCTCTCTTTCTCTATCTCTGCCTTCCCTCCCCCTCTTAAATATCTTACTCTTCCTTAATTTAAATGAGACTTTTGACTGAAACACAAATTTTAGTTTATATTTAATGAATACTCAGAGCTAGATATTTGGGAAAAGCTGGAATACCACAGTCAAATCTCATCCAGCTAACTTCTCAGGGTAAAAGCTGTCTTCCAGCTTCCTTAGCCTGGCTCCTTGTTGCTTCTACAGAATAAATCTCTGCCTTAAACACCTTCTTTACCCAAATGTTTCATTTCCGGTTCAACTCTGCATCATATTCTAGAGTTAAGATTAAAAGTGTGAGCTGCTACTTACTGTTTGGTAGTTAGGCCTTGAACTCACAGAAACACAGAAAGATCTCTGTCTCTGGAGTTATGGGATTAAAGGGGTAGATCACCACTCATTCATTCCTGTGCTGGGATTAAAGATGTCAGTTACCACTCTCTGACCCTCCTGGTTTGACTGTGGGTGGATCTGTTCTTTGATATTCCAGACTTTTTTTAAAAAAAAATAAAATAAAATATATCAGCACAGTTAACCGCAAAGCTTTACACTTATTTAAAACAAAATTAGCTGGGCATAGTGGTGCAGTTCTTTAATCCCAGCATTTTGAAGACTGAGGCAGGTAAAGATCTGTGAGTTTGAGGCCAGCCTAATCTACATAAAGAGTTCAAGGACAACCAGAGTGTATAATAGAGAGATCTCATCCCCCACTAAAAAACAAACCAAAACAAAAACCAAAAAAAAAACCCAAGTTAAAAAGATTATTTGTTATGTGTATTATTGTTTTGCTTGCATATATATCTGTGTACCTGTGTGCCTTGTACCCTTGAAGGAAGTGGACATCAGATCACCTGGCACTGGAGTTATGGATAGTTGTGAACTGCCATGTGGGTGCTGGCAACCAAACCCAGGTCCTCTGTAAGAACAAGTGTTCTTAACAACTGAGCCATGTACCCAGCCCCTACACTTATTTTTGGTATCAATATTTTGTTCATTTTATCAACCTACCTATTAGATCTGGATGCAGGACTAACAAATCTGGGATTCCTTACCTATCAGTTTACTTCATTCAGTATTCATCTCTTAGGACATCAACTTCTATTCTACACCAAGACATCAGAGGTGTCAGTGTACTGTGACATCTAACTTACGGATCTTCATGTATTACATGGGTGGAGAAGGAACACGGTGACTAGCAAAGTGAATTGGAATGTGGATCATAGCACCATGTTGCCAGGCAGGCTTCTGGGAAGGAAATGTTCAGAAGCTACTCAGGACACTGGGAGAGACCACTAGAGAAGAGTCATGGGTGGCTGCTGGTAGAGTTGCTCTGGTATCTCCAGGACATGTAAAAGTAGTGTCTAGTATTGAAGAGCATAAGATTGGTGGAAGTCAAGGAGAGGTTTTCCAGGGGGTACTCTGAGCCTAGAATGATACCCCGCCTTCCTTGAAATCTGAAAACACAACAAATTGTATATCTTCCACTTCCTCCTCACTCCCCAGATAAAAGATTAACATTTGCTTTAATTCTTCATAGTTTGTCCCTGTATCAAATATTATGTGCTTTCAAATTGCTTATAGCACAGTTACAAGGCTGTTTGTTTTTTAAAAAGATTTATTTTGTGTGTGTGTGAATGCTACTTTGGATGTGGTCTGCACAGGCCAGAAAAGGGCATCAGATCCCTTAGAGCTGGAGTTACAAACAGTTGTGAGTTACTTTGGCATGGGTGACTGCTGGGAACTAAACTTGAGTTCTCTGGTAGAGCAACGAGTACTCTTAACCACTGAGCAGCCTCTTCAGCCCTTGTTAATCCGTTTTTTGATTCAAACATTTTGCCCACTTTTAAACTGCTTTCCGTTGTTATATAAAAAAGGGCTTTTAAAATTCTGGATAGTAAACTGTTACCTGATACATGATTGGTAAATCCTCTCTCCATGCTCAAGTAACTTGTCCTTTTACTTTGACATGTCAAAGTTTCTCTCTTGATGAAATCCTGTTTTTCTTTCTTACTTTCTTTTTAAAAAATATTTTTATTATTTTATGTGCATTGGTGTTTTGCCGGCATGTCTGTGAGGGTACCAGATCTTGAAATTACAGACAGTTGTTTGCTGTGGGTGCTGGGAATTGAACCTGGGTCCTCTAGATGAGCAGTCAGTGCTCTTAACTGCTGAGCCATCTCTCCAGTCCTGTTTGTTTTTTTCTTTCTTGTACTTTCTGTGTATGTCTAAGCATATATACCTGTTTAAAGTTTCTTCTAAATTTTATAGTTTTACCTGTGTCAGTTCCATTTTTAATTCATTTTTGTATAGTGTTAAAATGTTAATGGTACAGTCAAATTACAGCTAAGTGGTAAGTACTCTATATAATTCCTTCAGCTTAATTTGATGTTGGAAATTTTTCATAACATAATGTTTAAGAAGAAAGAAACCTAAGCCTAGAACCCTGATAGTTCGTCTTTGGGTACCATCTATTAGCTACCATATTCACAGCTTTATAATGTGGGCATAGGGCTAATGAAGGCAAGATGGACATGGTAGGCCACAAGTGGTATAATGGCTTCCTACCCCAGCTAGCCTTTGTTGGCCTGTGAGTCTACATTGTAACCAGGACATTTCTTCTACAGCTTGCCCCAAAAAACAAAAACAAAACATACTGCCTCTTAGCCTTATTTTTTATTCTTGATTACTGTTGTTGGAGAAATGTCTTATTGCTCTGAAATAATTTCTTGTTTTTCATTCCAAAGAATGATCTAATTTTAATCTGAATATGGGTATTTTTACAGAAAGAAAACTCAAGTGAGAAACAGGAGATCTATATACTAGAAGAAATGCCATAGTGATTGGTCAAACTGATGATCAGTGGTAGAATTTGGACCTGGAGTACTTTAATCCACTGTGTCAGACAACTGACCTTTTAAGACTAATTCTTTTTTTTTAAACATCAAGTTTTGCTTTTACTCATTTATTGTATGTGTACCGGTGTTTTATCTGCAGAGGTGTTAGTGCACCACATGTACAAGTTACAGACAGTTACAGACACAGTCTAGGGCTGGGAATCAAACCTGGGTCGTCTGGAAGAGCAGTCTAAGCCATCTCTCCAGTCCCCGCAAGACCAGTTCTTTATAGTGACTGGGGAGGACCCAACAGCGAGATATTACCACTCTGCTCTGCTCATGAACAGTGACTCGCTTCTGAACCTCACCCTGGAAGTAAAGATGGCCTTTCCTAGACAAGAGCAAATAGCCTGTTCTCAGTGAGGACACGGGGACTGTTTCAACCTTCACAGCTCTGAACTAGTTTCTGCTTTACCTACAACAAGCAGTGATGTGGGAATGTTCTTTTGTAACTGGATGTTAATAATAGGAATTTTAGAGCCACATAGCAGAAGAAACATTCCAGGTTTCAGGTGTCCTCTTAACCTTTTATTTGTTCTGTATATTTTATTTATTTATTGTGACCCATTCTAACATCTTTGTCAAAAAACCAATTCATAGAAAAATGTGTATAAAGGGCAAAGTATTACAATTTATAAGGCCTCCTTAGACCTAAGGTGGGGTCCTTGCTCAAGTCTTTGATTCTTTTTCCTCTCTTATTTTATATCAGACTAAGACTATACTTTGTGAGTACTGGTGTCCCCTTCCCCAACACAGTTAGTAGCATACAGTAGGCAGTCCGTTAGGTCATCGTTGTCTTCCAAAGAGCAGAGGTCTGTACAGTTCCACATACCCATCTCCTGGAGAACACTATTGATAACTATATGACAGGCATTCAATAATTGTTTAGAAGAATTCTTTGAATTCAGTGTTTTACTTCACTTTTAGATGACTGCTTATTTAAAAAGGTATTTCTCAGCAGAGAGATTTAGAACCCCAAATAAGCCGCTGAATCAGGATCAGAGGGTTAATGATAGCCATAAAAGGGACTGTGCCTGTTAGCTGATTCATAGGGCTATATGTCAGCTCTTTTGAGAGAAATGACCTAGATAAATCAGAGACTGGCAATAATGAACTCACAGCCTCCAGACAGTAAAAACTGTGGAGGTGTTGAACTCCTGAGAAAAAGAAATGGAAACTCTTTCTTAATCAAATTCTTGGACTTGAAACTAGTGATTTTTTTTTGGTGAGTTTCAGACTGCTAATTAAAAGGGAGAGCATGATCAGAGAAGGTTGGGAGAAGCAGAAAGAGTTGGGAGGGGGGAGGGAGAAAGGTAACAAGGGGACAGGGAGATGGCTCAGATTGTGAACACTTGCTTTGCAAGCATGAAGACTTGAGTTCAAGAACTCATGCAAGAGATATGGTGGCACACACTTCTAATTCCAGCAGTGGGAAAATGGAAGGCACACACAGGTGGATCCTAGAAGTTTGCCAGCCACCTAGCCTGGCCTATGTGCAAAGTTCCAGGTCATTTAGAGATCCTGTCTGGAACACAGGGTTATCCTCAGGCTTTCACATTCTGTGGTTGTTCACTTCCATCCTCAATGAACCCATACTCAAATTCATAACAAAGGAGGGAGGGAGGGAGAGAGAAGCTAGAAGGGGGAGATGCATAAACAGAGAGGAGGGCAAGAGGAAGAGGGAGAAGATCTGAAAGAACAGTGGGTGTGGCCTTGCCTGGTTTTGTGAATGGCAGGTATCTGGTGGCAAATGGACTTTTTTCTGGAGATCCATTTCTTTGGAAGTTGAAGAGCCACTATCTCAGATGTGGTGTCCATAGCTACAATTCTTTCATTACTTACCGAGTCTCATAGGACATTGGAGCCCAAAGTGAGCTCTATATGTTTGCTTGGGAAGGAAGGGAAGAGGCTTTTAGTAATTATCTTCCTCCATAGTCCTGAGAGGGTTCTTGTTTGCTAATTGTAAATGTTGCTGTCTGCTAGGTTCTAGAGCATTCTTAAATGGAATTTAGCCTTGAGGCTAAGCAAAGGGCATTTCAGTGTCCATGTTCCCCAGTAATTTTCTGTAGACATGCTGGGTAGAATGTGCATAAAAACCAGTCTTTCTCTACTGGTGGCACCATCACTGATTTCTCCCTACTCACAACAGCTTAAATGTAAAGCCATTGGACCCACTTCTTCCTAGAGAATACTTACCGTCAGTTATTCCTAGTGAGGGCTGCAAAGTCATTTAGCATAGAGTGACAGCTTTGCCAGGTCCTTGGGTCAGACACTGAGCTAGGTAGATTTGTTCCCTAAGATTGCACCAGAAATAATCATTGGGAAAAGAAGCCTTTTATTTAAACCTGTTCTTAAAATCTTCATGGTGATGACATATTACATTGCTGTGGATTTTGGGCCCATATAAGATCATGCCATTCATTGTTTAGAAAGACCCAGAGTGCTTAGTACCAGCCCACCACCCTTAATAGCATCTGGAAATGGATCCAAGAAAAGTCTTGAAGATGGGTTCAATGCCAGAATCTATTATATGACCTGTTAAAAACATTAACCTAGAGGCTGCTCTGCAAATTATCAGGCTGCAAGGCTTCTCTCCTGTGACTCTATTTTCTGTCTTTTGCCTATCTTACCTTGAGGCTTGTGGTAGGATTTCTAGAAACAGGAGTTAGATCATCTGGAGTGAGTGGGAAATTGCAATTCCTGTACCTTCTTATTGTGCTCTCTGATTGTGAGTTTGACAACATGAAGAGTTTTAGATGAGGTGATGGCCACAGAGGTGAGCGTGGTGTATAGTGCACTTCCAGAACTTGGTCTGCTTAGGGAGATGATTATGTGCAGTGAGAGCAAAACGAACAGCAAGACTAGGCTTCAAATAAGAGATGTTGGTATAGGAGAGTAGCATGAGATGGGGTGAGAACAGTGGGTCTGCACTTGGAGAAGCAGATTCAAGGCTAATGCAGTAATGAATCTATTTTTCCTTAGCTCACTTATCAAAAACAGCACACAACACAACAAGAAACAGAAAGAGAGATAGGAAGAAAGGGAGGGAGGGAAGGAGGGAGGGAGGGAGGGAAGGAGGGAAGAAGGGAGGGAGGGGGGTAGGGATGGAGGGGGGGTAGGGAGGGGGGAAAAGGTAATGATATTGTAAAGTTCTTGACTTTACTAAACCCCTAAGTTCAAGTGAGAGACTATATGAGGAGCTTTGGAAAACACAAATTAAAATTCATACAGATGGGAAGTGACAATGTCCCACTTTAATGCGGGAAAGCAGATACAGAGAGATGTGTAGCCAGAGCTTCTGGCCTGGCCTAGCCCTGAGGTCAGACCTGTAGTTCTTCAGCCACTTAGTCCTGAATAATCACACAAAGGCTTATATTAATTACAAACTGTTTGGCCTATGGCTCGGGCTCATTCCCAGTGAACTTTTACAACTTAACTCAACTCATTTCTATTAATCTATGTACTGCCATCCGTTCAGCGGCTTTACTTGTGTCTCATGCCTGCAGTGTCTCCTTGACTCTGCCCTCCTTTGTCTTTATCTCTGCCTGGATTTCCCACCTGCCTCCAAGCTGCCTTGCCATAGGCCAGAACAGCTGCTTTATTAACCAATGGTCATAAAGCACATTCACAGTGTACAGAAAGACATCCCTGTGGAATGGTCCTATGCTTGTGGTTAATAGCTGTTTATTGTTCAGCCACAGAATAACGGGTTTCTCTTGCCTTTTATCCCTCTTTTACCAGCGTGCTTCCCTAGACTATTAACAATGTAATGGATATATTGTTGGCCCCATATAATTGTATTTTTACAGAATATGAGGAAGGGGGCTTTTTATTTTTTTATTTATTTATTGGCAGGATTTGCTAAGTATTCCAAGCTGGCCACAAAGTCACAATTCTTTTGCATTGACCTCTCAAGCACTGGGATTACAGGCATGTGCTAGCACATACAGTTTGTGGATTCGTATTTCATATACTGTTTTATTTGTTGGAGTTGGCCAAGGTTTAATGAGGCATTCTCTAATAATATAATTATATAATAAAAATTACGTGGTTAAAAGAAAAAGAAAATCAGCCAAAGCTAAAAATAGATTGTACTTAACACATTATGTGCAAAGAGTTTTTTTCATATACTACATCTCAACTGCAGCTTCCCCTCTCCCCTTCTCCTAAGCTCCCTGCTCCTCTCTCCCCAAGTCTACTGCTCAGGTTTCCCTCAGGAAAAAGCAGGTTTCCAAGGATATCAACTGAACTTGCATAACAAAGATTCAATGAGACTAGGCACAAGTCCTCATATCAAGGCTGGATAAGGCAACTCAGTAAGAGGAAGTAAGTCCCTTGAGCAGGCCAGGAGACAATCAGATTGTTTGTCCCATTGTTAGGAGTTCAACAAAAGCCCCAAGCTAAAGAACCACAGCATGTATGCAGAGGGCCTGCAGTGGGCCATGCAGACTCTGTAGTTGTGTCTTCAAAATATTTCTTAACATTTAATTAATAACTTTTTTATGCCCCAAACCGGGCTCACATTAATAATCCTCCTGCTTTTGTCTCTTGAAGAGTAGGGTTGCAGTCTTCTGATGTAATGTTTATCTAGTTGGCAGGTTTTAGAGTCTCTATAGAACCAAACTTCTAGGCAAGTATGTGAAGGATATCTAGATGAGGTTAGTTGAGATGGGAAGACCCACCCTAAATAAAACCATTGCATGGGCTGGAGATCCAGGATGGAAAAAAACGGAGAGGAGCAAAGCACTCGTCTGTGTGGCTGCCCTAAGCTCCGGCCATGATGGACTACCCTTAACAGTGAGCCAGCACAAACCCTTCCTCCTTTACACTGCTCTCCTCAGGTGCTTTGTCATAGCAACCAGACAAACAAATAACACAGCCGCCACATCGAGCTAATGAGGTTTCTAATGGAATGTTTTACATTCCTTTTTATGCTAATTATCCAGAATTAGGCTTGTGTATTCCTTATAGCACATGCTAAGCAGCCACCATGGCTGAGACTGCTGGGTTAGACAGTGGAGTCTTCCACAGTTTCTCTTTACCTCCAATCCTGTCTCTCTAACCCTTATTCCTGTCCTCATTATTTTCTTTCAGTGGGTTTACTTGTTTCCTGTCTTTCTGCCCTAGAAACAGCCTTTTCTTCCCTTCGGTTAGGTCTCTGCAGATGTGTGTTGCTTCTCTTCCAGCTGTTTGAAGTCAGCTGCTGTTCCCTTGTGTGCCTTTCCTTCTCTGTAAGCATTCAGCTCTTCTGAACTGAACGCCCATGACACCTTACGTATGGGTCAGTCTGTTCCCTGCTTTTGTTCTGTAAAGTCAGGGATGGCAGCCTCTCTCACTTGGCCCAACTGAACAAATGAATATGTTACTCTTCAAGACCTCGCTGGCTCTGTTTTCCCACCTCTGGTTTCTCTCTGATGGTGCAATCAGGCAACTTTCATTACTTTTTGTTTTATTTTTATTTCCGGGGTGGGGGATGCATGCACAGAATTTTAAGTCGGTTCCACAGTGTTTCTTTTTTTCTAGTAGCATTTTCTGCAGTCATCTCTCAGCTTATCTGACTTCACTGACTTGTGTCCAGAAAGCCTGTGGATCTTTTGGAGGCTTGGTTTCTCCGCGGCCTAATTCATGCTGACTGGTGTTTTGTCCAAGTTGTTGCTTCTCTTCCTACCTCATGCCTGCCTCTGCTCTGTCTGAACTCTCTGTACTCAGATCTGCTCAGGAGGTTTCACATTCTAAAGTTGTTGTTGCTCCCTCAAAGATGTACCTTATGTATAAACATGGGATTGTGCTATGGTTGAAACAAGTTAGAGATCTCCAGGGCACCTCAGAACATGGACCTCCTTCTCAGTACAAATGGGAAAACAGGCCCAGAGCAGTGAGATGGTGTGCCCAGGGCAAACACCATGCTAGAGGCAGGATCTGGACCAGAACCCAGGTTTCCTTTCCAGGTCAGCGCTCTCCTAACCACAATTTACTGCTTGGAGCTTCATTTCCCAAGGGGAGGAAGCAGGAACAATGAGTCTTTTATTGTATTCTCCTTGATGAAATCTGACAGGGTCTACCTCTCTTTCCCTTGTAGAAGATCAGGTTGGCCCCCCTTGTCATTGTTTTTTCTGGGACCCAGGCTGGGGCTTGTCTCAGCCTTTGTTCTGCTCCCAGTTTTTGTGGTGCCAAGAAGGATAGGGAGAGAGCGGATTCAGGCAGGTCAAAGTGGCACAGATGTTTCCTGTCCCTTGGCCAGTCTGGCTGTGTCTTTCAGAACAAGCTGAATACCATGGCCAGGTGTGTTTTCGGGACCTTCCAAGCCCTTGGAGGTGGTAGGTGTTTATAACCACAATTTCCTCACTGCCTTCTGTTTTTCATAGGCCTCTAGCCACTCCCCGAGGGAAATAGATTCCAGCCTCTATTCTGAGAGTCGTCCATCATTCAGAGCTCTCTGTGGTCTCATTGTTTTTATCTCTAGTGTCTTAAATCCTGCACCCAGGGCTTCTCCTAGGCACTCTGTTCTCTGCCCTTTCCTCCTGTTCTTGCCTATTAAAATCATACACATCTTTCCAGATCATGCTTATATTCTACCTTTTCCAGAAAATCTCTATTTCCAGTCTTATGCCATCCCCCTCTGTTGTTTGGCTAACTTTGTCCCCTTTGTCTTCCATTGTTTCCCTCCCTGTATTTTATGCACAACATCTTTGTTCATATCTCGTTGCTTTGTATTTCTAGGCTGTTGGCCCAGCATGCCTTGCTCTACTCTTTCCCTTTCCTTTTCTTGGCTCAGTCCTATTTAAATTTATGACGGCCATCACTACTCAGATTGCCCTCTCTGAGCTTTATCTGTGTACCAAACTATTCAGTGTCCCCAGAGAGACAGCCTTAGCCTGTGCCTTGTCTTTTTCTACCATCCAGAAACATCTTACTCATGGCTAGTGCTTAACAAATATGTAAAGGATAATTGAATAATTTGTAGACTGTGTTTTGAGTTATAATCTACATTTTAATAGTGATTTGTCTACTAGTGGATTAAAAACATGTGAGCACGGAGATGTGAAAGATAATAATCTATATGTTCACTTTGAGGAATGACTCATAGTAAGTACATTAGGGTTCGACAGACAGACAGGCAGGCAGGCAGGCAGACAGACAGACAGACAGACAGACAGACTCCCTTGGTTGTGGGGCTGACAGTCCGGATCCTATGGAGAAGGCTGCAGACTAGAAGCTCAAACTTGTAGGAAATTCTGAAATCTCTTGGGTAGACAAACAAGCAGTCTGTGAACTTAGGTGAGGGTTCTGTTACAGACATAAAGGAGAAGTCTCTCTTTCTTTGAAAAACCTGATTTTTTTTCAATAATATCCTTTAAGTAAAGTAACATGGAATCCAGGATTCCCAGTTAACTCCTCTACCTACTGCTGCTGACTGTAGAAGTTAATCCTATCTACAAAATACCTTCACAGCAACATTTAATGTTTAACAAAGTAATTGGGAACAATAGCCTAGCCCAGTTGACACAGAAAACTTTATCATCACAGCAAGTGACCAACCAATAAATGCTTCTTGAATTAATCTTCTTATCTGCAGTTCAGAAATTTTTCTATTGCTGGCAATCATTTAAACTCAGTAACCTGAAAATCCTCTACTGCTGAAATCTAACAGCTCTGAATAAAAAATAATGTTTTTTGAAACCCACAGATGAGTTTGCAAGAAAGTAAGAGCACATCCAGAGGCTGAAAATGAAGACAGACTGAATAGTAAGATTAGAAGAGGATATTCTACTTTAGTAACCTCAGGATTTAGATTTTAATACTTAAACACAGGAGATGGCGACTTGAGTTGTCACAAGACAGGAGTCTTGGAAACTGAGTCTTTGGAAAAACGGAGCCCTTTAATGAAATGGTGGCTGAAAATGTATATATATATATATATATATATGAAACTTGTCTGTATTCATGTTTTTAATAGAAAAAATTCTCCCTTTAAGAATTCATAAGCACAAGTGTATTTTCACCTGTATTTATACAGCTTGGGCGATTTGAGGTTCCCCAAGTTCAATACTTTTTAACCTAAAAATTATTCCCAGCTAGTGATAGCTTAGCATAAAGTCTGGATCCCCAGAATCCATGTAAATATGGAATAGACATGGCAGCTTACCTGTAACTTCAGCCTCAGAAGGTTAGAGATGGGACCCCAGATCAGGCTGGCTGGCTATCGAGAAAAGCCATTTAGGCAAGCTCAGGGAATGACTGAGAGACCATGCCTCAGTAAATAAGATGGAAAATCAGTCAAGGAAGACATCCAAAGTCAACCTGGGGCCTCTACATACACCTCCTGCTGTAATGTGTGCCCCATCATATGGACACACATAACCACCATATAGATGCACATGAAAAGAAAAACAAAATTATTATGGCTGCTTTAAAAAGAGCTTACCTTTTCTCTGCTTCTTCCCCTTTTGTTGTGATTTTGCTGCTTTGTGGACTGGTCTAGGACCTTTGCCTCTCAGTGAGCCCCAGCTCTTAAGAGTGAAGTCTAGTGAAGAAAGAATTGGTGAACAGGACTGGGGCAAAGCTGAGATTGTGATGAAATGAAGAGAAAACTAGGAAATCAAGATTAAGAGTCATGCAGGAGGGAATGAGGATTCTCAGTGTACGTCATTCTAGAAGGAAGGAGAGGAACTGTGCAGAAGTAATGGCTGAAGTTTTTCCAAAACCAACAAAAGATATTAGAATGTACATCTGGTTTCAGGGATTCAGCAAGGCCACCTTTTTACACGTCACACTGAAACCACAGAATACAAAAGAATGTCTTAAGGACAACTAAAGACAGAAGCTACCAATGAAGAATCACAAATAGACTGTGGTGCGAGGCCAAAATATTGAGAGAGAAAAATTAGTTTAGAATTTTCACTCTAGGTCAGTTAACTTCATTCAAGAATGAGAATACCAGAGGGAGGTCATTATGTTATGGACACTTCATAGATGATGTTTCAAATTAGCATATAAAAATTATCACCAGGAAGTAAATCCAAAAGGAAGCACTAACGTGTAAAAGGCATTAGGAAATTGGTAAATATGCATAGATTAAAAACAAAAGCAAAACTCAAAAATTTTGACTGTATAAAGGAGCAAAAATAGCAAACTTGGAGAGTGTAAGAACAAGATAAGACTAAAATGTCAGCAGTAATAGTATGTACAGAAGAGGGGGGGGGAGAAAATGGGTGACAATTTTTTTTTTTTTTTTAATTTTTGTGGTTTGAGCCAGAGTTTCTCTGTGTAGTGTTGGCTGTCCTGGTACTCCCTCTGTAGACCAGGCTGGCCTTGAACTCACAGAGATCCACCTGCCTCTGCCTCCTGAATGCTGGGACTAAAGGTGTCTGCAACCACTGCCCTGTAGACCAGAGAGGAAAGGAGAGCGGCTGCTTAAAGACACCTAGATAAGCAAGGTGTGCGTGATCAGAATTAAAGGGTAACTGCAAAGAGAATAGAGACGAAATGGTGTAATTACTAAACCATTACAGAAAGGAAAGCTGAGAAAGATGAACTCAGCACTGTTTATCAAAACAAACTGAGGAGCCTTGGTATCCATCATAAGGAGGATAGACTGGAATATGTTTAAAACATTAAAAAAGAAATTAGTGCTTTCTGTAATACCATGAAGACATGTCAGAAAATTTAACACTGGGTGGGAAAGGTGGATACAGGACAATAGATGCCACTTATACAAAGGTCTCTAACAAGCAAGTAAGTACAACATACAGTTTGTAGGTTCAGATTCATGCAGTACATTATATGGATACATATAAATGACCAGCGTAAACTCAGAATTGTTATCTCCTGTGCAAGAACTGTCAACAGTGGATTTTAATGGTATATTTCTTTTATTAAAAATCTGAAAAGAAAATAGTAAGATTGACAAAGCTTGGTGGTGAGTAAACAGGTATGGGTTCCATCATTCTTTAAATATTTCTGTATGCTTGAAAACTTACTTGATTTTGACAAGTAATGGACTTAAATTTGGAGGAAACTGTGTACCTGGCTGTACTAATTAGTTGGTGTTCACTCCTCCCTCCTTAAGGCTAGAAAAATGGTCTCATAAATGTAAACAGCTTTGGCTGAGTCTGGTTACAATTTAGAACCTCCAAGAAATAAACAGACTTGCATTTCTCCAAGACAGTGTCCCTAAGTGACAGTTTGCTCAGAGGAAGCTACACTGAGTAAATTCTCAGGCTTATCCAGCTTCTAATACTTTCTGCCCTATCCAGGTCTGCCCTGACCATCCAGGAGAGTTCCATTAAATTCTAATTATGGTCTGAGAACTTGGCCTAGCATTTCTGAAGAGGAGACCTAAGCCTTAGACTGAAGACCCTTACCATATGAGAGGAGAGAAACAGCATAGCCTAAAGAAGTGAAGTCTCCAAGGGACCTGCTCACTGTTCCAAAATTCTGGGTGTGGATAAGAGAAAAAATGGACTTACATAGATGGGTCCAGAACCAAATAGTAAGCTTCATGATGGAGCATTTTAGCCCAGTCTGAAAATGAAACAGAAAACAACCCCAGCCCCATAACTCCCATTGATGGTCATTTCTTATGACTATGGTACAGTAGATTTGGTTATCTGGCTTTAAGTTTCCTACAGGAGAAAGTCAGAGATAATTCATTGAGTCCTTAAGATTGTTAAGTGAATTTAGCCACATGCAAGGATTGATCATACAAAGAACAAACCTACTTCTGACCTCATGTATGTTTTAGGAAAACTTTCATAAAACAAAATCTGGAACCTAAGGAATAAATAATATTTTAGAGAATCCCCCCCTTCATAAGAGTGCTGTCATGATTTCTATTTCACTATCACCCAAATTCCAATGAATTTGCTCTATAGGTCTAGTGTGCAGAAATATGTCTCTTGGTCATTGGCAAACCAAGAAGCTAAGAACTGGTTCCATCCTGCCCACTTAGTCTTGTCCCACTGCCCTGCTACTTCTCTGCCACATGCATCATGCATGCAACCAGCCATAACCATACCTGCTTATCGGGGCTTTCACAATTACATTTTCATATTGCAATACTTTGTCAATACCAATAAGATGCTTTTTTGTATCACATATTGAACTATTTTCAGTTTGGGAAACTGAATCTATTTCTCTGTTAAGCAATGGTTCCCCAATGAACATAAGGGGTTTGAAATATTTACCTGATAAGATTGATAAAATAAAGAAAAATTTAAAGTATTTATACATTTGGGCATTGTGACATATGCCTGTAATCCTGGTACTCAAGGCAGAGGCAGAAGTTCTAGGCACAAGTTTTAGGCTAGCCTAGTATATACAGTGAGTGAGTTCCTGTCAATTTAGGGCTGTTAGTGAGACTCTTTTGTAATAAGAGGTTTATGGCCTGTCTAGATCCACAGACCCGCAGACCTGCAGTCCCACAGAAACACACAATGGCTTATATTAATTATATGTTGCTTGGCCCATGGCTCAGGCATATTGCTAGTTGGCTCTTGTGTTTTAATTTAACTCATTTTTATTAATCTGTCCTGCCATGTGGCCAGTGGATTATCTACTTTTTTACATCTTGCTTCTTGGGCAGCTGGATCATGTCTCTCTTGACTCCACCCTCCTGCCCCTTTATCTATACTCAGATTTCCTGCCTCCTTTAGGATGCCTGCCATAGGCCCAAACAGTCTCACATCACTCTTTTGTTTTGGAAAAGAAAAATATACGCGTATATGTATGCTTGACCTATAGAGAAAGTTAAAAGTCTAATTTTAAGAGTTTGAGAGTTGTCTATAAGCCTGACTAAGGAAAGGTTTCCAATCCCAGAACCCCATGACCAAGGTGGGAAGATCGAGGCCTTGAGACCAGCCTGGGTACAAAGTGAGAGGACCGGTTTTAAATAACAACCAGTGCTGGTGAGGATGTGGTGAGCCGAAAGGAGAGGGTAGAACTCTCTGTCCACTCTTGGCGAACGTGAATTAGTCAGCCACAGGCAGGTTCTTCAGAACAACTAAAAATAGATCTGCAATATGATCCAGCCGTATCATTCCCAAGTATGCTAGAATTAATCTAAGTCATATAATAGAGATACCTGTATGTCCAGGTTGATGTCAGTCTTAGGGTTTCTATTGCTATAAAGAGACACCATGACCATAGCGACACTTTTGTGGGGGGAGGGACAGGGTTTCACTGTGCAGCCTTGGCTGTCCTGAAACTCACTCTGTAGACCAGGCTGGCCTTGAACTCACAGAGCTCCACCTGCCTCTGCCTCCTGGGTGCTGCTATTAAAGGTATATGCCACAACTACTCAGTTATCCATATAAAGGAAAACATTTAACTGGGACTGGCTAATAGGTTCAGAGATTTAGTCCATTATCATCATGGTGGGATGCACAGGCAAATATGGTGCCAAAGAGATAGCTAAGGGTTCTACATTCAGATCAGCAGGCAGTAGGGATAGAAATGAGAGGGGGGAGGGAGAAAGGGAGGGAGGGAGGGAGGGAGGGAGAGAGAGAGAGAGAGAGAGAGAGAGAGAGAGAGAGAGAGAGAGAGAGAGAGAGAGAGAGACTGAGGCTGTCCTGAACATTTGAAGCCTCAAAGCCCACCCCCTAGTGACATACTTCCTCCAACAAGGCTACAACTACACCAACATGGCCACACCTCCTAATAATGCCACTCTGTGTGAGCCTATAGGAGCCATTTTCATTCAAAGCACCACAGTGGCAGTACAATTCACAAAAAGCAGGTCAGCCTAGATGCCCCATCAATGGATAAATATGGTATATATACAAGTATAGAAATGCCACAGTGAACATACTGCTTTGTTCAATTAATTTACACTAATGAAAATTTGAAGTTTGAAATATTTTTTCTATTGAAAGCCACTCTAAGAGATAAAAAAGGATTAACAGTTTTAAAGTTGTCTGTTAGTCAGAAAGGCATAAGATCATATCTAAAGGTGTTGACTGTCTCTACTAGCATGTATAAGTAACTCTTTTAAAGCTATGAACTATTTCAGAAGTCATGTTTCCTTGGAAATATGTATTCAAATATTAATGATAGTTGTTATGCTCAATCCTTTAATCTAAAATATCAAATAAATGAAAAACCTGCATAAACATCAATATTTTAGAAAATTACTAGTAAGTTCTTAGACTTTTTAATGGGTACCATTTACAAGTTCTATTTGTTGATTTTATTTATTTACTTTTGACATAATCTCACTACATAGACCAGGCTAGCCTTAAACTAATAGAGATGGTATGTACCACTACATCTGGCTAAGTTTTTTTTGTTTTTTAAGTAATGTCATGTCAGAAGAATTGTGAAGTAGTAAGTTGGGAGATGGTGTTCTCTCCCTGCCTGTTCTCACAGGATAATTGGATAAGGTGTGTCAAGTGCTTAACATGGAAACCAGCACTAACTATGTGATAAATATTACCTGTTATTGATTTTATTGTGCTTAATGTACGCTAGTGTATATGATCTGGGTAGGTGATCTGCTGTGCCTCTGTTCACATCAGTTCATTTTTATTCTTTATGTTAGAGGTAGGTGAGACCTTTCCTTTCCCTTACCCGGTGCCTGGTATACAGATAAGCCAATAATAGGTGTCTAATCTAATAGGTCTTCACTGAATGAGTAAATGAATGAGAAGTATCATACTTAAAGGTTGGTGGCAGTCTATATTTCACTATAACCGTGGTTAATAATCCTCTTCAAATAAATATATTCAGATACTAAAAGGGACTACGTTTTCAGGACTGGGTAGGTTTTTAAATCTGGTCATCAGGGCTTGTTGAGGGTGAGGATTATTTCAGATCGTTAGTAGTGGTTAGAAGTAAAGACACATTGACAAGAGGAGAGGCAGAGCAGTACCTGGCCAGAGCTTCCTGTTACACAAGCATTCCCATAGGATTCACATGGTATGATCTTGGCCAACTTTCCCCTCTAAACTGTTTCTCCGCTTGTGAAGATGAGAAGAGGTTACCTAAAGCACCTTCTCCTCTTCTTCTTGTTATCCTCATGTGCATCTGGGAAACTATGGCATGTGTCTCCTAGGACAGTGCCAGGTCTCATTCCTGCCTGCCAGAGTCAGTTGTGAGGTGAACAGCATCTCCTCCTGAAGTGGTGCCAGCTGCAGAATTGTGGAATGGAATGTGCCACCTGCGCTGGGATTTGGAAATTTAAAACGTTTTTGCCTTGAGATATAAAGATGCTTTTGCTGAGCTATGCTAGTGAGGAGCTGGCACTCCAGCCCCTGCAGCTTACACTTGGACAGAGAAAAGAGGTCCAAGTCTCCTCGCTGATGAGAGCAGAGCATGGGGAGGGCTCTGTGAATCATGCTTTGGTGATTCAGAAGCCCGAGAATCAGCCTCACCACTCTCTTCGATGCTCAGCCTTTTCTGGTCCTTGTTTCACAAGCTCTCAAACAGGAGGCAGGGCTCAGTTTACCCATCCTATCATTTCATTTAGGATCCCTGTTCTACTTTGGTGGGTAGTATGGGGGAGAAAAACTGTTATTACATAAGGAAGTAGCTTTTAGGGATGGAAGGGGAATGTGGTCAGCCTTTGTTAGTCCCGTTCCCCCACCCCCCAGCATGGGTCTCTAACACAGGGCACAGATGAGAAACGTCCTAGCTTTTGGGTGTTCTTTGTTGTTGTTTGGTCTGAGACAGAGTCTTGCTAGTTAGTTCCAACTGTCTTTAGAATTGTGATCTTCTGGCTTCTACCTCCAGGTGTGTGCTATTACATCTATTAGATCTTGAACTAGTCAAACATTTCCTTTCTGTGGGCCTGTTCCTCATAAATAATAAGTAAAAATCCCTTAAGCAAAACTTTCTCTTAAAAAGATGAGAGAAGATTTTGTTCTTGTTATAATGAGAATAAAGTATGCAAGCCCTTCAATAACTGGTATGTTGATTTGTACCAGAAGAGTGCTGACTTAGCACCCCTGCCCCACCCCCCCCAAAAAATCCAAAATAAAAAGCAAAGCAAAAAAAAAAAATTAAGATGGAGCGTGGACTGTCATGTGTCGAAGTAAATGATCTTTGTAAATGTTTATATGTTTGAGCTGACAGCAGCTCCCACAACAGCAGAGTCCTCTGTATAATGAAAGGTCTTTATCTCTTATCTCTGTCTCTCTGTCTCTCTCTCTCAGACATACACACACACACACACACACACACACACACACTCTCACACACAAACACACACACACACACACACACACTCAGAGTGGGAAACAGAATTGGCTTACACAGCTATGAAGACCAAGAAGTTCTCAGATTTGCAGCTTGGTGACAGTCTAGCAGACTAGAGAGACACGTTTCATGCTTTAGATGATGCCAGCCACATTGAGGAAGGCAATGTGCTTTACTTAGTCTACTGATTCAAATGCTAATCTGATCCAAAACCATTTTCACATGCTAAGAAATATGGTTTAAACAAATGGCTGGGCACCTAATGCCCTACTCAAGTTGACACATAAAATTGTCTGTCATAGGTATGCTTCATGCAAAGTAAAAGTGAGTGAGGGTGAGCTGTTAAACACTAGAAAGTGTAAGATCTTAAAGGAGCTCATAAGGTTTATGACACAATGGGAAGGAGGAAATTTAGCTAGTAACCCTAGTCTGTGTTTAAGACAACAGGCTGACAGGTTCCTATTAGGCTTTCTTTAATAAAAAGGCATAGTTCTTATTGTATGTGTATGGGTGTTTGGCCTGAATGTATATTTGTGTACCATGTGCATGTGGTGCCAGAAGAAGTCAGAAGAAGGTGCTTGATCACTTGGGACTGGAGTTAGACAATTGTGAGCTGCTGTGTGGGTTTTGGGAACTGAACCTGGGTTTTCTGTAAGATCAGCCTATTCTCAGCCACAGGGCCATCTCTTCAGCTTCTTAGTTTGCAAAGACAAAAAGGAAATGACTGGAGGAAGAAGAGATAGGAACTTTAAAGGATGATGAGTACAGAGGACAGAGGCACCATGGTGGTAGGCAGAGGCTGTTATATATACTTGTGCAAGGTTTTCACTGCAGGAGTGGTGACTGGAAGATAGTCTCCCATTCTTCTTTCCAAGTTAAGTGCCCCAGTATAGAAGTATGTCCTGTACCAGCACCCAAAGAAAAGGGTGCTTTTGCCTAATTCACTTAGCCAGGCCCAAGTTTGAAATGGAGAGGTTGTGTGTCATTGTGGAGAGGATTTATGTCTAGATTGTTGTTGAGGGACAGACATGTGGCTGACAGTGGCAATGACTGTTGGTATGATTTGTGGCCTCCATAGGAGGTAAACCTGGAGCTTTCCAGTGCCAACAGCCCTGTTTACTTACATGAAATATATCCCTATCTTTTGAAAATTATATTTGCCTGATCTTCCCCAAAGCAAACTTGATAACGGGCCTACTTCTCCTCAATATCAAAGCAGCCTGATTTAATTATATAAGCCAGTCATGGAAAGAGAATCTATCCCATGACTCCAAAGCATTCTGTTCTGTAGCTTCACTATAATTACAAACAAATGTATCCAATCTTCCCATCATGTGTCCTCTTGAGTTATAGAATTTTTTCCCCTAATTTTGATAATCTTGTTATCTTGTAGTACTGCATCATTTAATTATTCCCAAAAATAGATGTCTTCAGAAAATCTGCTCAGGAAAACTGATTTGTTCTCAGCTGAAGTCACAACCGGATGCTTACTTAGAAATTCATGATTTTCAGAGCTTTGGGATTGCTGTTTTTGTAAAGGGGTCTCAACTGCCAGCTCAGACTTGAAGTCCTCCTGAAGAGCACTTGAAAGAATTTAATTAACTCAGGAAAAAAGGACTAAGTGTGTACCCTCTATGGTCTTTAAACTCAGGACTCTGTCACGTTGAGCCTGGCTTCCCTCTCTGGTATTAATATCCAGATGTTCAGCTACAGCCAATTCAATAGCCTTGTAAACATTTCCTGAGTGTTTGCTTTATGCCAAGCAGTAGAACAGGCATTGGGGATACAAAATGAGTATTGCACAGCCTGTAGGACAGAGATGTCCAACCTCTAAGTATGATCATCAAAAGATCATTTGATTTTGATAGCTTGTGACACCCACTAACTTCTATCTAATTTTAAGCAAGCCATTGAATTCATTTGAGACTCATCTCCCTATAAAATCAGTAACATTTGGGTGGCTTTGCCATAGGAGGCACTAAGTATCCCAAGGATGAATTTAGGTTGGGGTGAGTGATCTAGACATCCAGTGTTCTTTCTCCCTCCTCCACAGTCATACCTTCAGTTTGAGGAAAGGTTACTACTGTAGTTTCTTAAAACCAGAGCTATTGCATTGAGTTCTGTTTTTCTCTTTACCATTTTCACCATCATAGTGTTTTTGGTAAAGAATACAAGACTCAACAAGAAGTGGGGCAGAGAGAAGCCCTCAGTTGACTTCCCAATACCTTTGCTGTATGTGACATTTTCCTTACCATTTCTCTCTGTCTTCTTACTATTTCCGTGACACCTCTCGGGACTATCCTGAGGGAATAATTTTCTGCCTTTTGGGCTTCTTTACCAGGTTGTGGTTGAACAATGGTTAATAATATTCTGAGATTTATTTTCCCCAAATGTGTTTTCTTACACTTAGTCACATTAAAACTCCTCTGCCACTTTTCTGCCTACGTGCACATCTTCGTTCAATTTACCCCTAATCAGCTTGGCATTTTAATCCCTGGAAATGCTGAATGCCATCTGCAAACTTGGCAGTTTCCCCCATGCACTCTCTTCCAAATCATTTATATGAATGTTGACTAAGCTGTCACGCCACTTGTTCTATCTAAACATCTCCTTCCTTGCAGAGTGTTTGATCCAATGACTTAATCATAGAATTAATGATACAAAACTAACTCCTGAACATTGCATTTACCCAGGACTGTGTCAATGCCTTCCTGTTCTTAATTTCTTACTTCTAAACTAAATATCCACAATAGGAATTTTCCCCTGAACTGAAAGAAATTCATTAGATTTAAATCCAAATTTGAGTTAATAATCTCTGTACTGATAAAGCCCCTGTTTGACTGTTTTAAGACTTTTGCCATCTCTGTTCCAGGATGTCTACAGTGGGGTTTGGAGTCACTTTTTTTCACGTCATTAAGTCCTGTTTTCCAGTGCCAATGCCATACTGGGTAGCCTCTTAAGTTCCTAGGCCGCAAACAAGTGATTACATTGTGAGGTGAGTGCTATGCAATAACTGTGGGCTTATCAACAGCACAGCACACACTGAGATCTGCTGCAGCACAAGCTGCCAGAGGCCCTTGAGCCCGAACTCAGTCCACAGTCTCAAAGTGGTTTCTCAGACCTTGGACTCCCCTGACCATTTCCATCTCACCTAGAAAGTCATCCATTATCCTAAACTAGAGGTTCTCAGGACAGAAAGAACAGAAGGATGGTTTCTGGTTGGGATGATCAAAAGTTGTGAAAATATATGTATGTGTAAATACACAATAAGTATCAGTAATACTTTTAAATTGTGTGGTTAACATTACAAATTCATGTATATTATTCTGTAATAAAATGAAGTCATTTACCAGTTAAAGGTAATACTGAAAAATGGGCAAAAGAAATGAATTTGGGGATTTACCTTGAAATACTGAACCAAAGCCAGGTGTGATGGTGAACACTGCTAATCCGAGTACTCTGTAGGTAGAGGCAAGAAGATCAAGAGTTCAAGGCCAGCCTGAGCTATCTAAGACATTGTCTACAAATAAGCAAATAAACAACCTTAAACCACAGTCCTAGCAGCAAAAATGTGAAGGTCTGGCAAATATTGAGGCTAACATTTTCCAAATCAAAAAAATTAATAATTTTTAAGAGTTGGAGAGATGACTCAGTGATTAAGAGCATTTGATGCTTTTGCAGAACACAGAACTCTGGTTCCCAGCACCCACATCAGGCTGTTCACACTGCCTGAAACTCCAGCTTCACTTTTCTGGCCTCTTTCAGTTCCATATACATGGGCATGCTCGCTCGCTCTCCCTCTCTCTCCCCCCCTCTCTCTCACTCACACACACACACACACCCCAAGTCTTGGCTAGCCCTTAAGTTTCACATACTCAGATACTCAGCCTGACATTTGAGGGTCCATTTTTCTGCTAAGCCAAAGTGAGCTGCACTCCTGCAGTACCTGGAGCCTTCCTTCCTCCAGCCTCCAAGTCTGGGCCTTTGCATTTTAGTTAGTGTCTTCCTTATGTGGTAAGTTTTTATGTGCTAGGCTTACCATCCAGTCTCTATGGAGCCTTTCCCTACTTCTCTAATGAAGGAACTGGAATTGCCTTTATGTGAGTTCCCACAGTTTGTGCTTGCTTCCTGCAACACCATTTTCTAGAGTTGTTTTTGTCTTCTCACCAACCTGTGAGAGGAAATGTATTTGCCTGCCTTGGAATTGAGAAAACATTCTGAGCTATATGAACCTTTTGTTTTTATGTAGTTGTGATTGTGTGTTTTAATGTTAAATATTTGTAAAGAGAAGAATGAAACAGAGGTAATCGTAGTTATAAATCTTAAGACCTATAAGGAGCCTTAGCAATCACTTATGGATATTGGTCTCCTGTAGACATTTTTTATCAGCCTAGCACCCTACTTCCTCTCTCACTTACCACTAGCTACTCATCAAATTCACACCTGCAGGTTGCAAAGTGTTATTTTTCTAGAGTGGGATCTTTACAGATGTGCATGTTTTAGAAGAAGCAAACATGGCTGGGTGGATAGGTGCTTGCTATCAAATTTGATGACACAGGTTAGATACCCAGACTAACAAGGTGGAAGGAACAGAACTGACTCTGCTGTTCATCTCTGATCTACTCATACAGGCTGTGGAAAACCCCAGCCTCACAATAAATAAAATTTTAAAAAAGAAATATTTAAATGTTATTGTTTTGTTGTATTAGGGATAGAACCCCGGGCCTTGGCGGGACAGACAAGCTCCACCCCCAACCTCTCAGGGCTCATCCCCAACTGGGAGGGATGTGGTGGGGATTGGGGTAGTCATTGTAGTGTTCACCACGCAACAAGGTAAACATCTGACCAGTAGGTGGCAGCAGTAGCCCACAAACTCAGCAGCACAGGCTGACTTGGTTTGTGTGTGTGTGTGTTCGAGGTGCTTGTTCAAAAGGACAAGGATTGGGTTAGAATCACTGAGAGCAGAAACACTTTTTTAGAGATAAATTTCTAGACCAGTGCTAGGCATCTACTATATTTCCAAAGCTCTAAGAAAGTCTTTTATATGCCCTCTGGGCCTGCAGAGGCTGCGTTAGCAGTTACTTTCAGCTTGAAGTTTAGTCCTTGTGCAAATTTCAGTCATCTGGGGAGGATTTGCATTAGGCCGATTCCCAGATTCCCAGCCCCTGTCTGCCACTATAGATCTAGTGTGAGGGAGTGTTTTCTTGTGTAGAAGGGTAGGGGCAAAAGAACACGATAGTCTGGAACTGACACATATGAGGAAACATGCAGACCTGCAGAGTCAGACAGGATGCTCTTAGCCTGAGGATGGCTTCTAGCTCTCTGTGGACCCTCCACAAACCATCACTAACATCTCCAGCCAGTAAGCAGCTCCTGATTGTGGGCCTCTTAAGTGCAGAGATGGATGAAGGATTTGGACATTTAAGACATGGTGATTATAATTGTACAGGCCTCAGTTCAGAACATGCCACTACAGAACAGAACATAGGAAATATTTTAAATCCAAAAGATTCTGGAGAATCCAGGACTTATATGGGGGGTGGTCTGAAGTGATAAGGGGCATCTAATTATCAGACAAATGACTCTGAAAGGTGATATTAGATACTGCTGCTGTGTCATGAGCAGACAATACATATGGTAAAAGTCTGTAAGATGAGGAAATCACATTGGTTACATTAATGGAAAGCAATATTTTATGTGTTTTCTAATAGTAATTCACATTTTCACAGTACTTGGGAGCTTCCAAAACACTTCCATTTGATTTCATTCCCTTTTAAAATTTATTTTTATGAGTATATATTTATTATATATAGTAATATAATAAGTTTGTTATGAAACTTTTAAACTTTCACACAATGTATATGTTCTCATCATGCTCTCTCACACTTATTAACTCTCATATTTCACTTCCATACCCACAATTCTCTTTATAGTATCTGCAGGTCAGAATTATTGAATATGACAAAATACATAAAACATTTAATATTCGGTTCTCACCAAGTCTTTACTGCTAATTATTAAATTTGTCATCAGCTCCTCCACCCACGTTTGCTTTGTTTTGAGATAAAGCCCTAATATGTTGCCCAGGTTGATCTCAGACTTCTGGGCTCAAGCCATCTTCCCACCCATCATGCACCACTAAAGATAATCTTTTCCTTGAATAACAAGAGTTATATCTAGATGCCTTTGCTCATTTTAGCAATTGGGGAGATGGTTTATTACCTGGTTCATTAAGGAAGCTACAAGCCGTTAGACTCGCATAGATCCTCAGCTGCTAGGCTTGTTAAGAAAATGTTACAATAGGGGGAAATTGACAATGCAGGCACCACAGATATTTTTAGACCATGTTGCAAGGATGTACATCTTGAGTTCTGTTTTGGATTGAGCACAGGGGATAAATCTGGGTTATTTTATAAGATTGCTATTCAGAAGTCCATGCTAACTAAGTACCTGCTCTGTTGCCATCTTATGGAAGGGGCAGTATAGAAAACCAAAGTAGATGAAATATATTTCCCAAACTTTCAAACAGGAACATTCGTGATATAATCTTTTTCCTTGGATGGAAAGCAGTTTGATAATTCTGTAAGAACTGTAGCTGTGTCTATTTCTTGCATCAGGAATTTCACAAAAATTCTTTACCCTGTGTCTATATATTAAAATGTAAATTGTGTAGCACCAGCTAAGCAAAGACAAGCACACTGCTGTGTGCTAAAAAGCCTTATCACACTGAAAAACACTCTTGAGTAAGAGAAAATTAATACTCAAAAAGCAAGATGTTGTATTTGTGTGTTTAGAACATACACTCGTGTCTACACCCCTACCCCACTGGAAGGGCATGATGGGAATGATGATGGGATTGTTCATGATAAGAGGTGAATGGAAAAATGGGACATTTATTTACATTTTTATCCTTTTATGTTCTTTTGAATACAGTTGATTGAATGGTTTAGCCATACAAAATACAACTTTGTTATTATTTGTTAAAATGAAGGGTCTTTCCCAAAAGTCACACAGCCAGGAAAAGATATCGCTAGCACCTACACCCCAGACTAAGCCTGCAGAGCCTGCCTTCTGGATCGCAGCACACTGCTTCCTGCTGGTGCCTTAGCAACCTCGGGGGGTGGGGGGTGGGGGTGGTCTATCATTTGCTAGCAAGTTATGGAACTTACTCCATGAAGTTTTTTTTTCCCTAGAATGTCCAAGGACCTGTTGCTTCATGAAATGTGTTAATCCTCTAGAAGAGGGCTCTGTGCTTCATGACTGCCATTTTAGCTCTTTTATGATGATAATACTGTGGCTTAGCCAAGAAAAATCAGTGACCCTGGGCCAGGAAACACATACTATGATTTCCAACAGGACAAATTACCTTAAGGAAAAGGCATTAGGATAGCTTGCAGCATTGGGGTGGAGGAAAGGCATAAAAACAGTTTCATTAGCCAATTTGGTCAATGGGCAGGTGCAGGAAGTGGCAGGTAAACCCAGCCAAGATCTATAAATATACCCCAGTATCACTGTTCAAAGTCCACAAAATAAATGAGCAAGTTAGAAAACTTGGCAGCATGTGAGCATCTAGATGCAAACTCTTAGTTCTCAGTTTAACTCATGATGTTTTCTGTGAGTTGGCATGCTGTTGACCTGTTTGGAGTTTCAGTTTTCCCAGCAGTACAATGGACAGCAAACAAGCATTCTCTTTCTTGGCTCCTTCACAGAGTTGTGAGAAACTAGTATGTCAAAGACCGTCCTTTATAAAAGCTAATCTTCATACAGAATAAAAGGCTATTGAGGTCTCTGAGGCTAATCTTACAGAAAGTATTTGAGACATGAAGGTAGGAAGAAACATCAGGGAAGCATTTATGGTGTCTTTTCTTTGGCTGTATGCCTACATTGCTATCTTGTAGGTCACTTACTCTAATCCTCCCTGTTATAGTCTTGAGCAAAGACCAAGAGTCCAGTATCTGCAGAGCAGTGGCTGTGCCATGCATAGACAGAAATGTCAACAAGAAGCATGTGGTACAGGGCCCTGCCTTGAGGGGCTTGCTGGGCTAGGAATGTTGATCGGGAGCAAGCTGATGTGAAACTTAGAAAGAAATTAGGGCAGAGGTGGGGGGTTGGACTTCAGTGATCCAGCTCCAGGATGGCCCAGTGCCTCAGAGGAGCAATTTCAGGGTGGCCAGGGACTTGGATAGCACAAATGACAGCTTCCTAGAACGGTCTGTTCCAGAATGCATAGAGCAAAAGGAAATAGCCTGGCCTCATCCTGAGTAAGTTGACAGGAAACAGGATAGGAAGTATTTGTAGTGGGACAAGTGCTCATAGCACCATTAAGTCTCTCCTGAGTGGAAGAAGAAAATGGGGGAAAAACAAATCAGTGCGGCACACATGGGAAGTCAGTTTCCATAGTGTGTATGTGTGGAGGGGGGATGGGTCAGCAGAGGGAGATGGCTCTGTGTGGCATGGGGGTGCTGCACTCACCATCCCTTGTGGCTTTGCCACTAACTTGCCAAATGACCTTGGAAATGTCATTTTCTTCCTGTGAATGTTGAATTCCTTTGTTTTAAAGAATTTTCTTCCTGTCTGGTCAGTCTTTATGAGAATTAAACAAAATATTCTTAGAGCAACTAGTATACAGCTCCTAGAACACTATGGCAAATAAAATACTGGTTTATTCCTTTATTTTGAATAGAGATTCAGAAAACCTCCAATGAAATAAGCTAGGTAGAAGTGTAGAATGCTGAAAAAGAGCAAGTATGATTTAGCCTAGTAGGCACAGGTAACTATGCCCTTTTTAATAAGCAGAAAACAAAGCCTAAATGAGCAGAGAAAAAATCCTACAGATGGCAAAAAAATTAGAGGCCAGGAAAGAAGGGGTGTAAATGTGTGCAAGAATATGGTCTCCACACAGACATGACACCATTAATGCGTCAAGGTGAAGTTTCCCTCAACCCTGGTAGATGGGAAGACTTGAAGTTCCATGACTCATTTTCCTGAGTGTCTGTGACACAAGATAAGTTTTATGCTCATTTGACTTGCTTGCCTTAGTTGTCGGCTCTCCTGGTGTGTGTATGAAGAAATCAAGGGTTAGTAGCCATTTCTCTTTCTTTTGTAGTTTTGATTCCAGCTTTTAAAAATTATTATTTCAAAGATTCTTCTCTCATACAATATATCCTGACCACATTTCCCCTCCCTCCACTCTTTCTAGCTCCTCCCTCCCGCGACACCCTCCCTTCCCCAGACCCCCTCCTCCTCTGTCTCCTGTCAGAAAGGATCAGGCCTCCAAGAGACAACAGCCAAACACAGCAAAACAAGATACAATAAGACAAGGCAAACGTCCTCATACCAAAGCTGAACAGACAACCCACCAAGAGGAAGAGTCCCAAGAGCAGGCAGAAGAGTCGAGACAACCCACTCCCACAGTTAGGAGTTCCACACAAATACCAAACTAACAGTCATAACATATATGCAGACCCCTGTAGGTCCTATGCTTGCCCTTCAGTGTCTGTGAGCCCATATGCAGCCTGCTTAGTTGGTTCGTGTTCTTCTGGTGTCCTCCATCTCCTCTGACTCCTACAATCTTCCTGCCACCTCTTCTGAGGAATCTCTGAGCTCAGAGGGGAGGTAACCAGTGGAGACCTCCAAGTCAGACTCTCTGCATATTTGACTGTGGGTCTCTGCATTTACTCTCATCTACTGCTGGAGGAAGCCTCTTTGATGACAACTGGACAAGACACCGATTTATGAATGTAGCAGGATACTATTAGGAATCATTTTGTTGATTTTTTTTTTTTTTTTCTAGACCTATAATGTTTGGTTCTACTTTAGGTCTCTGGGTTATCCAGTCTCCAGTTTCTGGCCATTCTGCAATGTCAGGGATGGGCTCCCTCTTGTGGATTGAGACTCAAATTAAATCGGACATTGTGCCACCGTTTCCCCTGCACATCTTGCAGGCAGGACAGACTTGTAGGTCAAAGGTTTTATTTCAGTAGCCTGCAGAGTATCTTCCTACCCAAAGAGCTAGAGCATAGGGGTGAAGGCTCTGTGGAGCACGGAGGCACCAGCTCGACCTCTCCACATTTAATGAGCGGTGTAGATGTTGTCCTCTGCGATGACTACCCTTACCTTAAGTTTGTGGAGAGTAATCTTCTGTTCTAGCATCAGCCTGGGTTGTTTGGGGATCTCCATGGGACCCGTTCAGCTAAAAACTCAACCAAATGGAACTCAGCCCAGTATTGATTTCTTTAAATCCTAAAAGTTTACAGGTGGATGGCAGGGCTAGAAGATAAGAGGTGTGGAATATTGTGTTGTCTTCAAGAACAACACAGAAAATTCCTGTTTCTAGATGTTTTGCGTGTGTGTGTGTGTGTGTGTGTGTGTGTGTGTGTGTGTGTGTGTGTGTGAGAGAGAGAGAGAGAGAGAGAGAGAGAGAGAGAGAGAGAGAGAGAGAGAGAGTAAAATTATAAAAAGTTGAAAGTGAAAGGGTACTGTGGACTATTTTGCAGGTTGGTGAATTGATGCTAAAAGAAAGGACTTCCTTGAGACTTTATGGCTGTCCACTGAAGAGCCAAGCCCAAGTCTCCTGACTTTTGGTCTGGGATTCATCTGCTATAGACCTCTTTTTGGAGAGAATATACATGTCTGAGTCAAATACTTGCACAAAACTAATTTGTGTGACCCCTCTCATTCTCTAGGGCCAAGTGTTTTCGGGGCAAAAAAATCCTTGGAGATTATGACATCAAGGTGGAACAGGTAACCAACACGAAGCTTCACATGCCTTCTGTCACCCCAGAGTGAACCATCTAGTCCTGGCCAGTGGAGTGCAGTGTCCCTATTAGGCTCTTGACCCCGAATCTCCTGTCCCTGGGGTTTTTCATTTCCTTAACTCAACAGTTCAGAAACAGTGTGGTTCTCCATGATCTCTTGGAGTGCAGGATTCCCAAGTTGAGATGCCTTGGATGAGTGTCTTCCTAGGACACTGGCCACACTTCCATGCTACTAGTGGCAGTATAATTCTGGGTGGGCACATGTCTTCTGTTCATTGTCTGCCTACACTGACCCTGAGGCTGTACTTCAGAGGGCATAGAGGAAAGAACACCCCCTTGCTTTAATGGGGAACTCAAGAGGCTGTTTGATTTGTTTGTTTTACCTTCCTCTGCCTCTTGCTCCATAGTAATAGAAAATTAGGTCCTTTGAAGGGAGGAGATGTTCTGTTTAAATAACATGTTTTCCATGTAATAACAGAAATTATTCCTTATTCATGTGTTAGGATTTATAGAATACTACAATACTTTCCTATCATTACATTTATCTATTTATTCATTTTTGCAAAATGATCTCATTAAATGTCCATGGCTGACATAGAACTTAATATGTAGACTTAACAGAGATCAGCCTAACTATGCCTCCAGAGTGCAAGTTTATATGCCATTCTTAAAACAACTTGTTAGATAGTGGGGGGGGGGCGCTAAGGGAGGATGGGGAGGAAGGGAGGGAGGGGGAACAGTGGAGGGTATGAGAAAAAAATTTTAAATAAAAAAAAGTCACTAAAGAATAAAACAAAACCAAAACAAGACAAAACAAAAGCCTACCCCTGTGTTGGAGTAGAGAGAACAGAAACCTATGCAGGATGGGTACTTTGCTGACATGCCTGTTAGGGATAGGGGAGAAGGAAACCCAGAAGCCTAATCCAGAACCTAGTGCTTTCATGCAGAGATTGAGAAAGGAGATGCTTGTCCTGGTCACATTCTATGTAGAGAGGCTCAAAGGATGCTGAGCTGGGAGTCAGGAGACACAGAAATAGGTTTTGATGGTCCAGAAAAGTCACATTACTTAGGCAGTTTTCTCCTTGGGTAGATGGGGATAGTCTCCCACCTGACATGAAGGGTTTCCTAGAGTATTAGGTGAAATCTAATAGATGTGAAAATACATAGAAACTAAATAAATGTTTGGTGCTGTGGCTGTTGCTGTATGGACGACTGGGACTCACTGCTGTACTATTACTCTCCAGGCAGAATTCTCAGAGCTCAACCTGGTAGCCCACGCAGATGGAACCTACGCCGTGGACATGCAGGTGCTACGAAATGGCACTAAAGTTGTCCGGTAAGGGCCTTTCTGTCTTGGGGTTGCTGTCACCTCTGACTTTATGGGGGTGGTTTCAAAGTCAACTTGAGATAGTCCCACTGTGTGTTACATAGAAATTCTGGAGAAGGCAGCTCTTAGTCCAGCATTAGAGAAAGCAACCTTAACTTTCAGAGACTCACTTAGATGTAACCGATTCTGTTAGGACTTCTGCCTACCCTTAAGTCAGCATGGGTTTGTTCTTTTATCTCCCAAAACAGTTCCCATAGAAAACCTGGTTCCATTGTTTGTTGTTGTTGTTGTTTTAAAACATCTGACTGTCCTATTTATGCTGAGCTAGCAAAGCCTTGTGCTGGATACATGTTCTTTTGATGCTCATCCCTGTGTCCTCTCTTCATTCCTTATTCCCAACAACTCATATGTCTAACAGGAACATCTAGTATTGGAATGGGCATTTTAGGTGGAAGACAATGACCAGGTACTGAGCATTTCCATGTCAGGTGGTATCCTAGGCACCTAGGGGGTGGTTTCAGAGTCTGGGATGTTGATGTATGCACAACAGTTCCTTCAGAGAAGGAAAGAGAATTCCAGATGAGACAAATGGCTTTCCATCCTTCCCAGGAACTTAATGTTGCTTTGGATTTTCAGAAGTAAGTCTTGTTCCAGGAAGGGTCTGAGACCTATGTCACTCTCATTTACCTCAGTCACAGGACCCTGGCCCTAGGAGTCTAGTGTCCAACAGGATCTGGGTCAGTGACAGGAGATGTCAGACTGGCCATGTCTGGGACCTGACAACAGGAAAGTGGGCTTGCCCTTCTGGAATCTGAAGACAAATATAGGAGAGGCAGATGCCTAATAAGGTGTAAAGTGAGCTTAGGTAGGTTCTATAGCAGGATAGTTCCTTCATGGGTCAAGTGTGTCATGGAGATGCACATATAGGCAGGTAGTGACAGAAGGTCCAGCAGCAGGGCTCCAGGGCAGGTGCCAATGTGAGAACCTGGGTTGTTACTGTAATTGGGAAATAAGATTGGGATTTGAAGTCAGGGATATAGCTGGGCTTCAGTGTCCAACAGGAAAGGCCTAACTGGGGGTATCTGGACTTCACATCAGGTCCCAGAACAAAGGTCAGAATACCCTAAGTTATGTTATATCATCTTGGGAATACATGTCTGAATGAATGAGAAAAGCTCCTTTAGGCTCACTACTGATCTCTTAGCTGGGCTGGGCTGGATCTGTAGGTGGGGGTTGGATGGGTGCCTGGGCAGAGGACCAGCTAGGTCATTGTACATGGTGTCAAAAGCTGAGCCACAGAGCCTTGGGGGAAGATGCTGCCATAGACTGCGTCTCTGGGAAGATCTCTGAAGCTAGGGCATGAAGAAAGGCAACCTAGTCCTCTAAAGCAGCCATGGCTAGGAGCTTTGCTGGCTAGAGGTGAAAGCAGAGGAGCTTTCCCATGCATGGGAACATTCCGTACTCTCAGTGCTTCCTGCAGCCCCGTTGCTCAACCTCAGTTCTGCGAAAAATATTTGCACCCCTCCCTAGTGTCCGTTTTGGAAGAATAACATTGGGAAGTTTGGCATCTGCCCTCAGCCAGCCTAGCTCCTTGCTCTCCTGGGGCCTGATGAGGGCATTGACTATTTTAAGGAGCAGCTGTAAGGAATGAACACTATGTTAAGATCAGCAATCTGGTAGTAGGGTGGTCTTCCAGGACCTGATTTGAGCCCTGACTCTGGAAGCACAGGAGCTTCAAGCTTTCATACTGCCCCATGAGGACAGAGAAAAACTCTTTCACTTAAGGTGTGGAGTTCTAAAAGTGTCTCTTCCCTCCTTGTATACTAGAAAAAGACAGAATCTAGTCCAAAGGAATAGGGCAGATTCTGAACCACAGTTCTCAGATCTCCTTTGGAAAGTGTCATGATATTTTTTTACCCCATCCAGAAAGGAGTAATAACACAAGGGTCATGGACTGGATGGTCTTTGACATCCCATCTGTCTTAGGCTTTGGAAATGTGTCACTTGAGGTTCTAGTTAATGGAAATCTGCCTCTGCATTCTTACCAGGTCCTTCAGACCAGACTTTGTGCTCATCCGACAGCATGCATTTGGCATGGCAGAGAATGAGGACTTCCGCCACCTGGTCATTGGCATGCAGTATGCAGGCCTCCCCAGCATCAACTCTCTGGAGTCTATTTATAACTTCTGTGACAAGCCATGGGTGGTAAGGCACCTTTCCCCCCATGCCCCAGTGTACTTCCAGTACTCCATTAGTAGTATGAACTGAGATCTGAGGCTTAGAAGCTGGGTGGAGTAGGCCATCACAATAGCATTTTACCAGATGTCCTGGGTTACACACTTTTGCTGTAGAGTAGACCTCTGATCTCTCTACCACTGCACAAAGATCCTGTGACAAAATCCTTACAGGTCTGTGGGGCTGTGACGGGCTGCAGTGATAAAACTACCTTCCTCTTACCTCTTAAAATGGATAAACTATTGGGAAGACTTAAAGCCAATAGAGAAATCTAACTCAGAAGAGTGTTAGAGACAGAGTTCTAAAGCATTTCAACAATCTCAGAGTCAGATTCATTCACACACATGTGAATCTGACAGCATCAGCTGGAAGTTTCCTTTGGGATACTTAAGTCTTACCCCTTCATGGGAAGGAAAAAATAATGAGCATAAAACCTCTTGCTGTATGGTGCCACCCTCTGGGATTATTCTATGTAGTTTTATTTGATCTTCATGATAAGCTTACCAGGGAGGTGTTGTTATTTTCACTTTTGTACAGAGTAATAAGACCTAGGAAGGATTAAGTCACTTACCAAACTTAGAGAGGCAGGATTTCTGTATGTTACACCGTCTCTCACTCGAAGTGAAGAAGAGAAGAGCTGGCTTAGTTCCCAATCCCACAGTTAGTCTAGACCTTGAAGGGCTGTAGAAAGTATTGAAAGAATGAAGCAGGAGGGCCTCGGATGACCAGGGACACTCCTCTGTTAGCTCTGCTACACCAGGCTGACCTCATGGAAGGAAATGTGCGCCTCTAATCACATCCTCTTCGCCTTCTTGTTTTTCAAAAATCAAATTTCACGCACACTATTGCCAAGGCTCACCAGGCTTATTGTGACATTTCTGAACCATAAACCTCTTAGCTCTGGGAGCTGGAGGGATATTTTATAACCACATGGGCATCTCTGCTCTTGACTTTTTCATTTTTTCACACTCAAATGGACAGCGCTCCTATTCCCTGGATACCAGAGAGACCCTACAGGGTAGGAGGAGAAGGGGTGAGAGCTGCTGTGGTTAGGAGAGGGTGGACCTCCCCTTCCCCAGCTTCCTCACAGCTTTTCCGTGTGTGGGGCTTGTGACATCCGGAATTCTACTGTGTTGCAGAAATGGGCTAAAAGGGTGGTGTGGTTTGAGTGTGATGCCTGTCTCAGAAAACACATATGAAGCATCCATCAATTTTTTTCTAGGAATCTCCCATTTCTCCTCAGTCACATGACATGCCTCCTGAACCAAGCCCTAACCCACCGTATCTCCACTTTCTGCCAGAATTTGGTTCTTTCATAGTTACCCAAAGTGATGCCCCTGGTATCAGTTTTTACTGATTCAATAGCATAGTCCGATGCGTATCCATCTTTAGTGTCCCAGTTTCTGTGTCTACAAACTGATAGTATATGCCATTATTTTGCCAATATGGTTATTATAGTACTCTGATATCTGAGTCCTCCTAAGAAAATGTCCCATGCCTTTTCCCCTAAACTGTGGCAGAGGCTAGAGAAGGGAGGAACAGAGAGATTCCCTCATGGGATCTGGGATCTGGTGAGGGGTCACATTCTCACCCATTCACAATCTCAGCACATTGCCTTTGGCGTTGCACGGGAACAACAGGGCTCGCTGGCCACACACCAAGTTCTCCCTGGAGTCTCACTAAGCAGCTGTTACACAAATGACATTTTAAATATTGTTCTCAGCTTGTCAATGAAAGTGGGCACATCTAATGATGGTGAGGAGAGTCTCCCTCTGATATGATAACTTTGTCTCACGTTTCCTACATTTCTTACTGTGAGTGCTCGTGATGTGAAGAGAGGCATCCAGTAAGCTAGAGAAGGCTATGCTTTGCACCAGAGTGACTCTGAGCAAGTATGCTGTCTCCCAAACTGGTCAGGGCAACCACTAGGATTTCAAAAGGAGAAATAATTCTGTCAACGAAAGCAGCAGTCCAGAGAAAGCAAGAATGCCAGCATTCCAGATTGCTTCAGTGTAGCTGAATTCTGGGTTGTTTGGAGATTGATAGACCTAGATTAAACTAAAACATTTAATATCTAGAAGAGACAGGGATAACACATTATTCAAATAGAACCTGAAATCCCTTTTCTTTAATGAATTATTTCTTGAGTCATTAGATAAATGGTTTAAATAAGCATCTTTATATTGACTGCCAACACCACACCAGCTTTCAGATTCATTTTTTTGGTCTGCATAGAGGAAATAGTCCTTATCAGATATTACCTTTGTTTAATTGGTAACTGTGTACTTGCGACTTAATCTAAGTTTCCAGGGAGGCAGAGGTTTGATGCCAAGTCCAGTCCATTAATCAGACAGGGAATGGGATAGGGAGGGTAGAGTGGGCTCCCAGGGATCCAAATAGAGCCTGGGAACTGGCTGTCATATTAGTCTTGGCTGTCCCAGGACTCTGGGAGTCTGCCGGAGGCCTTCCTGGCATCCGTGTACTTGTCTGTGTAACTCACCCACACGTAGGGAAGATAGGGCCCCACATATCTTGGTGCCATGCCAGTGTGTGGGCTGCAGCAGGACAGAGGTCTCTAGGCAGAGTTGGCATCAGCTCCCTGGGGATGCTGGAGAGCCTTAGAAGCCCAGTCAGGTCCAAGTGGGCAGGTAGATCTGAAGATCAGGTGAGGTAGTAGGAAGAATTAGACTGAATGAAGAAAAGGGCTGAGGGTCAGTCAGAGCAAATTAGAGAATCCAGGGATGAGAAATAAACAGAGAGCAATGGATGATGCTGTGGGCAAGGAATAGTAGCTTCAATACTGGGTATGCTCGGAGGTTCCTCTAGCTTCAGTCTCCTCAGGCCTGGTATGGAGACTGGAGTCTCTTTCAACAATAAAGTGTTAGAGATTGAGTCCTGAAGGAAGTCTTAAGCCTCTAAAGTTCCCAGTTCCACACACTGAAGGTTGTGACCCATTTCCCCTCATTTTAATAAAATCTTCCCCACAAAAGGACCACAATCTGATGGAGAAGCGTAGGGGAAAAAGGCAATTTAAAAAAATGTTCTTCCTGAACATTCCTGAATAGCTCACATGCTAACAACCCTTACAGAGAATGGGACCTAAACACTGGGGGAAAGGCCCTGGCTTTCCTAGATCTGACAAAAGAGGGTAGGTCTGACCCACCAGCTTTCCCTGTAGCTAAGCAAGCTCTCCGAGGTTTGGAGCCTGAACTGACCCCACTAGAGAAGACACTAGCTAGCTGCTCACACACTGGGGTTGGTGTTGTAGGTTCACTGTAGATGAGGTGGGAAAGATCTGTTTCCTGTGAAAAGTGCATGGCCTCTGTAGAATCTGAAAAGCAGGTACTCAGAGGATTCGGGAGAAAGACAAGTTGTGAATGAAGGATCTGACAGTGAACCTTGTTCAGCAGTGTGACCTCAGACAACTGTCCTCTGTTTTACCACTGCGACCCTCTAGTCTTCCGGAAGAAGAGCCTCATTCATGTCACCTCTTATGCAGACTCCAGTGGCTCTGTACAGCACACAGGAGGGTTGTCATTTATTTCTTTCCCTGATGTTAGAATTTCTGAGACCTGGCATGTGACCTCTGCAGCTTCATCTTGTTCTGTTACACAGAAGAACATGTGTTTAGCATTAGAGTTGAAGTTCCAGTCCTAGCCTCACCTCTTAACAGTTCTGTTACTGATTTTTTTTCCTTGAGAAAAAAAATTACCATTTAGCTCAACCTAGTGGTCGGGAGCTCATTCTGTAGCCCAGGCTGGCCTCAGACTCATCATCCTCCTGCCTCCCCTGAGTGATAAGAGTATAGAGGTGCACTGCTCCCCTAGGTCCATTCCTGTGGTTCAAGTCAGGTTCTCTACCCCTTCTCAGGAAACCCCTATGTAGGCCCTCTCTCTGCCTTCCTCTGCTAAAGCGTGTGTTCTTGACATTACATGTGCCTTTCCTTTCTCAGACCGTCAGTTTATCTGACGCAGTGTCTTCTACAGAAAAGATGCCTTATATTTATCTGATGAACCGATGCTTTGTCTGGTCCACAAGCTGAAGTTACAATGAAATTCTTTCTTGTCTTTTGTAGTTTGCCCAGATGGTAGCCATCTTCAAGACACTGGGAGGGGAGAAATTCCCACTCATCGAGCAGACATACTATCCCAACCACCGAGAGATGGTAGGTGGCTTAGTGGGCCCTTGACTGTGCTGTTCCTACTCTTAGCCGCGTGATGACTCTGGAGGTCTGGCAAGGGCCTCCGCACCTCAGGCCCAACACCTCAGGTAGCTGTGGAGCTGCTTAGAGCAGCATAAGTGGCTAAATTATAGCCAACAGCTTTTTCTTTTCCAGTTCTGGGAAGAGAGTAGAGAAAAGCAAAAAAGTGCATTTTCTGTGAGAAGGGAACAAATCTGAATTAACAGTCAGGAGGTTTCACGATTTTGAGTATACCTCTAACTTTGCCAGGGCCGGGGGGAGGGGCACAGTCCCTCACGGTATGTCAATTTCTGCCATGCCAGGTAGGCAGAGCTGCCCTTGATCAGAATATCTAACATGGTGTGCATACAGTGTCAAAGAGATTCCTTAAGTAATAGCCTTCTGGTGTAAATGAAGCCTCCCGAGAGAGAACCTGTTGCTTCTGTTCATCTTTACTAGACTTTCATTTCCTTCAATATCTCCAAATTGTGACAAAGCAGAGTCAATCCTATGCCTTCTCTGAATCCGTCCCCAGAGGTCAAAAGGAAAAAGAGAATGGTTGGTTGAAAGCTGTGACTGTTTCATACTGACTAACCTTGAGGTTACTTTTCATCTTCCTCCACATCCTCACACTCCCTGCCCAATGCTGAGGGTTATTACCGGATGATCCCACCTGGAGACTCACTGTCAGAGGCTCCTAAGTACTGTGCTCTGGGACAGAGATCATGTTTAGTCCCTTCCCACTTCCTCCTCCATCATTCCGTTTAAATTCAGCGCCATCTTCCCAGCACTGCACACATGGCCCTGCTCACCAGTTGACCATATATGAAAATGAGTAACAGTCCTGAATTGTGAAAATAACTGATGATCCCTACCATCTTTTCCAGAGCTTTCCCCAGGAGAAGGTTCTGGAATGTCAAGCTCTATGATTTATAAATCATAGAGGTCACTGTCAGTATTTCCCCATTTAGATAACTCAGAAAGCCTTACAGAGGCTGAGGAGCTTTTAGGAGATGGTCCAAGACACATAGGTAAGGGACTTGGCTGAAGGGTGGAAATACTCTCAGGGTCACAGCTGGTTGTTTCCTGCTGTAACATCTAGCAGGGACAGTTGCTGAAGAAACATGAAGAAGTGCAAGCTGTGTTGTCCACTAGCACGTGTTCTCCAGAGGGTTCATTATTATCCCCCTCCCCCCCTCCAGGAATTTGGAGAAGACCATGCTCTGGGGTCACTTTTGTTGTTGTTTTACCTTTTTGTTTTTGCTTAAAAACAAAGTACTAAGGTAGGAACAAAGACAGAGGAGTTGAGAAAGGTCCCTGGACACCCACTGAAGGCGGTAGAGATATTTAACCTGGAGGGAGAATGCTTGTTCTTATATAGTAGGTCTTTTCTTGTCCAGAGATGAACGCTAAGTAGGCCAGACCTTCTGCCAACAGTAGTACCAGGGGCCTTGCAGGGCACAGGGAAGAGTGGGCTGTTAGCCCTCACTGTGTCATGTAGGCAGATGAAAATGTGTCAGAGGATTAGGCCAAGTTGAGACAATGGAAGTAGAGGATATGGAGCTTTAGTGTATTCTTTTCAGCCAAGCAGCCCACTCAGGACATAGTCACCCCTTCCATAGCATACATCACAAGGTTGTACTGTCCTGTGACACTCACAGCTCCTCCCTTAACATAGGCACTAAGAAAAGGAGCGGACGTTTTCCTGACAGAGAAAACAGAGCCAGAATAGGAACTTTCAGCAAAAGGTATAAACTAGACTAACAAGGTTTGGGAGACAAGGGAGAGAAGCTGAGGGCAAGGCAGCTAAGTCATTCCCCAGCCTTTGACAAGTTGTGAGCTGGAGATGTGGACATAAGTTGTCACATGCTCCACAGTTACCACGATGCTGGCCAATCCACCCACTTGTCACTTCCAATCATCTGGCCACAATATGGCAGTTGGTGATGGTAAAAGTACCACAGAGAACTGACTTGGTCTTCAGGACTTTCCAAGGATGTCGTGATCATTGGTCCCTACTACGGCTGGATGACGTCAACATACTCCTTCCGGAGGTGTAGATGGCTCCGGTACCAGCTGCAGATGCCATCAACGTGCTTCATGCAGACATAGTGCTGGGCCTGGTACCCATAGAGCTTCCGTTCCAGCAGCCAGTCTGTCCAGAGACACTCATTGGGGGCTGAGATTGTGCAGGGCACCGCATAGCAAGTGATGATCTAGTATCAAAGTGAATAGAGCATCTTTTCATCCTATGTGTTCTCATGCCATCTCAACTGCCTTTCTAGATCCCAGGATTCCCGAGCTCTCCTCCCCCATCTCCTTGTGAACAGTATTATCTCCTGGTGTCACTAGACTCAATCTTGTTGGGTCCCATACTGCCATGACTGTAAATACTCTTCAGAGCTTTGATTTCTTTACCTTAAAATTAAAAGCTTGGTTCTTCACAGATTTGTTATAGACTAAATTAAAGTTTGAAAATTAATTTTCCAGGGCCTGGAAAAGAGTACTCTGTCTTTTCATGTTCTCTTTCCTCATTTTTTTTTTTTTTTAAGACAGTGTCTTACTATACTGCCCAAGCTGGCCTCAAACTTGGAATCCTCTTTCCTGCCTCAGCCTCCCAAGTAGCGCTATTACAGTATTGCTGAGCCACCACACCTAGCTTAGGTTTTCTTTAAATGGTGATTCTGTGTCATTTCAGCCTGCCCTGTGTGATTCCGGTGTCCCATCCAAAGCCTAAGTATTTTGAGATAAGGCACTGCAGTCCCCACCTTCCCACTGCACAACTTAAGTGTAGGCAGTGGATGAGTACACGTATATGGAGGAGTACATGAAGAGTGAGACCCCAGGCTCTAAACCTGTCCCTGACTCACAAAAGACTTTGGAAATGGGCATTCCCTTACTTGGCAGCCGCAGTTCTGGTGGTAATGATGATTCAGACTCTCCCTCTGTACCAAGGACAGGTCCTCCCAGGGCTCAATGTAGTTGCACAAATGGATGAAGACTTTTCCATCACTGAGAATCTGGCCTTTGTGTAGAGAGAGAAAGGAATAAGTCAGAAGACTGCTTAGGGCTCCCAGGGCTCTCCATCATTAAACAGCCCAGAGGAGTGTACTTTTGTAATGACTGGCCTGCCTTCCTTCCTCCCTCCCTTCCTCCCTCTCTGCCTCCTTCCCTCTCTCCCTCTCAACCCCTCCTTCTCTCTCCCCCTCCCCTCCTCCCTTCTTTCCTTCCTTTCTTCCTTCTTTTTTGCACTGAAATTATGCCTCATTTATGCTAAACACTCACTATACAGTACAGGGAAAAACCCAGCCTCAAATGGCTTTATGACATCAGTGAAATCTTAGGACTCGATGAAGGGACCAGATAAATCCCTATAACCTTTAAAGCAGTGACTCAGACATGCTGTCTGTGCAAGGCAGACTTATAAGATCTTGTGAAGGTCTGTTCCTTTAGCAGAAAGCAGAAAGAAGGTAGAATTTAAAATCAGCCTGTAGCTTGTCAAATCTGGTGACACATGCCTGTAACCTTAGCCCTCTGGAGACTGAGGCAAGAGGATGAAAAACTAGGGGTCAGCTCGGGCTACCATAGCAAGTTCCTTTCTTAGAGAAACATAAACAAAAGATCCAAGGAAAAAACCAAACAACAAAATGGCCGACTGCAGGGTTGCAGATGCAGCTCAGTAATAGAGCACATGCTTTACTTGTGTGAGGGCCTGAGCTAGATCCCTAGCACAGGGAGGGAGAAAAATCCAGACCATGGCTAGGCTTTTTTCTTTTATATACCCCTTTTATATACTTAGCTGATGTAGCCATAAGGAAGATCACAGGGGCTTTTAGATGGAGGATGGGAATAATAAAGCTGTTGCTGAGATTACATGAGGGAATGTATATAAGGTTCTTGGTACAGCTGTTGACCCATAGAAGATGTCTGCTCCTTTCCAATATCCACACTGGCCTCTCTTATCGAATTGTTATCTGTCTTGGTGAGTATTTTGTTTTTAATCAGGTTCTTTCCAATCTTTCATAGGCCTTTTCTGAAAGTGTCCAGAAGTTGTGAGTCTCCATGTGGGTGCTGGAAACCGAATTGGGTCCACTAACAGATCACCCAGTTCTTAATCACCAAGCCATCTCACTAGCCCTATAGATCCTTTCAACACATCTTTTCATCAAAGCCATTTCTAAAAATGAGAACCCTCACCCCTCCTAGGACTTGGACACACAACCATTTATTCACTAAGCAGATGCTATAACCTAGTATCAGATGCAGCTATCAATGAGAGAGGATCTCTACCCCTTAGGAGGGTAGACAGAAAGTAGGCATAGTTTACTGGATTGTAACTGCCCAGATATAAGAACAAAGGAATGTATGCTTATCTCCAAGTGTAGAAGAGGGTGGATAAGAAAGCTCCCCCAGAGAAGCTGGTGCTGATGCTGTGTCTTTAGGGGATGACTGGGAAGTCACTACCAACAAGTGCAAGGGTCTCTAGACACTGGGACTGTCTTGCACAAAGGCAGGAGGACAGCCACACACCCTGCAACTGTAGGTCAGAGTTCATTTCAGCTCTCAGGGAAACAGATGCAGGGTACTATGTCACCGACAAATGACACAGAAAAAGCTACAATGGTCACAGTGTTTTGGCCACAAAGAACTTATACCCATCAATGAAGGGACCATTGGCTTTTCCTGAAGGCATAGCACCACTGATACCTTTTTATAGAGTTATGTTTTTCTCCACCCTTGGTTATTCTTGACCTCCTCAAGGACAAAAACCCCGTGTTCCCTTTTCTTTGATACAGCTCAGAGTCTCTGAGGGTGAGACACACAAAGTGGGTGCTCAGGAAAGGGGTGGGTATAAGAGATGTAGAGACTGGTCTGCTTTTGAGGGAACTGGAAGCTTCAGTACTATGTCTTGTCTCTGCAGAGGCTGCCCAGGGCAGCACAGTCCCACACCCCCAGGGCTGAGAAGCCCCTGAGTTCTTTAGTTCCTGTCACTCTTCAAGAGCCATGTCTGGTCTAGGAAGTCTTTGAGGACTATGACATATTCTGGAATCTCTTCTTTCCTGCCTAAAGCCTGGCAGAATGTAGTAGACGGAGGCTGGCTCTACAGATAGAGTAGAATTTCCTATCTCCTTATGGGCTGGAGCTTTTAATTTCCATCTTGTTGGCCAGCTTAGAACCCACTCAGACAGTGAAGCTTCCCTACTCGCTCACAACCACACCAGCACCTCTTTTCCTAAATTCCAGAATATTTTAGTGCTATATTTACCCCCCCCCCAACATTCTTAAGTGCATTGCATGGATGACTTATTTACTGTTCTGTCCCAATCAGTTCAATATGGAGGAGGCTGGCCCAGCCCAGGGTTCATGGAGGTGGAACTGTAGAGACAAGCTTGTGTACAGGGTGGAGATAAACACATAGGAAGATGTATTTGGGCTCAAGATGCCAAAAGTCTCACACCAATTAAAAATTTCAAGATGGAACTAGCTATCCTAGATGGGTAGAACAGACTGTCCTTAAAATAGTTAAACAGTGGCCAATATCACTGTATCAGGGACTCTTGCACTGACAGGGAGTTCCATCATTCCTGTCAACCAATATGGTCATGGCTATGGTCATTATCACAACTCTGTTTAGCCCCTTAACTTACCAGTCAAAAGATACTGCTTCTGGCTATTGGTTTCTAGTTTCACACCGCAGAGAGAAGAGTCAAATGGTGTATAGACATACTGAACATCCTTGGCTTTCTCGAACCCTTTAAACATCTGAAAGGCAGTTACAAAAGCACTAGGGTCAGGGCAGGGCAGCAGGTTAAAAGATGCTCATTTCTTTCAAACATTAAACAGAAGTCTAATTCAGGTTTGGTGTACAGATGACCTTCCTGATTTTTATTTATTTGTTTGTTTGTTTTTAACTAAGTCCACGCCTTGATTTATTCCAGGGAGATGGGGAGGTCCCATGGACAAAGAGTTGTAGGACAGGAAAGATAGCCAGCCAGTCCCTACCCTCAACTGTTCCTTTGGGTCCTGTCACACATGCACATACAGTTGCACATCAACACCTTCCTAAGGAGATCTGACTCCATTGCCCGACTCTCTCCAGGTTCATCCCTCCCATAGCACAAGCCCCCATCCCTCCATCAACCCATCATGGCTCAGCCCCGTCCTGCCCCATGTACCTTTATCTGTTTGATTTCATACCGGATCAGCTTTTGAGTGTCAGCAGGGTCTTCACTGGCAGGAACTACCTTCTCACTGGAGATTTTTGCCCGAATTACTGTACAGAAAAATGGGGGTGGGAGTGGGGGTGTTAGCATTGTGGGAGTATACAGTCTGAGGTATGGATGACCTGGGGTCCTCTGAGTATCCAAAGATTGGTTCAAGTGTTTGGGGGTTCTCAGCAGTATGATGCATAATGAGAGAAGGGACCTGGAATTTACTCTGCAGTGGTTACCAGCTTCAAACCCTTCATGCGTCTTAACCTGTTGGTTTCTAGAGGGTTCTCCATAGCCCTGGGTGTGGTGAGCAGAGGGTAGGAGTCCCTTCAAGGCGGTGGTTGTGAGACTCATCTGTTGATACATCTTAGAACCCGCCAGTGACAGTGGGAGATGTTTATTGAATTTGAAAGTGTTCCCAGTCTCCATTAAGGAAATTCTTTTCTTCCCATCGACTCAAGAACTGGTTGCTTCCCCCTTGGGTTTTTGTCTTGTTTTGTTTTTCTAGTATTGAAGACTGAACTTAAAGCTTCACAGATGAGAGGCAAATGTTCTATCACTGAGCTACACCCCCAGCTCTGGAAAATTTGGTTAAAAAGTTCATCCTCTCTGCCTGACCTTGCACTAGGCACGAGGCTTAAAAGGGTCCTCATCCTGCAGAAGTCTTGATCTAGTAGAGACCACCTTATAAAAAACAGCAACACCCACCACAAAGGGGGCAGCAAGGAACCAAAAAGCCTTCAGAAAAAGAAGGGTAAGAGTAGCTTGCCAGGAAGCTAAAGGTGTAAAAGAAGGGTATCCAGACAGCGGGGGGGGGGGGGGGGGGGCACGACACGAGACATGTATCCTGCAGTGGCAGAATGGCAACTTCTACTGCAGGCCAGGAGACAGGTGTCATATTGCAAACGAAAAATTACTAGATAGCTCCAGTGACAGCTAGTTCCCAGAACTGTTGGGAACTACTCTAGAAATCTGTGATTGAATATTTATTCCCATACAAATCAGGTTTTGTACTTCCAAGGTTAATAAAACAAAAGCCACTTCTGACCTATCAGCTGTAGCAGGAGACACCCATACAGGATCTGAGCTCCACCCCCTCCCCTCATAGTCCAGATCTACATACTGCTCTGCCCAACACCAGTTTTCCCACAGGCATCCCCTGCTATGGTCCTCCAGGGGCAAGGACTCACCTAGAGCTGAGTGGCAGACGTGCTGTTGGGGGTGTGCAGGCGCGCAAGTGCACGCCTCACCCAACCCCGGGGGCCGCAGCAATGCCAGCAGCCTCAGCACCAGCGCCCAGCTCAGCGCAGCCAGGGGGCTCCAGGGCATGACACTGCAGAGCCCCAGCTGAGCTCGTGGGGTCTGCCTGTCGCAACAAACAGCCCCTCCAGGACTCCTCCAGAAAGCCTCATGCAGTCCCAGTCTTTATGAGGTGGCTTTAGGGCCAATCCCGCCCCCCCCCCCAGGGGCTCCTCCCTCCTTTGGCAGCAGGCCACCCAGCCACAGGACCCAAGGCCCTCCTGACTAGACCAACAGACCCAGAAATGCAGAGGAAAGCATGCAGATTCCGAAAGAGGCAGTAGCCTGGATGTAGAAGGAAGACACGGCAGAGAGAAATGCAAAGAACAGCAGAGAGACGAGAAGGCAGAAAGATGAGGGACAGAGGCTCCAGCAAGCGAGGGGAGGCAGAGACACAGAAAGACACAGGCCAAGTCCGAGGCAGACAGAATTACAACAGGCAAAAGAGACAGTGACAGAGGAGGACGGACCCCTCGCTGAGCTGCATACTGGGAATGAGACAAGCTACTCAGGGCTTCTTTCAGCCGCAGGAAGTGTTTTCAATGCCCTATTTATGAGGCTCCAAAGCAACAGCAAACAGTCAGGGAACAGGACAGAGAAAGTTGGGGTGTGTGTGTCTTGGCGCTGTCAGCTGGGGGGTGGGGAAGGATGTCAGAGAAAGTAGCCAGTGCTTTAAAACCCTTTCCCACAGCCAGAGCCTTAGACTGCACAGAGTTGAGGTCAGTTCCTTCCACGAAGCTTAAAACACAGGGTGTCCTGTCGGTCAAGGCAAACTTTGGACCTCAAAGATCCTACCGCGCACATCTTTGCTCCCTGGAGACTCCCCTGTTGCAGAAGGTGGAGCCGCTTAGCAAACAAGCCAGGCACTCCGGTCATTGTGACCCAAGCCTTGTCCACTGTTTGTCAGCAAAGTGCTCCAAGAATCTGAATGAAAAGAAACTGGTGGGATGACTGCCTCAGGGAGAGCTAGAGGCTGGGCCTTGATTCTGACTGCCACTGGGTTGTTTTGTGATCTTTGCCTCTCTGGGCCCCCAACTTTTTTCTTCTATAAAATAGGACTAAATTCCATGATTCCTCCCTCACTCTATTTTGCAGTCCAGAGCACCAAACCCACATTTCTGATCACAGCTACACTGCATGAGACCACTGAGTCTTCATTTATAGAGTCTGACTTTCCCATACTGTTGATAGCTTTAGACTATCCTTTAGACGATGCCAGTCAGATGGCAGTGGTGATATTTGAAAAGAAGGACCTGGGAGAGAAGGTTGTGGGTCTGGGCTGGTGTCTAGAGTAGCTCCTTCACACAATGCTCAGACCAAGACAGAGTTGTCTCTTGGAGGGGGTCTTAAAGGCATCTTCCCAGTCCTGTCACTTGACAGATCTGATAAGGGCTCAGAGGGAACTGGAATCTTTGCCTGCCAGTGTGGCATCTGCTACCCACCCTACTCCATCCGGTAGCTACTTCATTTTGTTGCACCTCAAAATCCTGCCTTTGGAGGATCCTTCTTAAGTCGTATTCCTCTGTTAAAACAAGGCTACTTCAGGGAAGAGTTTGCTTGTTAAGGACGTCTTCCAAGGATAAACATATGGAATCTTATCATCTCTTTTCTGAATCCTGAGCTGGGTAGAAACAGACCCCAGCATACTATGTGTTTGGTACTGAGTCTGTGGTATTAGAAAGCAGTGAAGAGTGTGGCAGAGAAAGAGGCCAGCACAGGAAAAATGGCACTTGATGGGGACAGATGGTCAGAGGTGCCGGATTCAGTAGACATAAAGGTGTTCAAAACGCATTCCAAATGTTTCTGGTGTATTACAGTAAAACTTAATAGATAGCAAAATTTACTCTTTTATGAATTTGTAAAAAATTCTTAGCCGAGGGGAAGTCCTGCTGGGATTATATAATTGAAGCAGTGAGATGTAGAAAGCAGCAGGTAGGAGAACCGGGTACATATAGTATGCCTCTAGCCTACAGTGTGACCTTGGGAAAGTTGCTGTCATTCTATGGGTCCCGTGTGTAAAACAAGTAGGGTACACCAGTTCTTTAATGTTTTTATTTATTATTCAAGAATTTCATGCAATGTGTTTTGATAATATCCACCAAAGCTTATTTCTTTATTTATTCAGATGTATGTGTGCCTATGTGAATTTATGGACACTATGTGCATGTGGGAGTCTGCAGAGGTCAGAAGGTGTCAGAAGCCCTGGTTCTGAGACCTCTGGTGTGGGTGCTGAGAATTGAACCCAGATCTTCTGCAAAAGCAATACGCCATCTTCACTGAAGAGCTGTCTCTAGCCCCTCCACTCATTCTTTAAAGGATGTTCCCAAGGAAAATATTTTAGGACTCTAAAGAGAAAAGACCTACTGACCAGTCCATCTCTTCCTTTTCTGCCCCCAGCTTACACTGCCTACATTCCCTGTGGTGGTGAAGATTGGTCATGCTCACTCAGGCATGGGCAAGGTAAGGCAGGATGGCTGATGGTGGTCTGGGTTGACTAAAAGGAGGCTTTTTCCAGCAAGGCCATTTGTAGACTATCCTTCCTGTGTTAGTGGATTTCTCCCAAGGACCTGACCAAGTCCCTTGGAAGCCATGGATTTTGCCCAGTCATACAATGAAGAGTACAACCAACCCACTTGACCCTTTAGATACTTTGTGACAAGTGTGACCCTGACTTGGGGAAGGGACTAGGGACAAAGGAATTTCTGGGGAGATGTGATGCTCATGTTTATTAATGTTAGAAACTGATTGGGTTGAAGGTTCTAGGCTCCTTATGACTTCTCAGTGTGTGTATGCCCCGTCCCCTTTCTGTCTGTCTTACTAGGTCAAAGTGGATAATCACTACGACTTCCAGGACATTGCTAGTGTGGTGGCCCTCACCCAAACCTATGCCACAGCAGAGCCCTTCATTGACGCCAAGTATGACATCCGGGTTCAGAAGATTGGGAACAACTACAAGGCTTACATGTGAGTATGTGTGAAGCGTTCAACAGATGTGCCCACTTTTCCTCAGCAGCCACAGTTTAACCTCATCAGATCCATCAGGTAGGACCAGGGAGAGAATGCCACTAAGTCAGGCTTCTTAGCCTGAATTCTTTTTAAGTCAGAGGAGAGATCTGAGAAATAAAATTATAGCCATCTCACTAGTCTCTAAATGGATTTTACTTTCTCTTCAGACAGGAACAAAGGCTGTAGGCTGCAATAGTGGCAGTTTGTGGGCCTTTTCACTAGCAGTGGTCATGGGTAGTCCTGAATCACACTATCATGCAGGTTATGACAAATGCTGCTAAAACCAACTCTTCCATCTTCTGAAAATTGTGACAGATGTTAAGCTCGCCACTACTTTAATATTTTAAAAAATGGACTGTACACCTTGTAACCCTGTGTGCTTTTTAATTATTATTACACAGACTACCTTTTGTACTACCAGAGGGATCTGTATGCTTCACAAGACTGCAATAACACAGAAGCAGCTGAGCCCCTGTTGTAAACACCCAGCCTTCGAAATGCTATCACTTTCCCACACAGCCACATCTGCCAACAAAAGTGTAGACACCAGGAAGACAAGACGTCCAGATTTGCCTTGCCTTCTGTCATATACATGCAGATAGTGTGCAGTTCCAATTTTGAGAATATTAATCTATGGCCTTTTAAAAAGTTGGTTAAGATGTACAGTTTTCTATACAAATAAAGAACAGTATTAGTACATAGATTTGCTTTCTGCCACTCAAGAAAGACTTCAGTACATGCAGCTGAATGCCTTCTATCCCTCGACCATACCCACCAGTTCCCACTGTCCCTCTTCCCACCCTTTTAATTATTGGTACCTCTGGGGGTGGAGAGATATACCTCCCCTGCACTCCTTTCCATACCTGCTTTAAACTTTAGTCTTTCTCACACAGATTGCTCTTCTCTAGGTGAATTTCTTGTGGGGAGAATGATTAAAATCACTATGTTTCTCACCTTATTAGCACTAGGCACCCATGGGCTTCAGGAGACACCCTTGAAGTATGTTGAAGAATAATGGTGGGAGTGTCTTTCTGATATGGGGATCTGAGGTTTTTAGTTTGGCTGGCCTCAAACTCAGAGATCTGCCTGTCTCTGCCTCTGCCTCTGAGTACTGGGATCAAAGGCATGAGCCACCTCACCAGGGCCTTCTGTAGTAGGAGGTTTCTGGCCCAGACTTTCTGGCCTTGCCTCAAGGTTTAGGCCAGCAGACCCACAGACCCACAGAGACACACAGATGCTTTCAATAGTTTTAGGCTGATTGGCCTAAGGCCCAGGCATATAGCTTGCTAGCTCTCTACCCTTAATCTAACCCATGATTCTTCTCCTGCTCAGCCATGGGGCTCGGTACCTTTTCTTAGAGCAGCATAGTTATCCTCTGCTTCTTCCGGCTTCTCTCTGGCGTTCTGCTCTGTGCTTCCTGTTCTCAGAGTTTTCTTAGTCTGGTAGCCCCACCCACACTTCCTGTCTGCCTTTGGCCAATCAGCGCTTTTTATTAAGTCAGTGGGTGGGACAATTATTTACAGTGTAATAACATAATCTCCCACAGCCTTCACTAATTTTCTTAATTATCATCCCAAGTAATGGGTTCCATTGTGTCATTTTGATGCATGCTTTGTTTTTGTCTCGCTCCCCACCCCCACTCCGGCCCCCACCCTCTTGAGATCCCTCCTCTGCTTTCATAGCACATATATTCTATTACCTCTTCTTTCTCTTTCTCACCCATCCCAAGGCCCATTTTCCTCTTCTCATGGCCCCCTTTCTAGTTTCATGGCCAGGATACCCACGTATAAAAATGAGAATATAAGCTCTATCAACATGTGACATTTGTGTGAATCTGGGATACTTTGATAATTTCTGCTTCAATCCATCTTTTCTGCAAATGTCATGATTTCAGTTTTCTGTGTAATTCATTTACCTGCTGATAGACTTCTAGGCTAGTTCTGCTTCCTGGCTGTTGAGAATAGTGATGTGGTAACTAGATGTACAAATATCTCTGTAGTAGGACTTAAAATACTCGGGGTATATGTAGTCAGAAGTTTATGTCCTGCCAGAAACTCTCATACTCGGCAGGTGCTTCCTAAATAGTTGACTAGGAGGGTTAGTATTACAGTAACTGCTGGGCCAGTAGCTCAAGCATATTACTGATTAGCTCTTACACTTAAATTAGCCCATAATTCTATCTGTGTTTAGCCACATGACTTGGTACAGCATTCTCATTTTTGTTTCCTCTGTGTCTCATTAGCATCTAGTTAGCAACAACTTCTCTGTCTTTCCTCTTTCCAGAATTCTCCTACTCTAGTCATCTCTGCCTATATTTCCTGCTTGGCTACTGACCTTTCAACACTTTATTAAACCAATACAAGTGACTGAACTTTACAGTGTACAAAAGCATTGTCCCACAGCTGCATATGCCCAGAAGTAGGATAGCTGGGCCATTCAGTATTTCTAATTTTAGTTTGTGGAGACACTTCTACACTGTGTGCATGGATAGATATGCATGTGAACATTAGAAGATTACTTGCAGACATCTGTTATCTGTTATCTGTTATCTACCATGTGGGTCCTGGGGGTCGAAATGAGGTTGTCAGGCTTGGTGGCCCCAGCAGCTATTTTAGTTCTATGCAATCACACTTCTCAATTCTTAGGTTATTTCCTCTGCTACTCTCTGTTTCCCTCTAGCAGCTTCAGACGTTAACGTCTTTGGTCAATTTTAAGTTGATTTTTGTTCATAGTGAGAGGCATAGATCTAGTAAATCTTCTGGTTATGGATATCCAGCTTTCCTATTGCCATTTACCAAAGATTAGTTTTTTTCTGGCACATGTTTCTGACACTTTATGGCTTTATTTCTGTGTCCTCTTTTGTGCTAATACCATGTCATCTCTCTGGCTCTGTAGCATATTTGGAGATCAGGTACTGTGCACCTTCAGCATTGTTCTTTCTGTTTAGGATTTCTTTGGTTATTCAAGGTCTTTGATGTTTCCCTATGAACAGTAGGATTGCTGTTTCCTATTTTGAGGAATGTTATTGGGATTTTATGGAGTTGTGCTGACTCTGTATACCTCTCTTGGTAATAAACCATTTTCACAGTGTTGTCAATTTGTAGCTGTAGGATGTTCCTCAATAGTCTAATGTCTTCTTGATTGCCTTTCTTCAGAGTCTTTAGGTCTTCATTTTAGAGGTCTCTCGTGTCTCTTTATTTAAGCTATTTATAAACAAAATACTTTGCCTGATTTCTTCTTGGCAAGTTCATTATTATATATAGAAAAACTGCTGACTTCGTCTGTTGCTTTCATATTCCATTTTATTATATCTAAGGGTTTTCTGGTAGAGTCCATGTGGTCTTGGAAGTGTGGGGCCATGTGATCTGCAGACAGGAATAGACTGACTTCTCTCTTGTTTGTCCATTTTATTTTATTTTTCTCCCTTGCTTTACTGTCTAGTAAGGGTTTGAGCACTTCACTGAGTAAGAGTGGAGGGAGGAGGCGCTGCTGTCTTACTCCAGATTTTAGAGGAAATGCTCTCAGCTTTCTCAATGTAGAGCAATGCTGCCAGCAGGCATGTACCCTTTACTCTGCAGAGGTGTCTGCCTTTTGTTTCTAGTTTCTTTAGAATTTTATCATGTTAAACTTTATCAAATGCTGCCTCTGTGATTTCTGTCATTAAATCTATTTATATAGTGGTGATTTTTTTTCTGTGATGAACCAATGTGTTTTGTTTTGTTTTTTTAAATTTTTGTATGATGAACCAGTGTTGCTTCTCTGGATTGAAATTGACTTGTATCTTGAAAAATTTGCGTTACATTTATGTGTGTGTGTGTGTATGCACGCGCATGCACGCGTGCTCATGAACACACCTGTGTATATGTATGTGTGAATGCCACTGTGCAGGCATGAAAGTCAGAGAACAACTCTTTTGTGTGAGATGGTTCTGTGCATATGGAACATAAGAATCAAACTCAGGGCATCGGTCTCTGTGGCAGGCAGTCTTATCAGCAAAGCCATCCTGCCAGCCCTTCTTAATGTATTCTTGAATTTGTAAGTATTTTGTTGAGAATTCTTGCATCTATATCCACCAGAAAAATTGGTCTAAAGTTTTCCTGTTGTGTTGTGTTCTTTCTTGCTTTGTATACTAGAGTAAGGAGGCTTTCCTTTCCCTGTGATATGTACTGATGTCGTCTTTCTTAAAATCCTATAGAGCTCAGCAGTGACGCTATCTGGTCCTTGCTTTTCTTTCTGATTAGATTTAATTACTGCTTCATTCATGTTGCTTGCTGTGGGTTTGAGATATTTATGTCATTTGATTTAATTTTAGTTGGCCATAGATTTTTAGAAACTTACTCATTTTTCTAGATTTTTTTAGCTTTTTGGAATATGTTTTCGAAATCTTCTCTAATGACCCCTGGTCTCTTGGATCAGTTGCTGTTTCACCTCTGATTTTTCTGTCTTGAGTCTTCTAGGTCTTCTGCTTAGTTCATTTCAGGAAAGCAACTTTTAGGTTTGTGGTTGTATATGTTGTTCTTTCAGTCTCTATTTTCTTAATTTCTACCCTCATCTCCATTTCTACACTTTGATTTGGCCTCTTGCTTTTCTGGGATCATGAGGTGCTCACACCTCTGGGTCATCTATGTGAGACTCTTCTATATTATAACATTAGGACTTCAGTTATACACTTTCCTCTTAGAGCGGCCTTAGCCGTGTCCCAGCTTTACTCAGTGATGCCCTCATTTTCATCTGATTCTAGAAAGGTCTTACGTTCCTCTGTGACTGTCTCAGAGGCCTAGTACTCATTCAAAGGGGCATTGTTCATTTGCCAGGTAGTTGTGCAGTTTCTGTTTTCTCTTGTTGATTTCTAGTTTTATTCCATTGTAGTCCAATAAGATAAAAGGAATTATTTCAATTTTTCTTGTATTAGTTAAAATTCGCTTTGTGGCTTATATCTGCTTGATTTTAGAGGTTTTATGAGTCCCTGAGAAGGTGTACTTCTTATCTGCTGGATGGCTTATTCTGAGATAAAGCTTTGTTGAGATGACAGGGCACCTCAGGTGATAGGCAACTCCAGGCCCAACAGGTGGACCCTTTAGTTGCTCAAGAGAATTCTGGTGGGGAAGCACAACAATGGCCTGGTGATCTGGAATTCCTGAACTTTCTTTGCTGGTGTGGCTCACAGCCTGTTCTTTCCTGGTGGGGCCTTGTTTCAGGAGGACATCTATCTCAGGGAACTGGAAGACAAACACTGGCTCTGCAATGCTGGAGCAGATCGCCATGTCAGACCGGTGAGTGAGCGATGTCCTGTCCTCAAGTAGAGGAAGGCTGCTATCAATAATGAGGTGTTAGAAATAGGCAACACCTGAGGTGAGGGAGGTTCTGTGTAGCTAGGACTAATAAAATTCGGAGGGTCTGGCATCCGGGAACAAGATGAGACAGAACCGAGTCAAATGCTGTTAGAGAGATAAGGACAGTGTACTGTAGGAGCTCCAATAAAGAAATAATAGTGTGGGATGGAAGGCCTTCTAAATGAGGTGAGGCCTAACTCTGGGCTTGGGGATGTGGTGGGTGCAGGGAGTCAGAAAGGGAAGCACTGTAAATAGGCATGGTGTTTGATGGTGTAGAGGAAAGGAGGGGAGATTGGAGGTGAGGGATAGAATAGGTGAGCGCGCAGCAAGACCTAATCAGAATGTGGGCTTGGTGTGAGTGGAATGTCTTAGCCTTAGGGCATCTCCCTATCCCTTCTAGGTACAAGCTCTGGGTTGATGCCTGCTCTGAGATGTTTGGTGGCCTGGACATCTGTGCAGTCAAAGCTGTGCATGGCAAAGATGGGAAAGACTACATTTTTGAGGTAAGTGTGGCCCAAGGAACAGATCAATATGCAGTAACTCCCAGACTGGATCTAGACTCTTGGCTCAAAAGTTGTATGTAGAAGACATTTAGAGTCTTCTAATTATGAAGATCCAAGATGGCAAATCTGCATAGCAAGCTTCCTCTGTGTGCCAAGCCACACAATGAGTAATAGATGGCACATCTGGGTTCCTAGTCCCCAGCCTACTTTGTTATGAGGTTTTTGTAGTGACTGTATCATTTTTACTCTGAGAAAGCCACCTTTGAGAATAGTTTAGTCAAACCTAATCACTATATTTTCATGAAAAAATAAAGCCTCTCTACTATAAGTGTGTGCTTATGGCCACAGGGCGAATCAGTGTCAACTTGGCACCTGAATGCAGATGATTCTTTTTAGTATCTCTTAGCCTTAGAAATATTATATTAACCCGGTCCTCTGACCCGGCTTTTCTAACTCTCCTGTTAAAGGGAAAGCCATGGCAGTATGAGCCCCTAACTAACTGGGGTCAGTCTTCCTGGCAGTAGAGGAGTTTGTGTTTCCAGAATACTAGTGTTAGGAGGCCAGAGTGGGTTTCAGATTCAAAATATACTCCATAGCCTGCTTAACATGGAACTTTCTCGATAACTATACCACCCTCTCTGGGTAAGCCTGTTTATCCTCTGCAAATGAGAGTTGGACTACAGAGTCTATGACCCTCCTAAAGCACACATTTCCTAAAGGAAGGAAACATTGCCCTAGATTTGGGAAGAATAAGATCATAGACCAGCAGAGAGGCTGCCCTGATCCGGCACAGGAGGAAAGGCTGGAACCAGGCTGATTAATGAGCAGAGTGGGTTTGGAGACAACTAAAAAGTCAAAGGATGAGAACTGCTGTAAGGCATCCCCTCTGTGTCATCCTGCCCTGTAAACGTCCATCCCCAGCCATATTCTCTCCTGCTCTTTTCCTCTTCCCACTCCCAGTAGCCAGCACTGGGCATCTTAGAGCTCTGCTCTGGGTGAAAGAAAAGGAAAGGGATCATGGCAGATGTTTGCAAACAGAAGCACATGGCTCCTGTCTCTGCTGAGGAACATAGTTCCAGTCAGCCAATCCACTTTGCTGGCTCGAATGGGATCCGTTCCCACAAAGCATAGTGAGCCTCTATATTTCCAGACCTTTTCCTTACTTGAGCCATATCTTCCACTAGGTCATGGACTGTAGCATGCCTCTGATTGGGGAACACCAAATAGAGGACAGACAACTCATCACAGATCTAGTCATCAGCAAGATGAACCAGCTATTGTCCAGGACTCCTGCCCTGTCTCCTCAGAGACCCTTAACCACCCAGCAGCCACAGGTAAGAAACTGCAAAGAGACCCAGAACAGTCACAAACCAGTGCTGCAAACACTGTGGCTCTAGGAAGCAGTGGAGATCAGATACCTACAGACCTAGCTGGGATCCGATGCCTTTTCCTTCTTCCTTCTCCTGCAATCCTTCCCCTCTCAGTTATCTTCAGATGCCCCCATTAGATGCCTCCTCTTCAGCAGTCTGCAGTATCAGCTACAGAACTGTGCAGAGGTAGAGTGTTGGATCTTCACCTTGAACCTGAAGACTCCAGGGAGCTACATCCCACTTCTCCTGTAACCCAGGATGTCTTGTTTGGAATTGGGAAATCTCTGAGGGAACTCTGGACCAGATAGTTCACTGGCTCTTCACAGCCGTGTGTGTAGCAGCATCTTTTTGAGAAGGTTACTGGTTTAGAAGGGGGGAAAAAAGTTAGTCCTCAATTCCAGGGGAGACTGACATGATAAAATTCAAATTAGAAATCTGCTTCTTTCCGAGAGAGAAGTGGCCGTCCCCAGCTGATGTGGTACATAGCTCTCACCACAGTGGCAGCATCCCAGATAAAGGTCTACTGGAAAATCTACATAAACTTTTGAAGAGCATTAGGCCCAGAAGCTCTGCAACAGGCCAAAGAATGGATAACACCTTGAGCATGAAATTATGAAGTCCATGAAAGGGGTATTTCATTTTTCAAAAATATATCCACAACTCTCACCTCTGAACTTTTATGCAGTAAAATAGAGTGGTGAGAACTTGAGAACAGTGGATCAATGAGTCTCAGCAAACTTTCCCCTAAGCATTTGTTTTTTAACTCCTTTTTAAGGAGTCATTTCCTTTTAATGAAGTTCAGGTCTTGACATTTTTGTTATAATTCTCTTAGAAACCTTTTCTTCAAAATTCAACCCAAGAGAGTTAGGGGAATAGAGTAGAATAGTGTAGAGTACCAGCTTTGAGATGGTTTTATGGCTTTGGATAAAGTCCAAAGCAGTAGTTAAGAAAAAGTAACCATAGTCCATATCCCTAAAGTTTTATGAAAATTAAAAGAAGGAAAAGCCCTAAAAAAAGGCAGAATAACATGAAGCACCCCGTGAAGGTTAGCATATGTAGTAGACACATTATGGGTTTGGATTCTACTGTTTGAGGACTGGAGAAACATTAGCACCTTATCTGGAGATGAGCAAGTGCCCTCCAAGATTGCACTGAATTCACTAGCAAACATCAGCCTTCCAGCAATCCTTCAGTAAAAAGAATAAAAGGCTAATAGTTGATACTGGGCAGGGAGAATTGGACTAGGTTATTTAGGATAGAAGCTAACCACCCTAGACTCAAGCACTGCAGAATCTGTAGATAGAAATGTTGATATTAAAGATAATAAGCCTGAATTGCCAAGAGAAGGGATCAAATATTTTAGACAGTAGTGTATATGCCACTTAAGGTAGATAGTAGATACATGATGTATAATAAATATTTTCCTCCAAATTGACTAAATTGAAACAAAGTGCCAGTTGGTAAGTTGTATCCCTCTCTGGGTCTGTTTGTCCAGTCAATTACATCTCATATGTTTTGTTTTCTAAAATGTTCTTTAGAGCCAGGCCTGGTGGCATAAGCCTATCACAGCAGTGGAGAGGCAGAGGCAGGCGGATTTCTGTGATCCTAGTATTACCTTCCAGTGATTGCCATCCAAGTCATATCTAAACCACAATATTCTTTGTTTTACAAAACACTAAGTATTTTCAGTTTAAGCATCTTAGCACACCATGCTCTCTGGAAACCAGGATGCTTGGCCTGCTCTGTTAGAGCATCCCCCTCTCTAGACTGTTTCCTCACTTTTCTGAGGGCGTGGTCCTCCATAAGACTGCCTTCTCTTCTGAGATCAACTGAAAGTTCTGGAATTCCAAAAATCACTGAGGCTTACTGGAGCTCTACACAGGAACGAGGGAACTCACTGAAAGTTGTTGTCTTCACAGTCACTGTGTGTTATAGAAAATGACTCAGATCAAAACCAAGCTACATGGAGATGCATAACTAAGAATCTTGGAGGGTTATGAAAGCAAAGCCTCCTTTTGGGCTTGCCTCCCTCATTTCATCTATGTGTACTAACACTCAGGAATATTGACAACCAGAGCCATCATCTGAGCCTCACTATTTAGTTATTACTTAACCCTGATTGATTGATTTTATTGAACTGCCTGTAGGGGAAGTTTCTGTCCTGCCCAGTCCTACAGCTGGTCAGGTCTGAATAAACACACAGAGGCTGATATTAATTATAAACTATTTGGCCTATTGCTCAGGAGTATTACTGACTAGCTCTTACAGCTTAAATTAACCTATGATTCTTATCTATGTTTAGCCATGTAGCTTGGTACCTTTTCTCAGCACAGCATTCTCATCTTGCTTCCTCAGCATCTGGCTGTGACTCCTGACTCTGCCCTTCCTCTTCCCAGAATTCTCCTAGTGTGGTGGCCCTGCCTATACTTCCTGCCTGACTTCTGGCCAATCAGTGTTTTACTAAACCAATTCAAACGACAAATCTTTACAGCATATAAAAGCATTATCCACAGCATTTTCCTTCCTTCCTTCCTTCCTCCCTTCCTTCCTTCCTTCCTTCCTTCCTTCCTTCCTTCCTTCCTTCCTTCCTTCCTTACTTCCTCTCTCTCTTTCTTTTTGTGTAATCAAAAAAAGAAGGTTTTAACCTTAATGTAGTAAGATTACATATAACAGTTATCAAGTAAGAATTACTGTTACAATATTTAGTCTATTCGTGTTTGACAAAATACAGAAAAAACTCAATTATATATCTTGGTAAGTTCAAAGTTTTATTTCAATTTACCCTTTTATCATAACTAAGAAAATTATAACTGACTATCTAGTCTTCAACTTCATCAAAGACTCTAGAAGGATGAAATGTTACCTAATGACAGGGAAACAAAACTGCCTGGACAGTCACCCAATGTTTCTTTGCAATGTTGAGGCATCTAACTTCAGCTATAAGCCTAGAATATCTATCTGGCAGACCATTTTCAGAAGCAGGAAAATTTGAAGGACTGTCCTACTCATCTTGGCAAGGTTCAGTAGTTACTTTTCCGTGTGTCCTGCTTGTCCAGATTGAACAGCATACTGTCAGCAGTCAAGGCAAGGGCAGTTTCTTGTCCAGTGGATAACTTTTGCTACAAAGAGAGTAAACTCCATATGGACTTTTTTTGATGCCCACCATCTTCTCTGAAGTAGATTGGTGCTACCAGGAACAGACTTGTCTCACTGTCATGAAAAGCCTTAGGTTATTAAACATATTAAATGCCATATCCTGTAGGTCTTTGAAGTATTTGAAGATTATCTATCTGAAATATATCTTTGTATATCTATAAAACCTAACTAACATGACTCTAAGTTTGACTATTATAGATGACTATTAATCTGTATTTCTTAATTATATACTACATTTTTAATGAGCTGTGTAAACATAATACCTTAAACAAGAGTAGAAATGTAAATACAGTATAAAAAAATTAACTTTAAATTTGTATCAATAAACTAAAATCCTTATTGATATAAAATATGTAAGATTAACAGTTGTTTTTTGGATTAAAGTAGATTTAGTAATCTGTCCTTTCCCCATCATAATAATCTACCTTTTTCTCATCATTTCTATATCATATCCCCCTTTCTTCTTTTATAAAGTGATTGACTATGATCAATAACAATTTGTAGCATAATCCCCTAAGCAAAGATAAACATTCATAATCCATTTTTTGGGCTTCTGCTGATTGGAAGCACTGGTAATCTTTGGGGGAACCCTGAGAAAATTTAAGCATATGGTAAAGTCCTGACTGGAGTATTCTGTGAGGCTGGATCATCTCAGCCTTGAAGCTGTTCTGGATGCAGAGCTCAGGGGAAACTGTAACAGAGGCACTCTGAAAAGTTGGATTATCTGGATCATCCCTTCCCATTGGGGATATTCTAGGAGTTTTCCCCAACCAAACATTATTTTTCTTAACCCAGAATGAATCCACAGCCTCATATTTCCCGAGGAAACAAAAGTATAACATCTTCTCCAAAGTAACATATCTTTTGAGTTAAACTTTGAAGTCAAGGCATTTTCAAAGTATATAGGTTGTCTAAGCAACATTTATAATCAGTGTTTCTTAGCAGCCCTTGTTCCTTCTTCTGCAGTCATAAAACTCAAATACAACACAATAACAGTATCCAGACTCTGTCTATATTTCATCATTATATGGCTTATTTTTTTTATTACTCCATTTCTTCTTTAAGGACTTCTCTACTCTTTTTATTTTCTCTCCCAAGCCTACATTTTTTTGTAAACACACTGTGAACCATTTAGAATTTTTTTTTCATCTGAATCTGTCTTTATTTCTCTTTTTCTGACCACATGAGTCATTAATCTGCTAAGCACTGTGGTTTGGTGGCTGGCTCTGCCCCATTCCCTGGTTCCTTGAGAAGCTAGTCTTGTGGCAGAGGCATGTTTATAGCCAGCTCAGAAACCATGTTTACTGCTTCAACTTTAGGAAGTTTTGGGGTCCATGTTGCTACCTGCTATTCATAAACCCTATTTAAGTGTTTAATAGCAGGGCCTCCAAAAAAGAGCCCAGTGGTTTTTTACTGCTAATGCTAAGTCAGGAAGCCATTTCTTAAAGAGGCTCTAGCAAAGAGAGGAGAAAATGCTGCTACCAAGAAGCCTTGCTTGACTCTGTTCTTTTGCATCTAGAATCCCTTTTTAAGCTTTTGTCAGGTTTTATATGTAAATTCTTGACAAAAGTTTGGGAACCACATGTAGGCTGAAGTTTCTATCTTGCCTGGTCCCATAGCCACTCAGCTCCAAATAAGCACAAAGAAGCTTATATTAATTATAAACTGTTTGGCATATTATTCAGACTTATTACTAACTAGCTCTTACAATTTGAATTAATCCATAATTCTTATCTGTGTTCATCCACATGGCCTGGTGTCTTTTCTCAGTACGGTATTCTCATCTTTCTTCCTCTGCATCTGACTGGAGACTCCTGACTGCCCTTCCTCTTCCAAGAATTCTCCTAGTCTTGTGGTCCCCTCCTATACTTCTTACCTGACTGCTGGCCAGTCATCCTTTTAGTAAACCAATTTGAGTTACATATCTTTGCAGTGTACAAGACCATTATCCTACAACTGTCTACACATTCTCCTTTTCTAGATGTTAAACTAATACATGAGGTCTAAGGGGCCCGCCATGAATAACAAGAGCATAGGAGTTTAGACGTTTCCTAGAAGCCTGATGTTAAAGCCAAGTCCTGTCCCCGCCGCACATACTCCCCTTGCCCCCCCCCCCAAAAAAAACCCGAGTTTTTCTGTGTAACAGTCCTGGCTGTCCTAGAACTCACTCTGCAGACCAGGCTGACTTTGAATTCACTAAGGATGTGTTCCACCACCGCCAAACCTCTCTTAAGGCAAGGATGAATTCTTTTCTGCACACACAATAAGTTTTCCAAATGTTTCCCTCTCCTTGTGACCAGTGTCTAGGCTTGCTCTGTGTTTTCCCTTGACTAATGAAGATGAGATGCAGTTCTTCCCAAAGGCTGTTTGTATCCTGACGAAGTGGTGACTGAACTGCCTGAGCCCTGTCTTCTGTGCCTTCTCTTAAAGTCCTCCTGAGTCTGCTTTGACCCCAGGCTGCCCAGAAGCCAGTGAACACCCAGCAATAGTCTGACACCTGGAAAGAAGCAGTGATGGCTCTTAAGCCACAACTGCACTGGCCATATTTCCAGACCCTATTTTGTTTAGATAAGGACACTCCACTAATGATTGAGAAGACATTCGTCATTCTAGCCCAGGCTCACAGACCAGTCACTCCTTCAGACCAGCTGCCTCCTTATTCCTCTTCTACCTTCTTACCACATAAGTCTACTTCTAAGGCCCACTCTCCAGATGTGATCTGGATCCTGCCTTTGGGTTTAAAGTGTCCCCATTCTTTTCCTTTATTACTTTATCATTTTACAAATGATCATGTCCATATATAAAATTTCCCACTAAGCAACAAATAATAAAACACCCTCCAACCCCTATTCCCTGTAGCTCCTGCTCAATTTCTCCCCATCCTGTTAACCACTGTTACCTCTTTATTATACCATATGTCTTCTCAGTCAGCCTTCTACCACCACCATCCCACTGAAGCTGCTCCTCCACAGGCCTCTGTGAGCACACTCTTGCTTGTCTGTCATTCTGTGGCTTCTTGTCATGGGAATGTGATGCCATAAACAAACAAACATACTTACGTATTTCCACAATGTCAGAATTATTGAACGACAATACGTTCACAGGGAGCAATGCTTTTAAAGGAGACAATCTGCCAGATATTCCCACCTTTTCATGGTAAGCGAGCTAAGGAACACAAGCTCTTCATTGCAATCTTAATTACTAACTCTAAGACCTTGTAAGTCACGCACCACACAGTATCTATGTGTATGTGTGTGGATTAAAGAACTCTTCAGAAGGAGGCTGGTAGGAATGTAAATGGAGTCTCTATTGATAAGAGGAGGAACCCAAGCATAGATGGGGGTCGGGGTGCTGAAGAAGCAGCTGTCATTTGAGCTACAGGTGCCAGCTACGGCTCTGAGTGGAGTGTAGAGCTGAGTTTGGCTGCTGGGGCTGAAGGGCAGGATCAGTCTAAAGGAAGGAATAAACAGCAGGAAGGTCTAGGTCACGTGGGCAGAAGGAAGTTGAATAGCCATGTCAGCAGTGGGCCCTGAGCTGAAGCTCAAGGACGCTAGGAGTTCTCTGTCTGCCAGTCCTTAGTGCATACACACATGCTAGCGAGATGACAGGTTAATGGGGTATTACCTTCGGAGTTCAAGGTATCTACCCCTGGGCCCAGTGAGAGAGTTAAACCCTCATCTGGTGTGACTGATAAATTTTTAGACACCGTTTCCCTGGTGTAATTTAACACACCCTGATAAATGTATAAGGTGGTGCCTTTTTACTCCAGGAACAATTCCTTTGTCAGGCTATGCCAATAGATGGTGTTGAACAGATGGTGATATGTGTATAGACATCCAGTGGCTCAAGGTTCCTCCATATTCAAAATGGAGCCCAAAGCTACTCATGAAATGGAGTCCCTCAGGGCAAGGCATAGTCACAAACAAACAAACAAAAGCCCAGCTGCTCTTATACAATGTAGAATAACTTAAAACAGGGCAGCAGGATTTTACCATTTCCTTTCCTTCCCAGCTTTCTTTTCTGACCTTCCTACTTCTGATAAAACTCTGGATGTAGCCTGAATTTGTGAATTTCCTGCTGAGCTTGGCCAGCCCCTGTCTGCACTCTGGACTGACTACTCCATGAAATCCCAAGTCAATGCCTGAGGCCCACTAACAACTTTACTTGCCTGTCTGAATACAGCACAGCCAAAGCACAGAACTTGCATTTCCACCTTATCCTTTCCCTTTGCCTAAATTTCCCCAGACTATTTACATAGGATCTCACCCACCCTTCATCCTTGTGCCATCCTACATTTTGTGCTTCATACCCTAGCCATGTTAGTCCCAAAGGCCCATGAGTCTAGCCTCTCCCTAAAATGTCCCCCCCCCCTTTGTTTTTGGCACAGCTCACTGGTACAGAAACTTTCAGGACTGTAGAACATTTCTTTAATCATTTAAAGTTGTCACTGCTTAGCAGCTGCCATCTTTCCCTTCTTAGCTGTGTTTCCCCACTTGCTATCAGCTGATCCTTGAGTCTTTTGTTACTTCTGCTAGAGTGCAAACTCTTTGAAAGTTGGAATTTGCTCACCATTTCTTCTCAAGGGCTGGCAAAGCTTCTAGATCTATATCCATTGAAGATACCCATGTGGGGCTGTACAACTGGGATACTCCTGGAGAGTTCTGACCTCACGTGACTTCATCAGTATAGCACAGGCCTATACAAACTAAGAGGCCATGACATCACTAGGCAGTGTAATTTACCGAGCCCACCATTCTATATGTGGCCAGTCATTGAGCTAAATATTGTTATGCAGCGCATAATTCAGTATCAGGGGTGTTCTAAAGTATGGTTGAGAGCTGTTTGCCCAGGTTGTCAGTTGTCTCTGGAAACTGTAAAGTACAGTAACAAATATAAATCTAATTTTAATATCTCTGCATTCAGTAACAGCTCTTTACAAATGACAAGGGTCCAGTGTTCCTCCTATCCAAGCAAAAAGCTTCTCCCACCTCTGTCCCTGTGGTAGGTTTCACAGATCATAATTGATCATGTGTTCCCATTTGGAATCAATGTCTTTAGCGACCCTATCATCCTGTTTGGGGTTACATGTCTAGATCCTAAGGAAGCCTTGGTATGTGTAAGCAGAAGAGATTAAAAACCAAGAACCATTGCCTGAATCCCAGCCTTCATGTCATGTGTTCTGACAAGCTCCTGCATGTGTCATGTCTGCCATTCCTCAGTCAAGTCTCTCTTGTTAGCTTTTGTGATCATGGAACCACAGGCTGAAAGAGAAAGAACTACTGGCTTGCATTACACAGCTCTAAGATCTGCTCTTTGCTCAGTAATATCAGTAATAGAGAAAAGGACCAGGACAGACTTGCGACACGCTTGCCTGTTTGTCCCTCTTTCTCTGTCCATCCCTGTTCTATCACTAGAGCATTCTTTCCTATGATTAGCGATTACCTGATGGAAGTTAGTGGGAGGGGAGGAGGAGAGGCCAGTGAATAGGTTGTACCTTGCCTTGCTGTAAGCCAGCCCCTTACCTAGAGTTGATTAAACATGAAAAACAATAAGCTAGCTAACTTCTGTGAATCTTTCCAAGATTCAAGGTACTGACCATATTACCAAAAGCAGAGAGGTGAATAACAAAGCTTGATTTGGCTGGCAATGGCTTAGTCTCAACCTGGCTGGACAATTAGCCTCCAGGCTGCCCAAGGTAACCGAACACAGGGTATGTTGTTCTCAGGGTGGCAGTGACACCTGGTGGCCAATGATTGCAGAGCCTCTGTGGACTGTGTTACCCAGGCTCTCCCATCCCCGCAAACATATTTAGTCTTTGAGAGTAGGAAGTTGCTCACCACCTCATCTCTAGGGCTTAGGGGAAATTTAGTACCTAGGGCTGCTGAATGTGTCAAGTACAGCTTGACAACTTGAAAGCCTCTGAGAAGTATGGGGTGTGTCATCAGGAGCTGAGATAGGCCTGAAGCTGGAGCTCTGGAGAGAGCTGAGAACTGCTTCCCAGACCTTCAGAAACAAGGTAGAGACAGCTGGTGTTCAGATCTTGTCAAGAGAGATGACTTCCTTGTCCTCATGTGGCTGGGTTCTGTTTGTTTTCTTGTCCCTTTACATTGATCTCACACGTTTTATATTCCTGTAAAATCTTCCAATGATAAAAGGCCAAATGATAATTCAGGAATTCAGATGCTGATGAATGAAGCAGGGCCTGGGCTTTTCTCAGTGCCTACTTAATTATGCACTTAGCCAGCTCCCTATTGGCTCGCGGTTAAGACCCATAAAGAACAGTTAAGACTGGGGCCTTTGGAAGCACTGATGTTCACTGGGTACCTGGATAAGGTGAAGCTTTCTTCTCTCTGTGCTCATCACATCACATAGTGGATGTTGCTTCTAGTCTGAGGGTGGTAATATACCAGACAGATTTCAACTGAGTGTGATCAGAGGACAGACCAGGATGTTGTGGCTCATCTACACTATGAACAAAAGTAGAAGGGCTGTGTTAGAGGATGTAGTTCAGTTGGTAGAGTGTTTGCATAGCATGCAGGAAACCCAGGGGTCAGTCCCAGCACAGGCATAAGCCAAGTGTGGTGGCATGCCTGCAATCCCAGCATTCTTATCGTGGAGACAGAAGACTCACCATCATCCATGGCTACACAGAAAGTTTGATGCTAGCTTGGGATACGTGGGACTCGATCTAAAAACATAACAAGCTAAAGGAACTGCAGTTGGCTTCCAGCTGTTTCCAGAAGCCTATGACTCAATGTCTTTAGCTTTCTGATGCTGTCACGGATTAGAAATGGTCCCAGAGGCAAATCTGCTAGAATACAGGCTTTGACTGTCTATAAGGAATCAACTCACCGATACTTAGAGCAGAAACTGTCAATCTGGACTGTGTGACTGCCACATTAATGTTCAGAACTCAGCAGGATAATCTGCTTACTAGGGAGGTGGTGAAAGGGCAGGTGGGAGCTGATGAAGCAAGTAGGTCTCAGAATCTTCCAGAGCTGGAGTTTTGTGCTCCAGGCTGAATGCAGCCACCAGACCTGGGAGGAGTAGTAGTTCAGAGTAAAAGGACTGAGGGATGGGGACATGGCTCTGTGGCTAAGAGCACTGCTGCTCTTGTAGAGGACCCAGTTAGTAACTCACAGCTGTGTACCAGGAGACCTGTGGGCACCAAGCACGTGCATGGTATGTATACATGCATGCATGCATACATACATACATGCATGCATACATACATACATACATACATACATGCATGCATGCATACATACACACATACATACATACATACACACACATACACACACATACATACACACATACATACATACATACATACATACATACACACATACACACACATACATACATGCATGCATGCATACATACATACATACATACACACATACATGCATGCATACATACATGCATGCATGTATACATACATACATACACTCATACATACATACATACATACATGCATGCATACATACATACATACACACATACACATAAAATATAATAAAGTCTTCTGTGAGCTTATAAGTACAAGGAGACCAAGAATGAGAAGGCATCTCTTCACCCTGAGGAGTGGGGCCACTAGGGAGGGCACAGCTGTCCCTCGGATGCCACATCAGGGCTGTTTCACTTGTTCGAAGAGGTAAAGTTAGGACAGACCAAAGCCTTCCTGCTTCCCACAGCAGGACTGGCTTCAGAGAGCATGTTCCCCAGTGAGAAGAAGCTGAGAACTCAAGGAGATTGGGGGCAGGTTCAGATGACGCCACCAGTGATAGATCCCTTAAGGAACTATTAAGAGAAATGGCTATTTTGAGACTGTTTTTACTTTCAGGGACATCTTTAATCACTTGAAACTGACATTCTGACCTAGAGTGACCAGCCCCTCAAAGCCCCCGTAGGACTTGTGGCCCCTATGGGCCGTTTCTGGTGTCCTCAGGTTATGGGAGGGCCGCAATCTAGGCCATGGTTCCCCCAGGAGGGAAGGAGCATCGGCTCATCCTTGGATAGCTTTCGTTCTCTTGGAGAGAAGAAAGGGGGCAGTGGTAACTGGAAGGACGAGTCTAGAAAGGTCTCAAGGTGCTGCAAACAGACTGTCCCCTTTGCTCTGCAACCTCCTGACCACATTCTTCCCTGCTGCTTCATCTCCCTGGAGGACTGGACTGGGGAAATGAGGCCTGGGGGAGCTGATCAGAATAGTTCTGTGGCGTGGCCCCTTTCCTGGGGCCAGACCCTGGGACCCTTTCCCAATTTCCTGTCTCAGATATGCTGAGCAAGCACAGGCCTTCCTCCTGGTGGGGGCAGCTGGTATTAAGCCAACAATTTTCGAAAGTTGAGTCACTCAGTGCCTTTCCTTCCTCAGCTTTCCATCCTGTTGGGGCCTCACTCAGACAGGGGCTCCTCTGCCAGTCTGTCTAACAAAAGCCACAGGGTGGAAAATTAAGAAGTACCTTTAGTGAAACCCCGTAAGTCATCAGCCATGAGCTTGGTTTCTCACCCAGGCCAATGATTTCCTCTCCACTCACCTCAGGAGTCGTTTGCTCTTCCTAATCTGACTTTTTTTTTCTTTTCTTTTTTGGCAACTGAATACATCTTTCAAAACTAAGGCATTGATTCACAGAGGGAAGGCATGGTCTAACCTAATCCAGAAGCCTCCATGTAAGAACTTACTGTGCACAGGATGACAGGAATCTAGCCAGCAATGTCTTCTTCACTGATGCATGATGTTCTTACACTACAGATTTATTCTTATTTAAACAAAAGCAATTATGTTTTTTATATCATTTACTGGCTAGTACTTTACAGTTTCTAAGCCTCGAAACCCTTATGTGAGGCATTTTGCTAGTGATTCTGTTTGTTCACATATCAGGAAAGACAATGAAGATAATTACCCTGAGTCACCTGGCTGCTAAGGAGAGCTGAATGTGACCTCCAGCTCAGGAGGCTCTGTGCAATACTATATACTCTGGCTTTTTGATGTGCCTGTGAGAACACGGGAGAAGGAAAAAAGAAGAACCTGGGCATTTGTGGTACTGTATGAGGAAATTTACTCTCCTCCCTTGATAGCTAAATGCTCAGCCTATTTGTCAACTCAAGAGTATGTGCTTCACCAGCTGTTTTATGGGACATTCATCTGTGCAGCCCCCTGGTTCCCTTGGTTGCTGAAGCCCCATAGACCCAGCAGAGTAGGATATTAACCTAGTTAGTCTCTATGGGCAGCGACACACTCTCTTCACCGAGTTCCTCCAAGCCTGTGCCACAGGAAATCTCTGTTCAGGCCCAGCAGCTTAAGGGCTTTTCTTGCCTCAAGACTGTACTGCTAAGAAGGGCTTATCTCTTACCTCAGCCATCCAAAGAGCTGGGAAAAAAAAAAAAAAAACTGCACAAAGAATTAGTGGAAGCCTGGAGCCAGAAGAGGCAGCAGAAATCATCTGCCTGTGACGATTGTGTCCCCTGTGCAATATCTCTGGCCATTGACGAGCTCATGGAGGGAAATCTCCATTACCTAGGCTGCCCTTGACACGATTCACACTGAACACTGGCGCTGCCAGGGTCTCCTCATCTAATGCTTATAGTCTGACCATTTGGGTAAACTGAGATTCAGAGATAAAGTAACTTGTCAGAAGGAAAGATGTTTTCTCTTATCTCTTCACAGACCCTGCCAATGCATCCCTTCAAAAAGGTGCCCACAAATGGTGACAGTGCTTTCTGATGAGGTTTGATCAAGCAAGAAGGCAGTGGATCTGTTTCTCTCCCTTACTAAGACCCACCAGTTTGGCATCAGACTGACATACTCTCTCTAGCTGACACTCCATGGGTTTCATGGGGCTTCATTCCCTCCCTCCTTTGTGTGTGCATCTGCTCACAGGAGCTGAACTAAACATTCTTACCTGTTTGAGTCAAACAGCTTCCTGAGAGCAGCCCAGCCACTCAGGCTGACCGTGAGTTCCTGCCTTGGGCTGGCTATAGGCCAAATTTTGGCAGTGACGCCAAAGTGGCCAGACTTCTGTGGAATTCAGCATCCCAGGAGGCTCTTGGTAACTGGAGACAGATCCCGTGGTAGCCAAACCCCATAGGGAATAAACCCTCAGCCTCTAGCAGACAGCATGCTTGTGGGAGGAGCCAGAGTGTCTCAGCCTGGCAAAGAACACTCCTGAGGGACTCTCCTTCTGGCCTTCCTCAGCCCCTGAGAAGTCTTCAGCCACGACCTCAGTGAAACCAGGGACAGGAGAAGCTCTTTAGGCACCATCAAGGGTAGCCAAGGCACATTCCCAGGTTTTATCCCTGAAGACTGCTTTTGGGACCTCTTCTCCCAAAGTTTTGGGAAGGGCACTTGGGTTTCATTTTATCTTTGACTGTCTCACATGTGTATTTCTGTGGCTGAAGAGAGCCAGGGTCAGCCTGAATGATGAGTGTCTTCTGTGAGGCCTGAGGGAGAAAACTGGTAAGAACCAGTCTCCACAGATTATATGCCTGCTGCCCTATGCCTGAGTATCTGTCTTGGATAATGAGAGGCCATGGCACTGAACATGTGGCCTAGGAAGGAGACTAGACAATAAAGTTTAGATCAGGAAATGTAGGGAACTGAAGGCTAGAAAGGTTGATGCTGACAGAGCTGAAGTAATTGGGAATGTAGATAGAGCAGTGTCTAATACATCCAGCCATTGCTAGGTGTAAGGGAGAGACTACATAAATGGCTCATTTGCCCGGCACACAGTAAACACCAAGAGATTTCAGATTAAACTGAGATAAACTAAGTGGTACAAGTAGGCAGAGGTTTTAGGAAGGTAACAGTGAAGAAGAAAGATTATAGAGTTGAGTTGAAATATTAGGAAACTATAGTGTAAGCAAAAACTGATAAGTGCATGACCAAATGCATTACCAAAGTAAATAGAAGATGGCACCAGAGGGAAGAACCAAGGAGCCATGGTGGATGAATGGGCTGGGTGGCCATCAGCTAACTTAATGGGGGGGGGGGGCTGTCATTGTCGAGGGCTCAGAACAGGTCTCCCATCCATCGGGGAGGTTTCTCAGTGTCAGGTGAGAACCAGTTAAGATTAGAAGGGAAGGAAATGCTGGTTCCTGTGGTGCTGTTGAAGGTGGTTGACAGGTAAGATGGGCTTCCCTACTGAGGGGTCATGCCTGTTACTGTACAAAATCCTGTACAGTTGGAGATGAAGTCATTATTAAAAGACTGAGATACTGGGAAGGGAACACGTCTACTTCCAGGGTAGGAGTTGGGAACTGGCCACCAGGGGAAGTGGGAAGCAGAGGGAGAAAGAGTACTACTGATGTGAGGCCTCATCTCCAGGGGTGAGGAACACTGTGCAGGAAGTGAGCCCTGGATGGGGAGGTGCATTCTGACATCACCATCGGCCCACTTGGCACACCTTGGCTCTAGAGAATGTTTCCGGTGCACTGAAGACAAGTTCCAAACGTGCCTGAAACACAAGTGTGAGACAAACCAACATAATCAGAATCCCAGCTGGGAGGAGAGGAAGCGTGGGAGTGGAGCCATGTCGTCGGCACACTATAATTCTGTAGTTCAAGACAGCAAAACAACTTGGCCTTGAACACTTTACCAGTGTTAGCATCTTACCCTTCCTTCTGGGTCAGAAGGTTCTAAGAAACAACAGTGGTACAGCCGGGCCCAAATAGTAGATCAGACCCTCAGTTGGCACCCAAACTGAACCCATTCTACAGCTCATCCATGTTATAAAGGAGCCACATGTACCCCACCTCACCCCTGTCCCTATCACTGCCTCTCCCCTAGAGCCTCTTAGTGAACCTGGATGTCAGGCTGTGGGGGGTAAGAACAAAGCACAAACCTAAAGTTCCAGATAAAGTACATCTACAGTGAGCAAAATGAAAGAAGCTTGGAGTGGTCTTAGGCTTCTGCAGTAATTCCAAGCCTGCCTACCCCTTAACCAGCAACAGTTCAGAGGCTGAGGGTCCTTGGAGGTCTGAGTATGTGCAGCCTCGCCAGGTCACTTCTCTTTGGCATTTGCTTCAAACCTTGTTTTTTATCTCCTGTGGCTTTTTTGTGTTGTTTTTGTCTTCCAGAGTGGAACACTTAAAGAACCGGACTCCAGCAAGACCCCACCTCAGCGGCCACCCCCCCAAGGTTGTTTACAGTATATTCTCGACTGTAATGGCATTGCAGTAGGTCCAAAACAAGTCCAAGCTTCTTAAAATGATCAGTAGTTCATTTTTCAAAGCAGAAAATTTAAGCCAAAAACAAAAAGAAGAGAAAAGAAGGGAAGGGGAGCAGCAGACCCTCTGGCCAGTGCTGCTGCCGTGTCCTCTCAGTGCTGACTGGACTGTTTCTCCTGTGCAGTGTCAGCTCCTTGTCTGGCTGTTTACCTGTCTCTGTTTATGCTTGTAATGCTTTTACGTTTCCTGTAAAACTTGTGGTTCCAGGGCTCTTTGTCCACAGTGTACAGAAGAATCGTGCCTCTCAAGTCCAGTGTGACTATCTTCTGGGTGGTTTGATAGTGATTTTAAAGCATCACATAGTTAGGGGTGAGGTCGGAACACTGGGGGTGGGCGGGAGAAGAAACAGTCACAACAAAAAGACAGGCAGGCAGGCTTCTCCTCCCCCAGGCTCGGACTCACCTCCTTCCACTTACCTCCATGAGTTGGGATCTTCAGTGAACTGTGTTTTACTTCCTCCCTGCATGACTAGGGTAAATAGATAGCACTTCTAAGAGATTTTCAAGGTCTACTTTTCATAGTTCCATCCGTTGAGTTTGAAGGCATTCATCTTTTTCTCCATCCGCTACAATCTGGTGCAGTTTGAGTTTGTGTGAATAAGCTGCTTGTAGAGCTCTTGTGTTTATAGTGACGAAATACAAAGAACCAGCTGCTTCCAGGAATGTGCTCTGTATTCCATATACCTGTGTTCTCTTCATTTTGATTAGTAACTAGCTACAAGGTTAAAAAAATAATAAGGGGCCGCCAGTGTGCAATACCCAAGTGATCTCGTGTTTTCTGTGTGTTGACCCCAGTGCCTGCAGTTGTTTCTTTGTAGTTGCTGTTTCTAAACTGGCCGTGTGTGCTTCTGTGGAGCTGGAGCTGCTGTGTATTCCTCAAAGCTTGACCTGTGGACAGAACTGATTATCCAGCAGTGCTGAACAGAGAATGCAGAGAATGACTGACAGTCTGAGGGAACTGATCATTTCTCAGGCTTCCAAACACGAGACCAAATCAGATTTGTCTTCTGTCACCTGAGTGGGTACTCCACCTACATAGCTCTTAGCCATGGCCTCTTTGGAGGACTCAAACCAGGGAGCTTTCTGGAAAAATCTGGCTCAGATGTCAGGCTGTGTGTGTGTTGGACAGAGACCCCATAATTGGAGAACCATCCAATGTCTGTCTTTACTTCAGACAAGGAGCCTTGAGCAGACGATATAGTCCAGGCTGGGAAGGGGTTCAAAGTGTCCTTCTCTAGTCCCACAGCCCACAAGGGAGCTCCTGTCAGCACTCTGCCTTTTTAGAAGAAACGCTTCTGGCTCTACTTTTACATCCCCACCTTTGTGATGACAGGCCAGGTTCTGCATTATCAGGTGTGAGGAGTGAGCATTGTATGTTGTATGTAACTGAGTCAAGGGCATTTGCCCTGGTTATTCGTTTGGGTTCTGGAAAATTCTGAGGCTCAAGAGAAATGTGTATAGTGTGAATGTCATCATCTGTGAGCCTTCCCTTAGATAAAGATGGTAGTCAGTCAGTTGTAAATATATACATATATGCATATATGCACTTTGAGGTGGGTTAAGAATCAGGTCCTTAAACACCTCCTAGTTTAAAGAAATATTCAAAAGAGTAAAGGAATATTTTCCAGAATGGAGGAATACATTCTTCTGTTTTCTAATTTTTTTTCTTTTTTGTCCAAGTGGTGAGCTGATGGTGGTGTTGCTTTTCTGCATGTTATCAGTGTGTTACATCCAGGTGCTTTTCATGTGACATTTGTGAGCCACAAATACAAAGTTGCCATTTGAATTCAGTCAGGCTACAGGGTGGTGTCAGCCAAGGCCTCTCAGGTGGGGGTTAGACGCTGATTACAGCTCCCACTGCCACATGCAAGCAGACAGCATCACCTGACTGTCACGTGCCCTCAGGCAGCATGCTAAGGGACAACTCTGTGGCCGGGGGGCACTTTTGTCACAGCGTAGGGTTTCTGTTCAGGTGTTCTGTTCCCATTTATTTTCCAATGTTGTCCCCCCATTTTGTACTGATCTGGCTGGGAGGTCCTCAGCCCACGCTGGAAGTGTGATGAAGCATCTCTCTTTTGTGATTCTCTTGTACAGCTCAATGTGCAATAAAGGAAAAGTTATATCTGTCTTCAGTGTTAAGTTGTAAAGTTTCTGGCTATTCGATTACCTCTGTACAGGGGGGAAGCACTCAGGTTTGTGATACAAGAGGCTGAGCTATCAACCTGAAAGAAGCACTAATGCAGTAACATGCTAATGAAAAGGCTAGCCTTGGCTTCAGACTTCAGGGGACAGACACTGTTAACAGGAAATAATTGTCTGCTCTTGTAGTTACCTGATGTGGCTTTGAACTCCTTAAATGCCGGAATCCCACAAACATATGTATTGTTTATGTGTAACATTCTGCTATTAATTGGTGACTGATACTAGAGGGGAGCCCATGCCATGTGGAAGGAAGTGAGCTAGGAATCCTGGGTCCATGGTAGCATAGTCATACTTCTGCCTCTGCAGAGGACATGAGAGTTTTCTGGTTTCTAGGAAACTAACAAGACCAGGCTTCGCTGTGGCAGGTCCATGAGTGTAAACTCTGTGACTGAGGAAAGAAACTGGGTTTTCTAGGACAGATGGGAGTCATTTCCATTAGTCGGTGTGTGCCCATGGGGTCATCTTTTGACTTCAGAGATGTGCAGATCCCTTTCTGAAAAGTATGAACTGACACCACACTTTCTGACCTTCACCCCCTAGACAAAGGAAGGACTTTTTTTTTTTTTTTTCCCTCAACAGGCCATCTATCTGATGGTTCTGTGTCTCAAGTTGGATAAAGGTATGCTGTTATTAATGGGGCTGTTTGCCAGATGGTGCCCACAACATCCCTGGGGAGAGCCTGGGGTTTGAATGTCTGGAGAATTTCCCCACACACCTGAGCGGTTTGTCATGCTGGGGCCCCTGAGGATGGCACTCAGGTAAAAAGTGCCTGGGAAGAAAGGATTGATCCTGGTCGTGGGAGTTAATGTGCCAGTGAAGCCCAGGTGGGATGGGTGTGGCAATCAGACACCTGCAGGCTTGGAGCAGGATGAAGGGAGCTCCATGGAAACAATGTCAGTCACTGATGATCTTAAGACACAGAATCCTTTTGGAACAACTTTCTCATCCGTTATCATCTTTGAAACAACTACTATCTTTAAAAGATAATTGTAGGACTTTTAAATGGTTTGTAGTTGGAGAAATTGAGCCCCAGAGAAGCTCAGCATCTTGCTGGGGGAAGTGTCGCTGGTAGTATTTCTTAAGTGTTCTTCTACTGTTTGTCCCTTGCTCTCTCCTTCATCTTCTGTGTAGATTTGGGGGTTTCTTGGAAACCCTTAGAGCGGGTTTGCTACTTCCTGAGGACTTCTGGGAAGCAGAGCAGAGTCCCTCTGTAAGGGGGCTTCTCTCTGTGGGGCTTCCCAATTCTCTCCCTTTCCCCCTGCCCTTCTGACTTCTGCTGTGACTAAGTTGTGACTGAGTCTCTGAGGAGGAGCATACAATAATGAAGTTTGTCTAAGGTCTCCCTTCCCAGCCCTCAGAGCTTTGAGTAGCTATTTACAATATCACTTACCCTTTTAGCAATACCACATCATTTGAGATATAGATTCTACCAATGAAACCCTTTGATATGGTTAAATTATGAAGTTTTTCTTGTACTGAACCTAGGGGGCCCTGGGCAACCCCAAGGAATGCAGCCCCCAGGCAAGGTGATGCCTCCACGTCGGCTCCCTTCGGGACCATCACTGCCATCTTCTTCCTCTTCCTCCTCCTCCTCTTCTTCTTCCTCGGCTCCTCAGAGGCCGGGAGGCCCCACCACCACCCACGGAGATGCATCCTCCAGCAACAACTCCCTGGCAGAGACCCAGCCACCCCAGGCTGCTCCACCACAGAAGCCCCAGCCTCACCCACAGCTCAAGTAAGATAACCCAGCAGTTCCTTACCCCTTTCCTGTCCCTCCTCATGGATGTGGGCCTCTGACCTGCAATAGAACCTCCTTCAGGTTGTCACAGATAGTTGATGATTTGGGGGAGGGGTTGGTGGTGGTGATGGTTGTGGGTGTTTTGTTTGTTGCTGTGTGTGAGAAGAATGGCTAGACTGACTTGGAAGGGGAGAAAAGAAGAAAATTAAATTTGGCCTCAGGTTGAGCTGGAGGCTCACACCCACCGCTTTCTTCATGAGGAATTGCAACAGTTACTGATCCATCTCTGTCTAGCCTCATACTGACTTGGGGTTCCCACTCTTTTTATCCATATGCATATTTCCTAAACTTAAAAACAAACTAACAAAAAACCTTAAAGTCTTCCCTACTTCTGACTCAAAGGGTATGCAGTCAGCAAGGCTGTCCAAAGGAAAAGGGAGAAGTAGTTAACACCATCTCAACATTTACCCTCAGCTGTCTGAAGGAAGTTACAAAGAGATCCATCCTCCTTGGTACCCTCATTCTCCACTGTCAACCCAGAGGCCCCTCCACACTGTTCTGCTGCACAGAGAGCTGGAGAGAGCCCGTAGAAAGCAGTAGTTCTCTCCTTGGGAGGGTGGCCCCGTGCAGTCTCTCCCACCCACTCTCCAGAGCCACACACACTAGTTTTAATATCTCTATGCAGACTCTGTTACCACTCCTGGAAGAGAGAGCAGCAGCTCCAGGGACATCGGAGTGACCCAGCTGCTTGTAGGTCAAAAGAAGCAGTTTTCATGACTCTTTGGGGGGGGTGTCAAACGACCCTTTCACAGGTGCCACCTAAGATATTTACATTATGATTTATAAAAGTAAAATTATAGTTATGAGTTAGCAATGAAAATAATTTTATGGTTGGAGGTCACCACAGCAGGAGAAACTGTGATAAAGGGTCACAGTGTTAGAAAGATTGAGAACCACTGCTCTAAAGTGATGAATAATAACGAATATTTGGAGAGCAAGAGAGAGGCTATAGACTTTCAGAGTCCAGGTGAGCACCTGTGGCCTATGCACATAGAAAACTTTGCTCGGAGTCACCCATCTAAATCAGTGCTGGAGTTCGGGTTGGGGCTTGAGTATTCAGATGGTCACTTCTCTAGGTCTTTTATTCATACACAATAGAAGAGGCATGGCTACTCTTGGTCTCCAGCTCAAAACAGGGGTGCTTCTTATATCCAATTTGCCATGTCACCTCCTCAGTTCAGCAGCTCGTCCTTGTTGACTGGGATCATCACAGCTGCCCTGGCCCCAGTAAACCTCTGAGTTTGTCATCACCTCTGGGCTGAAGCTGATGAGCAGAGCCAGCTTCTGGTGATGAGCTGAAGGCTTGTACCCAGTGCCCTCTGCTCACGCATGCAAAGGTCTCCTTCCCCAGAGGCCAACATGCTAGAGCCTGTCACCAGCCCTAATGAAAGGCAGGATGCCTGTCCACAGTCCCTCCCACAGTGGGAGTAGAGAATGACACACAGGTGGGACTTTCCTGGATGTGCTCAGCATTTAGGAGAGGGATGGAGGTCCCGGATGAGTCCTTGAGCCAGAAAGACCTAGTAGGAGTCAAGAGACAAGTCAGGCCACCAGGGGAACCAAACCTCATGTTTCCTGCTTTGTATTGGCTTCACCCCAGTCTCCACCCTTCACAGTTTTTCTTTCTGAATCACTTGCTATGAAAGGATAAATTCCTAGAGAGAGAGAGGGAGAGGGAGAGGGAGAGGGAGAGGGAGAGGGAGAGGGAGAGGGAGAGGGAGAGGGAGAGGGAGAGGGAGAGAGAGAGAGAGAGAGAGAGAGAGAGAGAGAGAGAGAGAGAGAGAGAAATAATAATGGCCAATAAAGTATCTCTTTTACTCCTATATACCCTGAATCCTCCAAGCCTTATATGAAGGTTCCTCTGAGGAAGGCTACAGTAAGAACAGGGACACGAGGCTAGAGATGTAGCAACATCAGTAGAATGCTTGCCTGGCATGCACAGAGCCCTAAATTTGATCCCCAGAACTGCATAAAACATGATGTGGTGGTACATGCCTATCATCAAGCACTTACAAGATAGTTCGAGGTCAGCCTGAGCTACATGAGATCCCATCTTTAAAAAGTAATAAATGCAAGTCCAGGAAAATAGAGGCATTAGACTGTGGATCAAGCTGAAGGTTCCTTTGAAATAAGAAAGAAATAGGAGGAACCAAGAGGGCCCAAAAGTCATCATTCTACCAAAATCTTCATGCCACATATGAAAAGCCCAGGGCCAGAGTGACACATGGCCATTCTGCGGCAGAATCGTCTTGTTGATGAAAAAGAGAGGCCAGGAGCCCACAAGTGCTGTGTCAGCTTTCATCAAAGGAAAAGGGTGTGAGATGCCTAGATCTGTACTTAGAAATTGGGGACTTTTAGCCTCAAATAAAAGACACAGCCTTTGAGTCACCCATTCTTCCTGTTTCCCCTCTGGCTTTCAGCCTTCTCTCTGGTCCCTGCACTGCTCCCATCCCTTCCTGTTTCAGCAGCAGTGAAGGCGAGGGAGTAGCCAAGGGCCTCCTAGTCTAGCACAGCTCTCCCAGCCATCTCCTGTTACCCTATTCTCCCTGGGGAGGGAGTGGGGAGTTCTTGTGTGGACCCTTCGTCACAGCCCTTCACTGCCTCACTAGGAACACCCTCCTCATGTTCTCTCTGGTTTTTATCTTCAAGCAAGTCGCAGTCCCTGACAAATGCGTTCAGCTTCTCTGAGTCCTCCTTCTTCCGGTCTTCAGCCAATGAGGATGAAGCCAAAGCGGAGACCATCCGGAGCTTGAGGAAGTCCTTTGCCAGCCTCTTTTCAGATTAGCTCTTCAGATACACGAGGGCACCGGCCCAACCAGGAAAGGCATCTAAGACATTCACCAACAACAGTCTGCCATGTTTGGTGGCGATGTCCCATGACTTGACATGTGTGGTCCCTTCCTCCGTCCATTTGTGCTCAGTAATTTGTGCAGCCCAGAACTGACCAGGTGACAGTCTCAGGGCAGGTGCCTACCCTGAGAGGGACTGACAGGAGAGGAAAGGGCTGTTTCCCTGTAGTTTTAAGAGCTTTATTCTGAAGTCATTGTTGCTGTGAATTTAGTGGCCTTATTGTGACAGAGCCATTGTGTCTTACTCTTCCCTGTGAAGCCAGGATCTCTGTAATGGAGGACTCCTGGCAGCTTCATCCCCTTCCCCCATAGAACTCAGCGTGTCCTTGTAGTCAGTGCTGGCTGTGGGTTTTAGGGTCTTTCCTTCCCAAAGCTGGATGTCCTATAGCACCAGTTGAAAGCACACTCATCTGACCCTGTGCTCCCTAGTAGTGGTGAAGTTCCTTGTGTCTGTTGAAACAAGAGAATAAGGACTACAGTGTCTCCTTTCTCTCTGATGCAGCTCTGTTGTGTGAGCTGCAGGAACCTTGACCTCCCAAAGCTGCGCTGTAGAAGAGAATGCATGCCACTATACCAGTACTCCAACTTTTGTGTTCCTCACCTAATGAATGTCAAGACCTTGGTGTAATAAAAGCAGCAGCATTAACCGGCATTTGATTGAGCCCTGAGGTTCCCCTGTCTAGGCTGAGCACATACATGGGGCTTGCAGGTGCTGTGAGCAGAAGGGTAAAAAGCCCAGCAGGGTCAAACTACTTTTGTTGTGTGTGTGCATTTGATGGCAGGTGTATACGTCTGTGTTGAGAATGTGTCTAGACCTTAAATCACTTACTAACATTGCTAACAGCTCCCCAGTGGATCCAGCTCCTCTAGAACTGCTGACTTTCTGTCAACATCTTGGCATTTCTACCCATTTAATTCTACAGACTCTACTGTGTATAATACCCCTGCTTGCATATCAGCCAAATTACACCCACTCTTCGATCTATGTCACTATCCTCAACTAATGTCCACAAACTAGAGCCAACAAGACAGAAGCAACTGGCTCTGATGAACATGGTTCCACAGCTGTAGCTCAAGAGTCCTGAGGTCTTACTGCTGGGGTAGGCTCTGGGGGCTTTTACTCTCATGATTTTCTGAGGAAAATCTATTCCAAACACTATTAATGCTCTGGTGATTAGTTCCACATTTGCACGTCTCAGAAAAATCAGTATTTAACATTTTAGCTACATAATTTCCTGCATGTGATATGAATTCAACAAGTTAACGCTTTTTAAAATGCCCCTGCCTGATCCCTGCTCACAAGCAGGGATTCCAGGAGGTCAGAGAATGAATTTCAGTGGTATCGGGTCTCTTTTCTGAGTAACATTTATCCCATGTTTTAGGGTCCAAGGACGAGTCAAGTAAGACAAAAAATAGAATCCCACCCTACCCACTGAATGGCACTTGACGGGTGATATCCATCCATCCTGCCTTGCACAGTACACATACTTAGTGTACAGACAGCCAAACAAAAGACAGAGAATCAATCTCTCTCTCTCTCTCTGCTGAGAATGGAACCCAGGGTCTCAGGGCCTCTCTCATGTTAGGCAAATGCTGTACTCCTGCCTGCATCCTAGGTCAGCATATGCATTCTGTTTTTATACCTACTTGAGTGTTTTCATAAGAAAAATGAAGATCCAAGGAAGTCGTTAGTTCCAAAATTTAAATATATACCAGTGTAAACAACAGCTTGAGGATGTAGCAATACAAAGTGGTCTCATCTAAAGCCAATGAACTATGGGAAAGGAGTTAGGCTACACAAGGGGAAGTAGTAAAGGAGAAGGGCTCCAAATCTTAGGTTTTGTCTTAGGAAATGTCAGCACATCACAACTCAATAACGTGTATAAGATTGTCCAGCTGGTCACGTGGTGTAACAAAGATGTAAACTCAAACAATAGAGGTTCTGAATATGCTTCCGTGGGCACAGCATCTGCTACAAAAGTATGAAAACCAAAGTTTGGATCCTCAGAATTCATGGGGGAAAAAACAGGGAGGTGTGGTAGCCAGCCTATAATCCCAGTCTGTGGGAGGCAGAGACAGGGAATCCCTGGAGCAAACTGGCTACCCTGAATAGCTAAAACAGTGCTAGATTCAGCCAGAGACCCTGTCACAATATATGAGGTAGAGAACTAAGAAAGAAGACATTCAGAGTCAACCTTGGGCCACCACATGTATTCGCACAGAGGCATGTATACCTGCATACATGTGCTCAACACATGCAGACCACAAAGAGAAAGCCAAGCAATGGCACAGTTAAGGCATATGGCCTTAATCACTTTGCTATATTTTATTTTAATCTCGCAGGGTCAGTAAATAATTGTCCACACAATAAGATACACAAACCTGGCAAAGGAGAAAGAGCGGTGAGAGGTTGGTGGACATATTATCACCAGTGTTGACCCATTGACCTAAAACCATGAGTAACATGCACTGTGTGTCTTATTCTGATCAAATATAATTTTGGTCCTTAAAAATTGCTCATTCTTCCACATGTGATGTCAAAACCCAAACCACAAGTAGCTGATTTAGAAAATGAGTCACCCTGGAGAGACTATTAGGGCAACAGAAAAGGGGAGCATTTACCATAGTCACACAGTACAATAGTCTAAAGGGTGCAGGACCTCTACTCAGCTGATAATACTTGACATGGACCAGGGGTGGGAATGGTCCATTGAAAAACAGACCTATTGGTATTTAAAGAAAGGTGGTCCCCATCCGATGTAGGGTTGGTGAAGACCTTTTCCCGTTCTGTAGGCTGTCATTTTTGCCTTATTGACTGTGTCCTTTGCCTTACAGAAGCTCTCAGTTTCAGGAGTTCCCACTTATTAATTGTTGCTCTCAGTGTCTGTGCTCCTGGTGTTATATTTAGGAAGTGGTCATCTGTGCCAATGTGTTGAAGGGTATTTCCCACTTTCTTTTCTATCAAGTGCAGTGTATCTGGGTTTGTGTTGAGATCTTTGACCCACTTGGATTTGAGTTTTGTGCAGGGTGGTAGATATGGATCTATTTGCATTCTTCTACATACCAACATCCAGTTATGCCAACACCATTTGCTAAAGATACTCTCTTCTTTCCATTGAATATTTTTGGCCTCAAAAATATTTTGGCCTCAAAAATCAGGTGTTCATAGGTGTATGGGATAAGGTCAGGGTCTTCAATTTGATTCCATTGGTTCACAAGTCTGTTTTTTATGCCACTACCAAACTGTTTTTATTACTGTAGCTCTATAGTATAGCTTGAAGCAAGAGATGGTAATGCCTCCTGAAGTTCTTTTATTGAACAGATTGTTTTGGCAATCCTGGGTTTCCTGTTATTCCATATGAAGTTGAGTACATCTGACAGAGGACTGATCTCTAAAATATATAGAGAACTCAAGAAACTAAAAGCCAAAACCCCAAATAATCCAATTAAAAAATGGGGTTCATAGCTAAAAAGGGAATCCTCAACAGAAGAATTACAAATGGCTGAAAGACACTTAAAGAATTGCTCAACATCTTTAGCCATCAGAGAAATGCAAATCAAAACAACTTTGAGATACCACCTTACACCTGTCAGAATGGCTAAGATCAAAAACACAGATAACAGCCTATGCTGGAGAGGATGCAGAACAAGGGGAACACTCCTCCATTGTTGGTGGGAGTGTAAACTTGTACAGCCACTTTGAAAAGCAGTATGGCAGTTTCTCAGAAAACTGGGAATCAATCTCCCCAAGGATCCAGCAATACCACTATTGGGCATATACCCAAAGGATGAACATTCATACCCTAAGGGTATTAGCTCAACTATGTTCATAACATTATTCATAATAGCCAGAACCTGGAAACAGCTTAGATGCCCCTTAACTGAAGAATGGATTAACAAACTGTGATACATCTACACAATGGAGTGCTATTCAACAGTTAAAATGGCATCCTAAAATTTGCAGGCAAATAGGTGGTTTTGGAAGTATCATCCTGAGTGAGGTAAACACAGGCCCAGAAAGGTAGACATTGTATGTGCTCCCTCATAAGTGGATTTTTAGATTAAAAAGCAAAGAATATCCAGGCTACAACCACAGCTTCTGAACAGCTTGAGAGCAGAATAAACTTAAGGGAGACATCCAGGGTTCCCCTAAGAAGAGAAGATAGACAAGATCTTTTGAGTAAATTGGGATCATAATAGGTAGCAACCAAGGAGCAAGAGAAGGTGGGAACAAATCATAAGAGAAGGAGATGGTTGAGTGAGAGGAGCAACAAAGGGGGAGAGAAAAAGATGAATATCTTGATAGAGGGAGCCAATGTCGGGTAGAAAGAGACCGGGTGCTAGGGAAACCTTCAAGACCTCACAGGATGTCCCTGGCCAAGTCTCCAACCAATAGTGGAGGGGATGCCTAAACAGGACTTCCCTATAATCAAATAAATGGCCACCCTAAGTGTCATCACAGAACCTGCATCCAACAATGAATAGAGGTGGAAGCAGAGATCCGTAGCTAAGCACCAGGTTGAGCTCCCAGTCCAGCTGAAGAGAGAGGGGGGGGGGGGAGTATATAAGCAAAGGGTCAGGATCATGAGGAGTAGTCCCACAGAGATGGCTGACTGGAGCTCTTGGGAGCTCACTGAGTCACAGAAACAGCCACTGGGGAACCTTCAGGGAAAGGAACTAAACCCTCCAAAGTTAGATGACTGTTGACTGGCATGGGTAGTATGTGGAGCCTCTTGCAGTAGGATCAGACTATATTCCAGTGCATGAACTGGCATCTTAGAGCCCATTCCCTACAGAGGAACACCTAACCCAGCCTTAATACTGGGATGAGGGAATCAGACCTACCTCAAATGAACACACCAGACTGAACTGACCCACCTTGGGACCCCTTGCCGTCCTTGGGGAATGGATGGGGAAATGGGCTGGAGGCTGAGGGAGGACTGAGAGGGATTGGGAGGAGGGAAGGAAGAGCATGGAAAAAAATTTTAATAAAATTTTAAAAATAGAAAAAAAAAAGAGGTCCCACAGACTTGGAAAACAGCACGTCACAATAGTCAGACATCCAGAATAGTGTGAGCAAAATGATCAAAAGTTGGGTCAAATGGTTGATCCTTGTCTGCTGTACCTTTGCAAGCTTTTGGTCTATAGACCAACTGTGGCTGCCATACAGATTAGATTACCTCTCTGTAGCTTACTGGAATTCCCTCAGTTCAGATGAATAAACAGAAAGCTTCTTCCCTGCCCTCATGGGATTCCCCATCTCCCAGATCAAGATGAATAGATTCTGTTCATTATGTGTTTGTTGGTAATTCTTTATTGTGTACTTACTAAGCTCAGCACATTTCATGGAAAGAATATCAAACTGAACTACCCAAGGTTTCTACATTCACAAAATCCACAACTGTCGGGTGATGGTGTAAACAGAAAAGTGTAAGGAATGCAATCATGGTATCAGCTTGGGAAAAATAAAGCTTGATAATTATCAGTGAGAATGTGGAAAACTACATTTACACATTGCTGGTGGGAGCATGTATGGGCACTACCACTGTGGGGGATCATTTCCAACATCCAGTGCCCAGCTATGCCTCAGAAACCCTCAGTTCTGAACACTTCTAGAGACTTCATGTACTCAGGAAAGAAAACAAAAGAATATTGGCTGCAGCGTGGAAAAACAAAAAACATCCAAACAGAAATAAACAACTGTCCCTTGTCGAGGAATTAAGTCATATATTGTGACTCACTCATAAATATGAACACTTCGTGAGTTAAAATATGTGAGCAATTCAGATTAGTTATGATAAGCTATGGGAAAAGAATGTGTAAGATGAGTTACGTTAGTCTAAGATGGACAATATGCTGTACGTGTCTTAGTGAAGCGTATGTTTAGCTCCAGGTCAGAAAAGCTTACACCATAGGGGAGAGCTGGGAAGAGTCCACAAGATCAGGAGGCCTGTCCGCTGGAGGAGGGTGTGTGGAGAATTCACTGACCTTTACAGTTGAAAGCAACAACTAGTCTCATTGCCTCTTTACAGATGAGACTCTTTACCACAATCCTGAGGGAATTAGTGACATAGACAAATAAATGAGCCTTAATCCCATCTCTATGGTCATTCAGAACACACATCCTTCCTGAGACAAACAGAATAGCTCTCATTTCCAAGGAGAGGTGTCTCAAGGCAGGTGATGGGCCAGGAGGAAGTGGGAAGACAATGTTAGCCAGTGGCAAGAACCTGAGTCAAATCTAAGTTTTGTATGCAGGCTCTGCTAATTATTGGCTAATTGATTTGACTGCAAATGATTAGCTTTGCTGTCTCAAGTTTTTTTCTGAGTGACTTTATGGATTAAATGAGGCTAAATGTCTGCTCCTAACAATGACTGTTTCTGAGACCATAATAAATTCCATCTCTCTCAAAAAACACCCTTGTCAGCACCTAGTCCCTCTCATATGGCTCCCCCCAAGGTGGCCAAGTACCTTTCTCCAGCTCCCAGATTAGTGGACCTCTGGGGCAATTTAACCCAGCTGAAATGACCTGAGGCCGTAGCTGTTGAAGGAGAACTAGACTTGAGGGTGGACACCTGGAGAAACAGATGTGGCTGCCAGGCTTCCCACTGGCAATGATACACACACACACACACACACACACACACACACACACACACACACACACACACACACACACACACGCACGCACGCACGCACGCACGCACGCACGCACGCACGGACACATATACATATATACACATGCACACACATACATACACACATACACACACCAGTAACCTTTGCAGTTATAGTAATGAAAATCCATTAGACACTCATGAACTATTAAATTTTATATGTTTTAAAGAGAAGGTCTCACTAGCCTTGGTTGGCCTAGGGCTCACTATCTTAATTAACAGAGACTGACCTGCCTCCGCCTCACAAGCCCTGGGAGGAAGGAGCAGGCCTGCTATGCCTGGCTAACAGTTTTCCAGCCTTTTTTGTAATTTATTTTTTTATTATTTTTAATTTGTATGTATGGGGGGGGCGTCATATGTGAATGCTGGTGCCCAAAGAAACCAGAGATGTGAGATTGTCCTAGAGCTGGAGTTCCAGGTAGCTGTGAGCCAAACTCCGAGCTGAGCTGGGAACTGAACTCAGGTTCTCTGTGAGAACAATGCAGGTGCTTTGCATCTGAACCACCTCTCCATCCCACCGTGGACCTATTCCTAAGCACGCCTCCCACACTGTCACTCCCACCATGATTTGGATTCCTTTGGGAGACTAAACATGCATTCTAGTCAGACTGCTGCTTAGGTACGGAAAATAATTGTCTTCAGATCTGTTGTAAGTACATTATTTGAATAGCTGTGAGTTTTGGAAGATCAGAAATTTAAAATCTGGAATCTGGAGATTTCCTTCATAGACTACTCTGTAAATTCTGTGTATATTTTGGCAAATTTTCGACATACACAAAATAATTGTTGTTTTGGGGAGTAAATTGGGATTTAAAGTAAATAGTCTCTCCAAGATTTGATCTACATTAGAATGTGAGATCCAAAGCATGGTGCGACCATAAATGCATGAGAATTTTGAGCACATAAGTAAATGCTCTGTTTTCTCTTGTAAGTCTCCATGGACTTCAAGGCTGCCGACTGCAAATATGTAGAAAAATAGTGGAATGAGCCTTTCCCTCTGGTTTATCCTCTTGGCCAACACCCCAGCAGTTTGTTGTTTCTCTTACAGTCAGTCACACTGTATCCACTCATCCACTGGACTATATTTTCATGTCCCTTCTACTTTTACTTAGTGGACCCTGTTTCCCTCTATTTTCATCAGGGTGATAACCTGATGAACAGGGTGGGATCGGAGGGACCATCAGAGACCTGGTACAGGGGTCTCACCCCATTTGTTCCCAAAGGAACACCCCTCTGATAATTTTCAGCCACTTCCATATTCATATCCATCTCTTCTGATAAGAATTTCCACCCATCACCTCACTCCACCAGGCAGCTCTCAGCAGGAAGTCCAAGCTACTCCAGATCAGGGTTAAGTTCCATGATCCTGTTCTTAATAAAAATAAAGGAAGAGGGAGGGAGGGAGGGAGGAAAGGAGGGAGGGTGGGAGGGAAGAAGAGAGGGAGGGAGGAGGAAGGGATAAACTAAATCCCGTTTTCAGAGGAAGGTTGGCTCTGTTGCATTAGTCCTGGGATAGCAAAGGTTTGAGTTCCTGAATCTCTCTGGAGGTCTGTGGTAATGACAGGAAATCACAAGATTAGGTACATAGACAACTACAAAAAGGATGAGCTACCAAAGTAGAGGTCTCAAGCCACCCTGGTTCCCGATTAGCTTGGGCAGTGGACTGGAATAAATTTAGGCTGCTCCTTCTGCCTGTGAAGTTTCACTAGGGCTGACACACTATAACTCTAACCTAGAGACTCCTTGGGCTTGAATAGCTAACATTAGTACAAAGGGCAGCTGGTAGGGCATTTGCCTAGCAGGCATGGAACCCTGGGTTCGATACCCAGAACTTTATATGGGTATGGTGGTAGGTAAAGGCGGGCTGATTAAAAGCTCAAGCTTATCTTTAGCTATATAGATTGAAGACATCCCAGGCTACATGAGGCCCTGTCTCTAAAACAAATGAACAAGCATTACAGCAAATAACTGCTGGTATAGTCCACATGTTGTTAGAAGACCGTTGATTATTTCCTCTTAAGGACCATTCTTTTGTTCGACTGGTATTCCATATAAGGGACTCTGTCCACACCGCCACTGTCAGCGTCTTCCCTGGGCTTCCTGCTGAACTTTCCTACCCATTTCTACCAGACACACTCTGTTTAAAATATCTGACCTTGTCATTTTCCTGATCAAAATCTTCTCAGTGAATCCCCAGGCTTAGGAAGCAGAGTTCAAACTCCTAAGCTTGGTCTGGAAGGCCCTCTGAAGAGTAATCTCTCTTTCCCAGGCAAATAGGATGTAGAGTGGTTCAGTAAGTCCTACAGGCCATGGGTTGGTGGTGGTACTGGGTCTACCACTCACCAGCTATAAAACCTGAGCAGATGACTACATTCTAAACATCAGCTTCCTCATTAGCCACACCTCATTAGCAACAACACCTACTTCCTGAGGTTTTTGTAAAGATGAAATGAATAGTATATCCCAAGATTCCCTGTCCCTCCCACAAAAGAGAAAGACCTTCGAGCTCTCTGACTCTCATCGGTGCAGGTTTAAAACTTTGTCTCCCCACTTCAGTTGCAACTACATCGATAAAAACTTCAAGATTCTTGTTTCTGTCTTCTGACTCTTCCCATAGGCTCAGATCATCCCTCTGCTCTCCTCTCTTGTCAGTACCGTGAAACTGAGTATGCGTGTGTGTGTGCGTGTGTACATGCATGCACAGAATGCGTGTGCAGGTCAGAGGACAATGTGAGTTCTGAAGATCAAACTAGTCCAGACCGGTGACAAGTGCTTGATCCATAGAGCTTTCTTGTCAAGCCCAAAGTTGTTTTTCTTGCCCTCGTTTTCTGCCTCAAAATTATGTACGCCCTCCAAAGACCAGCTGTAATATCTTATCTCATGAATTACTGTCTGCCCCATCAGCTCCTCTCCCAGGGTGGCTCTCCCTCCTCTAATCTCTTTAGAAAAACCCATCACCTTTAATATTTATAAATGATATGTTTTGAAAGCCCATACTATTTTGTTTTAAAATGTACCATTTATTTTATCTCATCTCTCATAATTTTAGCCACTCTTGCTGATGTTTTTTCTTAGTATGTATGTGGTATGTGTGTACACACATATTGTGACAGATGTGCTCACTTGTGTGAGCACATGTGGAGGTCAGAGGACAACTTTTGGGAGTTGGTTCTCTCCTTCTACTGTATGAGTCTGGAGGATTGAACTCAAGTTATCAGACTTGGTGGAAAGCACCTTAACCTACTGAACCTCTCACTAGCCCTAAGCTTTTTTTTTTTTTTAGTCCCTCACTGAACTTTGAGCTTTCCCTTCCAGCTAGGGATCCACCATCTTCTCCTGAAGTTATAAATGCACAACCCCTCCATGCCCAGTTTTCACATAGTTGCCAAGGATCTGAATTTGGGTCCTCAAGCTTGTGTAGATTCTCAGTTAGGGCTTCTGTTGCTATGAAGAGTCATCTTAACCACAGTATCTCTTATAAAGGAAAACACAATTAAATGTTTTAATTTATGCATATATATATATATATATATATATATATATGTTTTCTTATAAAGAAAAACATTTAATCAGGGCCAGTCTACAGTGCAGAGGTTTAGTCCATTATTGTCATGGCAGGAAGCATGGTGGTGTGCAGGCAGACGTGGTACTGGAGAAGGAGCTGAGAGTTCTACATCTGAATCCACAGGCAGCAGGAATGACAGTGACACACTGGCCAGGCTTGTGCATCTGAGACCTCAAAGCCCACCTCCTAGTGACCCACGGAAAACAAAGCCACACCCACTTCAACAAGGCCACACCTCCTAATAGTGCCTCTCTCTCTGGGCCTATGGGGGGCATTTCTATTCAAACCACCACGTGTTACAAGCACTTTACTCACTGAGCCATCACCCTAGCACCATTATTATTTATTTTTAGTGTTATATATGCACATGTGCAGGTGTGTGTGTGTGTGTGTGTGTAAGTGTTTATATGAGTGGGTATGCATGTGTGTGCTTGTGCCAATGAGCCTATAGGCCAGAAGTCAGCCTTGGGCATTGTTCCTTGCGTATTGTCCACTTCGTGTTTTGAGAGAAGATTGAGGATCAAGTTCAAGTTCATATGCTTATCCAGCATATACACTTTACCACCTGAGCCCCAGCTCTGTTATTGATTTTTTAACATAATTCTTCCTTCAGATTTTCTCCAAAGACCTAGTTTGAATCTGAACCTTATCTTTCCACAGATTTTTATTACAAAGATTTTCAGAGAGTTGAATTAAACAGTGGGCATCTTGTACCTGCTGCCTACATATATAACTGATGTTTTTATTCTTGGTTCTTCCACACGTATGTTTCACACTACATCTGACAGGTTGTTTATTTGTATGCATTCTGTAGCCAGTTGCAGACATCAGCCAGCTTGAATCACTCATACAAAGCAGTTCGATCTGCTAGAATCTTTGAAGATGACCTGATTCATCCAACTATACACATTTGAAAAAACTAACATCCTAAGATATCAAGCAATTAGTTTAATATTGCTTAGTCAAAAAAAAATGCAAAGTGATCATTTACTATTCTGCCAAATCCCAGAAATAAAACAAGTAAGGGCTGTGCTCTTGTGAACCATGCAGTATAGTGAGGAAGACTGATGGTAAACGGAGCGTTATAAGGAGAAAGACAATGAAGGATCCAACCAAGTTCCAGGTTAGAAAAAGACTCTAGAAATGAGTTATTCAAAACTACGAAGACATCCCCAAAGGTAAGTCCAGGGCCTTTAATGCTAATCTCTAGATGCTTTCTTGAGTCAGTCATACCTTTATCTTCCACAAGACCTGGTGATGAGGCTGAAAAGTTGATGTAATCACAACACATGCCTCACACATCCCTGCAGCGGAGAGCACATGCTCAGAAGTAGACATGAAAAGGTAGCCCGGGCGGGAAGCTGTGTGGCTGTCCTCCTGACTGGGCAGCTAACTCAGAGACTAGAAACACCAGCCTGTGGGGAGCTAGGGAAGGAAGGCTGAGATTAGATCCCAGGAGGGTAAGGAACTCTTGGCAAAAAGAGACTTTAGACTTGGGGAGAATGATGAGGGGCAGGAGCAAAGAATTACAGGGGTAACCATTTAACCACGAGGGGCTCCAGAGCTGGGCCTTACTTCTCCAGCATACTGAGAACATATAAAGGAAACATGGCTTTTCCTTAGAACGATCATAGGTTTTGCTCCTGGTGAATTGTTTGGCAATTTGTGGTGTTTCCTTCAAGTCTGTGTTACTGGGTTCTCTTTTACCTCTGTAAGGTAAAGAAATCCATATCTGCTGTGAAGGAAGTCAGATCCAGGGCAGTGGCAGAGCACTTGTCTAGTATGTGTGAGGCCCTGGGTTTGACACTTTCCCTAGCACCAGAAAAACAAGAGACAGTTAGAGCTGTAATGCATCTATCCCTAAAGCCAGACTTTATACTTCTGATGTCAGAGTTTAGCCATAAAACAAAGTGAACTGGTTGGCCAAATACATCCTCAGTGGGATCCTTTCCCCTCAGGCGGCCATTTCCAAAGGCCCCGGTGTATCTAGACAGACAAGCTTCCTTGTTTCCTTCCTGGCTTATTTATTTTGTATTAAATACATCAGTTAGAAGAAGTCCTCAAATTTTGCCTAATGAACAGATGTGACCAATGGAAAGACTAAGTGGCAAAGCCTCGTCTTGGATTCTTCACTGTCCTTTAGAGATATCCCCACCACTGCCCAGGGATTTTACCTTCCCTCTCTGACATGGGACTATGTGCCTTTTAGCCAGTGGCTTGGAAGGCAGCATTGCGGGGATATGTTTCAAATTTAATAAGAACCAGTCTGAGATATCAAAGAGAGGAAACACCACAGTCAGATCTCACCCAGCTGTCTTCCAGCTTCCTCAGCCTCACTCCTCCTGGATTCTTCTGCCTGCTCTGTCTTTCTATGCCTGCCTTAAATACCCTCTTCACCCAGTTGTTTCACATCCAGGTTAAGATTAAAGGCTGGCACCACCACTGCTGACTGGGAGCCTGGAACTCCCTCTATAAACTAAGATGACCTCAAACTAATATTTGCTGGGATTAAGGGCGTAGGTCACCACTCTCCAATATTCCCTGTGCTGGGATTAAGGGTGTGAGTAACCACTCTCTGATCCTCCTATACTGACTGGGTCGATCCCTTGGATATCTCAGACTGGTTTTTATTAAACTTGAAACATATCCCCACACAGCACAATTAATCTAAACTTGGAACAACTCATTAAGATCTTCCAGTACCACAAAAACAGTCCCACTGGGCCTCAGAATGGATGGACAGGTGTAACAGTCACAGCCAGTTTACAGCTGCTGGCATCTGGTTGATAAATACATGCCTATGTTGTAAGAAATTGGTATTTCATACCACAGCTAAGTGACAAATATCAACAAAAATGTATTAAAAATAGGCCTCCCCTGAGTTTTGCCTTGAGTGGATGAGATTTCTCAAAAAGCTAACTTTTGAGATGGTTATTGCAACATGACATTGCAAACAGATGGCTTGGAAATGAAAGGAGACTGATTTGAGTAAATGGGAAGCATTCGAGGTGAGAGGCAGACACCTAGGGCAATGGTGTTTATGGAAACCTCACATCCTCACGTCTCTGTCCTTGGAACTTAGCTTCTCTCAGAACTGTGACCTTTTGAAATAACAGAATTATTGAGAGAGGGGATTGTTTTTAGTATTTGATTTTCTTTCAAGCACCCTACCCCAAAATAGGGTTAGTTTTGATTGGTTTTGTCCTGGTAATCCAACCTAGAGCTCTATGGGTGAGCTATCCCCAACCCAGACTTTCTTGATTTTTGCCTCAAAACATGATTTTAGATCTCCATGTGATAAAACTGGGCAAGGAGCAAACCCAGAGAAATGTCTGGAAGGGCATTATGCCCCAGTCATTCCTTCTGTGAGATCTCCTGAATCTTGAGGGGATGGACAGGCACCAGGAACGGAATGAGTATATTCTTGCCAAACCAGCCGACCTGCATCTCCAGCTACCCATTAATTAGGCCACCATTTTGGACTTTGATGTTACCGTATTCAAAGGCAAACACTGCCTTTGTTCAAAACCCCCAACTATAGCCTCATAATGTGCTTTCTACTCACAGAATGAGCTTGCCCCATCCTTTCTAAAATGTTAGGCCAGATAAAGCCCGGAGCACCACTTTCGTCATTGTGTATCCCTGACTCACATACCCAGAATAATTCCCCACAGCCTAGAGCACAAACACCAATCTGCAGCTTATCATGGAGGCCTTCAGCAAGCAGAAGCCAAATCCACTCTGAACCTGGTGTTCCACATTAAGGCTCTCCGAACTGGCTCCAACCATAACTTCTGCTCTCTTGCAGGCTCATGTCTGTTCCGGGGGGGAGGGGGGGGGACACGACAGTTTCTCTTTCCTTTCTGCTTGTCCATATATTCCCCACCTTTACAATCCCCTTTCAGAGTTCACCACAAAGCTATCTCCAATGACCCAGTGACCAGGAACCCAAGTCTATCACTGCTGCATTGACGTGAGGCCTCAGAGACAGTTTGGAGCCCATATTTTCTGCCTGAAAGACGTCAAAGACAATCTTTTGAAGAGATAGCCCAGGTACTAAAGGCTAGATTCACAGCACAAGGAGGAGGAGGAGAAGGAGGAAATTCACAAACTATAAATGCCATTTTAAATCCTGTAGCCATTAAACTTTCTTTCTTTGGCTTTTGAATTTTATTTATTTATTTATTTATCTATCTATCTATCTATCTATTTATTTTGTCTGCTTGGGGTTTTTTTTGTTTGTTTGTTTGTTTGTTTGTTTGTTTTGTTTTTTTGTTTTTGTTTTTGTTTTTGTTTTTGTTTTTGTTTTTTTTTTGAGCAGGGTTTTTCTGTGCAGCTCTGACCATCCTGGAACTAGCTCTGCAGATCAGGCTGGACTTGAATTCACAGAGATCTGCCTGTGTCTACCTCCAGAGTGCTGGGATTAAAGGTGTGAGCCACCACCCTCTGGCTTTGAATACTATGTCTTAAAAAAAGTTTTGATGCCAAACTTAAGTTTACAGAACTGTAATGAATCTCTTCTGATTATTCGGGGCTGTGAGTCAGACACACCCTTCATGGGCTGGTCTCCCACAGTTCCCTTACCATGCTCTAAGGTGATACTTGTTCTCTGCCATAGAAAGCTGAGTCTTTAAACACAGTTTACTGTGGCTCTAGTCCTCACCAAAACCAGCCCTGGTACTCAGTGTACATGGCAGGTGATTGTTCCCCAGCCCATCTCCAAACACCATGTAGGCAACCTCTCCGCTCAGCTGAGCTAAGCAGTGTCATAATCCACAGGAAGAGGCAGATTCGGTTCAATACAAACCCCTCCTGGGATGCATAAGGCCTGATCCTTCAACAGAGAATAACAGATGCTTCTCTCTCTCTCTCTCTCTCTCTCTCTCTCTCTCTCTCTCTCTCTCTCTCTCTGTGTGTGTGTGTGTGTGTGTGTGTGTGTGTGTCCCCGCGCGCTGCTGCATCTGCATTGGTGGAGAGGCTGAGTCACATCTGGATCAGTGCCCACAGCCTCCAGCCCAGAGGAGGCAGGCCAGCAGCAGGAGGTACTCCACAGAGAACAAGCACCTTGGAAAATAGGATTGGGTTCTCTGGCAGTATTTTATCCTTACCACCCCTTCAAGCCCGGGGCTGCTGGCTGATTGAACTATCATCTTAATTAAAACATTTACCCTAAGTGACAGGAGCAATCTAATGAAAGATTACTAAGACTAAGCACAGAATTAAAAATGTGTCTGTACAGAGCGATTTTGTCACAACAGCACTGATAGCCTCCTCTTATAAGGAAGACCGAGATCTCAATAGATTAGATCAGGGGGCTCGATGGTTAAAAGCAGCTCACAACTGCTTGTAAGTTCAGTTCTAGGGGATCTGACACCCTTGTCTGGCTTCCATGTGCACCTGAATGTATGCGGTACACACACAGCCACACAGTGAAAACACCAATACACATAAATCTAAAAAGAAAAAAAAAGGCAGATTAGTTATTCATGGTCAGAATATACATTAATTCTTGCTAAGAGGAGGGGGTTTCGACAGCCAGGTATGGTGGCATATACCCTTAATTTCAGCATTTGAGAGGCAGAAGTTGGTAAATCTCTGTGAATTTGGGGACCAGCATGGACTACAGAGTGAGCTCCAGACAGGGCTACACAGAGGGGGAGGGGGAGGAGGAGGAGGAGGAGGACAGGTATGCATGTGAAAGGCATTATGGGAAAGAGTCTTCATACAAAAAGTTCCCACATACTGGAACTGAGAAAAGTACTACGTTGACATGTAGGAGCCCAGTAGGGGAACTAAGGTCCCTACTGGTGGTTTTCCAGAGCCTCTCAGTCTAACCCCAGGCAGGGCAAAACCAGAGCCCCTCTCAAGCCCTGACGTAGGTGTAGGCGCTATTGCCTTCGGAGGAGCCCTGGGCCCTTAGAGGCCTGAGGGTTTGGAGACAGAGGGAGAGAGAAGACATAGCTTTACATGAAGGAAGTGACTTATTCAAAAATCCAATTGGCTCTCCTTATCCTTATTCTGAGTTTCACACCAATGCATCAGATGGACACCGAGCTCTGGCTGGCATGTACTATTAGCCTGGGATGGAGGCAACAGTACCAAACATATAAGGCTGGCATTACTTTCTGAACAATACAGAGCACCTATTCCTATGGTGTTTTCATGGGCATGATGGGAAGTTAGAAACAATCTTAGGTATGCAGGAGGGTGTGCCAGGTCCTATCTGTACAGACACCACACCATGTTATAGAACATCTGTGGGTTTCAGCAACCCCAGGAATCCTGGAGATGATGTTTTACATACTACTGTGTTTTAAAGGCAATCTGAAAGAACATGCTATGGTGAGTAAGATCGTGGCTGCTGGAGCCAAATTGGGAAAAGCAAGATGGCCAAGGTTAGATTTTTGTAAGTATGTACTAGTCCATGGGTCAAGCACCACTAAGTGCCAGGTGGGAACATGGATATCAAAACATGAACAAAACAACATTTCTGAGGAAGAAAAAAAAAAACCTTGCAAATACTCTAAATATAGAATTCAAGTGGCCATGTGGGAGCAAGAAGCACACCTTTCTACATCAAATGAACTTCGTGTTTTCTGCTGAAAATAGTATCAGTGCTCAGCTATAGACCAACAAGGCACTGGGCAAAGGTACCTCCAGTACCAGTGGGACTGACTGACAGTCTTTGCTGCATAGTCAGGTAGAAATAGTATTTGAATCCACTCTCACAGACCAGCCTATGACAGGAGGCAGAAGCCCTGAAACCAGATGATTGTGTGTGGTTGTGGCCAAGATTAGAGTTGGAATCCCCCCAACCTTGGCTTTGTCCCAAACTCACCACCTTTAAGAAGTTTTCTACCCAATTGAAGTCACTCTACTCTGCCCCAAAGCCAGGCTAGGTGTGAGTCCGGGTATGAAGGACACCAGTTTCCTCAGCATGAACTCTTTCTAGAGAGAAAAAGCAATCATTAAAATCAGATTTTCCCCCCGATCTGCATGTGCATTAAGATAATAGACACTCAGAGCTGGAAGGGATGTCAGAGGCGACATCAAGCCCCGACGTACCCATCGCAAACTTGGCACAGAGCTGTGCAAATCAAGTTTACAAATGCCCACAGCTCAGCAGCAAAACTTTCATGCTTTCAAATCCTGTTATTTGCAATTTTGCAATGTTGTAAAGGGATAAAGAAAGATAAAAGAAATGGGAAAGCTTCTAGTCTTGAAAATATATTATCAAAGAGCCCAAGGATCAAAGAAGAAACATGAAATAACTCCCTACATTTTCTAGAAAACGGATATTTTAGAATCTCAGTAGTATGGCTAAGCAGTGCCAAAGAGAAACTGAGCATACTAAATACCCGTGTTAATAAATTTTAGAATAAGTTTAGTATGTAACAAAGAAGTAGAGTCAACAATGGGAAGGATACAAAGGAAAAACTGGTAAGGAGAAAAGCAGAAGATACAATTAAAAATTGAAATGAAATTTTAAAGGCTGGTTCAGTTGAAATAATTAACTAACTTGTTTTTTTGTTTTTTTGTTTTTTTGGGGTTTTTTTTTTGTTGTTGTTGTTTTAAATGAGAAGCACCAAACACCAAGTAAGAAATAATAACCTGATGGTCACAAGAAACCATGGGGGCTCCTAAAGTGTTATGATGGGGCCTGGAGTGTGGCACAGTGGCAAAGGAGGACATAGCACACAGGAGGCTCTGGGCCCCATCCCAGCACTCGTAAAAAGATCCAAAGGGGGTTTTATTATGTCGATTGAATCCATGAATATTTATTGTGAGCCATAGTAAGTTGGAGAATTAAGAATCCTCTATCATATGACTAGGAAATGTGTTCACTCTTACAATCAATTTGGGTTTGCAGTGCGGAGGGTCCTAGTCTGTGAGTGTGGTGTGTTCCATTATCCAGGGGGTTAATTTTCTAAGTGATTTCTGTGGTTTTCCACAAAGTTCTGCCACAGCTTTTGCCACAATTCTCTTCTCTGAGATTTATTTCTTTCCTACTGTGCAAGTATAATTTTAAAATTTGCATTCTCTTAGCAGAACCTGGCGGTGCAGGCCTGTAGTCTTAGCTGATTGAGATGCTGAAGTGGAATCGCAACTGTAGGGCCTTTATGGCTCCAGAGAGATTTGAAGGCCAGTCTGGGCAACTTAATGAAACTCTTGTCTAAAACCTGAAAGGAAGAAGAGGACTGGGGTACAGTTCTGGGGTCAGAGACTTGTCTAACATACATGGCACCTTAGGTTCAGTCTCTGGTGCTGATAACAATAAGTTGTGTTCACTTATTTATGTCTAGTGTATAGAAACAGATACTTTTGTAACTCAACCTGGTACCCACTAATCCAAGATCTCATATTTTGGTAATTGGATTAACTTGGATTTACATATTGTAATCTTATCATATGATCTTTCCATTTCTTTTTTTTCTTGTCTGTTTTTTTTTTCCTCTCTGGACTTGAACTTCTTATATAATTCTGTCTGGTGTAGGTATAGTTGATACCTTGTAAGTAGAACATTTTTTATATTTTACTATTAAATACAATCTGGTGGGTTTTTTTCTTTGTTTTTTTTTCAACACACCCTTTGTCAGATTAAGGAACTATCCCCGTATTATTTGTTTATCACATTTTATACCCCTTTTTAAAGTTTCTTGAGACAGGGTTCCTCTGTGTAACTGTCTTAACTGTCCTGGAACTCACTTTGTAGTAGAGGCTGGCTTTGAACTCATAGAGAGGTGTGCACTACCACACCCAGTTTTTAATTACATTTTCAACCGTGAATGGATTTTTATCAAATGATTGTTTGTCCATTTGACAGGTAACCGCATGGGTTGTCATCTTCACACTGTTCATTTGTGCATTAAATTATTTGGCTTTCAAATTGCAAATTCACTTCTAATTCCTGAGATTAACAAGACAGGAATTGGGGTGATGGGATCTGGAAAGATGGCTTAGTGATTAAGAACACCAACTGCTCTTACAGAGGACCAGGATTCAGTTCCCAACAACCACATGGCGGCTCACAACTGCCTGTGATTCTAGTTATGGGGATCTGGCCTGCATGTATGTGACACATACACACACATACATACACTCCTCGTCCTTCCCCCCTCCGCTCTCTCCTCCCCCTCCTTCTCTTCTTCTCCCAAGACAGGGTTTCTTTGTGTAATAACCCTGACTGTTCTGGAACTCGCTCTGTAGAGCTAGTTGGCCTAAAATTCACAAGAGATCTGCTGCCTCTACCTCCCCAGTGCTGGGACTAAAGGGGTGCACCACCATGCCCAGCCCCTTTATTCTCTTAAGCCAGGCACTATTATTGGACTTGGAGGACAATTGCCGCCTGGATTGGCTGAGTAGACAAGTCTCCTGTCTATACTTCTGGTGCCTGGATAGCAGCTGCAGTCTTGAGGATCCAATTTCCTTGGCTTTCTATCTGAGTGCTGAGGATCTGAACTCAGGCCCTGTAGTTGGAAGTTTCTGTCCCACCAGAAACTTAAATACCTGGAGCCACTTCTCATAACTGTCTTGGAGGCTTGATATTATAGTAACTGCTGGGCCAGTAGCTCAAGCACATTACTATCCAGCTCTTACACTTAAATTAACCCACAATTCTTAATTATATTAAGCCATATGGCTTGGTACCTTTGTTCAGTCTAGCATTCTTATCCTGCTTCATCTTGGTCTCGCTGGTGTCCTCCTCTCTGCCTTTCCTCTTCCCAGAATTCTCCCAGTCTGGTTGCCTTGCTTCTACTTCCTGCCTAGCTACTGGCCAATCATGTCTTATTAAACCAATGTGAGTAACAAATCTTTACAGTGTACAAGCACATCACCCCCCAGCAAGGTCCCGATGCTTATAAAGCAAGCACCTCACATGTTCTTGCTTGTTTTTTTGTTTGTTTGGTTTTTTTGTGTTTTTTTTGTGTTTGTTTTTTAGGTTTTTTTTGGTTAGGTTTTGGAGACAGGCTTGGAGTCCATGCCAGCCTTGAACACCTAATCCTCCTGCCTTCACCTCTCAAGTGCTGAGACCACAGATGCGCCACCATACCAAGCACCAAAGTGTGCTTTCTTCTCTAATGGACTTCTTTCATTCATCATTTTTTTTTCTCAAAATTTATCGACGTTGTAGAATTCATTGTTTGTCCTTCATTTTAGTGTCTTTCCCCATTGCTTCCCACACGCAATCTTCCCTTTCTCTCCCTCACTTATGATGCATTCAACTCCCTTACACAAAATGGCACTCATATCCTCCTGGGTACTTTAAATTCTCTCCAGATCCATTACCTAACTCAATATAAATTTTATATAAGGACTTGATTACACCGTATTGTTTAGGGAACAATGGCAAGGGAAAAAGTCTGTGTGTGTCCAATACTGAGAGAATTTTTTTTTTTAATTTTTTTTGGTTCACCATCAGCTGAATGTAAGCATGAAGGATCTGTGTGTGGCTGTGTGTGTTCTGCTTTCTGGAGAGGATCCCGGTGAATAAAGAAAAGCTATTTTATTTAAAAAATGGACATTTACCAACAAAGGGTTTCAGCAAGAAATGGAGACAATTTAAGATACCATAGGGAATACCATCATATAGGTCAATCTCCAGTGATAAGTAACTGATGTCTCTTAGGACCTGGTGCTTGGGCCTACGTGAAATACCTTAAATAACTGCTGGAAGGTTGATAAGAGCAAAGAAGTGTCCACAAGGAAGTAATCTCCAGACATTGTGGTGCTCTAGAATGATCTAAATCTCAGGGCTATGGCGCCAGAGATTTTAAGATGCGGTAAGTCTATCTGTGACCCAGAAACCTTGTGTTATAGAACGGATGTGTCTGGAAACTAGCTTTTTTTTTTTCTTTTTCCTTTTTCCTTTCTTTCTTTTTTGATAAAGGGTTGCACTATGTATTCTAGGTTGACCTAGAACTCACTATATAGACCAGTTTGGCCTCAAACTCATAGAGACATGCTTGCCTCTGCCTCATAAATATTGGAATTAAGGGTGTATGCCATCACACCCTGAAATACTAGCTGGAAACTAGTAATGGTCCTAACAGTTTGGTTTTGTTTTTTCCATTAATGAGTTAATTTCCTTACTTACTGCTGTACTGAGGGTTTCATCCAAGGGAAGCATGCTGGGGAGCATGGTACCTCCGAGCTGCATCCCCATCTTCAAGCAATTTTATATAAAAGCCATACCTAGCTTCAACTTCATACATTTATCATAGAATTAAGCTTTCTTTTCTGCAGGGACTCGGGTACAATTCTCTCATTTGAGCCCCACAGAGTCCTATACTGTGTACATGTTATTAGGCAAATCTAAAATATAAAGGTAACATAGACCTCATATTTATCTTATTACTTCCAAATGCTGTGCTAAGTCATTTCAGCTTGAATTTTCCCATTTCATCTTTACTACAGTCCTCTTTAAATTATTCTTGCCTTCAAGTCTTTGCTACAGGCTCTGGGATCTTGTCACTTGCCCAAGGACATGCAGCTGAGAAAATACCAAGCTGTAATTTGAAGCAGGAAAATAGTTTAGAAGTTGACCTCCAGGATCACTAAACTTGAGCTTAAGTCCTGTTGTTTTGGGATTATAGACTGTATAAGCATGGTTGAAGTTGCTCACCCTTCCAAGTCTTCTGCTTCCTCCTCCATCCAGGGTGATAAGAGAAACAGTATCCATTTCACTGGCTTGTTGTGTGGGCTTGACAATGCTAGGGAGAAGAAGTATTTAGCATCCGTTACCAGGAGCCTGGTTGACCCTCATAAGCACCAGTGGTTGCTATTATTACCATAATTATTAGGTGTAACTCCATATTTGTCCCATCATGTCACTTTGTCTCTAAAATGGCAGGTACACAGGTGAAGGTCACACCACTGTGCCCTCTTCACTGTTGACTGTTGACGCTGAAGACCTGAATTACACATCCATTGGGGACAGATTTTCCTGAACATACTTTGCTTTGTTGTACATACGCAATCAGTGGTTTCAGGCTGCATGCATCCGATCTGTGCTCTTATGCTCTTAGAACTTGGCTTTCTATACGATCTTAACTTGCTAATTTCACCTTGGCTTTCTATACAATCTTAACTTGCTAATTTCACTTTGGGGTGGATGAGGGGTTCACTGCTACCCCATTCTCACCATCACTTGGTATTCTCTGTCCTTTTGCTCATAAGCATCCCAGTGATGATGCATTTCATTGGTGCCTGAAGATGGCTAAGCATCTTTTTGTGTCCTTCCTGACAATGCCAATCAGTTTTCTGTCACTGAAGCAAAATAACCAGGATAAACAAAGGAGACAGGTTTTGTTACGGTTTGAGGAGTTTCAGTTTATGGTCAATTGGGATTGTGTATCACGGTGGGGGGGGGCACATCGTAGTGGGGGACGCAGTAGGGCTACTGAAAAGCAAACAGGAAAAGGCTTGAGTCACAATACATCTTCAAGGGCACACTTCACTGATGTATTTCCTCCAACTAGGCACTTTCTAGTAACCCCCAAGGCGCCATCAGCTGAGGACCAAGCCTTTAACATACGACCTTTGTAAAGAGGGGGAGGCATGGTTAAAACGTAAAACTATATTGTTGATTATTTATTTATTTATTTATTTATTTATTTATTTATTTATTTATTTATTTATTTATTTCCTTTGGAGAAGTATCTAGTCAGACACTTGCCTATTTTTAAGTGTGTTATCTGTCTTTTATCACTCTTCTGAGTTTTTTGTTACACTTGCTTATCTATATGGGGAGGGGGGGTTCGTGTGCCATGGCCACAGTTGTGGAGGTCAGAGGACAGCTTACAAGGGCTGGTTCTCTCCTTCCCCCATGTGGCTCATAGAGTGTGGGTTAAGGTTTTTAGTCTTGGTAGCAGGCACCTTTACTCTCTGAGCCATCTTGCCACCCCAAGTTAGAGTGTGTGTGTGTGTGTGTGTGTGTGTGTGTGTGTGTGTGTGTGTTTGACACATATGTTTTATCTGTGTCCTTATATTTAAAATGTGCTTTTTAAAAAGAGCATACCGTTGGGATTTTGTCTTTATTGGGTGTCAGTTTCTCAGACTGTGGGAGTCAGTGTACTGTTTCCATGCATGCTTCCATCAGCCCTGACCCTTTCTCCATCATTCCCTGACTCCCTTCTCCCCATACTGTTCCAGTCGACAGATGTTTCATCTTATTGCCCTTTTATCCCTCTTCCCTCCCTTCTACCTGACTTGTGTTGCCCTTTTATTAGAGCGCTCAAACCATTTACATTTAATGTAATTAGGGATGGTTCAGTTCAGATATATTGTCTTGATAACTGTTTCCTTATTGCTGTTGTTTTAATTAATTAATTAGAAATGGGGGTTTCACTAAGACTCCTGAAGAGTGTGAGCTCTGCCCTCCTGCTTCTGGTTCCCGAGTAGCTGAGATAGTCACACATCACTACACCCAGCTTCTTGTTCTCATTTCTCTCATCTGTTCTCTGTTCCCTTTTTTGGTTCTTTTCCTGCCTCCTTTGGCAATTGGATTGGCATATGGCCTGCCACTCTGTGTGCTGCTTTCTGTGTTTACACTATGCATCTTTGTATTAGCACAGTCCAGTGATGTTCTACTCCCATACAGAATGTGGCGTCTGAACAGAATGTATTTTCTGCTAACAGAAAGGAATGAGATAGGTAGCCCCAGGACTCAACCAACCACATAAGCAGACATTAAACTGAAGACCACAGTGATCAAAACGGACTCTTTCAGAGCTCTGGAGCCTGATTTGATGTCTGTATTAGCCATGAGAGCACTCAGTGAGAAGAGATACTGCTGGGCCTTGGTAAGAGAATTGATGTAGACTCAGATGCCCTCTCCTGTTGTTCTACTGCATACCTTGGTAGGGTTGGCACCCATGCCTCTAGGGCACCTTGTTGGAGATAGTGTAAATGATAAGAACTTTATCTCCCCAGATCTCTGGTGGTACCTTTGGGCTGGTCTGGTGGTTCTCTGAAGGACTGGGCGTAGGTACTGTCTCAGCCCCTTTAGGCTATATTGTCTTCCTGGTTTTTAATCAGAAGGCTTAAGGAGAACAGAACCTTCCTCTCTGTGGTCCAGAGACTACACATGTGCCAGGATAGCTATGAATGGTTTGTAGATCTCGATGACATGTTGTACTGTCAAAAGGTGGGATGCTTCTGCATTAGGTCCCAGGCCAACCTTACAGATGTCAGAAAAGAAAAGACGGTCTTCTACAGCCTTCCTTAGCATTCCCTAAGGAGAGGGCAGATTTGACTTCTAAGTAACCACATTATGATATTCAAAACAACTTGATCTAAACAAAAACAGGAAGTCTAGACACTGAATCTTGGAACAAGTGAAGTCATCTGTGGGAAAAAAAAGTGCACTTGATCTGCTCAGAGGAGCCACCAACCAAACACTACCAGATATTTGATGGCATATTTGGAATAAGGGAATGGAAATGGATAATCGGATGGAATTTATCAAAATAAAATAAACGCCAGAACTAAGCCCAATACCCCCCTCCCAAAAAAAAGCACAGGGGTTACAAACTACCAACAAGCAAACAATCAAAATGCCACAAAGATGAGACAACCGCTCAGTGTGCAGAAAAGAAATAAAAAACAAAAATATGAGAGAAACAGAGGCTTGTGGGGAATGGCGTCAAGTGTGTCAGTGCATAGGAAGAGAGAAAAAAGGAAAAATATTAGCAAAGAATGGTCTCAACTCCTCCAATTTGATGAAAGACATGAACCTGATTGTCAAACCCTAAGCAGAATAAACTCAAAACCACAGGAAGACAGTAAAAAGGAAGCAGTTTCCTCTCAGGGACCTCCAGTAGACTGCCTGATCGCTCATCAGAAACTCCTGAGGCCAGAAGGCATGGGGAAGACAGACAGATGTAAAGTCCTGAAAGAAAAAAGAAATTCAAGTTTAAAACCCCCCCAAAACCCAAACCCCCTTTCTAGAAAGCCATTTAAAAGAGAGAGAGAGAGATCGTAGAACCCCCTTGAATAACTAAAAATTGGTAGATCCCTAAGAAATGTCCACAGGCGGCCTTCAGGTGGAGAGGAAATGACTCCAGACAACCCAAAGCAACGTGAAAAACAGGATAAAGGTAACTTCACAGATGAAGAGAACATCCCGGTGGTTGTACTTTTATTGTGTAACTGTTCTTTTTTTTAAAAAAAAAAAAAAAAAAAAAAAAAAAAAAAAAAAACGTAGTTTAACAAATACGTGAAGCCACTGTCTAAATTCTCCAACAGACACACCAGATCTAAAGACATAGAGTGTGGCAAATAACTATCAGACAGGATGAGGAATGGAAATGTGCAGGGGCCAGGTGTGTGTGTGTACTTGGAAAACCAAGGTGGCTGTATGCATGAGACGGATGCACAGCGCAAGGTCTTCCCTTATCTGCGATTGGATTGAGAAAGTGAGGAAAACTCATGGCAAAAGGCAGAGACTGGCAGAGCGACTTTGAAACACAGCTTCTCTACAGTGTTTTAAAAACTGTCTGCAGAAAATCACATGTGAGAACATTGAGCCTCTCAGAGTAAATAGACTGAAAAACCTTATGCCGTGCAAAGAGTTGCTGGGAGAACTGGGTGGCTTTGTCATTGCCAGATGATGTAGACTTTGCATAGACCGAAGTTTCCAGAACAAATGCCACTGCATTTTGATAATGGCTCAACCCAAGAAGAAATAACAATTCTCTCACTATGTGTCTATAGGAGAAACTCAAGATACATAAAGCAAAAACGGAACAGAATGAGAGGCAACAAACAGGTAGTCCTTGGAGACATCAGCAACACACTTCCAGGAGCAGTAAAACAGGATAGAACCAATAAGGAAATGGGGGACTTGAACAGCCCTATAAACCAATTAACCCTAACAGACAGGCCTATAGCACTCCATCCAATGACTGTAGAGTAAAAAATGCTCTCAAGGGTAGAACATGCTCAAGTCTAGAAAACAAGTCTCAGTAAATCTAAAAGGAAAGCAGAAAAACAGGAGGAAATTATCATACACTTGCATAGCCAGAGGGCCAGAGGGAGGAGGGAGTTGAAGTTTATGGATTCTGGTAGAAACTGTTCTAAGAAGGGAAATTATAGGTAAAACCTATCCCGAAAAGAGAAAAGACCCCAGTTAGTGACATAGAATTAAGAGATTAGAGTTTGCTAGCTTAAGAGTTAAGAAAAACCAAAAGACAGTTCTTTAAAAAGGTTGACAAGACCTTTAGTAAGGTAACATGAAAAAATGAAATTAGTTACATCAGAAGCCGTTATTGATAACTTTACAAAAAAAAAAAAAGTGTGTGTGTGGGGGGGGGGGATTGTAAGAGAACAGAGAAATAGTACTTTCACACAAACTAGATAACCTAGACACACAAACTACCAAAAGTGATTCCAGAAGAAATCGACAATCTAAATAGGCATATAATAAAAAAGAATGAATCACTGATGAGAAACTCCCAGACAAAGAGAGGGCCTGATTCACAGTGGCCATGGCTCCCCCACACACATGAGGGAGGGCCGATCAGCACCCACCATGGATGATAGAGGGGCTCATCCAGCACGGATTATCAGTTAATGGTTTCTCGAGGGGCAGCAGTGTTGTAGCCACTGTTAAGGTAAGTTGTCCATGCTCCAGGAACTAACCCCCGACTCATTTTCCTGTAAACACATTTGTCTGTTGGGGGTGGGTATCCCTTTGTTTATCTCCTGGTTGTTGCATGAATCCTAATTGATCTTGGGGTAGATGCTAAAAGATCTGGGAGACAGGGGAACAAGCCTCAGCCACTTCTCACCACTACTGAATCCTCGGGCCAGGAGGACAGATTCTGCCGTCTCCACAGACCCTCAGAGTGAATCCTAGGAGACCCCAGTCAAAAGGAAAGGGGAGCGAACAGAGAAGTGCAAGGCTGAAATGGAAAGACCAAGCCTTTCTCCTCCCGCCTTATATTCCTTTATCCAGCCACATCACTTCCTGTTTCAACCTTCCTATTGCTGAGGTTAAAGGTGTGTCACCCCAAGTGCTGGAATTAAAGGTGTTTGCCTGGCTCTGTTTCTCCTCCAGGCTGGATTAATCTCATGTAGTCCAGGCTGGCCTTGAACTCACAGAGATCTAGATAGCTTCTCAAGTGCTAAGATTAAAGGTGTGTGTCACCACTGCCTAACATCTATGACTAACTCTGTGGCTGGCTCTGTCCTCTGATCTTCAGGCAAGCTTTATTTGATACATGATGTATCACCACACCTGTGTAGTATGAGGTTTCTGGCCCGGACTTTCGGGCCTAGCCTCAAGGTTTAGACCCACAGACCCACAGAGACACACAGATGCTTACAATAGTTTTAGGATGATCAGCCTAAGGCCTAGGCATATAACTTGCTAACTCTCTACCCTTAATCTAACCCGTGACTCTTATCCTGTTCAGCCATGGGGCTGGGTACTTTTTCTCAGAGCAGCATAGTTGTCCTCTGTTTCTTCTGGCTTCTCTCTGGCATTCTGCTCTGTTCTTCCTGTTCCTAGAGTTTTCTTAGTCTGGTATCCTCGCCCACATTTCCTGTCTGCCTTTGGCCAATCAGCGCTTTTTATTAAATTCGTAGGTGAGACAATTATTTACAATGGAACATCATAAATCCACCACACACCTGGTTCATATTGTACCTTTATATTTCGGACATAATTTTGCTAGGGATCTTTTCCTTTTGACACTAAAACTCATCTGGTTTGCATGGTTTCTAAAGACAAGTCAGAAGTGACTCTTTTTTTTTTCTTTATTATAGTATGTCTCTCTTTTTCTGGCTGCTTTGAAATATTCTCTTTATGACTTTTTGTTGGCAAATTGATTTGGCAAATATATCTTGATATTGCTTCTTGGTGTTTCTCTTAGTGGGGTTCATGAAGCCTTCTGGATTTTTCAGGTCATAGAGCTATTATTTTTTTGAATTTGCTCTCTGACACTGTAATAAAATACACTAAACAAAAATAACTTATAAAAGCAGTTTATTTCATCTTTTGCTTCCAGGTCCCAATCATCACTGAAGGAAGTCAGGGCAGAGAACATGGAAGAAGGTGCTCCATGGGCTTATTTTCTCTGGCATGCTCAGCCTGCCACTTGCCTAGGGGTGGTGCCTCCCACAGTGGACACAGCCATTCAACACCATCCAAGACAATTCCCCACAGACATTCCCATAGCCAATCGAATGGAGGCAGTTTTGTTTTGTTTCCAAGTTCCCTCTTCTCAGGTGACTCTATTTATATCATTGATAAAACAAACAAAGACTAACCAGTATGAGCTGCTTGGGCTGTTTCTCCCCTTCCTCTAACTTTTGTGGTAAATTGTCTTTTATTTCTATTTCTGTTATTTTTATTTGGTTATTTTTTGTTTTGTTTGAGATTGGCCTTGAGTTTAGGTCTTGCCTCTACCTCCTCAGCGCTTTGATATTACGGGTTTACACCCTGCCTGTGGTATCCTTTGTTCCTATTATTCTGTCCTTTTTTCCTCTTGGACATTAGCCCATATAACATTAGAGTTGTTCATATTTACGTTAGGCTACTTAATGTTCATCTCACAATACTTAATATTTGTGTTAGAGTACTTAATATTTATGAAAGGCCACTTCATATCATCACATAAGCCCCAAAGACTTTCCCTGTTTTTTCATGTTTTTCACATGTTTCTATTTATGGATTTGTTTGCTTAAATGCAGTTTGGAAGAGGGGGCTTGTGCATGCTAGGCACATGCTCTTCCATGGACGTACATCCCTAGCTCTCTTTGCTGTCCATATCTTCTAGAGTTACAGTTCTGATTTTTCTGGTCTTACACTGTATCACCTAAGGTGTTATTAACCTTATCCAGTGGATTTTCCGTATCACGTGTTATATTGCTCAGCTCAAAAATGTTCATTTAGTTCTTTAACACATTTTCAGTTTCATCTTAAACCCTTGCATATATTTGCAATGACTTAAAGTCCTTGTCTGGTAATTGCATCACCTCCGCCACTCTAGGGCTGTCTCCATTGACTTTTATTGTACTTTTAGATCATACTTCCTGTTCTTTGAGTCTGGTAATGTTTTATGGGATAGTGGATATCATAATGTTTTGTCTTAAGTATTTAGGCTGTATATCTTCCTTTAAAGAGTGTTGTGAGAGTTATAGGGAGCTATTAAAATAATTTATAATCAGTTTGATCCTTTCTAGGACTTTAAAATTTTTTCTTATATAGCCATAGAGCAATCTTAACTTATGGTTAATTTAATGTGGTGTGTGTGTGTGTGTGTGTGTGTGTGTGTGTGTGTGTGTGTGTGTGTGTGTGTGTGCTCAGCCATACCACTGCCGGGTGAAGAGGGTGTTCCAACAATCTGGGAAGTAGAGACAGAAGGATCAGGATTTAAAGCTAGCCTCAGCTACTTAATGAGTTCAAGACCAGCCTTGGCTATGTGACAAATCATCTCAAAATACAAATAAGCAAAGATTTCTCCTGGCATGTTTGAGCTCCGTGGACGGTGTCCCTCAGAACTTTTGAGAGTGATGCTCTTTCCAGTGGGGTTTGCCTTGGGTAGGGTCAACCTATTGATGTTGGGTTTATCATTCAGCCACAAACTAAAGAACTCAGACAATAATTCTGGAACTTTCTTTCCTCATGAAAAACTCCACCTCATCAGCCTCCCAGAACTCTAATCTCCATCTCCTTGTTCAGTAACACTTGAGTACTCTTCATGAGCACCCCCCACCCCTCACCTCCGCTCCCAGGCAGCATTTCTGACAACAAGAATGACCATAGGGCTTACTTTGCTTGCTGCTGCCCCTCAAAGCCTGTCCCACAGTCCATATAGAACATTTGTCCAATATTGTTTCATAAATTTTGCCCAGATGGAAGTCAGATCTGATACCAGCAATGCCACCATCCCTGGAAGTAAACAATAATCCACCCTCTAATCTCATGACAATGGTTGATTATGGCTAGGCTCTGACTTGAGGTAAAGCAGGAATGGGTGTGTGAGTGAGTGGATGAGTGAATGAATGAGTGAGATGTGGTCAAATAAATGGCCTCTGGCTCTCCCACAGCTTGGAGAAACTTCAACAGCTTTCCTGAATCATGTCATGTAGGAGGTAGTCCAAAGGAAGATCCATTCTTCCCCGAGGCCAAGCATACTTGAGAAATTGTCATTTCATAATGGACTTTTAATTAATCATTAACACCACCAGAATGCTGCCTTCAATTGCATTGTCATATTCCTTCCAGCATTTAAAAGGTCACAAGTGTCGACTAAGTTCCAATACTGCCTGCTTTACTAAAGAATTCCAGTTTGCTTGGTAATATCAGAAATCAGTCTGTGCTGATTGGACAGACATACCCATTTTATCATTTTACAGAAGGAATAAAGTTTACAATTTCTTTATACAAAAATCTAAGATTCTGCTTTGGGGATTATGGCCAGCTGCCTCTCTTGACTTACATTTGGATTTTGTTATTCATGGGGACCTGGTTACTGTTTTGTGTCTCCATGTTTTCTGGTGGGTGGCTTCCTCTCTGGGATGTATGCTTATGAAACTGGCTTCTTTAAATTCACCTGTACTATGTCTGTTGAACACTGGGGAGAGGCGAAAGCAGGTGAGTGGGGGAGACCATCTGTTTTTCCTGTTCATCTGCCCTCAGTGTTCCTCGGAGCTCTGAGGAGCGCTTTGTTGCTGGAGTTCCTGGGGGGATTTAGTTAACAGAGGTTGTTCAGGTATGGGATCAAGCAGCTCTCTCTCTCCAGCATCAGAGGGATGGGCCGAGGCTGGCCCCTGTAGGCACTTATATTCATATGCACATACCTACATATAGATACACACACATCCCCCCCACACCCCACACACAGAATTAAAAACAATAATAATGGATCTTTTTTTCTTTTCTTTTTCTTCTTTTTTTTTTAAGGAAGATTAAAAATATTGAAAGCTTAAAAAATGTAAGTCTAGTCCTTTAATTTGAGTACCTTCTAGTTCTCTGACTTTATGAATGGAAAAAGGTGGCATGTATCCACTGGCTTAATCTAAGGTGTCAACAATCCCTCTCCGAAGCTATTGAAGTAAGGGGAGTGCCCACAATTACTAAAGTTTTTCTGGAGATAAAAGAGCAATTGCATAAACTTCTGGCTCCAAGCATCAGCTTTGCAATGAGTCAGCGTTTCACACAAAGCTCAACTCCACTGGCGATCCAGCTCCCTACATTTTAAGGAATCATTTCTCCTCACAAGGAGGTGAGTCACTGGGGAGGCACAGATAACACACTCCTGCAGCAGCCAGAGCTCTGCCTCCACCAGGGTTTCCTTTATCCACTTTCTCCTGAATCTTTGCTTTTGACCGGAGATGATGACTTGGCCAAGACAGAATCCTCTTCTCCTGGCAGTAAGTTCTGAGCTTAGCAAGGGAGAGATGAGATGGCTGCGGAGGCAAAGGCTGCCTCAGACTCCTTGTTATTAAACTAAGGCACTTGCTGCCAAGCTTTGACAACCTGAGTTCATTTCCCAGAACCTACATGGTAGAAGGAGGCTGCTGTCTGTCCAAAGTTTTCCTCTGACCTCTATATGCACATGTGACATTCATAGACATGCACATACTCACTCACATTAAATAAATAAATAAATAAATAAATAAATAAATAAATAAATAAATAAATAAGTAAGTAAGTAAGTAAGTAAGTAAGTAAGTAAGTAAATAAATAAATAAATAAATAAATAAATAAATAAATAAATAAATAAATAAATAAATAAATGTATGTTTAAACACACACACACATACACATGTAATTCATCTGGGAGATTATGTACCTGGTCCTATGCTTATCTATTGTGCTCTGTAGGGGACCTGATTAGGAAGGAAAGAAACTGGATACAGAGGCATTGCTACCAGGCCACCCTGCCAACAGCCCCATCCTCTGCTGAAGCCATGCCCATTAACCTCTGCCTTCCATGTTTACACGCAGAGCAAAACTTGGCCCCTCAGAAGCCTCAGTGGAGGAGTGCAGTCTGGGTAGCCTGGCTTCCTGAATGACCATGAAGAAGCAGCCAAGCTTATAAAACAGGATCCTTGGCCAGGATGTGGCTTGGTGGTAGAACGTGTGTTTAGCCTGCTGGAGGCCCTGAGTTCCATACCCAGCACCATAACATAAACTATCCAGGGATGAAATCCTCCTGACATTTTTTTTCTTATAAATAAAATGTATAGAGTCCATTCATTTCTTGAAGACATACTATAAATTATCAGTTGCAGTGAGCCGCAGTACAACAGGACCCTTAGGCATAACGAGGCACTTAGATGCTCTCCCCAGCACTGAATAGTTCTGGATTTCAAGGCCTAGAGCTATTTTTCCCCCCTCATGCTATTCTCTACGGTCTTTTCCTCACAGATACACTGGGAGTGGCCACATCTTCCTATTAAAGTCCAACTTAAATGGAATGTGGCCTAGAAACTATTATCAGATTTTGTGTACGGCTTTTATAGAAACAAGTCCATTAGATTGGGAACACAGACTTCATGACATCCATTGTCTGCTCAACTCTATTTTTTTAATTCACTCTCTTTGGGGGACAGAGGATGTGTTTCCAAGTGGTGGGGCTGTCTTTGATCTGAATTTTTGTTAGTTAAGTTTTTTTCCCTTTGTCACGTTGAAGAGGAAGCCGGACGTAAGAGAGATGAATAGAACCCCACGTTCTCTGACCATATATGAACATTTATGTATGCATATATGAAAACGCAATGATGAAGCCTATTGCCATACATAATTAATGTATGCTAATAAAACATTTTCAAAATTGCTGTTTCCATGCATTCTCCCAGTATGTAAAGAGGAGATATACTGCAAGAATCCCAAATACCCAAAATATTGGATAGCCCTAAAACCTGTCTATAAAGATTTTTTCCTGTATATACCTCCAAGGAAGCCTATTTTATAAATTAATATGAAGATATTAGCACAGAAGGAGATTAACAATGATGAGTAATGAAATAGGAAATTATATACTGTGGCAGAAGTTAGATGCACATAGTGTCTCTCTCTCTCCCTCCCCCCTTAGTCCCCTCTGTCTTTCTATTCTTTCTTTGACATAGGGCTTCATGTAACCCAGGCTAGCCTCAAAGTCACTTGTAGCTAAGGATAACCTCAAATTCCTGATCCCCCTGCATCAGCCTCCCAAGTGCTGGGTTTAAGGGTATTCACACCCACCCCTTATAACACTTGCATTAATTTACTCAAAAGAAAGTACTTCTTTTTAAAATAACTTATTTTTATTTTACATGCATTGGTGATTTGTCTGTATGTATGTCTGTGTGGGGATTTCAGGTCTTGGAGTCCATGAGCTGCCATGTGGGTGCTAGGGATTGAACCCCAGTCCTCTGGAAGAGCAGTCAGTGCTCTTAACTGCTGAGCCATCTCTCCAGCCCTCAATGGAAGCACTTCACAGCTTTCCCATAATGCATCTGAATTGTGGTGCTTTGGGGCTTTGGGGCCCTCTCAAGTAAAGCAAGCGCTGTGATAGTATATGACATTCAAGCTGATAACGGAGATGACTACTAAGTGACAAGTGGGCAGGTAGCATATGCAGCATGGATATGGTAGACAAAGAGGTGACTCAAACCTAGGGTGGGACTGGGCAATATCTTCATGCTACTCAGAAAAGTACAATCTAAAAGTGCACAAAATTATTTAGTTCTGGAACCTTCTGTTTCCAGAAAATGTCTCTTTATGTAACTCAAATTAGTCTTGGACTCCTCATTCTCCTACCTCAGCTCCTGTATTATGAGATTAAGGGTATGCACTTCCACACCTGGTCCCATTTAATATGGGGGGGGCATAGTTGGCACTACAGGTGTCTGGTTCTGGAAAGCAAAACCATGGATAAATCAGATCATCGTGTCTGCTAATGTTCATACAAAGCGCTTTCACTGACAAGGGCTCTGCCTGCTATGGCCATGAAGTATTAAGGGTATTTTTTGTTATGTAGCCATATTTCTTCAAAATGTTCCTTTTCATTGTTTTATTTTCTTTATTCTCTTAAACCAAAGATTTGTTTTTAAATTATGAATATCATCTCCTTTCTTAGTTTTCCAATTCCCTAGCTAGACTGACGCTTATATGTTCCTATTTTTCCTTGGTTCCAGTATCCACCCCACTATTTTAGCCGTTGGCTCTGAATACCTCCCTCTGGCATTAATTTCAACTAGAGGTTTCTAGTGAGAAACTATTTAAGTAGCCTGGTTGACCAAGATGAATACAGGATTAGAAAAGCCACTGAAAAAATCCCAAGCATTCTAATGCAGTGCAAATTTTAATTTAGTTAAACCATTTATAAACAAAGAAATATATCACTACCCCCAACCAACACACCATACACTACTATAACCTGTTTCACAGAGTAGCAGTCACGGAAGCAGTTTTGGACACCAGCCAACAGATCGTTCTGTGGTACAGAGCCCAAAAGTGAGTTTCCTGGAGTCTCACACGCACGGGGTGGGTACAGTCATCACAAGAGCCGGAATGTGCCATCAAGTCTGTTCTACCACGGCCTGGATTCCATCTCCTTTCTCTCCAAATCACTCCATGAACCCAGAGAGTTTTCTTGACTCCATTCTTCGGTGACCACAGTTATTCTAACTTCGTTGCATTTTCAACCTCAAGTGGGTTTCTGGCATTCCCGGCTCCTAATTATATGCAAGCCCTCAGCATAATTTAACCAACGAGAGTTACCAGGGGTGGTGGTGGGGGGATGTGTGAAGCTATGGAGACACATCAGTATCAGCTTTTTTTTTTTTAATAGCTTGATAAGACTTTGTATGAGCTCTAATTGAACCCACTTTACTAGGCTGATTATCAGAAAATCTGCATATTCCTTTCAGAAAGGGACTCGTGTGCCATGCCACACTTCTTTGATTGTCCTATGACCTGTGATGGGTTGAAACTCTTTCTGATCAAAGGTAAATGCGATCCGGTATTCTTCCCATGAAATAGGTAGGCTCTAGCTGAATAAACCGATTCATTATTGGAGAAAGAAGCAAATATCCAGTTATACACACAGTAGCCATGGAAAGGCATGAGGTGAGCCCTCAACTTGAATGAGTCTTAGAATTTCTCAGGGAAGACAGGGGCTGTGCAGGAGAGGGATCAGGGACTCTGATTCACTTTGGCAAATATTTTCCTTTGCTATCTCTTCTCTTTGTCAGAGTCTCTCTGGAGTCACCAAGGCCAACACGAAATGGACAGTTTCTTTGAGCAAATCATTTTTGCCTTGAAATCCTGCAGGACAGGTAGGGCTTGACTTAGCTGGAAATGATAATCTAGCAATGTTGTCCTGCAAGTTACATGGGACCCGAAGGAGTACAAAGCTACCTGCTGTGTGGTCCTGCTAGCTCCCTAAGAAAGCGATAATGTACTTTGGTGTAAAGGAGAAGCTGGGGGAAGGGCAAGGAGGGCAAGGTTTCCTTTGAACTCTAGCATGGTACAGAAAGCTAGAATTCTCCACAGCTCGCCATTTGGGTTAAACTATCCAGAGAAACCCAAATCTTGCCTTGACCTGACATAACTTCATCCTCTAGCCACATCTCCAAGGATATCTCAGACTATAAAGATCTGATGTCTCCCTGACTTCTTATGAGATCTCTTCAGCTGGCCTTAAGCGGGCAAATCCTACTCTGCTTTTTACATCTACCTGAAGTGGATAGCCCCGTCCAGGAACGACCATGTCCCTACCCTGGACTTGGCAGGTGCTGACAGCTGTCACTCAGGCATGTTAGCATCATACTGTTCCCCTGAAATGAGGCAGTCTCATTGAGAAATTCTTGAGCATCCTTCTATGCCAACCACCTACCTACCCCAGCATCGTCGGCACCCATGCTAACCTGGCATTCTCTTCTTGGGCACAGGAGCTCAGGCTGAGACCTGCTTCCTGACAAAGGTGTTTCCTTCCTATCTGGCACATCCCAGGCACAAATCACGTTTCATAATGTCTCTCTCCTTTTGTTCTCAGGTGGCCTTCTTGCAGCTTCTGTCCCTGTGAGCACACCTGGGCCAGAGCTGGCTCCCAGTAATGGGAGAGACGTGCCAGCAAACTTGCCTAGGGTGTCTCTGCACGAGTAGTCCTGGGACTGGGACCTGCTTAGAAATACCAGAGATAAAATGGGAAAAGAAATGCCAGCACGTCCTATCTGAATAAGCCAGAACCGCATCAATCCTTATAAAGATGCCAGGCTTAAGGGGGTGGCAGGTGCCCCTCGATAAGGGCTCTGTGTCTCTTGTCCTGGTTGGAGCAGGTTGTCACTGACCTCAGGACATTCACTGCATAGCTGGGGTCCAGCCATCTGAGGGACACGGAAAGATGTTTGAATGCCTGCAGCATGAGAAGTCCCTCCCTCTGCTCTATCTTTTTAATCACTAAGAATGTTGATTCATTAAAGTCCAAACTTTTGCTGGCACCATCTTGGCCTCCCATGCCCTCCCTTGGCCTCTCATGGTCACCTCCATAAAAGCTCTGAGTGAGTCAGCAATATGAGAAAAAAAAGAAAAGAGGTGTGTTTCTGGCTCTCAGCACACATGACTCTGAGCAAGGAAGGGCTACAAACAAAGACTTCGAGCTGAAACCAAAGGGTGTGGGAAGCTTTATAGCGCACGGCAAGCAAGGTTGAAGCGGCATGTTCAACAGGTCGGAAATGTGTATTTTCTCTCCATGTAATAATTAGAAAGGATTTGAGTCCACGCTGAACTGTGGAGTAGCTTCTGATGGTTCTTGTGGAAAATGCCACCAAGGCAATGCCAGGCATCAAAATGGTTATCCCGGCAGGAGGCTGGATCTCCTTCTTTCCCTGAAGTGATTTTTTTTCCTTAGTTACTTGTAGTCTAGAACATGACTCTCTTATGTTTGCCCTGCTCCAGTTGGTTTTACAGAAGGTAGTTTTTGAGCTGAAGCAGATGAACCTTGGAAGTGGAATCTCCCTTCCAGTCAAGGACACGGCGAGTTCCTCTGACCCCCAAGGTGTGCTTGTGGCCTTGAAGCACCACCTCCCAGTGTAATTTAAGTTCTGAGCAACTGAGTTTTTTGTTTTGGCCCAAGCCAAAGTTAGCCTTCTCATGCCTCCATGGAATGCTTCTAGATAAGAGAGGAAAAACTCCACCCTAATCCTGGAGTTTGCAGAGTCCCCTCATGGACCAGCAGATACTTTGCAAGAATCTTGCATTGTTACCTTGGATGTGAAGCTCAAGCATCCAGAGAAACATTATGAAATCTGATATCTATCTTTCTGGCATAGGGGACAGCATGGTATTTGGTTGTAAAAGCATACACACACAATACTGTGGGGACAGGTCTCAACCTGTTTCTGCATCTCAGAACCCCTGTTAAATCCCAGGGGGACAGAGAGAAGTAGGCCTGCCCCAGTACAAACCCCAACTCCTTCAATGATTAAGTTTGAGCTCACGGGCAAGCTATTTGATCTCCCACTCCTGTTCAATGTGAATGACAGTAAACCCTGCCTCCCAGGGCCATTGTAAGAATTAAATTATATCTGTAAAATGTTTAGGGGAATGTACATCATAAAGTGTTTGCTGAGGGGCTAGGGAGATAGCTCAGTGGGTAAAGTGCTGTTTGTACAAGCTCAAGAGCCTGAGTTCAGATCCATCCCCAGCACGCCTGTGGAAAACCAGGCACAGCAGTGTATACCTGTGAGCCAAAGCCAGAAAAGCAGAGACAGGCAGGTCCCAGGAACTTGCTACCCAGATGTCTAACTGAAATGTGATCTCCAGGTTCAGTGAGAGACCCTGTCTCAAGAAATAAGGTGGGATACAACTGAGGAAAAATACTCAGTATTGACCTCTGGCCTCCACAGTATCTGCATGGATACATGTATACCTCACCTCAACTATTGTTGAATACAGGGAATACAGTATGCACTGTAATGTATATATTTGTGATAGTTGCTGTAACAAAATACCACAAGCTTAAAGAGCAGAAACTTAGTATCTCTTGGTCTGTGGGCTCGTACTCTGATGCAGATAAGGGCAAGATTGGGTCTACCTAAGGATTCTTTTCAGGGCCTGTAGATGGTCCTTTCTCTCTCTCTCTCATCACATGGCTTTCCATCTGTGTCCCTGTCCAAAGTTCCTTTTTATGTAAGGACACCAGAGATAACGGATTCAAGTTGGCCCTAATGACCTCGTTTCATTTTTTAAAAAGATTTATTTTCATTTATGTGTATAGGTCTGTGAGTATATACTCTCTCTCTCTCTCCCTCCCTCCCTCCCTCTCTCTTCTCTCTCTCTCTCTCTCTCTCTCTCTCTCTCTCTCTCTCTCTCTCTCTCTCTCTCTCTCTTCCTCTCTCTCTCTCTCTCTGTATACAGCCATTTAGTCCAATTTAATTGTATCACTCTCATAGAAACCCTGTAAAACACTGTCACATTCTGAATTACTGGGGGCCAGGACACCATCATATGAGTTTGCTTCCTCCAGAAGCAGCCACATGTCACAGCAGCTGCTCAGGCACATGAAAAGAAGCATTTTACCTCCTTCCAGCTCAGTTGCATTTTTAAGTCACTCACTTGACTGCCCCCACAAGCTGTGTTATCTCCCAAGGACTTATAAGGACTTAGAGGCAAGAACATTTCTTTTCCTTTACTCTTCTTTGTATAAAATTTATATAAAAATCCACCATTTTAATCCTTTTCAAATGTGTAATTCTGTGGCAGTGAGTGCATTATTGTGTAATTATCACCCCGTCCGGCTCTAGAGTTCTCTTACCACCCCCAGCTGAGACGCTGTACGCATTAGCATTAAACACTAGCCCTAGCAAGGAGTGAGGTTCTGGCATGTGCTGCACTGAGGTGAACCTGGAACACTTTGTGTTAATGTCAGCAGAGGGTAGGTCCTGGATGAGAGTCCACTCACATGAGGTTCCTAGAATTGTCAAGTCAGGTTTGTAGAGACAGAAAGTCAATGAGCTGAGGATTGGGGCTACGAGAGAGAGGAAGTTAATATTTCAGAGGGACAGAGTTTCAGTTTTGTAACATGTTTCCAGAAGTGAATAATAATGGGAAGCTCAAGTTTCTTGCAGGAGGCTTCTTCCCCTTGCTTGCTGCAGATATCCTGGCATAGCTCTGACAGCCCAAAGGCACTCAGCGCATGGGAAGCAGAGACTCCATCTCCCTGGGTCTCTGCCTTCACTTTGCTGACATCCTTTGCTTGGTCCCTTCAGCAGCGCCATCTTTCTGTCCCTCAGCCTTCCCCCTCACTCCTACGTGCTGTTCAAATTTGCTCTTAGGCAACTGCCATGCTAAAAAATAGAACCAGCAGTCAGACACTCTACTACAGGGGTGGAAGTGTGTCCCCTACTCAGAGAATATTTGCATTTTAGCAGATGAGGCAATCTTAGCCAGGAGGTGAGGTGGAGGGGAGGGCAGGCTTTGAAAAAGTGACGCCAGAGTAGTAGAGGAGTGGGTGGTACCTGCCCTAAAGACACCATTCTGCCTCTTCCTTATATCCCCCTTCCGAGCCAGGTCCGCAGATGATCCTGTTGTCTGAGCATCCTGACCAAACCTCCCTGAGCACAGCCTCAGTCTCTGTGACAGTAGCGGAAGAGAACACTCGAGATGTTCTGATGTTTGGCCTCATGTCAGAGTTCAAGTGACAAAGTCCCTGCCTTTATAGTTTATAGTCCCTATTTACAGATATGTTGAGCTCAAAATGGCTGTTTCTTCATGTGCCAACTCTGAAACCATTCACACACACACACACACACACACACACACACACACACACACACACACACACACACACACACACCTATTTTACCAGGAGTGCTTGATAACTGTTTTACTGAAAGTGAATTAGAACATTGCTTTTAAAACAACCCTTTGCATCTCTAATATGAATTCTGGAGGCAAACCTTTGGAAGTCAGTTCTCCACCAAGAAACATTTCAGTCAATAGCCCATAGATCTCTCCATATAGCTAGAGTTCAAGCCCCCGGGTTAGCTCCTGGCTGGCATTTGAGCTGAGGAGATTTAGTAGCCGCTCTGGATACAGGAATATAAACATGTCAGCTCCTCATAAGCCTTTTAAATGATAACTCATCTATTGTTCTCAAGTGAGAGCCAGTGTCAATCTCCACCCTAATGAATGGCCTTTCTGTTCCCCCTACCTTGAATTATGTGAAGAAAAGATGAGATCTCATTAATACGTTGTTTTAATTGCACTTGGCCTCAGGGATCTGCCAACCCCATCTTGCTCCTTACTGCTCTTTTCTTGAAGTGTCAAGCCAAGGAAAGCAAGACTCTTTCCTTTCGCATAGTTAAAAGCACTGACATGTATCAGGAGAAAGTTGAAAATGAGAATTTGTTGTCTTAGAAAAAAACAGCACAGAGAAATCTCAGGCTACAATCAGCAAGTAAAAGCAAGTGCAAATACCAATAAAACAATAACCCATCCGGCCGCACCAGCTCAGTGATAGCTTGGCAAAGGCAACCTTACAGCAGGCAGAGCCCAACTAACACTCCCGAGGAGCCCGACAATTGTCCAGGGTTCTGTTTTTTTTTCTCTCTCTTCCCGGGCATTTCCCCCTTTGCTTGCCATTTGCAATAGTGACTCTTATCTGTTGTTGGATGTGTGTCGTCTTCAATCATTTAACTTTCATTTTAAATGCGCAATGTGCTGCACTGTTTGGATACTAGTCAACCTGTTATGGGAAGTTCCAGAGCCATAATCCTAAATAAGATTCATCTTTGGGTTTTGGAGCAAGATTTTGTTATTGTAGCCCAGGCTAGCCTGGAATTTGGTATGTACTTCAGGGTGGTCTGGAATTAAGACAGTCCTCCTGCCTCTGCTTCCCAAATTGTTGAGATTACAAACATGCACAACCATGCCAACTTCATCCTAAGGAAGTTCTCCAAACAAGTGTTCTTCTGTTTCTTTTTTTAAAGTTTCTATATGTGTGGGGAGGACGGGGAGGTATACTTGCTATGATGTTCATGAAGAGGTCAGGGGACACTTTACAAAGCTGAGTCCCTCCTTCTATCCTTGTGTGGGTTCTGGGGGATCACTCAGGTCATCAGACAAGCAAGCATGTTTGCCCAGGGAGCCAGCCATCTTGCTGGCTCATTGTTTTTTGAGGGTGTTGTTGTTTGTTTAAAACACACTAAATAAACAATATATTCATTTTTCCTGGAGGCTAAAACATTAGTCTCTATTTCAAGTCTTTCTGAACTTGAATTTCAGTGTACTTGGATAGACTGAGTATAACCTGAGCACTAGAGGCAGGAAGAGGAAGTGTATTGTCTGTGATCCTCTTAAACCTCATTAATTAACATTTCTACTAGAGATCCGTCCCTGATGAGATTTTATTTATCTTCTTTTGACAAATCTGATGTTTTAACTACCATGTTGAGAAAAGAAACATTTCTGCGGGTCAGATGTCAGGGTATTTTCGTCTGTTGTATATCTGGTTACTGTTCCTGGTATTACATTGAGAAGCCCTTATTAAGCCAGTATGTCTCCGTGGTGCTGCCGTAAGCAGTGTGTAAGGAGAACTTTACCAAGGCAATTCCCATTTTGATGGGCACAAAAGGGAAGCTGATGCAGAGGCAGGACATGGCAAATGCAGATATGTTCCGTGAGAGGGCTTTAGGGGTTTAGGAGGAATGAGGTGTGGGAGAGTCTTTCAGTGGCAGAGTGGGCGATTAGCCTCTGCAAGGGCTCAATGGCCCCCAAAAGAAAAGAAACTGGGCCATTTCTGGTTTGTTTTCATAAATGAATTCATTTATAAACAAAAGAATCAACTGGGCCAGGTAGCCATGCCCTTATTCTGTTCTCAGCATTCAGGAGGCAGAGGCAGAAAGATCTCTGTGAGTTTGTGGCCAGCCTGCTCTACACTGGGAATTCTGGGCCAGCCAGTGCTACAGAGTGAAACCCTGCCTAAAACAATAACAACACAAACCTAATAACAGGATAAGCAATCACAAACTATAAAAGCAGAATAGACTGTGAGGGTTGCCCAGGCTAACCCCTCATTTTAGAGTTCAGAAGAATGACACTGGGCAGATAAAAGATTAAACCAGTCACAGAAAATGGCACATACTCAGGGTTACAGACAGAAGAGAACGTTCTACCCATCATACTATTTTTGTCTTCACGCTTTCTAAACATGGTCAGAGTTGTACATAGGCACGCTCTCAGCCAAGATCCAAATTTTTCTTAAAGTGAGCAACTTTACACCAAGTGGTGGTGACGGCGCATGCTTGAAATCTCAGGCAGAGGCAGGCGGATCTCTGAGTTTGAGGTCTACAGAGCGAGTCCCGGACAGCCAGGGCCACACGTAAAGAACTTACATTGAAAACGAAAGCAAACAAACAAAAATATTGATTTAAGAAGACAAGGGGGAAACAGCTCGGAGAGAAAGACAATCCTAAGAAGAGGGAAGAAGGGCAGGCTGCCATCCAGAGAGGAACAGCCACATCTGGAGAGAGCAGGGAACTGGGCACGGGGGCCAACAGGCCTGCAGGGTGTCTGGCTGTAGGACTACAGACCGGTTCCATCAGCCCTCCAGGCTCTCTTCCTCTGCGGATCCCGCTGCAATCTACTGCCTGGCTCTTCTTTGCCCTCTGTTCTTCCCGCACAGAAAAGCTAGGCAGTTCTTGAAAGAGAACTGGGAAGTCTTGAAGAATGGACGAGCTCCCACAGGGTCACAGGGTCCAGCAGGCTCCTCCCTTAAAGCCTAGGTAGCCCGAAAGTCAGTCTTGGTGACGTCTTGACTCTGGTCACGTGTATGAGAACTAGGAGAGGTAAAACCTTTGCTATTGGGCCCTAGGTATGGAGACACATCTGGCAATAAGGCTATTGGCAGGGGCTCTCCACTCCTCCCTTCCCCCCCCTCTTTTCCTCATCTTTTTCTGTCTCCCTCCCTTCTTCTCTCCCTTCCTCCTTTCCTTCCTTTCCCTTGCTCTCCCCTTCACTCTTCCTTCTTCTCTTCATTCATTTGGTTAAATTCTCCCTCCTCCTGAGTTTTGCATATGGGATAATGGGTGAGCTCTCATCTCTACAGATAGACAAAGTTGCCTTCGGCTGTTGCCTCTTTAAAACAGTGCTGAGGTTCCAGAGGATACTCGGCTTGGCACTGGCCTCAGATTTTTATTTTATTTTTAATGGCAATGAGGACATCCTGATTGGCTGCTTTCTACTTCATTGAAAACAAATAAAAACTTCTTCGAAGCGTCCATTAGAATCAAACCTAACTACTAAAACTAAACAAATTCTTGATCTAGCTTGGAAGTCCTGGGCTACCAGTCCCTCTGGTTTTTGTCTGTGTAAAACACAATGAACCGAGACATGCATATGTGGAAATATCTGCAAGATTCTGTGTTTGGGGCTTGCTGTGTGGATGTTTTGTCTGCATGCCACAAAACAGGTAGATGTTTAAACATACAAATGACAGCCTTGAGGCCTTTTATTTTGATGTGACATCTCCCAATATAACCAAGAAATGTTCCCAATTGATAATTGACACCAATAACCTTCAAGACGCACACACCTTGGTATATTCCAGAGGAAAGGACTGCACAGTTGTGTGGAGTTGGGTATTTGCTTTTCGTTTGCAGGCATGAGCAGCCATAAGCCAGGGGGGCATTCGGGTGCCCCAGAGCTTTGTTGTTTTTCTAACCTTCTTCCTTGTTGCCTGTTTTCTGTCTTTTCTTTTTAACATTACAATTTGTTCTTTGACTTATTGGAATGATGGAGAACAGTCTATTTTTATTGTCCCCAGTCTCCGTGCCTGCAAAAGTAGACTAAGACAGCACTGGTACTCTTACAGGTGACTGTGTTTCTATTGTTTCTTTTCTATGACCAAGATAATTCAGCATATTTCTACTCAGCTTTCAGATTTCTACAAAGGTAGAGGCGGGGAGCATGACAGGGGACGACTGTATACCACCCACAGTCTTCTCCTTGGTGATTTCCGACTCTCCAGGGAAATCTCAACCCGAAAGAACAGAAAGAGGATGTCTTGTTGGTGGTACCTGCCCTGCTGTGTTCAAAGACCAGAGATAGATATTAGCCTTTTTTTTTTTTTATGTGAACACTTGTCTTTGGTCACCCCCTCCCCCATACATTTCATTTCTTCTTTTCAGACATCTCACTATGCTGGGGCCATGACGTTCTTGCACATGAGTGTATCTTGGAGCATGTTCTGGATACAGATTTCTTGTTCTAGCTCTGTGAGAAACAGCTGTGTGCAACCCCCAAACCTCCCTTTTCCTCCTACTCTCAAAACCAGTTGCATACATTCTCATCACTCAGGCGCACACAGATCTTTCAGAAACTAACATAATTAGTTTGGTTCTACTTCTACAGAATACCTGTGGCTAGGTAATCGGTAAAAAATGGAGACTTATCAGGGTGTAGTGTAATCTCAGGACTTTGGAGGCTGAAGCAGGAAATCACAAGTTTGAAGCAATCTTGGTGAGACCCCAAAACAAAAGAAAGAATTGAGTGAGGAGTTATTGTCCACAGTTCCCAAGCCTCCTCTGGTGAACCCACATCCAAGCACAGCAGGAAGGCCAGGCTTGCCTTAACAGCAACCCATTCAGCAATGATCTCTCCCCAAAGGAACTGCATGGATCAATTGAAGGGATCAGAACCTTCAAGGCCTAACCACTTCATAAAGGCCTCACTTCACACTGGGTAAACTTACTGGAGTAAGTTTTTCAACATGGGAATTTCTTGGGTCACATGAAAACCACAAGAAAGTAAATTTCATTTTGAATAAAATCAAATTTTTCTATAAGGCTGTCATCTCAGCTTAAGTTGTATTTTGGAAGCATCTAAAACAAAGGAAACATACAATGGAGGTATACAGAGCTCAGTGGTTGATATTTGTTCAGCACACATAATGTGCCATGCTCTATCCTCGGTACCCCAAAATACCACTAATAATAACTGAAATGCAAAATGAATTTATTATGTTGCTAGTAATCATAGCAATCAGAGTTGGGAATTTAAAAATGCTTATATAAACAATGATCATATGTATGCAAGGTAAATAAGATAACCCTAAAGACATGATTCAGGAAGGGGCAGAAGGGTTGTAAGATCCAGAGGTCAGGGAAGACCTGGGCAAAACTGTCTCTTAAACACAACAGGATCAACACACTCATGAGCTCACAGCAGCTGTAGTTGCCTACACAAGACTTGTATAAGATCAAGCCAGTCAACATTCCAGCATGGAGGGAGGAGGGACTTTCAAACTTCTACCCTCAGGAAGAGCTGTAGACAGTTGATGGCTTCTGGAGAGGGAAGTTAGTTTTCTTTAAGGGTGTGACCCTGGTAAATCAGTCATGCTCCAGTAGGGTGGCAACATGCCCAGCAGTATATGGACAGCACAAATTGAGATGGGAAGGTGGGAGTGGATCTGGGGGAGTTAGGGTTGAATATGATCAAAATATATTATATGAAATTCTCAAAAAATTAATAAAAAATTTAAAGAAACACTAATTCACTTCCCTATACCAACAACCTAAAATTCTGTTTCTCAGCTACTTCATATATCTGCTTTCTCTCCTAACGCTTCCCTTGCTATTTCTAGCCAATATGCTCATCAAGCTTTTTCTTTACTCATCAACTTGGGCATTGTCCAGTATGAAATTGTGGAAGGCGTGAATCAATATTCTGACTCCCCCCCTGCACAGTCCTCTCTCTTTTATTTCATTCTCTCAATGTATTTTTTTGGAGATGAATGTTTATTTGCATTATTATTACAGTGTAAACACATCACAGTTGAGCCAAGTGAGTCAACCATGAGCGTGGCCTGCTTCTTTCCTACAGATTTTCCCTAGGGTTGGTCATCTTCTCCGTTGGTTTGTCTTGAATACCAAGTACTTCCCATCTTTCTAAAAGAAATGTAAAGTTCCCTCCTAGCACAGACACATTAGGCAATTGATATCAGGCATGTTTCATAACGTTAGAGAGACATCTCTCTGGCAGTTCCTCCAACACCACCCCAGGCAGGATTAGCTGTTCTCATCGGCGGCTGTCTGTTCAGTGTCAGCTTGGCCTTCAGTCATCCTGAGAATGGCCATTTCTTTCTCCAGGGCTGTTTCTTCTGTTTCCTGGATTCTTGTCTCCTGCGTAATTAGTCTATTCCATTCTTCTGGTAGAGCACATCCTCCAGTAGTGTCTTAAGAAAAGGTGAACAGAAGGCAGTTCAAGAAAAGCTCTTTGTAAATACCTTTAAATTTGCAGAAAAACTACAAAAGGGGTAGTACATTAAATATTCATTTTTCTTCTGTTCCAAACACTTTGCCTATTTTGTTATTATTTGCTTTTACACATACAAACAGAAGAAAAGGAGAGGGGAGAAGGGGAGAGAGAGACTGAGAGGGGGGAGGGAATACATTTATCTTAAGTAAAAAATATTCTGAGCAGTTTGGAGGTGGCTTCTGTGTGTATGGTCTTTTATCCCTAATTGTCTAGATAGTCCGCATGATTAAAGTGTCATTTTACATATCAGCAACTTTGGTAAATATAATATTGGTAGAATACTTTTATCAAATCTTTCCTTCCTCATTCTAAGTTCAACTGATCAGAAATATTAATGAGTCTTTCTCTGTCACACCATTTAGCTCACAATGAATGACATGGAGATTTATTATTAATTATAAAAGCTCAGCCTATAGCTTAGGCTTGTTCCTAACTAGCTCTTATAACTTAAATTAACACATTTACATTAATCTATGTTCTATCATGTGGCATTACCTTTCTTTAATCTTGCACCTCCTACTTCCTCTCCCTGTTTCCTGGCTTCTTCTATTCACCTACACTCACTTATCTTATTTTTCTCCCTGGTAATCCCACCTATACCTCTTGCCTAGATATTGGCCACTTGACTTTTCTTTCTTTCTTTTTTTTTTACATCAATCTCAGCAAATGCATCTTTATACAGTGTACAAATAGCCTACAACATTTCCACCATTTTGTTTAAATAAATCTTTTAAAAGAAAATGTTAAATTCTAACATAGTAAAAGTGTATACAATAAGAACAATTGATCAAGAATTACATTCCCAATGTCCAATCCGTTTGTATTTGGCAAATCTGGAGAAAGTACTGTATTATATATCCTATCTTAGTGAGTCCAAAGTTTTGTGTCTATCCTAACTTGTATTAACCAAGGCAAAAACTATCTTTTTAGATCTCAGACCATTTTCTTGGATAAACAATTTAAGCTATTATGTCTCTTAGTCTTATACACTTTATATCTCTTATGCAATTAAAAAAAAACTGGTAACAAGGAAAACTGTAACTATAACTATATAGTCTTCAACCCCATCAAAGACCCAAGAAGAATATAATATTATCTGAGTAAACAAGAAGTACAAAGCAAGCAACTTCCAAAACTATAGCAATGACAAATAGATGGCTGCCTGGACAGTCACCCAAGGTTCCTTTCTAATGTTAGGCATCCATCTTTGGCCTACAGGCCTAGAATATCTTATAGACTTGTCTATGAAGCCAGAATTTTGAAGGACTGTCCTACCTTGTCTTGGCAGAGTTCAGCAGTTACTTTCTTTTGTGTCCTACTTGTCCAGTTTTGATGGTGTACTGCCCACAGTCAAGGCAAGGGAAGTTTCTTATTCAATGGCTGTAGTGGGAACAGGAAGAACAGATCAGAAATGCCACAGAGACTCCAGAGTTGTCAGACAAGCCATAAGAGACAGAGGACAACTATGCTGCTCTAAGAAAAGGTACGGAGCCCCATGGCTGAACAGGATAAGAATCATGGGTTAATTTAAGGGTAAAGAGTTAGCAAGTAATATGCCTGGGCCTTAGGCCAATCAGCCTAAAATTAATGTAAGCATCTGTGTGTCTCTGTGGGTCTAAACCTTGAGGCTAGGCCCGAAAGTCTGGGCTAGAAACCTCTTACTACAGCTAACTGTACACACTGAAAGCAAACTCCATATGGTGTTCTTTGATGTTCATCATCCTTGTTTGAAGTTAATTGTTGCTGCCAGAAGCAGCTCAATCTCACTATAGTAAAAAACCTTATGTTACTAAAACATCTTAAATGCCACATTCTGTAGGTCTCTGGAGTGTTTGAAGATGGTCTATATATCTCTGTTTAACTTTGATTCATATCTAACATGACTATGAGTTTGATTATTATAAATGACTACTAACCTGTATTTTTAAATATTATTTCTAACCTGTATTTCTTAATTATCCTAAATAGCTTTCAAGGACTAGAACTTTACATTACACTTTTAAATGAGCTGCATAGACACAGTACCTTAAACAAGAATAGAAACATATATATAGCATAACAAAAATAATTTGCATCAATATACAAAAGACATACTAAAGTAAAATATTTGAGACTAGTGGTTATTCAAAAGTAAACTCAGCAATCTATCCTTTTATCCCATGATTTGTATACTGTAACCCCACCCTTTCTACTTCAGAAAAAGATTCCTGAATCTAATCTCCTTTGTTCAGCTTTTTCCTATTACCAATTACCATTTACAACTTGTAACAAAGACCCCTAAATAATGACAAATATCCACAGCCACTGAATAACCAAAAATCCCTACCCCATCTCTTGGGAATGTGAGTGTCATGTTCTCTAAACTGCTTCCTGTTGTCTGAAAGTGACAGCCTCATTAGGGGCCCCTGATAAAATTAAAGTAATTGTCAAGTCTCAGGAGAGGTAGTTGTATCACTTGTTGTCCAGTCTCTACGTAATGGGAAAGTGCAGGGCTGATCTAAAGTCCTGGCTGGAGTAGAGAGTAGGCTGCACCATCTCAGCCCGAAGCTTTGAAGCTGTTCTGGATATAGAATTTTGAGGAAATTACAACAGAGGCTGGGTCACCTGGGGTAGTTTTCTTTACTGGCGTTGGGTTCTTTTATTCTGAAAACATAAACTTTTACAGGTAACAGATTTCTGTATTAACACAAATATGGAAAGTACAGTGTTCAAAAGTCAGACATGACTTTTGTCTTATGTTTTAGCAGGTAAAAGTCATCTGTTAACTTTATAAGTTTGTTTGGATTGTGTAACCAAACCTCTGTCTGTGCCATATGAAAGGATGGTGTGTAATAATAAATCATGTGGACTTTGTATCCAACAAGATTTACCATGTCTCATTCAGTCTCAGAGTTGTTCCCATAGTAAAAGAATCAGCTTGTATGTCACCAGACCTATAGTCTTGGTTTCTTTTTTCATGTGTAGAGCCAATATTTTCAGGAAGTGTCCCCCAATCAAATCTTATTTTCATTCATTTTGAAGTGAACCATAAGTTTTTATTTCCTGTGGAAACAAAGGCATAACCTTTCCCTAACACAATATATTTTCTGACTCCCATTTTGAAGACATTCTTAAAATATATAGGTGGATTTAATTTAGCACTTTTCATAATCCAATGTCTCCCAGCAACTATTGAGGGTTTTTTTTTCGTATATTAGAATTTAAAGAATTCAAAGTCAACAAAACACTAGATAGGGATCCAGATACCCTGTGTATTTCTGCACCCATTTGCCTTCCTTTTTTCAGTATATAAGCACATTTTAAATCATACTGTACTTTTTTAGAGGTTTTCTGTGTCTGAACCTGGCTTTACTAAGTGCCTGCAACATTCTCTGACCATGTGAGACAAATCTTAAACTACCATATCAGCTGCTCTACAGTCAGCTTAGCTTATGGTGCTGGTGACTGGCTCCAACTTGCAGTGGCTGGGACTGTGTCATCTGAGAATCTGCAGGACTAAGAGTCCATATGGGCTCCTTCCTCAGAGCTTTTCTTAGCTTTCCCAGATCCCATGCTTGTATATTTGAGCCTTCATGTTGGACCACCAGCTCACAAAAAATGACATGGAGATTTATTATTTATTATGAAACCTTGGCCTATTGCTTAAGTTTGTTCCTAACTAGCTCTTAGAACTTAAATTAACTAATTTACATTAATCTATCTTCCTTTGCAAACCTCTCTTTGTCTCCTGGCTTTCTCTGTGCACCTATATTCTCCACCTCTTCCTTTCTATCCCTGGAAATCCCATTTATACCTCCTGTCTAGCTATTGGCTGTTCAGCTTTTTATTATAGCAATCATACCAAATTCATCTTCACACAGTGTACAAATATCCCCCAACAAAATTGTTTTATATATATTTCTTAGGATCCAGTCTAGAATCCCATGTTACATTTACCTATACTCAATCTTCAGTCTCCTTTCGTTTGAAATGTTGCCACAGACTGTTTTTATGAACCAAAAATAACCTGAAAAGCCCTTCCCTTCTGTTTAATAGAATTCTCCTTCTTTTTATGTCTTCATGTTTTCTAGGGTTAGATTCAGGTAATGTATTCCTGCTCAAAATACCGTATCAGTGATTCTGTGTCCTTCCCAGGACCAGAGATTTGAGTGTTTTCCAAGGCCCATTTGCCCCTAGTTAGTGATGCTGAGTTTGGTCACCTGGTTAAGATGCTGATCATTTTTGTTTGATATAGTTATTTTTTTTCCTCTTGTACTAGGAGATATGGAAAGAAAGATCCTGCAAAATCATACGGATATCCTCTTAACCAACAAAGTCTCTCTTGACTTTACATCCATTAATGATTCCTGCTAGGATTAATATTCACTAGTATAGTAAAATGATTTGTGGCTCCCCTCTCTTCACCCGGACCAGTAAAATCCCCCACATCATGCTAAAAGCAGGAACTCTGCATCTTGCCTCAAGGGCATCCCCAAGGGACTTAGTACCCAGCCTGACGCCCCAATCTTTAAGCAATGGGACAGCAGTGGGACCTGTAGTGGATTTATGATGTTACATTGTAAATAATTGTCCCACCTATGAGTTTAATAAAAAGCGCTGATTGGCCAAAGGCAGACAGGAAGTGTGGGCAGGGCTATCAGACCAAGAAAACTCTGAGAACAGGAAGAACAGAGCAGAAATGCCACAGAGACTCCAGAGTTGCCAGACAAGCCAGAAGATGCAGAGGACAACTATGTTGCTCTGAGAAAAGGTACCGAGCCCCATGGCTGAATAAGATAAGAATCATGGGTTAGTTTAAGGGTAAAGAGTTAGCAAGTGATACGCCTAGGCCTTGGGCCGATCAACCTAAAATTAATGTAAGCATCTGTGTGTCTCTGTGGGTCTGTGGGTCTAAACCTTGAGGCTAGGCCCAAAAGTCCGGGCCATAAACATCTTACTACAGGGACCCCTTAGGGAGGCTCAAGTCACCCAAGGGCCTGTGGTCCCTCGGCTCTTCTTCTCTTTCATTTTCCCACCAAAGATGGACAGTTTTGTACCCCTTCCCTATCCTGTTGTGATGTAACTTAGCTCACACCAGAGGCCTAGCAGTAGGTCCAGTCAACCATAGACTAAGACATCCACAAGTAGGAGCCCTACAAAACCATTTTTCTTTATAAGTTAATTGTTTGGAGTATTTTGGTACAGTACCAGAAAGCTGGCACCTCCCAGATATCCATTCACTCATCCATCCATGTTGTCACCACCCACGGCTTAGCATATATCTACTGTCCATCCTTTATGTGGATTCTTAGATTTTTTTTTCCTCAGTGGTTTTTAATGAATTTCCTTCTTTACCTTTAGAATTCTTGTTTTCCAAACCCATACAAGCCTTTTATTTCTTATCTTTTCTTCCCCTTTTTATGCGCCTGGGTCGTCTAGTTCTTTCTGGGACAGTTCCTTAGCTTTAAGTCCTGCTAATCCTGTGTTAACAATTTCATCTTTAGCCGTGATATTTTTTAATTTCTAAAGAGCTCTGTTTTTTATTCATCTTACTTCATGAATGCAGTGAAAGTTTTTTTTTTCAGTCCTTCCTCAATATCTCCTTCCCTTCCTCCCTGTCTGTCTGTCTATTTGTCTGTCTCCTTTGTGTAACCTTCACATTGGCAATGTTACTCAAAGAGGCCACTGGTCTTTGACAGATTATGTCTCAGACAAGGCATGGGCAGGATCTGCTAAGCTTCTCTGGAGAGCACAGGATGTTTAGATGTTTGTCACATGGTAGTTCTCCAGGGGAGAACCATCTGATCCTATAATTGGGAAGAGTGGGGGAGGGGAACAGAAAGGGTCAGACAAAGCAGAGACGCTGGACACAAAGGCAAGGCTTTTGTCACTGCTCAAGTATGCCCTCCACTACGCCTCTAGTCCTGCTCCTGAAACCTCTGTCTCTTCCAGTCTCTCCAAAGAGTAGGTTTCTCTTTGATAGAGCCCTGAGGAGCACTGTTTAGCTGGGCAGACTAGTGGAGGAGTCAGAGGAACTGAATGTTCTGGAAACAGAGTTTTAAACAATCTTCAATTCTCTTGTTCTGGTTTCACTTCTGCTGAAGAGGAGGAGAGGGAGTGGGCGGGGGAGGGAGGGGCGGGGGGGGGGCACAGACAAAAAACAACATGGGAGGAAAGGTTTGGCCTATAATTCCACAGTCCATTGTTTGGGGGAAGTCAAGGCAGGAAATCAAGAAATTAGTCACATCACATTTACCAGTGAGAACAGAGGAGCAAACGTCCTCTCAGTTAATCCCGTCCACTCTTACACTGTTCAGGAGCCCTGAGTAGGGAATGGCACTGCTCACAATGGCCTGGGACTTCCTATATCATTTAGCAATCAACCCCCCAACACCCCTAGATACAGACATTCCTGCAAGCCAGCTTGACCTAAATCATTCTGCATTAGAATTTTTTTTCCCCAGATGGCTCTAGGTTGTGTTAAAACAGCACCCTCTCCTTCACCTTCTGTACCCTGTCAGTCTCCACAGGTTCCTCTTGTCATTTCTATGTCTTTTATCATCTCCTTTCACATTTGTGTGTTGTGTGGTGTGTGTGTATGTGTATGTGTGTTGTGTGTGTGTATGTGTGTGGTGTGTGTGTATGTGTATGTGTGTATATGTGTTGTGTATGTGTGTGTATATATGTGTGTGTGGTATGTGTGTGTGTGAATATGAAGTCCCCATTCTGTCACTTGGGTGGTATCTCAAAAGGGAACAGAGAGGAAGGAATGTGTTTGAGTCACCGTGTTTCTCTGGAATTTGAATGCAAACCTGGATCCAGACAATGGAAGAAGCAACATACAAAGTCACTGACAGTAATGGCAGCCTCTTGCACAACCCTCAGAACAGCGTCTGAGCCACACTGTTGTTAAGTTTGGTTTGGACCATAAAGAAAGACATTGGCCCTAAAAGACTCATTTGGGATAAGGAATGATACAGCAGCTCAGGGAAGGATGTGAGATTATATTCTCTTTCTCTATAAGACACACACACACACACACACACACACACACACACACACACACACACATTTTATCTGTACTATACCATACAGCTTTGCAAGACAAACCTAGAAAAACAGAGCAACTCTAGAAGGCCCTCATGTCACAGAGAGTCTCATGTCAGTGTTTCACAGATGATCAGCATGTCACCATGCACAATAATAATCAGAGGCTAAGGAGATGGCTCTGTGGATAAAGGGCATTTCTGAACACACTTGAATACCCAAGTAAGTGTAATAGAATGCCGGGGTGGTAGTGTACATCTGCAATCCCAGCACAAGAAGGTAGACAGGAGATTCGAGGGCCCATTGGCCAGCCAGTATAGCCAGCCAGCAAGCTCTGGCTTACTGATGTACTGACTTTACTTTTTGAGACAGAGTTTCTGATCTGTGGGCCAGGGAGTTGGTTCAGCTGGTAAGGATATTTGCTGCCAAGCCTGACAACCTGAGTTTGATCCCAGAACCCACCATCCTGACAACCTGAGTTTGATCCCAGAACCCACATGGTAGAAGGAAGGAGAACCAACTTCCACAAATTTGTTCTTTGACATCTACCCAGGTTCCCTGGTACAAGATAACTGAATAAATGGTCAAAGGTTTCCAAAACTAGTAAGGTAGAGTAGAGGGAAGTGTCAGCCTCTCATCTTGACTTGTGCACAGATGAGCACATGTATCTGCACACATACACACACCCCTCCCCTCCCCAATGATGCAAATATAAAGCTAGAACATAGGGAGAGAGTTGGTAGGAAATTCCACCAGAAAAAGAGGTTGATGCTAGCGCTCACTGGGTGCCTCTGATATTTCATTTCTTGGGCTTTTCTTGCTAGATTACTGACCATTAATATCTTCAGCAAGAGGAAAGTAGTGTTTGACAGAAGCCAGACAAACTGAAGTCACTGTGTGGCCCTAGGTTGTGGAGCAATTAGTAAAGAGTAAACTCCCTGGGGTACAGTGTGGCTTGCCTTGAAGGACTTGAGAGTTAAGTCATAAAATATAACCTACATGTGTATTTTATGATCCCATAACATTCTAGAAACTCGGCAATTTGACTAAATTAATGGTAGATTTGTAAACGTTGACTGATATGTGTGACATCACAGCCAAGTGCATAGTTGTGCTTATTTCCCTAGGGGTGAAGCCAAACAGCAAAGGGCAAGACCCATTACATGACTCATCAAATGGGAGCAGGGAGAATCCATGTAGCATATGGTACTCCAAGAAAACTTACCTAAATCTGAGTTCATATATACCACCAAGGAAGAAAGAATAGTGTTCATGACAATTCCTTCCTAGAATTTATGGGCCTTGGTGTTATGGTCAACTCCTGAGGTAAGGGCTGCTTAGTTTCTTGAGAAGCATTGTTCCAAAGGAGATCTGCCCATTTGTGATTGACTTACATGGCAATAAACAGAGTACGAACAGAGAGAAGGAAAAAGATGTACAAATTCCTCAGAAAATACCAGCAGAGAAGTTCAGCTATTCTGGAGATTGCAATTCAGTGATAGAAAACTTGCCTGACAGGTTCCATCAGTAATCAAATAAGATTTACCCATAGGGAGCTAGAGGGATTGATTTTGCAGCTAAGAGTACCTATTGTTCTTGTAGAGGACCCCAGGTTCAGTCCCAGCACCCATGTGGGCAGCTTACAACTATCTGTAACTCCAGTTGAAGAGGATCTGATGTCCTTTCTGAACTGTGGCACACTGCATGCCACACATGTGGGCAAACACATAACATAAAAGCAAACCCAACTTCCTTTCAAGTGTGCTGCTGGGATGCAAGAATGTTTCAACAGATGCTAATCACTGAATGTGATAGTAAGCCATATTAGCAAAATCAAAGGGCAGCACAGGAACACAACAGTGGTAAAGGAATTTAACAAAATTTACATGGAGCTAAAAAGCTTCCAGCCAGTAGAGGTGAAAATACTCAACAGATGAAAGAGATGGCTAATGGAACAGGAGGCAGTATTTGCAAACCATAGCTCTGAGGAGGGTTTACTATCCAAAATATGCTTGGAACCAGTACCACTTCATAGCAAAACACAAACACAATCTGACCAAAAGCAGGTGAAAGACCCAAAGAAGATGTGCAAACAGCCACTGGGTTAATGAGAAAAATACTCAATATCACAAATGATCAGAGGGACACAAGTCTGGGTCACCATATCACCTCATTCCTGTTAGAACAGCTGCTATGTCAAAAGGACATGTACAAAAATAGGGACATTCACACAGCATGGACATTTAATGGAAGATATATAGATTCCCAGCAACCTAAAATTAGAGCTACATATGACCCAGCTTCTAGTTTTTATTCAAAGCATTTGAAATCACTGTATCTAAGACACATGTACTTGCTCACATCTACGATAGACAGGCAAGAAGCTGGCTAAGTGTGCGCTAGTGTGTGAAGCAGATGGGGCATATGTATACCATGGGATACTATACATTCCTAACGAAGAAGGAATTCTATCATTTTGATGATGAATCTAGTATACTGAGGAATATACTGGGGTTTGGGGAGTGAGGAACCAGACAAATCATCCAGTATGATCCAGCTTATGCAAAGAAACTAAAATGGACGCGAAATGCAGAATAGTAGTTTCCATGGAGTTTGATGAAGTTGATGCTGGTTGGAGGGTTCCAGATGAAAGGAATTAAAGGTGTGTTGTGAGTTTTGAAATTGGTAGAAGTGTCTTTAGTCCATGTATCGTGCCCCCCACACACACACACACAAGTTGTGTTGAGCGTGGTGGTGCACATCGTTAATCCCAGAACTTGAGAAGCAGAGGCAGGTAGATCTCTGTGCATTCCAGAAGCAGCCTGTTCTACATAGTGAGCTCCAGGACAGCCAGAACTACACATACAGTGAGGCTGTCTCAAAATTTAAAAAAAAAAAAAAAAAAAGTTTTAAGGCGATGTACATGTTAATTAATGTTAATTAGCTTGGTTTTCTCTTGCATGCACCTACCAAAAGTTTGTATTGTGCTCTAAACACACAGTTATTTCTCAGTGAAAAGTTAAATAAAATAAAACAAACAAACAAAAAATGTTTGCTTGACAAAGGTGGCAGAGGTAAAGGGAGCTTAATTCTAAATGCTGAGGAGAACACAGTGTGCGACTCCCATGTAAGACAGAAGCAGCCTCTACAGAATGGAACTTGAGGAGATAGAGTGTTTCACCCCTTGACCTGACATCCTGCTGTCAGTAAACTATCACATGGGACAATCAGAGCAGAATGTAAGTAATAGACTTGAGAACATCCGTTGTACTTCTAGAATTTGAAAACTTCAAAGAACCTAACATCACTGTACCAAAGGAATTACCATGCAACTGGTGCCTGAATGCTGAGCAGTGGTGACAGTGTTCCGGAAGAACTGTATGAGGAGATTGTATGATGGGAAAGTTAAGGGGGAGCAGATCCCTCTGCTAATGTGAAATGATGATCTGTCAGACACTGGAACAATCCGAGAGCTGGTGTGGCGTGGCTCTATAGGATGCTTGCCTGGTATGTCCGAGGCTCCTCCTTGCCACCAGACCAATCATAACAATAGATAGGTAAATTTCTTTTTCTGCTTAAAATATTCCATGAAAAGTATGCACCATCTGTTTACTTGTTTGCTTACTTAGTTATAGACAGGATTTCATTGTGTGGCTCTGGCTGGCCTGGAACTTTCTATGTATGTAGACCAGGCTGAGAACTCACAGAGATCTGTTGCCTCTGGAGTGCTGGGAATAAGGGCTGGGTGCACACCACCACACCCAGCTTATTTTATTTTTAAATTTTACGTATTTTTTGTTTCCCTAGCCAGTCAAGAGCACACCCTATATCCTTCTGGTGACACACAGGCCATTTACGATGCATCTCACTTAGCTTTCTACTTGTACCATTTATTCTTCTTGGGTTTTCTCCATTTCTCAGTCTCCCAAACAGGTCACGTTCATTCTTGTCACAGAATTTCTCCACAAACTGGAGTTTGTTTTGGTTTCTTTTTCTTCTTTTTCTCCCCAGAAAGCCCTAGCCTCTGTAACAGGAGCAGAGAGGTTCATTTCTTCAGAGGAAAGAATCATAAGAACAAAATAGGACGTCCATTCTAGGGAGGTGGGGTATCATTCAAAGCAGGAATCAGGAAGATGGACCAGAGAAGAGGCCCTTTTATGAGAACCCCCCCCCCCCCCAAAAAAGAGGCAGAGCTCCTTGGTAGAGTCCCCAGTGCTGGGCTGACACCCTCCTCTGTCACTCCCTCAAGTTATTGGACATGTCCCAATTAATCTGAAAACTAACCCAGATGGTGAAGCTAAATTCCAACCCCCCCTTTACCCCTAGGGTCTTTGCAAACTTGTGAGTTTCCAACCTCATGGAATGAAACTACACCTAGGTACCCTCTCTGTCAAGCCTGAAGTAAATTTGAGTTTCCCATTTTTTTTTTCCCACGTCATATAACTGACTTTTTTTCTTTTTCTTTTTCTTTTTTTTTAAATGATGCACAGGGACTTATCTCTCAGGCCTGTGTAGACAAAGATGAAGAGCCCTGGGTCTCTGTGGGCCTCAGCCTGGCTGGCTTCCCTTGGGGCTGAAGTGATTGCTATCTCAGCCCACCTGGTCTGCTGTCCCAGGCAGCAGAAAATCCAGCCTGCTCGTAAATGTCCTCAGGGGAAAAAAGAATCTTGCCTCTCCTCCTCAGGTACATTTTCTCTTTAGCTCTTCCTCATTAGCCACCAGAACAGCCTGAGTCTCTCTTTTCAACCACACATTCAAATGTCTAGGCCACCACTGTCTTTTTTATCATTTCTATGGCACTGTGCACAGAATCCAGGGCTTCAGTCATGCCGGGCAAGTGCTCTGCCGCTCAGCTGTATCTCCAGCCCCATGATTACATTCCTAAAAGAAGCAATTTCTGACGTATTTTCAGTGCTGTGACATCTTAATGTGACACAGACCTTACCTAGTGACCTGCCTCTGGCTGCCATCTGCAGAGATCCTTCTCTCAGGAGTCAGAAACGTTCTAAGTAGCTCCAATCATGTGTGTGTGTGTGTGTTGAGGAGTGGAAGGGCTGCAATAGAATCTTCCAGAAGAGCAAATGACAAGCCAAAGAGTTGACAAGGATACTCCACCACAGCTTCCTAGTGTCTGTCCATTCAGAGCAGACCAAAGTCTTCCATTAACTCTCTGTTAAAAGTCTCCTAAAATTGTCCTGCTTGATTTTGGTCATTATATTTTAAAGGAATAAAGGGCATGGAAAATGTATGTACAGAGATACACAATTCAGTGCTTGCCTTAGAATCTTTTTATTTATTTGTTTGTTTGTTTACTTATTTATTTTTTTATTCATTCATTCATTCATTCATTCATTCATTCATTCATTCATTTATTTATTTATTTGTATATGTGTGGGTCTGCATGAGTTTGTGGCACTACTCCATGGAGGCCAGATTTTCTTCTCTCCCTCTTTTAGTGAGACGGGGTTTCCTTGTGTAGCTCTGGCTGTCCTAGAACTAGCTCTGTAAACCAGGCTGGCCTTGAACTCATGAAGATCCACCTTCCTCTGCCTCCCAAGGGCTGGGATTAAGGGTATGTATGTACCACCACCACCCAACACTAGTACTTGTTTTAAAGAGAATAATTTAAATTCTATCCACAAAGAACATGATTTTAATTTCTTTTCGATAAATAAAAAAAGGATCAAACATTAAAATTAAATTTTATTTATTTACTTGTGTGGGTGTGTGAGTATGCGGATATATGGGTATGTGGGTATGTGAGTATGTGGATATGTGAGTGTGTGAGTATGTGGATATGTGGATACACACACACACAATCCATCTGTGAAGATCAAAAGACAACTTTCAGGAGTAGATTTTCTCCTACAATGAGTCCTGGGGATCAAACTCAGTCCTGGCAGCAAGCGCCTTTACCCAACGAGCCATCTTGCCAGCCCATTCAATATTTCTTGACTCTCTGTGTGGAGTGGTATATGTGTGCAATTCCAATGATTGTAGAGGTGGAGGCAAATGAGTCCAAGTTTGAGATCAGTGCAAGGAACAAGTATAATGAGGGCCCATCTCAGGCCAATATAGACAAAGGTGTTTGCTGATCACATGACCTGTCCTGAGCAGTTGGGAAGACCTGGAATTCTAGACTGTAGACTCTGATGTTGGTTGCTCTCCTTCACCAAATGCACAACGGTTAGTACTAACGACTGTGCCTCGCTACACAGTGCTGAAGACTACACAACCTGTCATGTCTTCATTCTAGTGCTTCCCTGAAGTGAGACATCTACTCTGCCTTCCCATCCTCCTTAGAAAGCAGTAGTTTCTGGCCTTCCTACCTCCTGATTTCCTTATGGTCACAGTTGTGAGTGTGACAACCTCAGAAAGGGTTTGGGAAGTGGTCTCAGGCTGCAAAAAGAATTTGTCAAATGACCGAACACATTCAAAGTATACAGTGTGGTGATTTTGTGTGTGCATGCTTTGTAATGGTCACCTGATTAAATTAATTAAGGTGCCGTTGATAACACACCTGTAATGCCACTGCCTCTGGAGACTAAGAGAACCGAGAGTTTAAGGGCAGCCTGGCCATAAACTCGTGAGACCTCTTCACAACAAAACCAAACCCAACACAGGTCAGTGTACCATCACTGTTCTTGCTGTACAGTAAAGTTCCTGAACTTATTTTATAACCAGAGTTTGTATTCAACACATCCTTATAGCCTCTCCACTTCTGGCAAATCACCCTAACCTTTGCCCTGTGACTATTTCCTTTAGATTCTTCAGATGTATACATGAGATCAAGCAATACTTTTCTTCCTGTGTTTATTTTGCTTAGCATCACGCCCTCCCCATTATATCCTTATCCAAAAATGGGCTTCTTTCCTTTTTAATGGCTGAATAATATTTCATTTTTCATAGGTACTGTGTGGGTTAGATTGACTGTACCAAATACAAAAAAATAACACAAGTTGGAGAGAGTACAGAGAAAGGGGAACCACTGTTCGCTTTTGGACAGCCACTTTGAAAGCAGTATAGAGGTTGTTCAGAATTTAAAGCAATCCAGCAATACCAAAAAAAGTTAAATCAGCATGCTGGGGGGAGGGACCTGTGCTTTCAAGCCTATTGGTCTACCATTCACAGCAGTCAAGAGAGAAGAGAGTAGCCAATGAACAATGGGTAAAGAAATGTGGTACACAAAGCTTACTCCTTATGTTTTTTAAGGAACATTCACACCAGGCAGTGGTGGCACACACTTTAATTCCAGCATTAGGGAGGCAGAGGCAGGCAGATCTCTGTGAGTTTGAGGGCTACCCTGGTCTATAAAGTGAGTTCCAGGACAGCCAGGGCTGTTAGTCAGAGAAATCCTGTTTTAAAAATCCAACCATCCAACCAAACAAGCAAAAGCTAACATGGCAAACATAACTTTTCCATCACATCCTTTTAACCCAAATTTGCAATTTTTGAAATCTCCTTTCCTTTTATGCCCACATATGGTTTTCTTACTGTGAAATAGCTCCATTATGCCTAAGAAGGCCACAGCTAGGTATTTAGCCAAGAGAAATGGAAACACATCTTCACGTAAAAACTGGTACAGTGAAGTTTATTTCAACATATCCATAGAAGCTCAACAGTGGGAATGATCCAAAACATCCATCAGTGAGTTACGGTACCTCACTCAACTTTGTACTACCATGAGGAAGAACACAACAGTTATTTCTATAATTTATAAAGAGAACATTATTCTAGCTCACCTCCTTAGAGGTTTCAGTCTGAGATTGACTGCCCTCACCATTTTGGAGGATGGGTGGCAGGCAGTTCATCATGAGCCAGAGGGCATGTTGCATCAAAGCTGTTCACCTTGAAGTCAAGAAATGAGAATGGAAGCCAGGGAAGGGCTGAGTTCCACTGTCCACTTCAAGGGCATCTCCATCCTAAGACATGGAGCATTCGTGGAGCATTCAATTAAATTATAGTTTTAGATAAACAAAGATCTGCTTGATTTTTAGAACACATGTCTCAAATAGTTCGTGGGATTTACTCACATCAAAAAATTACTAGCTGTCTATCTGAAACTCAAAATTATACTTAAGTATACATCTGTCCTAGAATCCTATTGCTGTGATAAACACTATGATCAAAAGCAACTTAGGGAGGAAAAGGTTTATTTCAGCTTATAGTTTATAGTCCAGCACTAAGGGAAATTAGGGCAGGAACTCAAGGCAAGACCCTGGAGACAGGAACTGAGCAGAGGCCAAGGGGGAGTGCTGCTTATCAGCTTGTTCCTCGTGGTTTGCTCGGTCTGTTCACTTATAACCCAAAACCATCAGCACAAGCATGGCATCTCCCAGAGTAAGATGGGCCCCTCCCACTCCAAGAAAATGCAATTCACCTGAAAACTGTTTTATGTAAAGGTGGCCATTGTGGGGAAAGGATAGGCCATTTATCTCAACACCCGGGATGCTGTCTTGAGCCAGATCAGAGGCTTCCTAAAGGCTGGATGAGATTAAAATCAAGAGTTGAATGTGGGTGTGCTACCTTCCCTGCTGCAAAAACACATTGCTTTAGGCTACAATAGGGGCATTTATTAGGAAGGAGGGGTGAACAGGCAGAAAGGGAGGAAGGGAGGAAGAGGGGAGAGAGGGAGCATGTCCTTACTTATACCCAATTATTTACTACATGAGAGACTTTTTAAAGTCTTAAATTAGGTTTGGACTCTTGCCCCATGATTGGTTTCTATATTTGTGACCCCTGTGAGTTCAGCTTCATTTCCAGCATCCTTGAACCTGGTTGCACAGCAAAGGTAGGGAGAGGAGCTGACTCACACTAAAAAAGCAGGCACTGAAGGGGAAGCTCAGTGGCAGTGTGCATGTGGAACACATGGGACCACTTTTTCAGTCTTTAGCACATATATTCCAAATCTTAAAAGTAATTAAAGAAATAAGTCAAAATGTTATTTTATTATTAACAATCTGATGATAATTTCCATTTGTGTATCTATTTTTATGTGTTTGAATGTTTGTCTATATACATGTACCGTATGTGTGCAGTGCCTTAAGAGGCTAGAAGAGAGCCTAAGCTACCTTGGGGCTAGAGTTACAGACAGTTGTGAGCTGCCACGTGAGTGTTGAGAATTGAACCTGAGTCTTCTGCAAGAGCCATCGCTTCAGTCCTTAGTGTATCTATTTTTAAACACATGACTGTATACATTTCAGAGGACAAAGTTCTTTGCACAGTAATAAAAACAAATTCTAAATGTTGTCTTAATTGAGGTGTGTATGTATTCAAATTCCATCTTCCATGTGCCTGTTATATGAAGAGAAATGCCTCAAATTATGAAGCAAGAGTGGTAAGAAGCCTGTGTGGGCTTGTTTAATTTAGAAAGAGGGCTGGAAAGATGCCAATACATTTCTTGGCTTTAAATAAGACCCTGGTGACATGTTTCATTTTGATTTCTGAGATTAATTAATTATGGGAAAAATCTTAGCATTTATTTAAAGGGCCACATGGGAAAAGTCATACACCAGGAAAGGCCCAGCCTGAGACTGAGGGCATTTCTAGGATGGGATGATTGGCGTGTGGAAAATTACTAGGAAAGAAATAATGCCTAATGTTCATGGTTTCCAAATTTATTTTTGATGTCACTGTTTTGTTTGAACCTTTATAAACTTTTTGGGGATAGGATTATGGAATACACTGCAACTGAAAACTTTCAGAGTTGTTATCTAGCACAATGCTGGATTTATTTATGTAATTATATTCTTTATGCATTATAACTCATATGGAAATGTAATAGGTTATAAAATCAAACATGTAAATGCAGAGAGAAGGTTTGAGGTGAGAATAAGACTGAATGAAGAAAGACATGCAGACATTTTACCAGATGGGAACTAGTCACAACAAGGCCCTAACACATTTGTTAAGATCCCCTCACAGGGAGACAAAACCCTACCTGCCACTTTTACAGAAGATGCTCTTCAGTTTCCAGCACCCATGTAGCCTAGGGCTCTGTATATATGTAGTAGATTGACACACACATACAAAATAAGAATAAATAGAGGCTTTGTTTTGTTCTATTATTTTAAATGATGTGTATGTGTGTGAGTATATACATGTGAGTGAGGTGTCTATGGAGGCCAGAGGTATTAGAACCCTGAAGCTAGAGTTAGAGGCAGTTGGTGAGCTGCCTGTCATGGGTGCTGGCAACTGAACTCTAATCCTTTGCAAGAGCAGTACATGCTCTTAATGGCTGAGCCATTGCTTCAGTTTTGATTTTTTTATTTTTTTTTAAGATCTCTTAAAAAAAAAAAAAAAAGTGTTGGGTTTGTTCTTCTGAGATAGGGTCTCACCATGTAGCCTGGTGTGCTTCATTTCCTGTCTCCTCTGCTTGAGTTTAGATTTTTTAAAAAAACCTGCAGTGCTTCTGTTAACATTTAAGATGTGTTAATATAGTTTCTTTATTAGCACACATATTATGTGCTGATAAAAAAGAAAATTTAAGCTCTAGCAGCCTTTATTTCTAATCATTCCACACTATTTGATGTGTGTTCATTATCTCACAAAATCCCACACATACATATAAATCATAAAAATGCAACCTTGATCATTTTTAAAAAGAGATTTAAAATGCAAGGCTTCTATCTATGTGTCTGAAGTAGTTTTATATACTGAATTTACCCTCTTTTGTTTTTTTTCAAGCTGGAGAATGTTTGAAGGATTTTTCTAAGGTGAAATACAACTAACATACTACCCCAGGGAGGGGGATCCACAAGCGAACGATCTCTTTAGGGAGCTAAATTTTAACCTGTCTTTCCTTCACATCTCTCTCCTCTTTAGTCTGAGGTTTGAAGAAAATAAGCATAATGGCCAAGTCACATGTCTGTCACATACCCGATCCTTTGCCAGCTTCCCTTTTTATCCCTTGTCTCTTCTCTCGTGTCAGGGTTCTTTTACAACTTCTGAAACATTTGTGAAAGTCCCAATCACAGTTTGTCCCACATTAACAACTTTTGCTGAACAATGCTTTAGTCATAATTTGACTTTTTTTTTTTTTAACATCAAACATCTCTTTGCCCATCTGCCTGCAACTTCAGACTTTGCAGCTCTTCTTGGGAATGGCCTCACACTTTCCAGTGAAAAAGATTTTTTTCTTGTGTTGTCAGACATAGCCTTTAGTTGTAGTCTGCAAAACATTCCCCCCTGCTCAGTTAGCGGTCTAATGAAAGCTGTGGAGAATACCTCCTCAATAACGACTGTCCTGCAGATTCTAGCAGATCTGTGCCAAGAACAAAACTTTCGTTTTTCTGTACAGTAGCAAGTTGGACAGTTGATTAATTTTTTTTCCTAATTTAGGTTGAATATTTATTCAGCAACTACATTTTGTTGGCGGTGCATGGGGATACAGGTGCAGTTCCTTTCTAGATTTTTGCATTGTCTGGAATGTTCCATGTGTTGGTCCAAAATATACTTTATGTTCCTCAAATGAAAGGAAGAGCTTGGAGGGTAGGGCTTGGTGATTTTTACAAACACTGGTGCTGATTTTTGTAATTCTTTAGCATGGTTCAGTATCTGGTGCATAACCAGTGTGATACGCTTGCCTAGGTCTGACCTTTGCTATTTTATGAACTCTAGAACTAAAAGCTGAATTTCTACAAAGTTCAAAAACTATCAAGGAAATCATAAAATCATTGGGACTTGGTGCCTCATTGTGAAGATCTCTTTTTTTTTTTTTTTTTAAAAAAAAAAAAAAAAACCAAAAAAAAAAAAAAAAAAAAACCAATGTGGTTTGAGTTCTCAATCCATTGAAAATCTGATACGAGTTCCTTGTGCTTTTGAATATTGTCCTATATGGCCTCTATTTCTGACAACTGGGATGCATGGGTGGGTGGGGCGTTTTGTGAGCTACTAATTTATGTGAAATCAAGAGGGTGGGAGACACCGGTGATAAAAGTAGATGGAGTTAGTGTGACTACAGCTTGTGAAGGGTGACAGGGCACATGCTGACAACATGCCAGTTGATTGGCCAATCTTTGAAGAGTATTAATCTCACTCCACTTGCCCCTATGAGTCGTCACCAGTAATTTTTAAATTTTAATCTGAAAGTTTAGTTGTTGGTGGGGAAGCATTTAGAAAAGTACTAGAGAACTGAGAAATGTTCCTTGGTGGATTTAAATCATAAGCACTATTTCTTATTTTCCAGTTCCCATTTGGTTCCAGGAAAACCGTAACAGAAAAATTCCTTCCCTCAAAGTGTAATCATGGAACGTGGTGACCATAGTGACCAATGCCCGAGGTATCACAAGATGCTACCTTTCTTCAGACAGTGCAGTCTTCTAGGCTGACACATTTCCATGCTTCGATATCAACTGTTCCAGGAGAGCAGATTACTCATATCTTTCAAGACAGACAGCTTATTTTGTGGAGATATTGTTCATGACCTTGGTATATGTTTTTAGAAGTGGAAATTGCTATGTGTTTTTAGATTTTTTATTCTTTTTAGTATTTGATGCTCAATCCCCGCTTCCATTAATGTTCTGAGTGACTTCCTTCAACTTGAATATTTTCTCCATGATTTTCAATTGAATTTATCAAAATGACACCACATGTTGCCCTTTGCTCTTTATTTCCCCCCAGTGCACATTAGCTAATTCTTTAAGCTGGGAATTTTTTGCAGAGGTCTAGAAAAAGAACACAGGGACACTGTTGCTACATATCAGGGAATAAATGGGAATCATATTTTTGTAAGTGCCATAGATGTGGAGGGCAGTTTCCGCATAAACATCTCTTGGTTTCTCAGGCATTTTACTGCAGAAACTAACACAGTCTCCCACAATACAAAAAAATAATGTCACAAAGGTGAATCTAAGATACATATTGACAATAAAGAGTTTAAAGGACACAGTGGGCGAAAGTCCTAACTAACTTGAAAAATATTTAACTGAACAATAATGGAGCCATGCCAGATGCTAAAAGTCACCAGAGATAATTTTAATTGTTGTAGGTATAATGGTGTTCAATGACAGCTGTTTTGGAACAAAAAGGTTACTTCCTGAAATATTCAGTTGGTTTTCTCCTAAAATAAACTCTCATTGATTGTTAAAAATTACCAATTGTCCTTAATGGCAATGAACACGGACGCCAGCTTTAAACATGGAGTCACTTCTCCGTGTTTATTTGCTAAGTTTATCTGGAGGAAAAATTAAAAGCATGATGTGGTCCTGTGTTTCCCTTTTCCCTATGGAGTGATTACAGGGCTCTTATGTAAGAGAAGTCATTGAAAAAAAAAAACAATAACAACAAAACCTAAAGCAAAACCTCCTTGCAAGCTGCTACAACTTCCTTACCGAGGCCAAATTGCTGATGTTTTTTTTCCCTTTAAAAATTTTTTGAAATGACAATAAGCAATTTAAAATTATAATTTATAAAACATTGGTGGTAATTCGACAAATTAGTAAAGAAAATATGAGAATTAGTAGTAATTTAGCAAATTAGTAAGCAAATGTATGCATTGCGTATTGGCCCCCTGCAACTAAAGGACACTGCTTTAGATGTATTTTTCTACATGTTAAAAAACCATCTCTTTTTGTAAACCTAAAACTATAATTGTATGCATTGTTTTTAAGTGACTTTTTTCTTTTGGGGCAGGGCATGCTGTCCGGACCCTGCATTTATGTATGGCAAGCACTGAGCACTGATAGGCATCTATACTATTCTGTGTTCTTAGAAGTGTTAATGATATGTCTTGATAATTAATTAAGTAAAAGTAGTTTGGGGAAATGCCAACATAAGTGGGTTCCATTTTTTAACTTTTTGGTTTCAGTAGAAAATTTGCTGTGTATCCAAGGATTATAGACATTTGCCACCATGCAGGTCTTGTGCAGTGCTGGGGATGGAACTCGATGCTTCCTGCATGCTAGAGAACTACACAGACATCTCTGAGAGGGACAACGTGTTTCCTCAAGTCAAGAGACACACACTCCTCCCATGCATTTGCTATTAATTTACCTTCATGCTTCAGTTTTGTTTAGAAAAGACAACTAGGATTTATTGTTTTTTTAAGCTGGGAAATTCAGAAAAGGATAAAGTAAGAGTGACCTGAGTATACACAGTCTACAGAGAAAGTCATTGTTTAGTCAGGAACTTATGTTCCCTGAGCCTTCCCATGGGTACCTGCAAGTCCATCATTAAGTAGGAATTGACAAAGTTTTAGAGGCAGGGTCTCACCATGTACTCCTTACTAGCCTGATGCTTAATTTGTACACCAGGCAGGTCTCAAACTCACAGAGCTCTGCCTGCTTCCGCCTCTGTCTCTTAAGTGAATTAAAGACATGTGGCATCATGCAAGCTACAGTTTTATTTTTTGAAAAATATTTTAGTTACTAGCTGAGCAACAGTAACTAACAAATTTTAAGAGAACAATCACTGTCCTTGGAAACTGTAAGAACTCCCATTATCCTAAAATATTTAGTATTTTCCTTTTTATTTCTGCCTTTGAGATGTACAGTATTAAATTATACATGCTTATTAAATAGAATTCCACTATTTTTCTAAAACATTTCTTTTAAGAACACTTATATAAGACCTTTTGTATATCACAGCAACACATTAATAGCTATGCTTTTAAAAGAGTACTATGAGAAAAAAATGCTACAAGTGTATTCTCTCAAATAAATAATTAAACATGGAAATAGTTTGATGTAATTGCTGGCATTTGCTAATCAAGGGCTTTAGAGCACAATTATCTTGGTTCTGTTCTCTTACGTAGGATAAATTCTAAGCTTTATTCTATGCTGGGCTGGGCACCAGAAAACAAATACCAAATGTTCTCACTCATATGTGGAAGCCAAAAAGGCTGGTCTCCTCAGAAGAAAGTAAAGTGATGGTCAGTAGATGCTCGGACTGAGGTCGCAAGGGGAGTGAGTGGATGATAACATTGAAATACACTCGGAGGAATAAATGCTAAAATTCAGGAGGGTGAGTACAGTCAACTTTCATTTTATTTTATCTCACTCACTCTGGGGATTGACCCAGAGTTCTGGAGTGATTAAGCATGTACTATAGCATGTAGCCACATCTCTGTACCAATTAAGTATTTGTAAAGAACTCTGAGAAAATTGAACCCTTTCAACAGAGAAACAAGAAAATTTTAAGTAAATAGGAATAGTGATATATATATATGTTTGTGTGTGTGTAATTTTGATACTGTACTTAATACATATGCATAACTACTTTGTATCAATTAAAAATTTTATAAATGAATAAGACTATGGACCAAAGTGGGAGATTCTTTCGTTCTAGGCCAGTGTGGGTAAAGTAGGGAGATGGCATTACAAATATATAAATGCAAATTTTTAAGAAGTAAAACGTACACAGAAAGTTTACTAAGAATAGTTTTATATGTTCTGATATGAAAAAAGTACTTTTAAAAGTGAAGCATTCACAAAATGATGCACTTAAAATAACATGCTAACAACCAGCAGAGGTGCACGTGTGATAAGCATATGTGCGGGGAAGCACATACTCAAGCATAGATAAGAGACTTGGAAAAAAATGTCTCATTTAGGTAATGAAGTAGATAGTGATGGCAGAGTTGGAGAGGGCGAACAATCTGTTCTAGAGATTTCTGTCGTCCATTCAACAAGAACATAGCTATACAACAGAGGATACATATTTTGAAGTGGAAGAAATAATGTAACTCAACACACTTGGTGGTAGGTACTCTGAATTCTGAGTTGTCTTTCTTTTCTGTCCTGGGAATGAGGAATTTGCACATGTTCAATGAGCACTTTACTGCTGCATTTGTCCCAGCCCTCCAATCATTTCTGAAACAATTTAATCTTCTCCAAGAAGGTCAAAATCTTCTGAACTGAGCAAAACCATCACCAGGAGGAATTGACCAAAATCTCTGAGTATGAGTCCCTGTGATAAAATTACAAACAAAAACAGTAATATCTTTTTTCAAGTGCAATTATGGGTCATTGATCTAAACAATGCTTAAGCATGTTTGGCGTAGTAGGAATAAACTCCGTGTGTGTGTGTGGGGGGGGGGGTGGTGATCGGGATGCTAATCACAGGAGCACAACAGGGTTCCCCTGCGGCGACCTTCTCACTCATCCGGAGTCTAAGTAGAATAGTCTGGTGTGTGAGACAAGAAAGTTCTGAGATGTAAACAAGAGTGAGGTCTACTTCTCCCTAAATTACACTCATTAGGTCAGTCAATTCCAAGTTCCGTAGTTTGTTGCTGATAACTTATTTTTTGTTTTTTCTGAGGCAGGATCTCAGTGTATGCCTGGCTGCCCTTTATCCTTTGTTTCGATGCTTGGGATTTGAACCCAGGGTTTTATACTTGCCCTACCACTGAGCTCTGCCCCATGGTCACTCCCTGGGCTTTCTATGCTCTTTCTCCTTAGCATATGACATGTGCAGGTTTCCTCCCTGTTAAAGACAAAAGCAAAAAGGCGTCTGTTGAGAATTAATGACTCCTTTGTAATCTGCCTTCTTTATTTCACTGACAGGATTCAGAGAAGTTCCTATTCTATATCTGTACTTTCTCAAGACTGTGATTGGCCAACAAAGCCCAAGAGCTGCACCCAGAAATTAGATGAATTGTCAGAGATCCTCCTGTGTCTACCTCTTGAGCACTGAGATTAAAGGCTTGTATTACTATCCCAAAAAACAATAACTAACTCATAAAAAAGAAAACAAATTCAAAGCAGTAACAACAAAAATGCACAAAGAAAAACTAGGTAAAGCCCAGCCGTGATGGTTGAGGCTGTAATCCCACCACTTGTGATGCTGAAGCAGGAAGTTTGAAACCAGCCTACCTCATAAAACAAAATACAACAGCGCAGTGCCACATACTTTTATTGCAGTGCTTAGGAGGCAGAAGCAGGTGGATCTCTGAGTTCAAGACCAGTCTGGTCTACAGAGTGAATTCCAGGACAGTCCTAGCTGCAAAGTGAGACCCTGTGTTGGAAACATAAACAAAACACCAAGGGGAGGAGGCTATAACCTAAAACCCATTCCCAACTAATTCTATGTCAGCAGTGAAGGTCTTTCTGTGCCTCAGTTCCCTCATCTGTAATTTTAGGGTGATGATTTTAATACTAAGAAAGACTAAAGTCCAAAAAAGGATAGTCAAAAGGTACACCTGACAGTGTGTCTGCAGCAGATGCTCAGTAAACTTCTCTGACAGTTTCCACTTTGCCTCTCACTGAAGCCACCAGGCCTGCCCCAGTTGACTTCGTTATGTCACAAGAGCTCTCTCTTACAGTCCTTCCTCTCTCTCCCTTCTCTCCCCTCCCCTTCTTTTTCCTTCCTCTCTTCCCCTCCCCCCTTTCATTCTCCCATTTACCCTGGAGGCAGATCTAAATCACACTCAGGCTAGCACTGAATTTGAGAGCCTCCTCCTCTGGCCTCATAAATGAGATTACAGGCCTTCACAAGTGCCTGGACCACACCCTTTTTTCTTTCTATTTCTTCTTTCTCAAACTTGCCTTCTCTTACATTGGACTCTTCAAAAGCAGGAATTCTACCTTTTATGCTGACAGACTACAGGGTAGAATGACATGGCCTGTAAGGTTAGAAAGTGAGCCCTGACCCAGCCGACCATTTAACTCAGTGAAACACACGGGTGTCTTAGTTATGCTCCTATGAGCCTAGAGTTTAGCCAGATGATGGTGAGATGGCTCCATAACACTCCAGAGAATTTACCAAATAGTCATTCTGTTATGAGGTAATTAAGAGTTAACTATATACTAGAGTCCAAGGGAATCTAGCCAAGTCAATAAATTACTTGCTGTTTACTGAATACCAACTGTTTCCTCCATACACTGAAGATGTTTATGGTTTCCACAGCTTGCCTTTCTTACTGTTGGGAGAGCTATTGGGATTCCACATTTTATTTATTTATTTATTATTTGTAAGAAGGGAAAGACTCTTCTGCAAGATAGCATCTGAAGAAATAGCTTTCAGATGGTTGAAAAGGCAATTCTCTGCCTTGATTGGGGCAGACTCTGAAGTTCACACAATAAAAAAAAAAAAAAGATGAATATCCATCCTGGGCCTTGAACTCTAGAATGCTTTGGGCTTTTCCACTGCAGAGATGATTGTCCAGTTTTCTTGTGCATAAGAAGCACTGAGTCATGGAAGGAAGAACAGCCTCTGAATTGAAAATGAGAATTTGACTTTTCTTTCTCATTCAGGAAGATTGGAGGATTTAAAAATACTCCATGTAGCTGTTAAAAGACCTGAGTTTGATTTCCAGAAGCCACATTGGGTGGCTCATAACTGCCTGTAATTCTAGCTCCAGGCATGTCTGACACCTCTGGCCTCTGCTGATGCTTACAAAACCTGCACGCATATACTTTATTCTTAAAAGGAAAAATACATCTTAAAAATACTTCTAGTTTTTAAAAATTACTATGTTTTATTTGTTTATTAGGTGTGTATATGTGCACTCATGTGTACCACAGCCTAGGTGTAGAGGTCAGAGGACAGCACCCTTGAGATAGGTCTCTCTCGACAAGTGAGTCCTTGGGTTTGAACTCAAGTCATCAGACTTAGTAGCAAGTGCCTTTACCTGTTGAGCCATATAACAACTCCTCCCAATATTTCAATAAGAAAAAAAAATATTTATGAGTATTCATGTAATTAAATTCAAACCTCATGGAATTACCTCAGATGGTTTTCTGTTGGGTTCTAATGAGCCCCTGAGTCCCTGGTCCCATCTCTCAAGATTAAAAACAAAACAGAAATACTAAACATTGAATACTCAGTCATATTTTCAAAGCACTGATACTTGAGTGTTATTTTTTTTAAGGATCTTAAATGTCAGTGACTATGGAGTAATACTTCACAAGCAAGTGGGTAAAGCACCAAGAATTACTAAAGAACAAGACCATTTAAAAAAATCTGCAGTTCATACTAAGCCAAAGAGTTGGTGACATGCCAGAATTCTTAGGTAGTGATCTAGACCACATCACTTTTTTCTTTCCTTCAGAAAGTTTCTATTTTCCAATGTTAGGTGAGTTAAGGACCTATTAACTTCAGTGGCTATTAGCTATTGTAATCTTTAGGCACCACAAATAAACAACATTGGTCTCTATATGTTTATATTTATTTACCTACAAATATTACCAAGTTCCAGGCCCAGAAGCACTTGATATGTTAAGTACAAGGATTTGAGGTTCTTCCTCTTCAGAAGACAGTGTAACTTTGAACATAAGAACATAATAGTAATTTAATAAATGTGTGCTGAGTCACTGATTAGATTTAGTGTAGAAAATAAAATTATTTGAGCTCTTTTGAAATCGACAGAGGAATGTTTTCTGAATAGTTTCCCAGAGCAGTGACTTCAGAAGTCCACTGGATCTCAGAGTGCCACAGTTCAAAGACTGGACCTGTCTTAGAGTAGCCACAATGCGAGTCCCTGAGTACCTTTTGAGCAAAAGAGAAAGTCAGTGTGAGACAGCTGAGCACACAATCCAGAAGCCTGCTCTTTAGATTAATCAGACAGCTGAGCAGTAGTGACCTTTGATCCCTAGGGAGGCAATGGCAGGCAGATCTCTGTGAGCTTAGGGCCTGATCTATAGAGACTCTGTCTCAAAACAAAACAAACAGACAAAAACTAAGGACTAGTCAGATAATTTTCAACCCATTTTGCTAAAAGAAAGCTAAGGGGCACTTCGCTCAGAAGGGTGATTTAAGAGTATAAATCATGATGCTGTCATAGTTATATGAAGCCCTGATTTCAGATTCAAGATGGAAGACTTGAGTAAGGACATGTACTTACCTACCCTCCCTGCCCTGAATGCTCTTGGAAAGATCAAGGTCACTCCTGGACACTTTTCTATGAAGTAAAGAGAGGCAGGCCCCTCTTTCAGGAGGATAAATAAGGGTCTTGAATTTCAGCCCACTGTGTACCTGGTTGGTTACCTTCCTGCAAAATCAAAATCTACCTAATACAGGGGGGTGGAACATGGCGGGCAAGTGGAGAAGGCTAAGTCAAAACTAAGCAGGCTTCTACCTGGTAAGAGGAGGGTACAGAGCACACTGTTTCTCAACCGTTTACATAGATTTGTATTGAGATATAACTTATGTCTAATACATCATCCTCTTAGTTAGTATATCTATCTTACTATGTAGCCATGGCTGTCCTTGATCTCACAGTCCTACTTTTTAGTCTCTCTAGGGTTGTGATCCACCATGCCTAGGTGCAATGGATGATTTAAGTAGTTTTCTTAGAACAGTTGTTCTCAACCTTCCTAATGCTCGACCCTTTAATACAGTTCTTCATGATGTGGTGATCCCAACCATAAAATTATTTTCATTGCTGTCTCATTCATAACTGTAATTTTGTTACAGTTATGAACTGTAATATAAATATCTGTGTTTTCTGATTGTCTTAATCAGCCCCTATGAAAGGATTATTCAACCCCTGAGGGTAATATCCCACAGGTTGAGAACCACTGTTCTAGAGTATCCCATCACCCTCAAAGACACTCTATACCTGTTACCTGTCCTTTGGTTTCCTTCCACTGTCACCAGGAGCCACTCATCTGCTTCATCTCTGTGAATTTGCCTGTCATGATCACTGCACTGTAAAAGGAATCTTCTGCTCTTGAGGCTTTTATGTATGGCTTCTATGCTTAGCTTGTTTGGGGGATCATCCATATTGTAGCATCTATTGGTACTTCATTCTATGGTGGGGGCGGGGCATGAAGGAAGCCTGGACCATTGAGTATGTCAGTATGTGACCACCACCACCGTACCTTTTCTTCTTTTAAGACCTGTCATAAGTTAACTGTACTTGTTTATCTACTCATCTGCTGATAAGCATCTGTGGTTACTATCCATAGCCGATACTCTGTGATGCGTATAATGCTGCTATGAGCACTCACATACATGCTTCCAGACTTAAGTTTATGTAACCTCTGGCATCCAAAGGCACCTGTACAACATGGTACATATAAACTCATAAATGCAAGCACATACACATAAAAAATACACAGATTTTTATAAAAGATAAATAAGTATATTTATTTATGTGCATCAGGAGACTATAAAAGCAATTTTATTAAAAATAACACATGGATTTTATAAGAGATTAATACCAGAAAAATGCCCTGGGAAGAGAAAAGTATATCTATGCAAGAAAAGACAATGCCAAAATGTTTTGTCAACAAACAAAGTGTCACCCACCCCCATACATCCTTTTATCCCCTTCTCCCCCACTTCATGATACTCTACAAATTTCTCTAAATATGTAAATATGATGCATGGCAAACCTACTAGTCCCACGGACATCAAAAACTCCAGCAAAAATGCAAAACAGAGCTCTAGTCTGTGCCAAATCATCACACCCCGGGAATGAATTCCAAATTTCATATCCTGAATGTATGAAAATGCTGCTTTGGGTATGGGTGCCATAAATGGCACCCTGTAGACTAGAAGGAAATTTATCCCAATGGTCTCTGCAGCAGCAAAAAGTGTGGAAGCCACTTGACTCACATGACTCAGCTTCTGGTGTAAGGAGCAGGTACCCAATGCATAGGGGAGGGGGAACCTCTCCTGGAATGTGAGGGTGAAGCCACACCCCGAGAAATCCCAGGTCTGGAACCATGCAAAATCAAGGTCAGGCTTCCCTCAAGAGCAAAGTGGACAGTTTGTTCTAAATGTTCTAAAGAAAACACAAAACAGAACAAAGCAGAGGTTCGTGGCTACCTAAGTAAGGTCTAGATCAGTGACTGAGCCTGGGAATTTGCATACACAAATTCTATCAGTTTAATACAAAGAATAATAAGCATATGACTTTTAAAGATTTTTTTTAATTTTAAAAACTTCAATTATTTGTATATTTTGGCCATATCCATTCTCCAACTCCCCCTATTGCCTTCACACTATCTCCTCCCAACTTTTATTATTAACATTATTGTTGTCGTCATCATCATCAGTAATTTGAGACAGATTTTCTCTATGTTGTCCTGACTGTCCTTGAACTCAGAGAGATGCTCCTGTCTCTGTCTCCTAAATTCTGGGATTAGAGGCAAGGGCCACTGCCCCTCCCTTTTTAAAATCGCTGCTGATAACCTCCTAAATGTAATTAATGCTGCCCATATGTATACTATGAGAGCATCCACTGAGGCTTGGGAAACCTACCAGTGGCAATGTGCCTAGAGGAAAGTGACTCTTTCTACAGCCATCAGTGGCCAATAGCTCCTCCTCTAAGGGACAGTGTAGCTGGAAGTTTTCCTGTGTTCTGAAGCCTCTTGATTCCAAATAAACATACAAGAGATTATATTAATTACAAACTGTTTGGTCTATGGCCCAGGCTGTTATTAGCTAGCTCATTTATCTTAAATTAATCCATTTTCTATTAATCATTGTCTTGCCACGTGGCCAGTGGCTTGCCGGTCCTTTCACATCTTGCTTATGTGATTCACATTTGCCCAATTCCACCTTTTTCTCCTGTGTTTCTGTTTGGATTTCCTGCATGGCTGTATGCTGTCTTACCATAGGCCAAAACATCTTCTTTATTAATCAATGGTAGCAACACATTTTCACAGCATACAAAAAGACCATCCCACAGCACTTCCCCTTTTCTGTCTAATCAAAAAGGAAGGCTTTCATTTTAACATACTAAAATTAATATACATGGCCTCAAAGCATAAACTTCTATAAGTGATTGAATTGATGACTTTACTACTATTTTAATAAAATAGGGCAATGTGGGTTAGTCTGTATAGGACACCATGCTGTGAGCTCCAACTGCATACTGGGCTCAAATTTACATGTTGAACATTCAGAATCTGTCATATATTACCACTTACTTGGTTGAATTCATAGTAAGTGCAGTGGGTCTGGTATATAAAGTTTGATTTCTGTTCTCTTGATGCCTGTATTTCGGTAAGGAAAAGAGACTTTTCCAATACAACCTATACCAAAATAATATGTATCAGAGCAGAGGACTTAATTCCAGGCAGAAACATGTTCACATCCCCATATCCTCTAGAAGGCACAGCACACATAACAGCAGTCTTTAAGGTAATGAGCACAATTTACAACATGGCGATAACCTTTTAGGAATATGTATTAGAAAAAATACATATGTATATATTTAGTTTTAGAATATAAGGTCAAGGATTTAAACTGTTTTCTCTCTCATTCTCTCTCTCTCATACTAGAAAATCATTTCCATAAGGAAATTGAATTTGCAAATTTTTCAAGATTTATTCATCAGATGGGATTTGTTTTGTTATTTTGCATATCAGAAAGAGGTATAGAAGTAGAATGCCCATGTAGAATCTACACTGTAGATGGGAAGCTGGGAGGGAAGCGACATGTGAAAATCATTACATGGTGCTCTCACATTCATGAGTAACTATCAGAAAAAGATTCGCAATGCTTTTGCACGCTTGATGAGTAACAGTTTTCGAGATCCTTCTGGGAGCCTGGACGTGGCATATTTTCATGTCATCTCACTGATGGAATTTTGAAAATATATTATAATTCCACTGTATAAGTGAGAAGACAAGGGGTTGCAAAGAACAAAAATAAAGACCAGGTACTTTAAAGCAAAATTCTTGTGCTGACTTCAACAGTATATAAAGAGTGGACGGGTGGATCTTATGTGTTTGTTTAAGATCAGGTCTCACTGTGTAACATACTCTGACACAGAATTCATATTCTTCCTGCCTCGGCCTCCTAGTGTGAGCTGATGGACAGCTGACATTGGAGCCTGGGGGCTAGAGAACACAGAGATAGGGACAAGACCGGATAGACGGGGAGACGCCAGCTGTTCCCAAACCAAGACTTCTTAAACTTTACCACTCTTCCTACCTTGCAATCCTGAGAAACAAATCTAGTGAGCCACGGGAGTCTGTTTATTGGGAAAAGTAGAGAAAATAAGCAAGATGGGCAAGTGGTTCTTTTTTTGAATTTACCGAAAACCAGGAGTATTATCCAACTCTTCAAACCATTAGAACCTTAAAAATCTAGTCTAACTCAAAACGGTTCAAATTATTAAATGGAATTTCCTTAAAATTAAATTTCCTTAACTATATCATAGGTGTTTACAAATCATAAAAAACAAAAGGTAATGCTTTAAAAAGCGAGCAAGTAAGAAAAAAAAGAAGATTTTACTCTTTAGAAATAGTACTTTTAAAGAAATGGTCTGAAAATTGGATTTCTTTTCGCTTCCATCTAAAAGGTCTAAGTTGAGACATTAAGAAAAAATTCTAATAGTTACATTCTCCATGGTTCCTGTTTGCTGGTTTTGCTTTGTTTTGATGTGGATGGGGCAGTCAATATATACCAGGGTAGCCCAAAATTCAAGCCCTCCTGCCTCAGCCTCCTACAGGTGGGAGCCATTTTGACCATCAAGTTGAAACACTCCTGACTAATGTTTTTTGGTTTTGTTTCTTCTTTTAATTCAGCTCTTGATCCAACTTGGATCCTGTAACTACTAGGCAAGTGCACTACCACTGAATAGCTAAATAAACCACCTGAACTTAAAGATTCCTTATTTAAAATGTTCAGGAGTGTTTTTTTAAAAAAAATTGTAAGTAATCACTCAAAACAAAAACACAATGCTGATCTAAGCAGAGGTTGCAAAAAGATAAAACACTTTAAATTCAGAAGACAGGCTCCAAGCTTGGCTTTGGGACATAAGAACTTTTAACAGAACTCATTTGATGAAGGAGAAAAAGGACCCTGGTGAAATTGGGAAGTTGCTGGTACAATATCATAGATGAACAAAAAAAGAGAGAAAGAGAGAAAGAGAGAAAGAGGGAAAGAGGGAAAGAGGGAAAGAGGGAAAGAAGGAAAGAAGGAAAGAAGGAAAGAAAGAAAGAAAGAAAGAAAGAAAGAAAGAAAGAAAGAAAGAAAGAAAGAAAGAAAGAAAGAAAGAAAGAAAGAAAGAAAAATAAAGAACAAACCCTCACATGTGGAAACGTGTTGAGAATTACTCAAATGGTAGACGTGAGTATGTGTGTGTGTGTGTGTGTGTGTGTGTGTGTGTGTGTGTGTGTGTGTGTGTGTGTGTATGTAACTTGTTCATCATGTTAAACTGGTTTTGATTAATTTTGAATGAAGATCTCTAACTCTCCCTGAAATTTATAATGGCTGGAGATTGATCATGGTTGTCTGGGATACAGAGGAGGGACAAATGCCAGGGTTGTGCCCAGCATCTGTAAAGAACAGAGCAATCTCCTCTGGAAAGATGTCCCCTCTCCACACAATAAAATATCATCACTAATGCCAAACTGTTTTACAGGACCCTTGGGAAAGAGAGCATAGTAATTTGTTATTTTAAATGCCCCCCATAAAAAGCAATGTAACACTATTGTTAAACTCTTGGGAACTATCTGGTTTAAATATAGTTGAAGTAAATGGAAACCAAGTCACTCATAGCCATGCCTCACTCTTTGACTGGACTCTCTTCCCAATATGATAAACACCATACGCAAGTGTTGACCTGGGGACAAAGTGCCATTCTTTAAACAAAATTTAATGTGAATAAATGTCAAGTGAAACAAACAAAAAAATGAGCATCTTTTTGAATTTATGGGAAATCAGCACCAATATTTGGAGGGAATTCCTGAGCAGTTGAGGAACGTGAATCCAGGCACAATCTCTTGTCTCTGGAATCACCATACCAGTCTCGCAGTGTAACAACCATGTTCTGCTTACCATTTTATCCCCTGCACTTAGAAGAGGGCCTGGCATTGAATACGTGCTCAATAAATGTTTGTGGAGTGGGAGAATCTTGCAAGTATAGTTTATACAGTGTTTTCCCACCTTTTAAAAATGTCATCTGTGGTTAAGAAATTTGTTATACCAACTCCTGGCTTACTTAAACACATGCATGTAAGAACTCCAAAGCCACGCTTTCTTTCATACAGAATCCACATACTGAACATTTGTATTTCTATTCTGTTCTTTTTATTTGATTTGAAAAGTATGGGCTTTAAACCATTGAATTGAATTCATAACCCACTAATGGCTAGGCTACAGGTTTGAAAGTTTAGACTATTTCTTTTTTATTGTTTACTCACTTGTATTTGTAGGTTTCACTCACCACAGATACTTTGAAAATAACAGACATTTTGTTTCAGGAGACAAATTGTTTAGAAATGGTTCAGATCAGCTTTAAACTTTTATACCATTTATGAATTCTCTGTGGTGGAATTTTCCCTTTACAGCTGTTGGTGAATTATGAGAATTTCTTGCACTAAAAGCTGATTGTCCCTAACCTGATATCATATACAAAATTTATCACAGAATGGATTTCAGATCCATATTTAAGAGCCAAGCCAATAAAATTCTCAGAATTAAACCAAATAATACTGATAGAATTGAGCTTACATCTTTATACAGCACCAAAATAAAACAAAATTAAAGTTAAATAGATCAAAGATTTTTTTAAAAAAATTCTTCTGCTTTTAACAATATCACTAAGAAAGTAAAAGGACAAGCTGGGCATGGCGATGTATATGAAATGAAAATACACACAAATAACATTGTCCATCACTGCTTATAACAGCATGGTTCATAATGCCCCTAAAGTAGGAACAGAGCTGGATTTATGGCTCAGTTAGTAAAGTGTTTGCTTTGAAAGTTTGATCCTCAAAGCCTACATAAAAAGCTGGGGGTGGAGGGGCAATCGAGGAAGACATCTAGTATCAACCTCTGGTCTCCATTTGCACCTGCACATAAACATGTGCATACACAAATGTACACATACAAAAAAAGTAAAAATAGCCTAAAGCAATAGATATATGAATAAAAATTTGTTATGTCATACAATAGAATATTATTTTATAATAAAAGAAATGAAATAATGTCAGACATACCTCTAATTCTAACCTGGTGGAGACTCAAGGCAGGATTACTAATTCAAGGCTGTATAAGGAGACACTGTCTCAAATAAACAAAGGATGGAAATAATGCAAAAATAATGCAAGCTATGGCCCACGTGGGCCTTGACAACATTATGCTAAGTGAATGAAGCCAATCATACAGTGTAGTAATAAGTTTCTGTGTCCCCACCAACCAGTCCTGAAGCCATTTAGTCTCAAATAATCACACAATGGCTTATATTAAGTGCAAGCTGATTGGCCTATGGCTTAGGCCTATTGCTTGCTAACTCTTATATTTTAAGTTAACCCATATTTCTAACATTTAGCCACGTGGCTTGGTCCCTTTTTGCTCAGTGCATCATTTTCACCCCACTTCCTCTGTGTCTCGCTGTCAGCTTTTCTGTTCTCTCACTTCTCAGAATTCTCCTAGTCTGGTTGCTCCGCCTCTACTTTCTGTCTAGCTACTTGACCAACCAGAGTTTTATTAAATCAATATTTACAGAGACAAGTATTTAAAAAATACAGAAGCAATATTCCACAGCAACACAGAACTTCATAAAGTATGATTCCATTCATGTAAAATGTCTAGAATAGAAAAAGCTATTGAAATGGAAAGTAGATGGACAGTGAACTGGTTCACTAATGAAAATGACTGTTCATGAGGAGGAAGTTTCTCTATGGGTGGAAACTATGTTCTAAAATTAGGTTTTGGTGATAATGACACAATTTTATAAATAGGCAAAAACTCAGTGAGTGAATTTTGAATGCACACTGTTTGCATTTTAGATTATATAAATTATGTCTCAATAAAGATGTTAATATCACAAGGGGCAGTACAAGCCTTGGGAGAATAGCAGTGAGTTACCAGCCAGGGCTACATGGCAAGACCTTCTCAAAAAGTTTAGTCAATGCAAGACCAAAACCAAACAAAAACTAATAGACTGGAAGTCCTGGGTGAGTAAGAAGTTGGCCACGTACTTACTACATACATACTGTGTATGTACATACTTCCTTCTGGGTGTGGGATGCTGAGCCAAGTCAACATGACCGCTTAATAACAGGCATAGAAATGGGGTCTTTCCATGGTTAATAAAATGGTCCTTAGAGTCCCTATGGACCTGACTTGTTATTTTAGGGCTTGAGGGTGGAAGGACATGACTCTGTTGTTGATTCAAGCTCCAAACTTTCTACATAGTGTCTTCCTCACCAACACTTGCTAGAAAGTATTGGTGAGAACTTTTTGTGCCAGAAGAATAAAGAATTCCATACCCCTCAACAAATAAAGATTCTAAGAGTGGAAGAACATCCTGAGCAAGAAGCACAATTGTTAACTTCCAGAAGTCAGTGGCTCCCAAAGGAGAGCCAGACATAGAATAAAACTTTCAATCAATAAGATTGGAAACGGATAAAGGAAAGACCTCTGGTGTCCTGGACATGATTCATTTGGGACAGATTGTGACAGACAGAGCTGAGAGAAAAGGAACTGTTCATCATTTGTTCTTCAGGTTCCTGGGACAACAAGTCTCAATATTCTCTCTAACTTAAAAACAAGAGATTCTCTAGTCCTTCCCATCCCATATGTGAGGTCCCCAGTGTAGAAAATACTCCTAAAGAATTTAAGAAAACCAGTGAACAAGTTTAAAAAATAGAGATTGCTCAGTGGTTAGGAGCAGTTCGTGTTTGTTCAGAGGACTTGAGTTGGTTCCAAGCACCAACCACCCGTAGCTCCAGCTCCAGAGAATTCAAAGACTCTTCATTCATGTGTCACTTTATCGCTCTCACGGTCCTGTTAGTGCGACTTCCCAACCCGTTCCCTTCTGGTTGAAACACACCACAATTTTTTTAAAAAAGAAACTGAATGATCAACACTAAAGTTGTCACTTTATGAGGTGTTGTTCACTTTCATAGCATTCTGAGATTTAAAAAACAAAACAAAAATCAAGAGATTCTAAATATACTTATTCATATATACAAAATACATATGTGTGTGTGTGTGTGTGTGTGTGTGTGTGTGTGTGTGTATTAATATTACTGAAAAGATCATCTAGAGAAAAACCAAACTTCCACGCGATGGTCAGGACATCTGCCAGGCCCTGGGCATCGTCAGAGGGACAGGGAACCTTCCTGGGTCGCCTCCCAGCGGCTGTGAGGAGCAAGGCGGCCAGGTAGCCGACGCGGGGCGCTGGGCGCGGAGCTGGGGGTCCACGCGAGCCTCGTGGACGCGGGCCTCTGGTCGTGGGCCCTCCGGTCTCTCTCTGGGCGCCGCCCCCGGCCCGGCCCGACTCCGTGGCTCGTCCGCGACCAGGCGGGGCTCCTCGCCCTCAGAGCAGCAGCTGCCTGGGGCTCTCGGGTCGGGTCGGGCCGGGGGGACGCTCAGCGCCCGCCTAGTCGCCGCCTCAGGTCAGAGTCGCCCCGGGCCGCGCGGCCGGCCAGAGGGACGCGGAAGGAGAGACCCGAGGCGCGGCGCTTGGGGTACTGGGTCGTGCGCGGCCTGAGGGGACCGAGTGTGACGACAAGGTGACCGGGCTGAGGAGAAGTCCTCACTCTGACAGGACCTTGTGTGGCGGACAGCCTGACGGGTGTCTCGGCTGAGTGGACGCGGACTGAGAAGCCACACTCTGACAGGTGAGGGGGTCTCAGCCAGAGAGGACAAGGTGACCCGGGTCTCAGCTGAGGGGACACTGGCTTAGAAGTCACTCTCTGACAGGACTGTGCAACTGACAGCCTAGCTGGGTTTCAACCAGAAGGGAACGGGTTGGGAAGTCGCGCTAACAGGACCACGGGAGTGACAAAGTGACAGAATCTTGACTGAGGGGGGCCTGACTGAGGAGAAGTCACTCTGACAGGACCAAATGTGACAAGCAAGGGGACGGTCTCTGGGTCTGAGAGGGCTGAGGAGAAGTCACGCTGGCAGAAGAGCGGGGCGAGCACGATAGCGGGGCGGGGTCGGGGACTGAGAGACCCGAGTGAGGGGTCTTGGCTGGGGACCCGCCACACACACCCACAGGGTCGAGCGTATGACTGACGGGGGTGGCTGCCCCCGGGGCTGAGGGGCACGGTTCGGGCGCTGAGGCTCCCAGCGGAGCTACCTCAGGCTCCCTGTGAGGGTGCGCGGGCACGCGCGAGCTCGGAGCAGGGTGGCTGTCCACTCCGGACCCTGACGGGAAAGCCCGGTCTCGGTAGGGGACCGCGTTGTGCGTACCTTGGGGACAGTTTTTAAGAGAGGGGCTCGCCCGCAGCGGCGAGAGAGCCCTGAGGCGGCGGAGGGGGAGGGGCGTGCCGGTGACCATCCCAGCCACTTGGCCCGAGGCCCCCGCTCGCCCGGAGCTGGCCCAGGTGTGGGGAGAGGAGGGCTCACGGTCGCCGAGGCCCCTCCCCACCAGTGCCCCCTTACAGGCTACCTCGGGGGCGAGCACAGGGACAGGCGCACCGGAGTCCGCAGCCCTGCTGGTGGGGGTGGGAGGTGGGTGTGTAGCTCCGGTGCTTTATGGTTTGGGATTGGGGAGGAGCCTAAGGTGAGGAGGCCGTGACTGGGAGTAGCCAGGGCAGCTTTTATATAAGGGACGCGGGGAGGTCAAGAAGGGGCCTGGATCTCTGCCGGGGATCAGAAGGCTGCAGCTCTAAATTCTTCTTAACTCCCATTGCTTAGGTGAGTGGTCCCACGGTCATCGCGTCTTGTTGGAGCGTGTTGTGAGGTGGCCAAACCGCCCCCAAGTTCGTACGTATCAGGATGGTTTCTGGTGTGTTCTTGTTGTACAGTAAGAATCTGCTTCCCTCCTGAAGCTAACGGTAGGGTAGGTAGGTAGTGTCATGTCAGGAGCGGGGGTGGGGTGGGGAGAGTTACGTCTTCTGTCAGGAATAAGTTAAAGTTTTTCTTCTTTGCAGGATGAAGGACAAAAATGTAAGATTAAATGATCATTTGGAAAAAAAGAAAGAAAAAGAAACCAGATGAACCAAGCTGTTAGGATAGCTAACAAACAGTTGGAAAGTGTCTTGATTTTTAATTCACTGTCGTAATGTCAACTCTTTATCATCATTCACGAAAGCAAATTGTTAACCGGAGCTATTAAATGAATAACTTACTCTTGGACTTGGGCAGGTCTTCCACAGATATCAGGTGCTCTGTGGGGAGTCTTCTTGTCCACAGCAAAGTGATCAATTGCTGACTGAAAACGTAACTCAAGGTACTACATGATTCAGAAAATCTGACTAGAGTAGGAACTGACTGACATTCTCTGCGGCTTCTCAAAGGTATCTCTCTGGAAAGTTTGATAGAAACACTCAGAGATGCTAAAAGCATTTGGAGTGGTGTTCCGGAAGATTCAGCTTCAACTTTAAAATAATTTCTCTGCAGTCTGTCTTCAACCAGATTTGCTCTAAAATTAAATACATGTCCGTAATATTTTAATATACAAAAAATTTGAAACCAGTGTCATACATTAGCTGTAGTGACACCTATTATTAAAGCCCTCCGTTTTTATCCGACTGTGGGTTTTGTGTAAATTTGATCCTTGTTGTGTACTATTTCATGTTTAATTTACTGAGAATTTTATCTCCAATGAGATCTAAGACGAGACTAGTAGTCATCTCATTTTTTTTTTTGAAGATCACTAGAAGAAAGAAAATGACAGTTTTATTTTTAAGAAACTCAGAATTCAGGCCGAAGAATTTTTAGATGTTATTTCCTCGTTCCTTTATATTTAAAAGAACCCTTAAAAAAATAGAACTAAAGTACCCAAAAACTTTTATCAAATGTAAGACTCCTTTGACATTTTTGTAGTAGCTATTTTAATAATTAAATGTAATATTTCCTTTAGAGGAACTGGTTTTCTTAACATTCATATCACTACATTTTTTTTCAGAATCACTCTTATAAAAAGTCCAAATTACATTAAAAAATAATATCATTAATTTCAAAATCCCTTCGACATTTAAAGTTCATATACAAAAAGAATGACTTTAAAATTTTGATGCAGAAATGGATCACTGAGTACGTGATTAATTTTTTCTGTTAGTAAGTTTTACATATTTCAACAAATATTTTTTTCTCACCTACAGTTTTCTGAAAATAAGAATAGTCGTCATCGGCCTCATCTAGATCCTCCTGTGTGGGGAAGCTCTGTAAGGCACCACTGTGAAAACATATTTAAGTGTTAGTGATGTACTTCATTTTCTTTTCAGATTGTGAAGCAGTTTATAATGGCAGAAGACTTTCATAAAAATGTATTAAATGTCCCCAAATGTCTCTGCTTTCACTGCTTTCATATGGTCTGTAAGTGCTTGGAGCATATGCTGCTCATTGTAATTTGTGTCTTTTTGCTGGATTTATTGTCATTTGAACTTGGAAATATTTTCTGTGTCATAAAGTGAGGCAAATATACTGGAAGAAATTTTTGCTTTCATAGGATTCCACTAAGTAAATATTTGTAGAAGATTTTTAAAAAATACACTAGTCAAGACAATTTGATTTAAGTCAATAGTATGTAATTTTAAACATATGCTCAGCCCACAAATTGTCAAACTGAATTTCTCTCTTTCCTTTCTTATTTTTGTGGCAAATTTCCCTGTTATCTATTACTTAATTTTGCTTGCTTTCTTAATGCCTACAACCCACAAAAAGAGCAGCAGCGTGACTGCCTACGAAGATCATTAAAAACTGATCTAAGCTGACCAAAACCAACAAGACTGGTTAATATGTCTTGCTACCATAGAGAGGCCTTATATACCAGACATGAGTTAGTTTCCTAGCATATGAGATTTTAAATTTTAATATAAAAATTAAATAACCTTAAGTTAAAAAATATTCGTAGGCTTTCTTTTCTACTATTTGTAGTGTTCTTACAATACAGAGGTAAATTTTGAAGAGTTATACAGCATATATTTAAACATTATTTCTTCAATAAACTGACATATTTTAAATTTTATTTATCCAACACACTTAACTGCATTTAGGAGATCTCAAACACAATAGGCTGAATTTTGGTGAAATGTATGATTTATGTTAAGAAATACCCATCACTGATATAGTATATCCTTAAATAATTGTCTTAAGACCTAGGTTTATGTGTTCTCACTATTTCATTCAGCTATCCACACATGCCAATATTTTAATCTCAAATATTCTGTTTAGAGTATAGATGCTTGTACCATTTATTTCTATCATTATATCTTTCAAACTTTCTGTACTTGGAAAGTTTAAAGTTTTAAAGTTATGAATCTTTGATTTGTTTGTTAGTTTATTTTTGGTATGGCTTTAAGACTTTTATCAGCAAGCCAGGATCTTTTAAATGATAAGAGCTTGGCCCTGAATTTAACTGAGCTGATATCCTAAAGAAGGCCCACACGCCTTTCTAGGTCAGCGATAACTCCTTCACAAATCTGACTAGTTTGCTCTCTCACTACTTTTGAGATAACTATTAAGAAAGGTAATAATGCCTGTCATATTACAGCCACTTCAAGGAACGTTTATAGAAGTATTCTGTTTTCTGCTGCAAATTGTATTTCCAACTCCCTGATGATTTTGGTAACATTTTTTTATTCTGTCTTTGTGAGTCCTTCATAGACAAGTAGTCATTGTATTAGTACTGAGCTTTCAGGGTGGCAGGCTTGTGCATTTACTTGATAAACCCTGCTCTTTATGGATTTTTATGGCACACTTTGAGAGCATTGAATATGTTATGTATGACAAATTTATTTTACCAAGCACAGTGATATCCTTGAGCTCCAAACAGTTTACTACCAACTTCTAAAATAATAATACATTTTACTCATTAAATAATAAATGTTACTCATTAAAACTGTTTGTTTTTGCACCAAACAATAACCCAAATTAGCTTTCTAAAAAGCTTGATAAAAGTCACTTGTGCCTGCTAAACTCACTTACTGGCAGGGGACAACTGAACAAGCATGTAAATGGCTGTGCACTAGAAGCCCTCCATGGATTAACTAATACATATTATTTTAAGAGGCTTTCCTGTGCAATAAATGGACTTGGACTGGATTTCGGTAGCATAGGCCAATCCCAATTAGTACCTTGGTGAGCTGCGTGCTTGCTGAGTGGGACGAGAGCGGCTTGTGCCCTGCACTGGGAGTGGCGGGGGGAGAATGGCTGTGGGGCTTGAACTGCTGGAATGGCTATTATTGCTGTGGGGCTTAAATTGCACACTGCTGGAAGGAGGAAAAGAAAAAAAAAAAAACCCAACAACTTCCAAGACCTGGAATTACCAGGCTCTAGTATCTAGTGCTGACAGAGCTTCAAAGTCAGGACTATGAAGGCAGAGAAAGGCTCAAGCTAATGCTTCTAAGTGGAGGTGAGTGTCTTTGTGGATTTCTCTTTGGGAGCAGGAGCCTGGATTCTCATTAACTTCTATGCTCTTAATAGCAAGTACTGTTGGGTCTCCCTAAGAGTCTTGGCTCTTCTTTCAAGGACACCAGTGACAAGGACAGTGACTGAGAAATCTTTTTTGATAGAGTAGAATGGATTTTTTTTCTCCACTGCACCATTTCAGAAACAAAAGAAAGATGCCACCAATCTTTGCAACTTGCATTGGTTACAATACATTTAAACTTTTCAGGCAGAATTTAAACTAGATAATAGAATGAGGCTTTGTCATATTTAATCATTTATTTTCATTATTTATTTAGGTATTGGAAGTCAAACCCTGGCCCCCTCCCATGCAAAATAGTGCTGTGCTACAGTTATATCCCTAGGACCCACTTTATTGGTTTTGTGCTATATGCTTTGCTTTGAGGCACTGGTAATTGAATCCATGGCTTTGTATATGGTAGGCAAGTGTTTTTATCACTCTCCAACTATTAGTGTATATGTTTATGTGGATGGTTGTTTTGCCTGCATGTATGTATATTTGTGTACCACTTGTATGCTTGGTACCTGTAGAGTCTGGAAGAGGGTGTCCATTGGAACTGGCATTAGATATTTGTAAGCCACTATGTAGATGCTGGGACTTAAACCTGGGTCCTCTAAAAAAAAGCAGCCAGTGCTCCCAACTGCTTAGCTATCTCTCCAGCCCCATTAGAAAATGAGTTCACTGCTAGGTTTAGCTATTTAAAAAATCTTAGTCTGTGAACTTATCTAGAACTATAATATTAAGATAAAATGTACTGAAACAAATCATCTGACCCCTGTGAAGAGTCCTTCTCAGCTTACTGCAGATAAGGACAAGGGCAATATGAGGGAAACACAGACCAGGGGAATACCCTGAGAAGAGTGTAGGAAGAGAACATACAGATCCTGGTCTTCTCTGCTCTGAGGCACAGGTTGTGTGTTTACAGTGTCCTCGAATGTCAGATTAGCTTGAAACAATTCCCATTGCTCCTTGATGACATCTCAGGCTTCTAAAATCACTGAAATTCTAAGATTGCCTCTCACTGTCTGTTACTCTTTCTGGCTCTCAATTAACTTATGGAGAGACTCTAGCAAAGGGGGTTAGAGAGAGGCTATTCTTTCATCCTGTGTGTTTAACCAATACATTCCCCTTTCTAGTGATGGTGGTTAGGAAACATAGGACTGTGAAAGTGAGTGCTGGGATGAAGCTCTGAAAGAACTCCTTAGCTTTGACCCCACCCCTGAAAGTGCTGTTGTCATATGAAGGTCTGGAGTCCACTCTAAAGAGCTAGTGTTCCAGGCAGAGTTAACTGATCGCGTCACTATCAGCAAAAGGAAAGGTTGCTTCCTTGATTTCTTGTTGTCTGAAAACACAGGTAACATTCATGTGGAGTTGGAAAGAGCATAGAAATCATGTCTGGTGAATGCCTAGAATCACTGTACTTAGGAGAAGGAAGAGGGTAGGATTGGGGAGGGGAGACTCACATGTGGCAGTGCATCAAGGAAGGGAATAAAATAATACATCAGTCATCGGCAGCAAAATATGCATGAGACCAACTATGTGGAATAGCAGTGATAAAATACATGATGTATTTGCCTTGCGTACATAGGGGTTTTTATCAAGACATGTGCCTAAGAGATGGCTCTGTGGGCAAAAGTGCTTGATGCCAAGCCTGACAACCTAAGTTTGATTCCTGGAAGTTACCTGGTAGGAGAAAAAAAAAAATGGATTCCCAAAGGTTGTCTTCTGAGAACAATACAATAAATAATTGTAATTTCAAAATTTTAAATCAAGACAGATTGCAGATGTTCCTCAAACTATTTTCAGCTCAAAAGAAAATAAACAGTTATTGTGCAATAGCATTTTACATAGGAAACATCATCAGAGTTCAGAGCTGTGAGCTGGCAGTTAGATAAAGTAATCTATCACTATACTATCACCCCCTCGTATGCCCTTAATTTCCTCCATGATATCAAACTAATTCCTTGCTGTCCTCATGAGTCAGTTCTAACAGACCTTTAAAACACCGTCCTAATAGATTGTAGTGAAAGGGGTTTTCAATCACTTCAGTGGGAAAATTCGCCTAAGAAGAAATGGCACTTAATGCTTTGGCAGATCCACGTATTCTGCTTTCTTCTCTTTTGGCTTGAAACAGTTACATCAACTCAATGAAGCTCTGTTAGAAGCCAAAGCTTAGTGGCCACTTCCAAATCAGCCCTATTAGTTCTGTGAGTGAGCTGATTGATGGAACAGAAGTTAAGAATGGTCACCATCACCCCCAGTACTAAGCAGTTACCTGCCATTAGTGTTCTACACAACCTTTCCAGTTTATGAACCCAAAACAGAGTCCCAAAGCCTCACCTGACTACATATTGTCTTTTTCTTGTAGTTGAAATTGCCCAGGTAAACAAGCTTTTGAGTATGTAGAAAAGTATACATATATTTCTTGGTTTATGTACTGGCTAAGGTTAATATAAGAGAAAACAACTATGTGAATGATATAAATATAAGTGAAGTTGAAACTTCAAAAAATTATTTGCATATGTCAGAATAATCCAGAAAAGTAGAGAGTTTACCCAGTCAAGCCTTTGGCAGTGGGAGATTGCCACATTTCCTTGAAGCGTTTGGAACGACTTAGTAACATCCTGATTTTATTTAAAGGCAATATAATATTTTAAATTTTGTGTTCAGCAGTGTTCAAATTTGCTGGCTTTTAGGGCTGCACAAGTAATAGATGAGAAGTTTCATAAAGGAAGGTACCAATGGGGTTTTCTTCATCTCTCTGTCTCCAGGATATAGCACAGTCATTAATAGATACTGAGCATACTTTTTTCTAAAAGAATAAGGAAGGATAGAGAATATAGCTAAGTTGCTGGAGTGCTTGCCTAGCATGCAAATGTTCTAGATTCTATCCCCAGCACCATTAAAAACAAACAAATCAACAAATGACTTGGAATTTTTGCACTCAGGAGGTAGAGGACAGAAGATCAGAGGTTCACCATATTCTTCAGCATGACACAGGGAATCTGGGGCAGCCTGGATTTATTAGGCTACATTCTTATCCATAGCTGTGTGAAGTTATTTGCTATATTTCACTTCATTCATAGAATCCCTAGAAACTCTCCTGTTAAAATCACACTCACTGGCCTGCCAGATTACTTAAAACCCTCAGTGCTGCTGTTGTTAAGTTCCTGTCAAATAGGCCAATTGGTTGTCTATAGCTCTGGTCACTTTAGGCTAACTGAATCTCTGGGACAGCATCTCCCTGGTTTTTTGTATTTGAGTAGCAGTTAGGAATCCTAAGTCTCAGGATTGGATTTTATTCTATCACAGTAAAGAATCTAGCCCTGGAGTACTGGTCTATGCTAAGTATGTAAATCAATTTTCAATTCCAATTTAATAAAGGTTTACAATGAGCCTTACATAGAGACTTTTAGGAACAGCTTTGTGTCTTACTCTAAAGTTCTGTGATCTGGGGACAACATCCAGGGGTGTGGCTCATTGCTAGAGGGGTTGTCTATCATGTAAGGTCCTGTGGACAAGGCACTATGACTTAGGAGCTGAAGAAATTTGTACTTACGTATCTCTGATGTCACTGTAATTTAGTTCAGGTGGCTTAGAAGTTGAGCAATGTGTTCCACACTGTAATGCTAAACCCCCACTTCTGAGGCTTTTTGCCAGAGCACTAGAGGATACAGGAAAAGCCAGATACAAAACTACATAAAAGCATTGTTGTAAGAACCCACATTTGAACCAGTCATGGTGGGATATACCTGTAATCCCTGCACTTGAGAGGCTGCAGCAGGAAGATTGCATGTTTGAAGCTAGCCTGGGCCACATAGTAAGATCCTATCTAAAAAACATACTTGGAACTGACGCAGATATTCAGCAACAAAGAAAATAGTTAACTTTTTAGTTTCTCTGTGATCCTGATCAGTAAAGGTCAAGTCAAAGCACAGGAATCCTCTAGCTAGATAAATGTAAAGGCACTATATGAGTTTTTACGGTTATACCCATATCTTATTTCACACTTAGTTTTGTTTCCCATATTAGATTTACCTGTGCTCTTTTTTTATATTCATGATTTATTTGGGAAGGAGAAAAAAAACTTAAAATCCATCCTTTTTTTTTTAACAGCCTCATAATGTTCACAGCCATACATAAAGTTCATTTAATTTGGCAAATTTCTTATGGCCTGTGATATTTTTTGCTCTTTAGTGTTTTTGAGAATAGTTTCCAAAATTACTTTTTAAAAAAGCCTTTCTCTTATTTTTTCTTAAAAATCTTATATATGATGTATAACACACACACTATATATATGTATGTATATATATGTTGCTATACATATATTGCATCAGTCATATGGTTAGAATATTCTTTTCATCTTAAACTGTTAAAAAGTCTTCTAGAAGTTTTATAGCAATGATACTAAATATTTTCTTTCTTTGGCTTCCATGTTCCTGCTGACATAGTCCCTAATAAAATGTGAACTGTAGCTAATAAGACTTCAATTTCTAGATCTTAGAATCTGTTGATCGAACAAACTCAATGTGGTGACACCTCAGAGTGAATCCCCCAAAGCTTTTCTGGGAGCAGGTACAGTATTAGGCATCAAATCCAGAGCCTTTAACATGCTAGGTAAACTGGTTACCACTGAGCACCCCATATCCTGTGTAGAATGACCATTCACTAATCTAATTATTGTAACTATTTCACATTTATAAATTTATAAATTGCCATCTTGTCATCTTATATTTGGTATTTAACATGACAGAACATATCTTATTGACCACTTGGAAATAAATTCTGAACATGAATGAGGGCAGAGCACAAGGAAAATACATTCTGAAGGAATTTATGTAAAATCAGATAAGATTTATTTTCCATCCACAGTGCTGTGGAATATTGAAATAACCTCAATGTAGGCATAATCACAACGTTCAGATTTGGCAAATGTTGTCAGTGTGTTTATTGTATCTCACAAATTCCATCTTTACTGAATGACCAACAACTTTTGGAACCATGTACCAGGTTTCTGATGCGTCTTAATTCTGTGTTCTGGAAACACAGTCATATAAATGATAAGGCTGGAGCTTTGGAGCCTAAGGATCACAAATGTGCCGGCTATAAACCTGCACCTAGCATTGGGCAGTTAAAGATCCTGGTTCATTCAGAGATGAGAAAACGACACTAATTGAACATATCATACGCTGACATGACCAGCCAAACAACTTATTTCATCTTTTGACTGCTTCTCAGAATGGTCTCTAACCCTAACAAATATGTATAGATAACTCATTTGGATCTTGATATGAATATAAAGCTTTAAATATCAGCACATATTAGGTACTAAAATTGCTCCTAATCTTCACCTAAATGAAACATAAGTGGAAGACAGACTTACTCTGATAAATAATCTGTTACAGCCTGTCTTCTGAATCACATTACATTTGCCAATTTATGGGGAGGGGTGTCATTTTTTATGTTTATGTTCCTATCATGTATTATTAAAGTATAGGGAATGTGTACTATAGCTCTTGTCATTCATTTTGCAGATTTGTGCACTATATACCTTCCTAGTTCTGGCCTGCAGCAAAGGGCAGGTGCACCCTAAGTCCTTTATATGTACTTTTCAACTTGATTTTTAAGAACAAGTATGTGCTTTTTCAGTTCATTTATACATAATCCTTAATATTACTACTCCCAAGTTTTTAGGAAATTTGCTCTTTTTTAATGTTAATTCACATTCTACGTAACTTTTGGGATCTGTGGAATTCACATTAGAAGAAACTTTCATTCTTCTCACTCTGATACTCTAGAGCAGGTAAAGTGAGACATGAAAAGGGGAAAAATGTTAATTATAGACCTCAACATTCTGCATTGGCTCTTTTTGTTGTCCTGGGCAGAGGAGCAGGTTTCATAATGGCCTAGGGGCCTGAGCACTGTTTTTTTACATTCCTGTTTGTAAGACTTCCAATGGCAGCAGGGACGAATTCTGCTTAGAACTACAAGTGGGAGTCGTTTATAATATGCACAGCACAAATGTTGCTGAGACTTACTACTTATGCATCATATAAGACTGGTTCCCTTTCATGCTTTTCGTTAGCTTGGATAACACACCATTACATTTTGACCTACCCATTGGCTTATAATAGACAATAATCTTTTTTTCTAACAGGGTTTCTCTATGTAGCCTGGCTGTCTTGGAGCTCACTCTGTACCATGCCGGCCTCAAACTCAGTGGTCTGCCTGCTTTCGCCCCTTGATGAGGGGATTAAAGGTGTGCGCCATCATGTCCATCTTTTAATAGATAGTAATTTAATATTTAGCTATTTCATATATGAACCACAGCTACTATTGTCATAGTTAAATAGCTAATCTTTTCCAAGGAAGATCTATATTAATGAACAACTTCAAAGTATCAGACTGAGAAACTAACTTACATATAAAAGCAAAAACAAAAAATGAGCCTCTTTAAAATACTGCCTTGTGACATTTGTAGACACCCAATTCTTTCTTGTAGGCCTTTATCTGTAGATGTGGAATGGAGGTAGGAGTCTGTTTACTAAAACTAAATGCAAGGAACCTGCACCCTCTCCACCCTTGGGCAACTGTTCTCACACCTGTTCAGCTACTAGGGCAAAGAAACACTGACCAGATACAGGCAGAGCCTTTTCTTTCCAAAAGAGAGCCCTACAGGAAGGACAAAGAGCCAAAGGGGGTTGAGATGCTCTCTCATTAAATTTTCCTAACTTCAGTTTCATTTTAGTACCCTCTCATGTCTTGCTGCACACAAGGAATTAAACACCTATTTAGGTAGGTTATTGACTCAGAGAATGACACAGAGGGCCATAGCCAAGTCCTAAAGGGGTATAGTTGAAATGGTTAACCAGCAACGCACAGCAACATGGTATTTCAGGGCTGAAAAATGAATGTGACTGAAATCCAAAGGACAGAGTGGGTAGCCAGGAAAAGCTCTGCAGAGAAGAGTTCAGAAGTTCAAGAGGGTAGCCTTGAGAGACCCAATACACATACACACACACACAAAATGTCCAAAGAAAGAAACAACAAAACAACCAAATAGAGTGGGTCATTTCACAAAGAACATAGATTGGTAGATGGAGTCTCTGCTTCTTGGATACAGGTGTTCTTTGGAGATGAGGATGCTTTGGAGCTATATACAAAGAGACTTAAATCTGCCTTTCCTTTCTTTTTAATGCAGTACTGAGAATCAAACCCAGGCACATGTGCATGTTAGATAAGCAGCTGACTGCTAAGCCACATGCCAGTGCCTGGCTACATGGCTTCCAGTGTTCTAGCCAGTGACCCTGATCTAACCACTGAGAATTGTGTACATGTATTGAGATGTTAGTCTGTACTCTACACTGTATACAATCATTATGTGTCAACTAAAAACAAAATAGACAAGAACATATTAGATGCTGCTGTATTGTATACTCTAAAATGGGTAATTTTATGTTCCCTCAAAAATTAATGTTCCTGGCTTGAGATAGTCAAAGAAAGAAAAAAAGAATTTCCAGTGGAAGAAAACCAAGGCTGGAATAGTGACTAAACACAACCCCAGGGGACTCCACATGAACCAACTGGAGGTGGAGAGGTATGAGCCGTCAGAAATGGGGTTGGAAATGTTGATCTTTCAGACTGATGATAAACGGTTTGGAATGCAGATGGAGGAGTAGAGGTTTTATCTTAGCAGTGAGGAGATTCCAGATTTTAAGAAGTTAGATTTAGTTAGAAGATTCACCTGGCAGCTGTGTGCAGAGAAAGCCATCAGGAAGCTGTTAGAAAATCAGGACACAATGCGTGGACCAACTGTGAGAATGAAAAGAAAGATGCACCTGAGCTGTGCTCTGGAGCAAAGGCATAGTCTACATGCTGACCTGAAGCAAAGGGAGGACAGCTCTGAGGTGACATTGCCATAAGATTGAAGCATATGAGTTGACCTTTCATAAAGCAATCCACAGCATGTTGCAGAGAGAATGCCCTTCACCCTCAAATTAAATTCATACTGTCTTGAAAAATAAACTATTCTGGGGCTTGCCAAAAATGTTAGGGTACCTGTCTGTTTATCGCTTTATATGTTGGACACAAAGGCTATAACAGTAGTCAAGACAGAGCTGGCCCCTTTCTTTATGGAACTGTTACACAGTCTTTATCAAAGGGTAGTCAGAGATTAAAGAAAGTAATAGTTCTGCTCAGTGTAAGAAATAATTGAATAACGATAGCTATTCAGCAGTGGGGAGGGCTGCTGAGTGAACAGAAAATGCATTGTCATTAGAGCCCAAGTGAGTTTCTTCTAAGATGGCTTCCCCACACACTTCTTTTATGATTAGCTGGTTTGAAACATTAACATATGCTAAATTTTTTAGCTTTTTCATCAGTACTTGTAAATAAGCTTATGTGAATGTTTATGTGAACTAGACTTTTAAATGTATCCTACATTTAGTGCCACAATTAGATGTGTGTGTGTGTGTGTGTGTGTTGCTGGGAACTGAAACCAGTCTCTCCTATAAGCTAAGCACATGCTATACCATGAGCCACACACACACCCACACTCTAGTTCTCCAATTCTTTTTAAAGAAACTATTATTTTCTAATGCTTTCTCAGCCGTCATTTATTTCCAATTTTAATATTTATAGTAAGTTCCTCTTTCACGTGATGTTTTTCACAAGTAATGCAAATTTCTGCAGAAGTGAGTTACGTAAATCTAAGTCGAGCTGCTGACCTTTAAGTCATTTGTTTTTCACTCCTGTGATGCAATGTCATCACTGAACAAAGCCTGAGGTGATGGGATATCTCTGCGGTGCCATTTTTTCCTTTTAGAAAACTAGTTCTTTGAGAATTTCATACAGTGTGCTTGGTCACATCCACTCCCCTCTCTCCCCAGGTCCACTTCTTCGCTGCTACTCTACTTTGTGTCCTTTCTTAAATTTTTACCTATTGTGTCCCATTTGTGCCTAAAAAGGGACACAAAGTTGTTGCCTACCTCTCTTTTCCAACTGGAGTGGACGCTATTTTGATGTGTGAAAATAAATAGCTTTTATTAGCATATTTGACTTAGTCATTACAAATATCAAAGTATTTCTCTCAGTGTCTAGTAACTAGATTTACTACTGATAAGTTGCATTTTATAACATTGTAACTTTTTAGACTCTTATATATATCAGTGATATATCCTCAGTATGCTTTTTGAGAAATGTTAGAATGTTCTATCCCAGATGAGTAACATTCTTTTTATGGGATTATTTAAGTGCTTATAATATCAGGTGAAAAAAGATGTCTGCAGATTAAAAAAATGCATTTCACTTCATCTCTAGTAAAATACTTTGTTAAAGGTGTGTGATATTATACTTTTCACCAAAATGTATATAAAATTTTGATATGTGCCTAGAACATTACCCGATAGATATTAGACACTCAAATATTCATTGAATATTGTTTAGTTATGTAAAGTGATGCTAGATCAGATATCTCAAGTGAAAAATTAGTGTGTGAAAAGGCATAGTAGTAAGTAAGGAGAGTTTAGGTTTTGAGAAAAACTAAGGCACTTTTCTTAAGGTGACATTTAGATATAATTACCATAGTGAAAGATTAGGCTAAATACTTTTAGTTGTATCTTACTGCAGTATTTAAAATGCCAGTGCAACTAATTCCGAGGGTTTAATCCAAGGTGAATAGCTGAATCTGAGCATGCACATTATTACTGCGGAATGGCCAGAACCTCAGAGCCTCTTCTCTCTTTCTGTCACCTTCCTTCCTGCCCTTTTCCTTCTCCCCTTTCTCCCTTTCTTCCTTTTAAAAAATATTCCTTCTTCCCTCTCTCTTTCCCTCCCCCCTGCCTCTCTCTCATCCCTCTTCCCTCCTCCCCCATCACTTCTTAAGGGTAGCTCTGGCTATTAGTCCCTTTTCCCTGCCCTATTTTTTCATTCATGATGCTTTTTATATGCGCTTTTCTGGGGTTTTACAGCTATTCTTCTGAAGATTCTTCCTTTGTATCTGTTTCTCAGTGATATTATTATCTCTTCCCTTGGTCAAGACTTTGACTACAGTGGGGAATTAACGTGTGCTTTTAATCAAAAGATCAAAGAAAGGGATGCCTTTATTCTGAAATTTATGCTGGTCTTTCTGACAGAATATGGTTTCCATTGATTATTTTCCAAATGGGTTTTTAAAATATCAAATCATTAATTCTCAAACTGTCCAAAAAGGGTTAATAGACCTTGAGTCACTGATGTCTTAGTTAAGCTTACCATTGCTGTGGTAAAAACACCGTGACCAAAAAACAAGTTGGGGAAGAAAGAGTTTATTCAACTTACACTTCCACAGCACCATTCATCACTGAAGGAAGTCAGGACAGGAACTCGGACAGGCAGGATTTTGGAGGCAGGAACTGATGCAGAGGCCTTGGAGGAGAGCTGCTCACTGGCTTGCTCAGCCTGCTTTCTTATAGAGTCCAGGACCACCAGGCTCAGGAACAGCCACATCCATAATGGAATGTTCCCCACTCCCATTGATGACTAATTTAAAAAAATGCCTTACAGCTGGAGTTTAAGGAAGCATTTTCTCAACTGAGGCTCCTTCCTCTCTGATGACTCTATCTGTGTCAAGTTGACATAAACCCAGCCAGTACAATACTTGTAAAACACAGTAGCTTGTTGAAGTAATTCCTGATTGTCTCTAACAACTTTCATTTCTACCCTCTTTTTACAAACAGCACAGAGAGCAGATGCTCCTTTAACCACTAATTTTGGGTTGTGGCCTCGTTCACATATGCAGTTACACAAGAGATTGTCATGTTCATCCTGTAGCTCCTTGTCTAGAGCACCAGTAATGAATAGCAGATGCTCAGCAGACAACTACGGCTCTCAAACCTCATAACCACAGTCTGATTCGTTCCCTAGTCCTCAATAGCTCTCATAGCTCTCTTGTAGAAAAGTATTCATTGGGGAAACTTAGTTTGTAAATTATTTATAAATGGAAGTGCGTGAGTCCCTGCATAAAGCACTTTTTAACCATGCATTGTCCTGCTTAGCATATCACATAGTTTACATTTTTAGCCAAAATGCCACTTAATCATCTTGCTGAATGACTGTTTCTTAATAACTCAAGAAACAAAAAGATAAGCTAGCTATTGAGAGATAAAATTAATATTTATTAATCAGAAACTCTGTCTCACACTCTATTGAAAGCACATTGATACACTATCTTATTCTTCAATAGTCATATATTGTATATAATGCCAAGGTTATATACTGGGATGGGATGTAGCTCAGTAGATAGAATACGTGTTTAGCATATATAACAACATGGGTTACATCCCCAGAACTGTGTAAACTAGGGGTGGTGGCACATGTCTTTATCTAGGCCTTGGAAAAATCAGAAATTCAAGGTCGTCCTTGGCTACATTGTGACTTTAAGGTTAGTATGACCTACAGGAGACCTTGTCTCAAAAGGTTGTGGGTACATATTGTAGACTTCATATGTGACTCAGGTCAATGAAGAAGTAGGAAGAGACCAACTAACGGGCCAAATGAGAAAGCTAGGATTTGATCAAACAGTCTAAATCCAGCCACCAAATCCTGCACAAGAGCCTAGTTTTACAGTATCTGAGTTCCCAGAGAAAGAATATCTACAGACACACACCCGCACTACCATGCCTGTGTGACAGTTAGATGTGATGTGGGCTAGTTGTTCTAGTTCACTGAAAACAAGTTTAGTGTGTGACAGTGACTTGAAAACATAGTGTGCCTTTGTGTTGCTTGTGACAAGGCAAATGAGATGACAGAAACTCCACTATTAGTTAAAATAAACCACTGGGGAAAGGACAACAACTATTAAAATTCTCTCTCTCTCTGCCAGGTGGTGGTGGTGCACCCTTTAATTCCAGGCAGAGGAAGCAAATCTCTGAGTTCGAGGCCAGCCTGTTCTATAAAGAGAGTTTCAGGACAGCCAGAGCTACATAGAGAAACCCTGTCTCAAAAAATGAAAAAAAAAAATCCCTCTGTCCCCCCCCCCCATTCTTTCCCCTCTACTTTTAAAAATACAAATAAAGTCACTTTATTTTGTTATCTGATGATACTACAGTCAGCAGAATAATACATTTTATAAGGTTGCTGTAAAAATCTAAGGAAGGTTAACTAACTTGATTGAGCTGCACCTCCAAGGAATCAGTCTTCATGGTAAGAGGGGGGTACGGCAGTAAAAAGCCTAGTGGAGTTTGTATCCATGGGAGCTGGTTCCAATATTTATATGAAATGTATTATTTGCATATAATCTATTTGTATATCCCTAATGCTCTAAACTGCCTTTAGATGTTCTATTATGTTTAATACAGTGTAAATACCAAAGAATTGTTGTACTGTGTTGTTTAGGGAAAATAACAAGACAAAGGTTGTTACATATCCAGTACAGGCATGGTGTTTTTATAATGCTTATTTATGATTATCATATATGTGTGATATGTAACTTTGTTACATACACATGCCACAGCACGAGTGTGGAGATCAGAGGAGGGCTTGTGAAGTTGGCTCTTTCCTACTTTTACATGAGCTACAAGGGTAGAATTTAAGTTATCAAATGCTTTACCTGCTGAGCTAGCTCCTCGACAATGTATTGTTTGAAAAAATATTCTCAGTGTGTAGTTGGATAAATCTTAGGATACAAAATCCTGAGACATGGAGGAATGACTACATTTATCTTGGAATAAAAATTACTGATTTGAATATGTTTGCATACTTCCTATCTTCCTCCAACACACTATGAGGGACATTGTATGACAGAACAAGATCATTTTTCCTATCTTTAACAAAAAAGATACAGCTCAGTTTGCCTATTGTTAATGAACTGCTAGGTTCAATCTCCAAAATCATACAAGCATGTCTGTGTGTGTGTATATGCACATACACACACGGTCTTCCCATGTCACTTCCTAGTCTTTGTGATAAGGAATTAGTAAAAAGTTGCAGGTTAAAAAGTGCTGGAGAAGTTGTAAGTTGCTATGCTAAGTCAAAGCTCAATCAAGAGAAAAAGGAGAGATGTTGAGTTTGTAACCTGGGAATGGAGGAAGTTGTCAGGTAGCAGAGCTTTAGGGGAGGCTGCAGAGAATATGAAAAGAATTCCTATTATCTGGATTTTTCAAAGACCCAGGTAAAAACATGGAATTGTCTTGAATGTTTTGAAGAATGAAAAATATTCCCATTAAGTGATTAGTTGAGTTATCTTCTAGTCCCCACCCTGCCTCAGTTTCCCTTGCTCCCCGGGCCAAGGTTCACCCTCCAGCTCGTATTCCTTAATTATGCTTCTTCGATATTTCAGAGAGAAAAGATAGGTTTGCTTGGCTTGTCCTGGGTTTGAGATGCTGAGAGCGCTTCAGCAAGAGATTGGTGCTCCAGGCATAGCAGCAAGAAGATTTAGAACTCCTTCTTATTTTGTTTGGGTTGGTTTGTTTTCTGAATAAAATTCTTGCCATGTAGCTCAGGCTGGCTTAGAACTCATGGTCATCCTGACTCAGCCTAATAAGCACTAGGATTATAGACCTGGCCACTATGTCCAGCTCAAACTTGAGAGTTCATGAGGGGACCTTAGAACTTAGGAAGATGTGCCATACTCAAGAATAGAAAGAAGAAAACCAAAGAACTTTCAGAATGTAATAGTAGGGAAAGCTCAGAAAGAACAGGTACAAGAGACTAAGAAGTAGTTGGAAGGCAGGATGAAGCAGCAGAATTTAGGAGCCTGCTCAGATCACCTTGTAGAAATTAATTGTAAAATTTAAGGGTTTTACTAAACCAATTGTTAGAGACTTCTTACTAAGTATTAAATTATATGAATTTACAATCAGACAGGTTATGTTTTTTTAAAAAAAAGGTAACAGATATACAAAAAGTGTCTTTCCTGGCTCTTATATTACTGAGATTTGTCATCTTACTGTGTCAGTGTGGTAGACATCCTGCCTCAGAAACATCATATTAGAAGCTTGAAACCCATGTCTTATACATAGAAACTCACAAACCTTCAAACCAGAGCATTCTCTTCATGTCAGGAAGGCTAATAAAGGATTTTCTCACACACAATTGGAAAACAATAGAAATTAAGAAGTCTAATGGGTTAACAATGAAACAGCTTGTAACTAGTTTCGGTAGAAAGCTGTGTGACATCACCCCAGTACAGTGTATGGAGGAACAGGAAAAAAATGACAATTAATAAATCCAGTGTTCGGGTGAAGTTGGAAATAATGAAGCTAATAGAGTTGTTATTGATGATGTTGCTATTTAATTGTGAAGCTTAACAGAGTAGTTATATCTTAATGTCTTTTATAAATCTCTAAAACATACTACACACACACACACACACATACTTATTTTCTAGTGAAACCTTCACTGCTGGAAAAGGAACTAGTTATTTATAGACTACTCCTCAGGAAATGCCACTGTCATATTTCACAATTAAGAGCATATTAGTTGTAAGTTTGAGACAGATTCTTATTATTCAAAAGAGGTATTAACAGGAACAAATGTTGAATTAGTACTGTTTGGTATTGGGGTTTGGGACCCAGGTACTTGAGCATGCTAGGCAAGCATTCTACCACTGAGACATATACCCATCCCAAAGATAGGATTATATAGAACACTGTTTTTGTATGTTTTGAGATAATCATATGGCTTGTTTTAAAATTGGGATAATGCCATTGAATTAATTTATCCATTTTTGATATTAAATTGTGTTGTTTTTCTGAGACAAATACTATTTGATCAAGTAGCTTATTTTTAGCATATTATTAAATTGATTAGCTTTACTTATCATTTTAAATTAATATTAATAAGTTGAACTGATATTTTCCAGTGGGCTTTTGTTACATTAGTTTATGTGCTTGTGTATGTATGTATGTATGTATGTATGTATCTATCTATCTATCTATCTATCTTTCTTTCTATCTATCTATCTATCTATATCTATCTATCTATCTATCTATCTATCTATCTATCTATATATATATATATATATATATATATATATATCTGTGGCATAGGCAAAGGTCAGAGGACAACTTGTGGAAGCTGTTTCTCTCATCCCACCATGGGGATGCTAGGAATTGAACACAGACCATCAGGCTTGCCAGAAAGCTCCCTTACCCACTCAGCCATTTCAGGAGCCCTGTTTTGATGTTTGCTTTGCAGTGAGGGGAAGTGTCAAACTTTTGTACAATATTATGGTTTTTAAAAAATTAACATGGTCAATGTAAAAGATTTACTCATAGTTTAAATATGACATCTCTTTCTGCAGCATTTAAAAAAATCTGTAAAATTACTTTTGGGGAGAGATTTTTCTTTCTTTTTTTTTTTCAGCAGTGATGGGGCTTCTGAGTGTTAGGCAACTGGTCTACCATTGAGTTACATCTACAACCCTTTAGAAATATAATTCCTGGATATCTTGTCAATATTTTTCCCTATTCTTTGGTCAATATTTACTGTTAATTTTATTTCCATATAAATTAATCTTAATAAATTGCTCTTGGCTTGCATTATTATATACTGTGATTCTAGCAGAAAGTCCTATGTCGGGGTTTCTTATATGAAGCAGTTAAATGAGTAGGCAGAAGTAGACTGGCCTGTTTGTATAAGAGCAAAGTTGTAATCTCTTCACAGCCAGGGTCTCAGGTTTTAGGGAATTAAATGGATTAAACAACCAATGAACATAACATAAATATAGAATGTGAGGGAGCTACATATACTGTCCTCAGATCGTCTCTGTCCTGTGTCTGTAGACTATGCCTTGAAGACACAGAACAGTTTGAGTGGATCCAGAGAGGGGGATAGGGTATAGATGATGGTTGGAAAACTACCTGCCTCCAAAGAGCTGGCCTTGTTTTCTGTTAGATCTAACTCTTGAGTTCACAAGTTTTGAACAGATAGCAATTTCCACATTTTTTGGTGTAATTTTTAAAGAGAGAAAGAATATGAAGTTGGATGGGGAAGCATCTGGGAGAATATGGAGGACGGGAAAGAATATGATCAAAATAAATGAGTGAACATTTATAAAAAATAAATAAATATTACTTTTTGGTATAATTCCTAATGAAATCATATGTACTTAAAGATAACTGGGAGCAAGTGTCAAAGAAATTAATATTGCTCAATCTTAACCTAGAATCTTTAATTTTTGAGGTAGTTTTTATTAGTTTCTTTATTGATTTTTTCATATTTCTGAATCTTTTTTATCTTACCTTACAAGCTTTTTTAAAAGTCAGAGTAGTGATTTCTTAAAGATAAAGTAGTTTTCCATGTGTTAAACATGCTATATAGCTAATAAGCAGTTTCTATGTGGATACTGCTTTCACTGTGAGTAGCAAATTAGTGTTTATGCAAATAATTATGGTCAGCAGTCACAATCAAAAAACAAAGCACACAGACAGAAAGTGCTGACAAATGAGCTCTTCCTGTAGAGGATTGTCCGGCTCTGAGAACAGAACTGTAGTTTACTATGATACTGAGATGGCGTTAAAACTCCCATTTCCTGGCAGAAGCACTGTGTAATGCTGGGGAACACCAACAAGCAAAGCTCACTGGCTGTAGTTCAGGGTCTTTCCTGTTAGAAATAACAGAATGGGAAAACCGTTTTGATATAACATTTTTACACCATGCAGCACATAACAGAACAGTTTCTTCTGTCATTCCAAAAAGTCAGAAAAGCAAGTATGTGTCAGAGCATGCAGAAGGTTGGGTCTGCAAGCCGGGGCTCTCCGTCCCTCCTGATAAGGCTCTTGGCACCGGATGCTGTTTTGTCTTTACTGAATGTCCTATTCTGGGCTCCCTGAGCATTTTAAGAGAAGGATGTGAATCATTATTTAGACACTCTCCTCCTTGGACCTTCCTCTGAAAAGTCTTCTTAGTGTGGTGTGTACTGTATCTCCCATACCCAAGCAGGCTGGGCACTCTACTGTGACCATAGATTTCTCAACTGTGTAGCTTCCACATGAAATCAAATTTCAGTAAACATAAGCTTTGCAATGTTCAGCTCTTACCAAACTTGTATCACCCCCATTCTGGAACTGGGTATAGACAGCAGGCCTTCTGGTGTGGCTTCTATTTATTAGTAAGTCATATCCAGAGCCCTCAGGGTCCCTGTCATTTGAGGTTGATAATACCATTAAAGATCTAACTTTTCCTAAGTGTGAATGGTGATATTGATATTATTAATTTGATGTATTAAATGGGTGCAATAAAAAAGTTTTCCATCATGTCAATGATCTGACTGGTAAAGCAAATGAAGCAGATCAAATAACCATCTGTCTCTTTTATGCAACCAACCTGAGAGTTTTTTCATCCTGTGTGGTGCACAGTGAGGCATTTGGTGGTATGTTGATTATTTCTAGAGAACATAAAGCTTTATATGCAGGAAAAACAAATACTGGGATGAAAATTAATGTGTATATTTGCATTTTAGCAGCCTGGATTGTCTGAGATTTTGAGTAGCAATGAAATTTGAAAATATTTTTTTTAATTATTCAGATTTGAAAGAAGCTAACTGTGAACCACTGATATCCAAGAAGGACATTTTTAAAAAACAAGGACCATCCTTTACTGGTATGTACATCAGAATTTATTATATTACATTTGTATTTTAAAAACTTTTTTTAACTGCCTCAATACTTTCTCCTACATAATTTGCCCGTTAGTTGAGGTTCATAATAGCATACTTGTCTAAGACAAAACAAAGATATGAAAATGTCCTAGAAGTTTGTATAACACAAATCTTTAAAAATAACCCTCTAATCTTTTATTTTCATATCCATGTAATGACTCCAAGTGTATTATTTTAGATTCTTATACTTATGATTAAAGTTAGATAAATATATCTTGTCTGGTTCTCATAGGCCATGCAGCCCTAACCTCTGGTCAGATAGAAGTAGTCTCATATATACCAAACAGGTTTTTTTTTCATGGAGAATTGTTGACTTTAGCTTGTATCTACATGAAAGTACTTCCTCCTTGAGATTGACTAGCATGAGGTATGATTTCAGGGCCTGTGGACAAAGTTCTGGGAAATCCATCATTCCTTCAAGACCTGATCTTAGTGTGCTAAGGCAATTCTTAGTCCCCAAGTGTGTCTTTCTCCCAAAACATGTTACTCTGAAGCTTTATGTTGTTTTATGATTATTGGTTATAGTCAACAAGGAGAGTCATAGAATGGCCCCTTTTTTTCTGAAACCTGCAGATACATTGAAAAAAAGGAACTGTCAGATAAATGCATTCACAAACTAATGCAGACTGTATGTGTGTGTCTGTTCACGTGTGCATATTCTTTAGTTCTGTTCCCGAAATGACCTAGAGAAGAGCCTCCTCAGTAGCAAACCAAATTGGGGTGTCCAAATGCTATTTTCTCCACCAAAGAAACCGGAGTTCTTTGTAGAAGAGGTTTATTCCAAAGCTGAGACAAAAACAGTCCAGCATAAGCCTGGAGGCCTATGTGGTGCCAGAAGCCAGGGTGTGCTCCAGAAGAGTCAGGGTGGGTGGAGATAGCCCAGCAGCCAAAGCTGAGACAATCCAAGCAATAAAACCACTAACTGTGGAACTGCATTATAGCTCACCAAGTGAAATATATGCAAGCATTCTGACTGGTGAAATAATCACAGAGTAAATGATTAAATGGAAATGGAGAGAATGATGACTTTTCTTTACAGAACTTAGGAAGATGTGAGGGAAATAGACAGTTGTAACCATAGCAACTTTTGCTGCAGGCTGGATCCACCAGTGAGCACTGACTTTAGTGGGTGGGTAAGAACTTAAGGAGAAACAGGATATTTGCACAGCTTCCAAGTATTTCCCCTGTGTGTGTGTTAATTACAAATGGGAACGAAGAGATTTGCAGTGCAGAGTCCTGGCAAACACCAACTATAGCCAAGCAGACGAGGTCAGTATCAACAGTAGTAAGACAGTGAGCTGTCTGCCCTGGGAGGTATCCTGAGAAGGACACGGGGCATGTTTGTTATTATTCCCAAAACTCTATGACCTCAGCTGAAACCTGAGAAAGTATTAAACATACCTTGAATAGAGACCGCTTAAGAATACCTGAGCAACATGCTTCAGCAGCATCAGGGGCGTCAGAGACAGGTCAAGACGGAAACCATTACACACCTGAAAGAGAATGTGGTGGATCCTGGAACTGAAGGGGGGCTAACACTAGTGAGAAAGCTGGAGAAATCCAAATAAAGGAGTGAATATTATTGTCAGTTTTGATAATTATGCTAGTGTTTGGATATGTGAACTGTTGAGAAAAATCCACAAGATCGAGATCTGTCATCCTTTTATCTTTTCTGTAAGCTTTACGTTAACATTTCCCAGTTAAGTTATAAAATGTTTGGTTGTGGTTTATTATACATTTAATTTATTGCAGTTCTGGGGATCAAATTTAGGGCCTTTCACATTCTAGGTGAGCATTCTACCATTGTTACATTTCTAAACATTAAATATGAATTTTTTAAAAAGTCACATATAAGTCACCAAATAATTGTTCTCCTTGGTTTTTGATAATTTATACAAGAATTCATAAACAAGCCAGAGGTATAAAGCAGGTACATTTCCCTTTCCCTAGAGTGGCTTCTTTTTATGTTAAAGACTAAACCCAGCTGAATGCAAACTAAGCAGCTTTCTCCCTTTGAGCTGCCCCTGCCCCTTTACTCTCTTCTTACACATTTCTACCCCTTTCTCTACAAATCTGTCTGTTCAGTCTGCTTCAGATTCCCATCACTGCATCTTAGAAAAACATGCTGAAAACCCCACAAGAGTGTCCAAGACAGATGAGGGCTAGAGCATCTGCCCAGAGTGTGTGTGTGTTACCCAGCAGAGCAGCAGTGGCTGGAGATAGAGGGCAAACAGATTCCCAACTTCACAAATCTGTACCTTTTATTACAGCTGGGGACAGGATAGGATGTGAATGTTCAAACAAGAACCTCACATGTTTTGTTTTTTAAATCTCATCCATAAGCTCTTGATCTCTACTCTTTATTACAAAAGCTTATATTTGAGCAGCAAGATGAGAGAAGACTACTTGTTACTGACAGGAATGTCAGGGAGTGCAGTTAGCATAAGGAACTCTAAGAGAGCTCTGAGATTTAAACGGAATCAGTAACAGCATTAAGTTTGCTTTGAAAATGATTTAACCTTACAAAAGCCTAAACTAGTTTAAAACAAAGGGACCAAAATCTTCAAAATGTGGCAATATGCACTTTGTCATCTGAAGGAATGATCTAAATTCATTTATTTGGCATGAAAATTAAATGCTAAGTATTTGGAATTTGACCCTGAATTTTTTTTTTTAATAATTCACTTGCATGTTTAACCAGCTTAGTAAACTGCATCCATTAACAGGCTTTGTTTTTGTTTTGTTTTATTTGTTTGCTTTGGTTTTTTTTTTTTTTTTTGGTTTTTTTTTTTTGGGGGGGGGGTGAAAAGAGGATTAGCAGATGAACCTAACACAGTCATAGAAAGTACAGTGAGGAGGGCCACTGAGGACCACTGAGGCTGGGACCAGTAGGGAGGCATGAATGTGGAATAGGAACAATTTCCATTTTATAAATTGAAAAGGTTCCGGTGATGCCTGCTCACCATGTGAATGAATTTACCACTGACCTGACATTTCAAAGCGACTTAAAACTTATAAAAATAGTTAAGATGGCAAATTTATGTATATATTATTATAATTGAAAAAAAGTAATTACAGGAGTCTTCAGAAGTTACACTCCATTTCTTTGATATAGCACCTTTACCCTTGGGAAGGTTTTGTTTTTAAACCTAGGGGTGGTTTTCTGAACATAATTTGCCAACTGGCAGTCTAAATGGCCCCTGTGCCATAAATTGTGAAGTTCAAAGAAAAACCCAATGAGTTGCTTGTGAGTTAATTTACAACTAAGGCAGATGAATCTATACAAAGAAGAAAAGCCCCCATAAGAAATACGTTAACGGTTGGTAAGGGAGAAAAAAGTGTAGATAAAAAAATATTTGAACTTGTTTGGTCCCAGTGATTTTACAACAGATGAATTCAACTATGGTTGTACTGGGTAGAGCAAATCACAACTCTATAAATGGCTAATAGGACACAACAATCGTATCATTTTCTATATGTGATGTAGGAAGTGCAGTGCCGGAGCATGCTCTGTATACACAGCTGTGCCTAGCTGACCTACTGTGCTTGAATTCAGAGCTTCAGGTAGAAAGACAGATCATACATGGCACTGAAACCTTAAAGGTGGGCAATTGGTATGTTCACAGAAACATGTGAAGCTAACATAAATTACTTTGAATTTTAGCTAATGAGTTTTTTTTTTTCCTTTCTTTTTCTTAATATGATTGTGCTGGCGATTTGACCCAGGGCTTTCCAAACTCTTTTAAGTACGCACTTTACTAGGGAACCAAAGTCCAGGCTTATAGTCATTTCTTTTCTTTTTTGTTTGTGTTTTTTAAAAATTCATTTTTAATAAGCTCAGTTATGCTTAGGTATGCATGTGCATGTGGAAGCCAGGAGTGTTCGATCCCCTAGAGCTAGAGTTACAGACAGTTGTGAGCTGCTTGATATGGGTGCTGGGAATTGAACTTGGATATTTTGGAAGAGCATCAAATGTTCATATCATTGAACCATATATTTAGCTCTTTTGTTGTTTTATGAAACAGAATTTTGTGTTTCAGACTTGTCTGGAACTCACTACATAGCTCAGGCTGTCTTTACATTTGTAGTAATCTTCTTGACTCACTTCCAGATTGCTGGCATTTCAGACCACACATATACACACATCTACCTATCTCCATCTATCTCTCTATCTCTCTATCTCTATCTCCTATCTATCTATCTATCTATCTATCTATCTATCTATCTATCTATATATCTATCTATCTGTCTGTCTGTCTGTCTGTCTGTCTGTCTGCCTACCTGCCTACCAATCTTAAGAATGAGATTCATCACAAAGTTTTTATACATATATGCAATGTACTCTATCATATTCATTTGTCCCCTTTGTCTCTCTTATCACTTCATTCTAAACACTTATTCTTTAAAAGCTATAAAATATGTTTAAAATAAAAATATCACAATCACACAGAAATGTTCTCCTAACTATTCTAGCTCTTGTTAGTGGGTATACAGTTTTCCACTTGCATATCCTATTTGGCTTATCCTACTCTACTGCTAGGACATTTACATTTTCTCTAGTTTCTGCCTGACTTTCAGATGTGTTGTTATGGTAACAAGACTCATCATTGTAGTGACATTACACTTAACGAGCCAGGTTTTAGGTGCTGTTTGGTTTTTTTGTTTGTTTGATTTGATTTGATTTTTGGATGAAATAACTGATTATGCCATTATATATCATAAGTATTTTCTGACACATATCTCATTTGATTTTCAAGGTTGTCTTCTTCAGTTAAGAGGAGCTGTTAGTAGAAGTGCTGGGTAGTTACAATGTTTTTGCTTCATTGGAGTACACTAATAAACAAGTTCAAATGACTTTTTTTTTTCTTTGTTCTCCACTTCCCAAATGCTAGGACTGAAGGCCTATTTACACCATAACCAGTTTGTTTAAATTTACTAGTATTTACCTGTATTATTTGTGATTATGTGATAGTGGAAGAATGTGGGGATTAGAGAGTTTACCCATCATTTAGAAATAAAATAACACAAGTGATTTTGTTGTTGTTGTTGAACAAGGAAGAAAAAAGAAAAGAAAGAAAGAGAGAGGAAGGGAAGGAGGGAAGAAGGGAGAGAGAGAGAGAAAGAGAGAGAACTTAAAGACAAAAAACAGAAAAGCAGGTTGCAGATATAGCTGAAGTGGTAGGCTGCCTCCTAGTATGCACAAGCTCTTGAGCCCCATCCCCAGTAGTCAAACAAACAAACTCTACCAACCAATAAAACCAACAATTGGCTTTATAGCAAGGATTATTTCCTGCAGAATATTTCCTGAGTCTATACAGATTTAAACAAAATGTACTACTACTACATGTGCTGATGGCTAAATTCATGTATCACCGACTAGGAGAAAGGAATAACAACTTCTGAAAATGTAGATCTAATAAATTAGAACACAACCCAACTTTGAAATTATATATATTTAGTGAAACATGATGATAGAAGCCTATAATCCTAGCACTCAGGAGACTGAGACAGTAAGATCTCAAATTCAAGGCCAACTTGAGCTATCTAGGGAGATCAAGTTCAAAAGTATTTTTTCATTAGTCAAAAAATTATTATATGGGACTAGAGAGATGTCTCAGTGATTAAGAGTTCAAATTCCAGCACCCACAAGGTCTTTTATATAGTCTAACTCTAGTTACAGGGGATCCAGTACACTTTCTGGCCTCCATGGGCACAAGGCATACACACCATGCAATACATGTATGAATTCATACACACAAAATAAATTTTTTTAAAATTTTTTTATTATTTATTTAAAAATCTTTAAAAATTATTATTAGCTATTTTAAGGGGACATGATCTTAGTACCTTAAAAATCAACTATTTTAAATTTATAATTTAAATATTGGGAAGAATAATTTTAGGGTAAAAAAGTATAAGAGGAAAATTTAAGTCATAAACATTTACAGTTAAAATGAACAGAAAAATATTAGATTATGAATGAAATTCCTTTTTATTGTTAACTCTTTTAGAAGCTAAGCCTCTTTATTATCCTCTGTGTGTATATTTGAGCATGCCTATTCCTTGGTTCCTGCCAATCATTTGTATGCTGCAAATAATGCTTATAAATCACACACAGTTGTAAAAGCTACTGTTGTTCAGTGGGGCAAAGGGAACGCAGCTGTGATCTCTTCCATTTTATTTTAGGGTTTTTTTTTTCCTTTAAGCTTATGAACTCCTTGTTCTCTATATCCCATGATCTAAAGTCATTTAAATTATTTGATGTTTTTAACCTTTTATACTCCCAGTAGGCAGGACATAGGAAATTAAGTGACGTAAACATCTTTAATAATCTTTGAAAGTCACAGGACTTAGCCAGGACAAGAAACAATCAGGGTAAATTTCAGGGAAACACCATAATGGTGTGAGCTTTGTTTTCTTTTGTTAGCAAGCCACATGGCTTTTCCTTTCAAATCCAAGAATATGTAGCATGGTCTCCTTTTAAGATTTCATTTTCATCTGCATCACAGAAATATATATTTCCCTGAGTTTACTTACTATAATTTGTGATTGCTTTTGCTTATCTGCGAAGGAAGTACAGCAGCTCCCACTGGGGAAATACCATGTTAACTTGATCCTAAAATAAGAAATCTAAGGGAAAGGTCACATCCTAATAACTTGTGCAAATCTAAATTCCCATGGAGCTTTGAAATCATTTTGTAGGAGTTGAGTATTAACAATGTGTTATTGAATTTCTTCCAGAAAGTGTCGTAAAACCTAAGCACTTCTGTATCCAGAAGTGACCACTGAAGTTTAGATGCAATTGACAAGGTCTAGTTTTGTTAGATTTTTACAATAAATTTTCAGAGAAATTTAGCATGACTAATAAACCACAAAATCTGTTTTTTAAAAACTTTCACTGGAACTATAAGGATTGAGGAGTAATATAATTGCAGGCAGTGAGACCAACCTTTCCTGCTACTGTAGATATGCCTCATACTCAGCTTTTCATTAACTGACTTCTAGTACCTACTATATAATGCCTGTGGTCTCTTCAGGAAACTGGTTAGTTCCCAAAGACTTAAGACCTCAGTTTCTTTATCTGTTAAGTAGGTAAGTGTTTATTTCAAGAATCAAGTAAGAACAGGTTTATAAAGAGCTTAGAAACAGTTATAAAATTGTTCTTAGAGTATTTACTATAATCATGACTTTTATTTTCCCCAAAGAAATAAAAACAGAGAAGTGAGTCATTTGCTTTATACTGCTCACATTCATAATCTCCTGCACACCCCAGTCTACCCTTACTACCAAGTCCAAGTCATTCCTGAAAAGGGTGGAACTGTCATGGAAGCTAACACATTATGCCAAAAACAGACACTGTGTTTACAGCAAGGACTGTTTCTAGAACATACTAATATTTTTGAAGATGTTGTTAGGAAAAAATGTTTTAGAAATGTCTTTCTTTATTGATTTGGGGGAATGTTCATTATCACTCCTAGGGAGATGCATGCAAGTCAGAGGACAGCTTTGTACAGTTGGTTCTCTCCTTATACCTTTTTGTGGTTCTAAAGCTAGACAAGTCAGCAGACTCGTCAGACCAGTGCCTTTACCCGCCAATCCTTCTCACCATTGCACCTTGTTTTTGAGACATGATCTCTCATTGGCCTAGGACTCAGTGAATAGGATAGATTGTCTGGCCAGTGAGCCCCAGGGATCCTCCTATGTCTACCTCCCCTGTGCTGAAATTACAGGTGCACACCAACACACTCTGCTTTTTTATGTTGGTGCAGGGGACCCGAACTTATGTCTTTGTGGTTAACATGGCAAGCACTTTAACAACTGAACTGTCCTCCCAACCCTAGAATTTATCTTTAAATTTATCAACCTGAGATCCAAAGTATGCTATAAAACTGTACTTAACCTATGACTGATCATCTCTATTCTGAAAATCTAAGCACTAATGTAACAACACAAATAGAAATTTCCACACTTAACTTCATGTGACTGGTTGCTGTTAAAAGGCAGGTGCACTGAAGATACTGTATATTATTTTCAGACTGTGGATCTAAGCAGCATATAAATGAACTCTGTGCATAGTCTGGAATCTGTCATTCAAGATAATTTCAGCATATAAATGCAAATATTCAAATATCTGAAGTCCAAAACACTTCTGTTGGATAAGAGATATTTTCTGGGGCTGGAGAGATGGCTCAGTGGTTGAGAACACTTGCTGCTCTTCCAGATGTCCTAAGTTCAATTCCCAGCAACCATCTATGATGTGATCCAATGCCCTCTTCCATCATGCAGGCATACATGCAAGTAGAGAACTTATATACATAAAAAGGATAAATAAATCTTCAAAAAAGATACTTATCCTATATTTATTCTACAATTAATTTTATAATTTTATTTTTAGATAAGGTCTCACTATGTAGCCCTGTCTGGCCTGGAACTCACTATGTAGATCAGGCTAGCCTCAAACTCAAAGAAATCTGACTTCCCTTGCCTCTCGAATGCTGGGATTAAAGGTGTGTGCCACAACACCTGGCCCAACAGTCTGCAACTTTAAACTCTTTGTGACATTTTGTTGTTGAAATATTGATAATAAATCCACAAAAAGCATATACAGGTACTTTATCAGCACTTATCCCTTAGGGATAAAGAACAGTTAATTCACAGATTAGTTATGGTCTTTCAGCTTTCTACAGCTGTTGAAGTCAGGCTTCGAAGGCTAGGCCAGAGGTGTTGCTGCTAGTGAGATTGCTGTTGTTGTTTGTATTTCTATTATTTCTAAAGCCCTTGGATTTCTTTTACATACCTAGTACTATGTGAGACAGAAAGGCATTATGATATATTCCTTGCTCAGTTTTGTTTAGAGACAGTCCCTAGAAAGGGAGAGAATTGAACAGTAGAGATGCTTGGTGTATGACTGGGGAACAGTGTGATAAAAATGCATAGGAGAAAGCACACATGCAGAGCCCAGAGGCTCAGTACCTGCATCCTGGGGTTATTACACATGAACCCTCCAGGAAGGACATAGATACATAGCAAGAAAGAAGCCACAAAGTTTAATGATGAGAGTTTTAAGGTATCAGTAGACCCAGAGAGAAGGATTTGGACTTGATCCAGAATTCAGTAGGGAGCATCAAGGTTAGAGTAGGAAGTGGCAGGACCACAGCTGTGCTCAGAAGGGAGCAGTGAAAGATAACACATCATCAGTGACAACGCATGGTGACTGAATGCACAGCAAAGAGGACAAGAGAAGATTGAAACAATTTTTTTTTTAAGACAAGGTCTTCACTATGTGGCTCTGGATGGCCTAGAACTCCCTCTGTAGACCAGGCTGGCTGTGAGTGCACAGAGATCCTCCTGCCTCTGCCTTCTGAGTACTGGGATTAAAGGTGTGCAGCATCATGCCCCATAGAGTTTGGCCAATGTACAGAGTAGAGATGAGAAAAATAAACAGGAATAGAGTTGTTTTGAGGAAGATAAGCTGGTTCTGGACTTGTTGAAATTAAAGCAAAGGTGTAACAACTGATAGAAAGGCCCAGAGTAAAGTGAGGAACCCCATATTAGCCTGAGTTACACAGTGAAACCTTATCTCAAAGAAAACTAAAAACAAAGGAGCAAACAGTTCATTGGTAAATGTCTATGTATTTTCCTAATTATAAAATGGTCTTTGGAAGCAAAAATCAACACCATCTTCATTATACTTAGCATGCAGTATAGTATATGACACTTGATAGCTAACCAGTAAATACTTACTAGATGAATGGAGAAAGTTAAATTAGAAATGTCACCTGCAAGGAGACTTTATGTTATTTTTCCCTCTTGCTCTCTCAGTCCCTCTCATGAAAATTTAGAGGCTTCTTAATCACATTTAAATAGTTGCTTTTCATGATTAGTTGTTTTGCATGATTTTAATTGAGTTTTTCATTTGGCTGCTGTGGTGGTTTGAAAGAAAACGACCCCCAAAGGAAGTGACACTGTTAGGAGATGTGGTCTTGTTGGAGGTGGGCTTTGACGTCTCATATATGTTCAAGCCACACCAAGTGCCACAACACTTTCTATTGCCTTCAAGTCAAAATGTAGGACATTCAGCTACTTCTCCAGCACCATGTCTGCCTGCATGCCACCATGCTGCACCAAGATGATAATGAACTAAACCTCTGAAAATGTAAGCTACCCCAATGAAATGTTTTTTCCTATATAGGACTTGATGTGGTCATAGTCTCTTCACACCAATGGAAACTTCTGACTAAGACCACTGCTATGTTAACTTTTTGTTAAAATGGAACCAAACTCAGAAAAATTGACTGAATTTAATGGAAAGAAGGTATACAAAAATGCCTGTTGTAATAACTTAAAAGTTAATTTGCTTCTTAGTTTTTTTCACCTTTGGTTAATTTAAAATTTACCAAGAATGTTTTTATTATAACAAGGAGATGTGTTTACATTGTCATGAGAAGATTATCTAAGGAAAAAGAAATCTATATCTGAAGAAATATAGAGATGCTGGTCTAATAAAACACATACACACACAAAGCCACCCCAAGTTTAGTAATTCTTCCCATTAAACCCAAGATTTCAGTTGTCCTCCAGCTAGCTGAAATTGTCAGATATTACTATAATACCTTTTATTTCCTGTGGGTTTTTATTACCTTATACAACCCTCAAATGTGGTAAAGTGAGTTGTAAAAACCCCCAAAGTCAGACAATACATTGTATTGCACATGTATTGGAAATGATTTTGCCAGGATGAACTGAGGGCTAGGGAAATGCATCTGAACTTACAGCAGCCCAAGTGATAGTGACTAGCCTTCTCCAGACCACTCCAGCATCAAGCCAGCCGGAAGCCTCAAACTCTACAGTAGGAAAAGGACAGCTGCAGCCCAGCCAGCAGAGCCCTCCGCTTAATATTAGGAATAAGAAAACTGACTGCAAGAATGTTCGCCCAAACCATTTGTATACTTTTGCTATCCCAGAACATTATCACTTATTTTATTATCTTGGAGGCCAGTGATTCACTCCATCCATCTTTCTAATCAGGAATGAGTAGAGTCAAATATTTCACACTTAACAGGCCAATTCCAGACATCTGGTGGTTTGAAGACATCTTTGTCTCTTTCTCGTTATGGAGTTTGAAGCTTGGCAGTTTATCTCTGAAACTCCCTTTCCCCCAGGTAGAAATTTAGAGTATTTGTTTATATAAAGGGAAATGCAGATTTTCATAAATGGCTCTTTGGTTCTTGGTAGAAGCTAAAACTCCAAGGAGGACAGCCAGGCAGCTACAAACTAAAGGCTCATTGGGAGCTGCTGAGAAGGCTGGTGGAAGTGGCCAGCCTGCTAAAGTATTTGGTAATTAGTAAAGGTGAGTCCTAGCTTATTTTTCAGTATAGACTATCACATTATTTTAGAAGAGCAGCCAATTTTCTGTGATACACATAGAAATAAGCTTGGAATAAATGATCTTGCAGCTTGAGGGGAGTGAAAAGAATATACCAGCTGAAGAGACAGAAACTGACTGTTTTAACCCAGGCTGCCTTTTTCTCTCTGGCCTGAGGGATTCAGTGGTTCATTTGCCTCCCAAAGACAGAACCATGGTGATAGTCTGTGTGGGAGTCTGCACACCTATAAATCAGCAATCTAAGTGGAATCTTGGCAGATGCGGCCTTACTCAGGAAACCAGCATTTTGTTTATATTTAGATAATTTTAGCACATGGCCCCCTGGGCACGTGGTAAGAACTCCAGCAAAAGAAGTCTGAAGAACAAAGTATTTGCTGTGAGTAGTTGCCTTCCCTCCTTTCCACTGGGTTTAGTCCCAAGCAGCCTCAGAGGCAGAAGGGGGAAGGGAAGTCCATCAACTAAGACCTCAGAGTGTTAGGATGGTGGCTGATGTGAATGGTTTTACAGCACTATTGAGAGGGGCATCTTTCCTCCACAGCAACAAGCTGCAATTCCTGAGTGTTTTATGGCTCTCTTAAATCAGAATTCACTTAGAGTTTAAATGGTCAGTCAGTAAACAGCAAGTAAACATCTCTCATTTTTATTGTTGGAAAAATATATTAAACAAAAAATTATCATTTTAACCAAATTCAGGGACATTAACCTTTCTGTCATGGAAACTCAAGTTCTGCGCCCACTGAACAGTAACACACACACACACACACACACACACACACACACACACACACACACACACCATTGCTCACCCCTAGCTTTGAAGTTACCTTTCTTCTGCTTTCCGCCTTTTTGAATTTGTCTATCCCAAATGTTTCATATCAATGGAACTCATACTGTATTCGTAGTTTTACTCATAGTTTGTTTCACTTAGCACAATTTCCGTAAGGTTCACTCATGCGTCATAGCATGTATCAGAATGCCGTTCCCTTTTGTGGTGGGATAATACTCCATTTTATGTGTGTACTACATTTTATTCATTCATCTGTTACATAAGCACATTTTTAATCTTTTCCTTTGCAAATTACACTGCAATGAATATTGATGTTCAACTGTGTTGGAGTTTCTGCTTTCAGTTCTTTGAGATATAACATACTTATGTGTAGAACCACAGAATCACATGGTGAATTAAACCGCTTTCCATTGATATAACACAAATAGACATGGTTGGATACTCTGGGAAAAAAGAGACTTACTTTAGCTCTCAATCTTAATTCTGGCCTTGACTGGGCTCTGGCAAGTCAAGTAGGGAGAGTGCTATCACAGAACCAGGAATGGGGAGCACTGCAGGAAAGCCTGGGTAAAATAACAACTCCCTAGGGAGGACCAGTAGGGATCCAAGAGAGGTACCACAGTCACTTCTGAAGGCAGTGCCAGACAGGTCCCCCTCTTAACAGTCCCACTACCATGTAACATCACCACACTGGGGACCAGATGTCCAACTCATAAACCTTAGGAAGGAACAAGCCATATCTAAACAGTAGCATGTGGTAATTCCATGGATTTTGTTGTTGTTTTGAGACAAGGTCTTAATTTGTACAGGTTTGTCTTGAACTTGACATCTTCCTGCCTCAGGCTCTTAATTGTTGAGCTTAAAGGCATGCCTGGTTTGTGTTTTATTTTTTTAAAAAACTGCCAAGCTGATTTCCACTATTATGTCAACAGTCTACATCCCAACTAGCAATATATGTGAGTTCAAACTTTCTATGAAGCAGTATAGCAACCATCTTGTAGGTGTGAAGTATTATCTCACCATGGTTTTGAATTGCTTTTTGTTGATGACTAATGATTCTTTAGATTCTTCTCATGTATTTTTGGTTTTTTATACATCTTTGAAAAAAAAAAAAACCCTGTCCAAGTCCTTTGCCCAATTTTTAATTGCTTTGTTTGCCCCTTACTGTCTCTTACTCTCTTTGCACATTTAATTTCATTTCCTCACATTCTTTCTCCAGATGGTAAAAACTCTCATCCCATCTGAATACAGGTGACATTGGCCACAAACAATTATAAAACTGAGTGCTTTTCATGCTGTTGCCTAAAAGCATTACCTAAGAGTCTCTTGCTCTTCAAATGGATTCTTCAGTACAGTGGAATTGCTTGTGTTCTTTCTAAGACCTGGCTTCATAAGCCCATTGTGAGTCTGATTCACTGGAAAGAAATTTGGAAGATAAATATCTATTTTTTTCTCAGAATGGTGAAATTTTAGATCTTAAAGAGGCCATCGACTTCTCAAGTAGGGACCCACAGATTCCTGTAGATCCACACATGAATGTAAAAATATTGTGACTTTGTGTCATAAGTCATTATCAAGACTGAATTTCACAAGTTAAGAACATGTTTTAGCCAGGCAGTGGTGGAGCACTCTTTAATCTCAGCACTCAGGAGGTAGAGCAGACAGATCTTTGTGAGCTCGAAACCAGCCATATCTACAGAGTGAGTTCCAGAATAGCCAGGACTATTACACAGAGAGGCCCTGTCTTAGGGGAAAAGAAAGAAAGACAGAAGGGAGGGGAGGAGGGACAGAGAAAGAACCCCCCCCACACACACACAAAAACAAACAAGAAAAGCCATGCCTTTGGCGCTGGAGAAGACTCAGCTGTTAAAAGTTCCTGTTAGTTTTCTAGAGGGCACCAGTTAGGTTCTCAGCTCTAGAGAATCTGACACCCTCTTCTACTTCCATGGGCATTGCTCACATGTACCATAGATTCAAACATGCACATAGATCAAAAACAAAATAGGTCTGGTTAAGCAACTGCATGGCCCAAACAGTGGTTCAGCAAAGCCAACACCAAACTCACTCGCCCCTGTTCTTTGTTGCTGGCACCGTGCCACTGCAATGAGTCTGCAGTATGCTGGAAAAGCAGATGGCAGGCAGGTTGTCATGAAATGGTGAGTCCCATAAGGGAGGAGATGGAGTATGGTAAGTCGTTTATAACAGGAGGGGACTATCTGGTCTTTGTTGGAAGGAGTGATTTTTATACACTGGCAATAGATGTGGATAGCGAGGTGTGGAGGCTCTGAGGTGGAAAAGCTGCTATCTTACTGACTTAAGAGGAAAGGAGTCAATTGAAGATTCTGAGAAAACGGAAGTTTGGGTTTAAGACAGAAGTCAGCTTGAGGTTAAGCTAGGGGTATGGGAGTGATGTTCTCTAATTGGTGTCCTTAGAGGATCCTTCTGGCTGCAGCAGGAGTATAAGCTGAAGGAGATAACAACAGGTGAGACACCTGACAGAAGGTGCCTGTGTGTGTGTGTGTGTGTGTGTGTGTGTGTGTGTCTGTGTACGTGTGTGTGTATAGGAATGTGAGAGGTGGCTGGCCTGAATTGCAAGAGTAAAGAGGTAGAGAAGGGGTCAAATGTAAATATTTAACAAGTGGAGCTGAAGGATATAGCTTAGCATAGACATGTATGACCTTTCACAGATGATTGGCTGGGAGATGGGTCCAACCATTTAGAAGATAGAGTTCAATGAAAAAGAATGACATTAGGGGAATTGATGTAAATTTAATGACAACCATTAACCCTGAGTTGTCTATAAGATATTTGGATGGAGATATCAAGTAGATATCTGTCTATGGGGCTGAGCCTCAAGGACAGTACTGACATAGAAACATAAATCAGTACCACACATCTCTGATATTGTCAAACCTTATATGCTGAAGTAGACAGTTTTATGCCAACAATAGTCAAATTGAACAGTTGTCCAGTTCTTAACAGTCTTATCACATGAAGAGGTGGTCAATTCATGCAAAGAATATATTGTTCTTAGTAAAAATTACTATTATTTTTTTGTTTGTAGACAAGTTCTGGAATTGAACTCAGGGCCTGAAGAATGCTAATACTCCCTGGCTCAGCCATTGCGTTCCACCCTAGGTCCCTGTTTTTGGTAAAATTAAATTTCGGGCTAACTCAATGAATAGGAAAGCTCTTTTCATTTTTATTTGTGTAAAGTCTTTCTTCACAGTAAATCATTTTTTATTTTAGTAAATATTATAGGACAAACTAAAATATAGATTTGTGTAGCCTGAAGTTTTCTGACCCATCTGTGTCCCCAGTCTGACCAAATCTCTCCTTCAGCCACTTAGAAAATAATTATTCAGAGGCTTGTATTAATTACAGTTTGGTCTATGGCTCAGGTTCATTACCAACTAGCTCTTACAACTTAACTCAACCCATTTTTATTAATCTCTATATTGCCATGTAGCCCATGGCTTACCTGTATTTTTACATCTTGCTTCTTGGACGGTTGGATCATGTCTCCCAGACTCCACCCTTCTTCTTTATCTCTGCTTGGGTTTCCTGCCTGCCTATAAGCTGCCTTGCCATATATGCCAAAACAGCTTCTTCGTCAACCAATGGTAATGTAGCATATTTACAGTGTACGGAAAGACATCCCACATCAGATTTAAGTTTAAATATCCCCAAATTGATGAGTTTGGAACTTTTAATATCATTGTTTTATTTTGATTAGTGTCATTTGACTATAGGTATAGAAACATAAAAGATTATTTCAGGAAACACTCTAGAACAGTGGCTTTCATCCTGTGTGTCTCAACTGCTTTAACCCTTTCAAATGGTCACCTAAGACCATCCTGTGTATCAGATATTTACATCACAATTCATAACAGTAGCAAAATTATAGTTATGAAGTAGCAGCGGGAATAATTTTATGTTTGGAGGGTCATCACAACATGAGGAGCATGTTAGAGGGTCGCAACACTAGGAAGGTTGAGAACCACTGCTCCAGAAGCTACTTTTTAAAGCATTAGGTCACTTTTCAGCCTCCGTTTCCCCTTTAGCATCTGTTCATTTTCTCTAAAGGTGTGGAAACAACTTGCTGAACCAGTGTTGTGCTGCTGGCTGTCTGGCCACCGGCCCCTGAAACAGTAAGTTGTGCACAAGGGAAATAGTTCACTTATAAGGCTGGCAAACATGAGGAGACAGAGGCCAAGCTCCAAGCCTGCCTCCTGGGGGAGAAAACTTGAGATACTTGAGGAGAAGTGAATCAAGGTAGGGGAGAGGCATGGAGAAAGAGAATTGAAGGGAAGGACAGTGGAACAGTGTATTTGAGCTTCATGGCTTCATGTTTTCAGAACATGGTGGTGTTAGAGTACCTTAAGATGGAGTTTTGATTTTCTTACATCACAGAGTCACCCCAATGAATACTACTTGCACATGCCTTAATTGTCTTTATTATTAACCACTTTGAACTACACAAAAGAAGTCTCTGAGTTCCCAAAAAAGAATTTAGGCAATTTGTATCCTGGCTGACGTGTCAGAAATGTTGTGGACAACAAAGCTAATAGGCATCTATTTACCGCTAAACTCCATAATAAAAGTGAGTGAAGCCAGAAGATTTATTTAAGTCTTCCCACTGCTTTACAACTTTCAGTACAAACAAGTAGATTTCATTTTTTAATTTAATACATGGGCTTTAATATAATTTCAGCAGTATGATTAGGTATGCCAATTTTATATAAAAAATTACAACAATACATTTTTGACAAATGACTTAATATATAAGCCAGGTTTTTTTTACAGCTCCACTAACGTTAAAATTAGGTGTAGGGTGTGTGTTTATGTGTATGGGGGTATACATATAGTAAAGAATCACTATGTTTTCTTTGGTTTGAGTGAACTAAGTCATGAACAGATTATACCAGGGATATTTCAAATGGTAGTAATAACTTGTGTATATGGCTATGCATATATTTTTGTGTATGGATGTGCACATATGAGTATGGATGCTTATACACATGAGTGCATGTATGTATGGAGGTTAAAGGCCTACATTGTGTGTCTTCCTTGATGGCTTTCTACATTCTTTTTTAAGACAGGATCTCTCACTGAACCTGGAGCGCATGGATTTGGTGAGACTGGCTGGCTCTGAGATCCAGGAATCTTCCTGTCTCTACTCTCCCAAACACCCAGGGCTGGGGCTTTGTGTACTTTTCCTTTTTACTGTCCCTCTTTCCTTTTTATATTGGTGCTGGAGATTTGAACTCAAGTCTTCATCCTTGATCAGCAAGTACTTTATTGACTGAGCTATCTCCCAGCCCTGAGGATATAAGGAAATGTTTATACTTACCATGTGACAAACACTTTTCAGTTCAGGCTTCTTTCTTTTCTTGTTTTGTCTTGTTTGAGACAGGCTCCCACTGTGTAACCTTGGCTGTCTTGGAACTCACAGAGATCCACCTCCCTCAGTTCCCGGGTGCTTGGATTACAAGTGTGTCCTACCATGCTCAGCTCTTGCTTGTTTTTAATTTACTTGCTTTCTTTCCCCCAAGTCCCTCTGTTGCTGAGAGTTGAACCCAGAGGTTCAAAGATTCTGAAGGCTAGAATAATACCCCTAGCCTCCACATTATTTCTCTCAGTCTTCACAACAATCATCTACAACAGTGGTTCTCAGCCTTCTACAATGAGGAAACTGAGACGTCAATAGTTTACACACAATTACACCACTGGTGGTAGAAGCAATGTTGGAACTCAAACTGTGGTGAGTTTCCTGTATCTCCATCTCTGTACCTCTCTAAAAGTCTGGAGACCTGTACTGATTTATGCATACACCACAGCTAAACCATTTATCAGCCTACTTACTTTAGAGCAAAGTAATTTATTTACCTGCGCTGTCTCTCTCACCTTCATCACATTTTTACTTCTTCTTTCCCAAACATTCTATCTTTCTTCTACATGTGCTCATTTCCTCTGTCATTGGTCAGTCTTTATACAGTAGTAGGGCTGTATCAAATGATGAAGATAGGAATCGTCACCTTCCTCCAGAAGCCATACTCCTACAGTCTATATCCTGCTCTCTGTCTGAGCCCTCACTGAAGCCGATCTTCCCCTGGGGTTTGTTCCTCCGAATCCCTGTGAAATTTTTTGATCTTCCCATTAAGCTTGGCAATGAGCCAGGTCTACCTTTTGACATCTCCCCTGGTCTTGGCTCAGCTCTTATTCAAATCATAAACCATTGCCTAGTGCTTCACTTTACTGTCACTTGTTTCTCTTGCAAGGTTGCAGCTATTTTAAAGGTAGACTTACACTATTGCATATTTCCCACAGTGTCCTGTAAGTAGCAAACAGTTTTTAATTTAGTTTATTTTAAGACAAGTAATTGCCCAAACTAGACTCAAACCTCTGGGATTCATCAATCCACTTGCCTTACCCCACTGCTTAGAATTTTTGTTGTTTTGTTTTTGTGTGTCTTATTTTAAATTGATCTAATGCATATTTGAAACATTTTTTATGATTTCAGTTAAATATTTTTGTACACATTTCAATTTCTGATTCAGTGATCTGAGTCAAGTGCTCAGCTTTCTTGAGCTTCAACTTTTGGTAAAATGGGAATAATTTTTACTCCTCAAGAATAAATAGGTACTATATAAAAGCATGTTCATAATCACTGAAAGGTTATATATGTCATCATGATTAGTCATTTTGAGCTTCCTGGTCAGTCCTCTTGTCCAGAATCTCCAGGAACCCTTCACATCTCTGCTCTTACTTGCGCTGTTCACATGATCTACTTACTTTAATCTTTACCTACCAGTCAACTCTTTATATCTGATGTTGCTCTATTTATTTCTACTTTCTTAATTTTGTTTATTGCAAAATCAAACCTTTTTTCTTTAGACAGTATTGCTATGTAATCCAGGGTGGCTTTGAGCTCCCAGTCTTCCTACCCCAGCCTTCAGAGTGTTGAGATTCCAAGTGTGCACCATGCCTTGGCTTCCCAAGTGTTAATCTTTTTTTTATGACTTTGGATTAAAATGGCATGAACTACACTTAGCTAGTTGGAAATGATGGCTCTCATGTTGTTGCATAGGTCCATGATTGTTAAAAAAAAAAAAAAAGGAGCAGGAAGAAAAATTCATAGTTTTCTTTCAAGGTAGTTAATCTATTTACTTGAAGTTTCAAATTGATAGACTATATCATTAGGAAGTAGCTATTAATATTTAATCTGTACTACTTTGGAGTTTTCATTGTTATCTGTGGGAAGGAGTGTCTTTGTATTTTGTTTTGTTTTGGCTGAATGACAGGCTGGCCTCAATCTTGTGCATTTCTTCTGCCTTTGCTTCCCAAGTTCTAGGTTCCAGACAGGCACCTGCCCCACCCTTCCCCAACACCAGCACCTTATGTGTATACTCTCCAGAGACTACATTAGACCAGTGCTTTAAAGATGTGTATTTACAGGTTCCAGATTGAGTTGGAAATAACTTCAAAGCATAATAATTCCCCTAGTTGAGATATAAGATTCAGACTCCCCAAGTGCTAAGAATTTACTAAGATAGGTTATCCTAGGTTTTGCTGGTTGAGTAAATTGTCACCAAATCCAATGTTAAGCTATAATCTTCATTGAAATTGGACATCTTACTCATTCTTGTTTTCACTAAGATAAGCACTTTGTCAGGTTTATGTGTGTGTGGGGGGGGTGTTTGTGGGTTTGTTTTCAAGTATGGTTTCTGTGTGGCTAATGTGTCTCCCCATTTGGGAGCCTATAAATGCACAAATTGACTATTGTTATTGTTATTTATGTTGAAAGATATTAAAATGAGATTTGTAATCCAAGTGGGCATTAATTATTTCACATCTCGTGGCTTGAGAAGTGGCCAGATACAACACTCCTTAATGCAAGAGAGCCTAGGGCAAAAACTGTGCAATTCCCACCTTTCTTTCAAAACAGCTGCCCGTGTGAACCTTCAATGTTTAAAAAAAGAGAGAGAGATAGAAAAGAAATTTTATAGCACTGCATTTTACTACAGGTTTGTGGGGTTTTTAAAAAAACAAAAACAAAAACAAAAACAAAACGTTTCTACAAGGCCTGGATCAATGAGTAAGATGTCAGAAGGGGAAGGTTATGAAGAACAAACAAATAACAGCTAAGGCAGCATTGACCTAGTTGCTAGTTGTTAAGTACCAAAGGCATCAGGACACCTATCCTCTCCTCATCTCCTCACCTTGCTTAATCTTAAGGTGATGATGACCTAGTTTGCTTGTGACATTTTCAGTTCATGCCCAAGGTCCTATATGCATGGTTCACAGTGCCTTGTTTCATTCCTAATATGTGTTCTGGTTGAGATTGATGAAGAATCTGATCATCTTATTTGAGTCCCTTTATCTCAGAGACATTACTCAACAAGGCTAAGACTTGGAATGATGAGAATGAAGTCAAGAGAGAGTGGTATTTAAGCTGAGACAGGGCTAGAAACAAAAGCTGATCAGAATTCCCAGTAAAATAAAAGCCATAAGTGATATCATTCCTGTTCTCAGACTTGGCCACTCAGGAGCTCAAAGCAGAAAGATCATTTGAGCCAAGTTCAAGGCCAGCCTGGGCAACAAAGCAAGATCTCTTTTCAAAAAGAAAACAAAAATTCAGTAATAAGATGAAGGCTGAGTTGGAAAGGCTTATTTGCATACATCTGAGCATCACCAAGAGACAGTATGACCATTCTAGGGAGGTGGGAGCAGGCAGAGAGGCATGGGCAGCAGTGAGGTCAGGAGTCTGTAGTATCTTTTATGCAGGACTAATGTTAAACTTCCTGTCTGTTTTCCAAGTGTGTCTTTCACCTCTTCATAATCTCTGGGGAATAGTGCTGTTGCTGTCTAATAGAAACACTTCAGAGAAGAAAAATAGATACAAGATAATAGTTCCATAGAAAAATGGAAAGACTTGCATTGTTCTTGATAAGTCCAGTCATTGAAAAACAAACCCCACTGCCATTTATCTTAGCAATCTACAGAAACTTGGTTTGTGTGTGAGACTTACTGTGCATGTATTCTCTCCTAGAGAAACCTCCAGATTGATAGCTGTTCTTTTTCTAATATTGCATAGCATTTTTTTATTTTAATGGAAGTGGTGATTAAAGTAATAGCTGCTATTGCAAAGTCTACAAAAGCACACAGAGCAAAGAGTTCCTCATTTTGAATCCCATTCACCTGGAAGTTACAGATGTCAGGATCATGGCACAGCTATTTCCAACTCTTAGCATATGTATTTTATTTACTTATCTATTTATTTATTTGTACTTATGGTGGTGAAACCCAGGGCCTCGTGCATACTAAGCAAGGGCTCTACTATTAAGCCACATCCCCATCTTGCATGTGTTTGTTTATATATATATATACTCAATAAAGTTTAAAATTATAATGTTTTAAATGGAAATTTTTTTTTAATGTCTGGTCACAACAGGAGAAAATAGTATGCTATGTTCACATAGGAGTATTTTATTAGCTTGGTTTTGTTATGTTATCTGTGTTTTTTGTTTACATTTTTCTCAGATGGGATCTTTTTATGTTGCCCAGGCTAGCCTCAAATTCCTGGGTTTAAGTGATCTTCTTGCCTTAGTCTCAAGAATGTATGGAATCACAGAAGTGCAAAATGTCCCTAGTGACACAGAACTTTAGAATGTATAGTTTTTCATACAGTACCATGTTTCATCTTAATATTTTCTCTACAGTAGGACAGGAAGAAATTAAAACCAGAAGCACCCAATGACTGGCCAAAGGCATTGGGAACTCGGAGAATCCCATCTGAAACCCTCACTATCACTGTTCTGTGTATGACTCTAGAAGTTTGTGTGCAAGAGGTTTCATATCTCAGATACAAACTAAAGAGATTGTTATAAATAACCAGCTGTTTGGTTGGTTCAAGGAAGAAAAACATTGTGAATAACATTCTATAGGTTTGTTTGGGAAGTTTATCAAAGGATGAAACTCTTCCTCAGCCTCTTCTGAAAGCAAACAAGAGGGTGGAGCTTCTTAAAGAAATTTAAGAAATTTCCTAAGGCCTTAAGCAACAGTATAATAATAATCTGTGTGGGATTTAACAGTAACAATAAGCAATCCAGTCTTAAATACCTAATAATCATGGAAGTTAAATGCACTTTCTTCTCTGTCTTCAAAGGAGTTAACAGTATGTACCTGGAGAGTATGTGTGAAATAAATTAAAGTTAAGTTGTGTGGTAACAACTCCACAAAGTGAGTAATTAATAAGGAGTAGGATCTAATGAATTCTCATTTACTAAGTATCATCACAGAAAACATAAGCAGTTAAATATTATAGCAGAAATGAGGTCATGAAGCCAGAAAAAAAAAGTCCTGAGGAATGTCGTGAAACAGGAACATGTGCACATTTATTCATTCATCTATTCAGTATTTATTGAGCACCCTCTGTATACCATAAGCACACAAGCAGGGAGATATAAATTCTTTTAAATAAAACCCAAGTTACATATTTAAAAGTAGCAATAAAGCACGAGAGTAGGACAGGGTGTGTGCATATGTAGGTTAGAAGAATAATGATCCTGTGTAGAAGTTAGGAACAAAAGCCCATAGTATTTAATGTTTATCATGCAGAAGATCTCTAAGAAAGTGTTAATGCCATTTAATCTCTCCCCATCTCTGCTTGAAAAATGAGGAACTGAAACAAGAGATACTGTGACTTACCTCAGTTCCATAGACCAATTTAGTGACATAACTGAAGGATGAGCCTAGTTCCTCACTTTTCTGCCTTATACTATTCAGCCTCCTTCCTCCTTCTTCCTTCCCCTCCTCTTCCTCCTCTTCTGTCTTTCCTATCTGATCCTCTTTTTCATTTCTAGAATTAGAATACTATCTCATAATCCAGCCCAGCCTCAAACTTGTGAGCACTCTTCCTGCCTCAGCATCCTGAGTGCTGGGATCAGACATGAGCTACTCAGCTCTTCAGTCTTGAAATGAACTAAAATATCTTTCTTTCCTCCCAGTACTATAAATACCAAACAAGATTCTATATTAAAGATTTGGGTTATGGTCATTACTTGAACATTAACAGAAAAATATATTTTTGACAATGAATGTTTTACATCTCCATTACAACAGACATCTTGATTATAAAACCACAAAAGGTTCTTTGAGATTAACACATAGAACTTCAATTCTGGTAACCGTGGTATTCAAGAGTTATGTGTTAGATATAATTCAGTCAGTAACTTGCTATGTGATTCTTTATAAACAATGTCACTCTTTTCTGTATTTATGAAATGAGAAGGTTAGAGCTGTAGAGTTTCCAGCACTTATATTTGATGGCTCACAACTGCCTACAATTCCAACTTCAGGGGCCCAATTTCTTCCTATGGCCTTCGAGGGCACACATGAACACATGGCATACACTGACACACACACACACACTAAATAAATAAATACATACATACATAAATAGATAAATACATAAATATCAAGTTGGTTCCAGGGATTTTATGACACTGTATTGCACCATTTATTCAATTACAAATTTCAAGGGGGGATATTTTATGATTTTCAGTATCCATAATTTTTATTTTAATGTACTGAATATACATAGAGTTGGCTGTTAATGTACGCTCTATAATTATAGTTCTTGCACATTTGTATTTAGGGAGCTAAAACAAGTTTAGTGTCAAGTTATAAGTCCTTTAACATTTACATTAGAAGTGCAGGTGTGGAAATGCTACTTATCACTTTTCTGCTATCATTGCTGAATGATACAATTACACTATCCCTGGGACTCTCCTCTTGGAACTCGGAAGCATTTCTTCCTACAGCCACCCCAGCTCTCATTTGTCCTTCAGTAAATGCAAAATAATTATTACATATTAAAAGTACCTTTGCCCTCTTCATAATCTTATTCAAAGAAAATGCTAATATGGAAGAGTTTATAAACTGTAGCTCTGAAACTTTTTCTCAGAATTTAGTTATAAAACAATGCAAATAACCTAAAAGATGAATTGTCATCAACATGAAGCAAAATTAAAATTGTAGCATTGGACTTGAGGTACAGTGCTTTCTTAGAATCCACAAGACCCCAGGTCAATACCTAGCACTGAAACAAACAAGGCCCCAAGAAACATGAATTTTGTTTCATAGAAAAATATTTTTTTCTCAAAATGGGACAACTTAAATGTTCATGGGCTGTAAAAATAGACAAAATATTCTATGTCCATGCACAGCCTAGTAGAGGTTGATATAAACTATAACCTAGGAAATAACAGCTAGACACATGGAATTCTTTATTACATGATTCCATCCGAATACACTGTCTGATGAAAGCAATCAGTCTCTAGATAAAGGATAGATTAGTGGTTGCCTAAGATTGGCAGTAAGAACTGGGATTAAATATAAAACAGTATGCATTGGGGTGATGAAAATATTGTAAAGCTAATTTATGATGATGCTGTAAAACTTGGCAAACTGAATAGAAAACAATATGAAGCCTGAAATGTACCACCACAAAGTCAGACTTGGTGGCACATGCCTATAATCCTAGACTTGAGAAGATTAAAAAGGAGGGCTGCCAAGTTCAAGGGTAGTCTGGTCTACAAAGAACATAACAAAATATATCTCAGTATTGTTGTTTGAAGAAATCTTTTTTTCTGAAGAGCTGTAGGTATTCATAATGATTCTTTTCTGTTAGTGCTCTTTCTCCCCAAAGAAGGCCCGGCTATAAAAGCATTATTGCTTTAGTGGAATCAGAGAACAGATCTAATAATTAGAACATCATGGATTCTAGCTTTGATATTACCACCAACACTGAGCTACATAAAATGAGGCAATGTGCAAGTCATTCTTCTTTGTGCCTTGTCTGTGTCATCTGTAATTGAAGCACTTATTTGTGCCTCAATTTCCCCAGTTATTAATGATGAGGAGGTTAGAATAGATGTGCTTAGGACTTCTTGGGCACATGAAAAGCTCATCTTGATATTTCTATTACCTGTGAGCTCCAACTACTTAAACTTTTCAGAGTCCCTTAACTCAGCCTGGCATATTGATTGTCACACTAACTCATGGTCCCTACAGCTTCCTGATTTTAAAGCATAGGTCTTTTAAGTGCATCTTTCCCGAAATGTTTATCTGAAAGTTTCCTCTTGAACTGAATGCTACATCTTCATTAGTCCCCCAGAGGCTATGTTCTCATCCTATGTAACTCTCTTATGGAAGGTCTCCCATAGATAACAATACACTTCCCCTTCAGGCAGTACATGGAAGAAACAATGGCCTATACAATAGAGTCCTCCTCTGTGATTACACAGAGTGAGAATTTGGCCCATTGTTTTCTCCAGCTGCCTAAGGAAGGAGCTGTACTCTTTGGATCCCTATAAAGACTTTGGCTTGTCCACCTTTTCAGACTCCCAAGTAACAATTAAGCAATCTGGCTTCCTTCCCACTTCTCATTTCCATGTGTAGGTTATTTGTCAACTTGCCCAGAGTGACTGTAGGCATTTTGAGCTGTTCATCTAACTGTGTGCAATAGATAACAAACAAAAACATAATTAGAGGGACTAAGTTAAGGCTCAATTTTATATTTGTTTTAGGTGCAGAGGTGGACAGCTGTATCAGAGCTGAGAAAATCCTACCTCCTAGATCTTAGTATATCTTCAGAAACCTAGGGAATGAAGAATAAAGTATATAGTTGGGGTATGATTTAACTAGTCCACGAACTTGTTAGGAATCTTGGACCCATTTTGCATAGTTGTGCTGACATTCCAGGTAACCTTGGTGGAACCAGTTGAGTTCATTTGTTAACCCTTTCCCCATCATTTAGGAAAACTACTTACTAAAAACTGAAAATTCCTGTGAACAGAAACTTAGGTAAAACTGAAACACTGGTTCTGTTATTTAGGGTTTGGCAAATCGTTTTGTGTATGTGATAAAAAGAAAAGATTAGTGAATGAAAGGACCGAGACATACAAGTCTTACTTGTAACTGTCATAGGAGAAACATAAAGTGGAAATAAAAATTCTCTAAAAATAGATTGGAAAAGAAAAAAAGATATTTTGTAACATGAGTAAATAAGAAACACTGATATTCCCAACCAAGGAAGTTAGGTATTGAAATTATTTATCTTTTAATAAAAGAGAGAAAATTGAATATTTAGTCTTTCCTTCCAGTAGGAACTGCATTTCAGAGTGATTACACAACTTTATTGAAGGAATATTTTCTCCTGTATAGAAGTGCTAACTGGATGATGTGTAAATGATAGAATTAGAAAAACTTCATCTTATAAATTCAAACTATTGATTTGGAGAAAAGATGATTAAGTTTGTTAGAACTCTCAGCACAATGATTGTTGAAACCAGTCCAGGGGAGATGGTAGGAGTGCCTATTGCTCTTGAAGAGGATCTGAATTCAGCTCCTAATACCCACATTGGGTGGTTCACAAGTGTCTGTAACACTAGCTCCAGGGGATCTGAAATCTTATGGATTCTATAGGTACCCATGCACATGTGGCACACATTCACAGGGATGCGCATATATACACAAAAGTAGATAATAAAAAATTTTAAATATGTATATACTTTAAAAATCCTGAATGCCACAGTAACGGCACATACTGCTTTCTAGTAAGGAGGGAAAATGTAGCCGTACAAGGGAGAGGTCAGAGGTCAGACTACTGTCATTCCAGATTGGTAACTGAAGAAACAGCTTAGCCATTAAAGGCTAGGCTCACAACCAAAGCGTGTTTCCTAAATTAGTAATTGATAATTAATGCACTCTGTGTGTGTGTGTGTGTGGGTGAGAGAGAGAGAGAGAGAGAGAGAGAGAGAGAGAGAGAGAGAGAGAGAGAGAGAGAGATTAAAATGGGGGTTGACCCTATAGCCTCGATCATCAAAGACAAATGTTCTTCCATTTAGCAATAGTCACCAGTCCTTACTTTACTTTTTATTTTGAGAAAGGGTCTCACTAGTCTGTCCTGCATAGTCTTCAATGAATAATCCTCCTGAGTAGCAGGGATTGCAGGCCTGGGCCTACTGACCATGTACCTCCTGTGGAGCTGCAGTAAAAAGTGAATGTCTCCAGCATTTGTGGCTTGACTGTACCATATAAACCTTACATAAAATATCCTATTTGTCAGAAACATAGGGAATGGAGAAGTGATATAAATGATGCTACAATAAATAAATATATAACTGGTCTAACCCAGAAAGTGGAACATTCTAGGTGCCCATTTGGCCTGATTACTCAGCGACCATAATAATAACACTGGGAGGGCTGGTGGGAGGTTGGAAAAGAGAAATTATGCTAAATTTAGAAGAGCTTATGGGACATGCAATCATTTCATCATTATCAATGAAGTTTGGGTGGGGGTAAAACAACTGTAAACATTTGGGCCTAAGAAATGTGAGTAGGGACTGGGTGTTTTTTGAAATGAAAACATGGACATTACTGGCTGTAAGAAGCAAGTTACTACCAGTAAGTACAAAATCTCATTTGATTAACAACGAATGCCACACGTAATATTTATATCTGCTTTTATTATGTGCATATGTCTATGACCTTACATATGTACAGGAAAGGATCCACAGGAGCACTAGGGACTCAATATGGATGCCCTCTGGGTAGTGAGAATGACTTCACTCTAATTAGTCTGCATTTCCAACAGTGTGAATTAGTTAAATAGTAGTAGTAATGATAACTCAGTGTGTGTCCCAGCTGACCTTGAATTACGATCCTCCTCTCCTCTCATCTAAGCCTCTGAGTACTGGAATGACACAGTATGTTTGCTGTGGGAGAAGATACAAGCACTAGAAAACATGTTAGCCTCTCTCAGAGCAGCAGGCATTCAAGATCAAGGTCTTATTAGCTGTAAACTATGCTGTATTTCCTTGAGATTCCCAATATTTTTACCACAGAGATTTCTTTTAACTGTGCTCCATGGGGATCGTATTGTTTCAAGAGCAGTAGTAAAATGTTCGGGTTGTTGGGCTTCACTCCATCAGAACTGCTGCTCTGCCCCCTTGGAGTTTTTCATCAGACCCTTGTCTGAGGTGCCCTGTGCTACGAGTCCTCGTTCTTCTTGTCTTATTCTCAGTTTGCTCCTGTTTAGTCTCGCCTTGCTCAGTCTACTCTCTCACTACCCACAGTTTCTATTTCTCTGGGTTCGTCTCCAGTTTTCTTCTTATTCCTGAATTCCTTTCAGATCCCCTCTAGTTCCATTCTACTCAAATGGGTGCAGTTCATCTTCTGAACTCATTAGAACTCAGTTTCAACTAATTTAAATCTCTTATCTGTCCTTTACTAACATTGTGACCTGAGACTCAGTTTTCCTACCTGTAAAATAATGGGCTTAGTTCAGCATATTCCATGCACCAGTGGAGAGAAGCTGGGTTCTGTAAACCTGCTCTGTAGCCCAGTATCTTATCCTCCTGCTCTTTCATAAGTTCATAAAAGAACTTGGGAAGTAAAGCCAGCTTACTTTATTTTATTCAGGGTTCTGTGATACTTTAACTGTGTGACCTGGTGTGTGAGCTCTCGTTTCTAACCCTACCCCTGCCGTCTTCTCCCAGAGTGGAGCTGCCTCTAAGCTCACAGAGTTTACATATATATGCCTACATAAGAGTTTTTGTCCTAGGATTACACTGCACCTGGCAGAGTGGATGCTCAGTAAATGCAGCATCTGAACTTTAAAGCTACTTGTTGGTTTTGCTGTTGTTCCCAGCCTACTAGCTTTCAGAAACTGTTGTGGCTTTATTATATAAATTCAAACTTAGAGACCTAGACTGTAACAAAAGTCATAGTATGTTTAGTAAAGACCATAAAGGGATAAACCTTTAGGTAATTGACTATTACCTTGTCAATAAACTCAAATAGAAAATGTGATGTAAAATATATTTTATACTGTTTATTATTTAGTTATCATCAAAATTCAGTCTCTTGTGAGCATGTTTTACAATTCTATCTCATTCTCCATCAGATCTGCTTTCTATCAAAAACATAATGTGTTTGTTTATAAGTGAATTTATAAAATGTCTATTGGATCCTGAGGACTGTGCAGTTTCTTCCTGAAATATAAGTATGTGGCTAAAATATAGGATCAGTGGGTTTGTTACTTGGTGATGACTCTGTTTATTAATCAAGAATCAAGCATAGAGGTCAAGGTTTTAATTATAAGAATTTCTAACATAATAATTTTGAGAACTACTCCATCCTAGGCACTAGTTTATTGAAATTATGTCTAACTCTAGTAACTCCTTTAGATGAGGGAACAGAGGATTAATAAGAAATCACAAAGAAAGGATGTTTGTGAGCTCCAGCACAGGAATCAAGCCCTGGTCTCTTGCACTGAGTACAGACACAGGCAAATTTCTTTCGCAGCTTTTCTGTATGGATGAGGATTGTACCTAGACCCTTACACATGCTAGGCAAGTTCCCTACCTCTGATCTACATACCTCTGACCACCTGGGCTCTATACTGAAACTCAGTCAAATAGTTGAGTTACTATTATTTTCTTATTTTGCTTTAGATAACCTCCCAGCTTCAAACTGAATATAAAAATTTTGTGTATCTCTAAGATACTTTTTTGTTAGAATTTTATTACTACAAAGTAATTTTCTCATATTGATATTATTTTCATAAGTACAAGGGGCTGTGTCTGAGGGGGCACTGTTAGAACCAGAAGGACTCTAGAGTCTAGGTAAAACATTAAAATTTATGAATGAGGGAAGAAGACGTGTCAGCAAAATGAATTCCCCAATGCTCTCTGAGGACTATCGCATTTTGTTAACAAGGTACTATGAAGCACTTTTTTTCTAGAGTGTTCTGAGTCTGTAGTCTGTTGTGAACTCTGATTTCCATAGCTAATTCATCCACATTAAGTGAGTCAGAGAGCAATATAAATTCAGACTGATAGTCTATGATTGGTAGAATTAAGGATAATTGATTGTAAGGGGTATTTGAATGTTTTGTTGTTTTATCTTAATGAAGTAGAGTATAGTTTGTAGCTTTGAACTGGAAATCAAGAAACTATTTGCAACTCAGACTCTGCTACTAACTATTTAAGTAATGACGTAGGTGGGTCAGTTCATTTCTTTGAAGCTCATTTGTCCTACAGGAAACATTAAGAGTTTAAGTGTGTTAAATGTTCTGGAGCAAAGTCTTGTCAGTCAGTTATGCCATCAGTCCATACATCTGCTTTACTGCAGTCACGGTACTGACAAGTTGTTCATTTTATAGAACCAAACTTACATCAGCTCTCTAGCTCTGAATCGCTATAGTATCAATCCATTGTCAGCATGGTTCCCCCATAACAGGCAACATCCTGATCTTGAAAAGCAATTGATAAAAATAAAAATTGATAGAGATACAGGCTTTAGAGGGCCAGGATTTCCCACTTAAAATGAATGTTGATAATATAGACCATTGTATTTTTATCATGCTAGAAACCCGATTACAGGAGAATTTCGGATTGTTAGATATTACATGCAAAGACAAGTTAACATAGTTTAAGTAGAATGTCTTTGGTTCAAAGGCATAGTAACTTAAGTGTTTAGTTGAGTCCCACAAAGTGGTTAGACAAGTTAGGCTCTTTCAAATATTACAAAAGTTAACTTTTGAAGGAAAGGGGCGGGGAGAAAGTTTTCAATTGTTTTGTTCTCTTGGGACATTTAATTTACTATGATGCCTAATTTCTCCTCTCTTAAGACTTTTAATTTACTAAAAGGCCTCATTTTTCCACATGAAAGGATCTTTTCAGCTATCATCTTCAGTCATTTGCAGAAAGACCATATATATATATATATATATATATGTATATATATACATATATATATATAAGACTATATATATATTCTAAAACAATATGGAGAATTCCTGTTAAATTTTTAAATAATTATAGGCATTCTATTATGTACCTTAGCATCATAACTTTAAAAAGACCTGGTTATTCCTCTAAGGCAGGAAGATAATTGACCTGAGTGTTTGAGGCCAGTCTGGACAACGTATGGAGATCCTGAACATATATACATATATTTTATTCATCCATCCACTGGAGCTATTGGCCACAAATAACATCATTTCACTGAGTTATTTTTTAAACCATATAATGTAGTTTTAATGTGTTAAATGCCTTAAAATCTTACTTTCTAAAAATATGAATGAAATTATTGTTTTTAATGAAAGAATAGGTTGTGCTTGTGAATTAAATGGCATAAATGTACTGGACAATAGCCTTCCTTGATCTCTTCCTGTGTGAGTATCAGGCTTGCAGGAATGGTATCCAGGATCAGAATTGTTTATTCTCAAAGCCTGTGTTTCATTGGCACATCATTCCTCCCAATCTGTCTCCTTGTGATGTGAAGAAACCCTGAGTTGATGCAACCAACCACTTGAAGATAAGGTTCTGAACCAGATTAAGTTGAGCTAGGAGAAAGGCAGTTGTTTTAGATAAGGACAGGAGGGAGCTGGGCAGTTAGTCTGTCTGTCACTTGGAGGTATCACCAAGAAATTAAACTCTTGTTAGGACAAGAAAATTAAAAGATGCTGTTACTCATTTATTAGGCTCTAACCTCCTTGAATGACACATAAAACAGAAATGTGGTAAGCAACTGTTATCTCTTCATCATCAGCAAAACCAATCCTACTATCTTCAAATGCCAACCAGAGGCATTGTGCTAGGTTCTGGGGGCAAGGAGCTGTCGGCTCTCAAGTTTCTTCCAAATTTTTAGGAGCTGGCATAAAATGTTAGCTGTACTGAGAAAATTGAATAAAAAAAATTTAAATGAGAATACTCAAAAAATACTATTCTATAACAATACGACATTTTATTTTATATAAAAGAAATCAAAGAAATTCTAAAAATCCAAGTTCAATCTATGAAGTAAATTCCAAATCATTAATTCCATATTATGGAAAAATTTTACATAAATTATTCTAACACTGAGTAATGCTAAAAATGTTAATATTCTAATTTTTCTAATAAATTTTGGTCTTTGGATATTAAATTTTTCTTTTATGGATCTAATTACCTTTCAAGTGTGCAAAAAATGTAGGGTCTTTGGCAAATAGGACATTCTGTAATTAAGATTCAAGATTGAATATCAAAGAATAGCCTTTTCACCACACACTGTAGTACACTCCTGAAATCCTGGCACTTGGGAGGTAGAGGCAGGATAAATACAAAGTCAAGATTATCCTGAGCTACAAAGTGAGTTTGAAGCCAGCCTGTCTATAAAAACAAAAAATAAAACAGTCTTTTTCAAATAGCAAGCCATCAGTGTGTTTTCAGGTACCACAAAAAGAGAAAGAATTAAATTGGCTTTCTTTGCTCACTTAGAGAACACATGCATTAAAAATAGGCTTTCTGTCTTCTTTGTTGTATTCATTATCTACAGTCTTCCAAGAATGTAATATTAAATTCACAACCAAATTTACATTCCTTATGTTTCCAAAATCCAAGGCAAGATGCTCATCTAATCCATACTACAGAAAGCCCTAAATTCCTCCACACAAGTCAAGTTCTCTCTGGTGCCAGCTGGTCTTTTTCTTGACTCTGTAAAGCTACCCTCCTAGGCAGCTTTCCACTGGGTCAGTGCTGTTCATCTTCTCCTCTGAGGTCAAGATTCTGACAACACATTGGATGTTAACGCTGACAGCTCCTTTTGAATCTCAACATCAATTTCAAGAATAGGACACTAGAATTATTAAGGTATAAAGACAAAGACATACCTACGTGTCAGAATCCTTATGATGTTATGACTTTTCTGGTGATTAATATTGCCCTGATAACAACAACTTTACTGAAGCAAATATATTTCCTATGACCTTCAAGGTTAAGTAAACTAAATGATCACTCTTTGGGGTTTGTTTGGATAATTTGGGTAAATATAATTAAATGTGAACTCACTAAAGCTAAAAACTGTGGCTTATTAATGTGTCTATTGAGAGTGTCTAGAGTAATAATTAATGAATGGATGGATTGTTGAATTGATAAAAAATAAAATTGGTAGGTCTTTCTAATATTTAAGAACAAAACAGATAAACAATTATACAAGAATTCAACTTCTGAGTGTCCGTGGAAGCAAATTATTTTTTAAGCAACCTAGCACTACAGTATATTAGGACAACAGATTGTAATAAACGTCAGCTATCTTAAGCAAGCCACATCATGTAACTATTTCATTAGCATTTTAGGTGTTTATATGTTGCATAGTTCAAATGTGCCATAAAATATGTAAGAAGCATTTATTCAACCAAATAAAATGAATATAAATATAATCAAGAGGCTTTTGCTTTCAAGCTAAAAAACAAAAAAAAAAACAACAAAAAAAAAAACAAACAAAAAAAAAAAACCCAAAAAACAACGTAGGCTAGCTTAGGACAGGATAGAATGGCAAAACCCAATCCTAGGAGTAGATGCTACCAGATTCAGGTACTATGGAATAAGTAACTGGCAAAATAATTGTATGGTTGAATAACAAGCACACAATAAGAACAAGCAGAAACTTAGAAAGCCTAGTTAACCAGGAGATATACAAGTTATATGTTGCCTTGGGAAAGGGAAGAAGTGAAGGAGAGAGAGAAGGAGGGAAAGGGAAGCAATAAGCAAAGAGTCCAAAATTTTACCCCTTGAAGGAGCATTGGAAAGCTAGGTCTCTGTGGTGTGCTGTCTACCCAGCCCAGATAATAACAGAGACTAAAACAGAACCTGAGAACCAGGTGAGACTATTGACCTTAGAAACCAAGCCAAGAAGATCTACACTGAGTCATACAAAACGAACGAGCTACATCAACATTGAGGGAATGCGTGGACATGGGAAAGAAGGTATTGACAAACCAGCCCCCACTTTCCCAAGGTCATTGCTGTTAAAAATGGAATAATGTTGGTACTCATTAATATCCCCCCAAAGCCTCCTCTTCTCTATCCTTATGGATACCTAGTTTCTGTGGGGTCTTGCCTTTCTTTTTAATTTAGAAGACACAGCTATTGTCCAGCTCCCTCTTTCTCATCTTATGTATACTCCTAAAATGGTATCATTCTGCCACGTGTTACCATTTCAAATATCTACACAATCCTAAGAAGGTCTTAATAAATGTTTCCTTTTTGATGTTGGGATACCAAGAGTAAATCCAGGGTCTATATATACCAAGCAAAAGCTTTGCCTTTATGCTATGAGGGAAAACTTTCCCTCTCAGCTATGTTTAAAAAGTTAAATTAGGACCTGGGGACAGAGAACCAAGTGACACATTGATCTTCATGAAAAATGAGGCCCAAGTTTGCCTTCTAGATACAGGTACCAGGGACATCACACAGGAATATCAGTAGATAGAATGGGACATCACACAGGAATATCAGTAGATAGAATGGGACTCCCATTTTTGTTCATTCTGTTAAAACTTACTTCTGTTTGTCCTGTTCTTGACTTGGTTCTTTGATTTTGACCTGTGAGTTCTACCAAGAATTTTGGATTCTACAACATCCTTAAATATTTTGTCCTATGTCTGTGATTCCATCCTTGTGTCTGATTACTTTATAATTTAAGGAAGTTTCTAAGCATTGAGAAAAGAGAAATTCTTATTTGTGAATTCAAATTAAATACAGTTAACACTAACCCTACGTAGTGATCATTAGCCCCATCATTTGGACTACCGAGAAACTTATTTGAGCTTCTTTAATAATATTGGGGGGAGGGTGTTAAATGATGTAATTGTCAGCTTCTGACTTCACCATGTGGTATTTAGACCCAGTGAGCACTTTCCCGTTGTTATTGCTTCATGATTGACAGAGAAACTCTTGCTAGTCCCCTTAAAGAATGAACAGTTACTCAACATAGATTAACTCAACAAATGGTTATTCCATTTGAGGGCTGTCAGGATGAATATAACTCAAGGAATTATTGCCATCTTATCTCTGCCCTGTGTAGGGCTCTTCTAAAGTTTGCAAGTCAGTGGGTTCTATTAGACCACTTATGTGACAAGGGCTGCTCCCACATTAGCACTTTGGCACCACTAGTGGTTTTTCTGCCAAAAAGGGCAAAGGCCTTAAGCAAGAAGCCAGCATTTTCCTGATTACAAAACTGACCACAATTCCTTGCCAACCTAGCAGGGTAAATTTTTTTTCTTCTGGAAATGCATTATTCTCAGAGAGAGCTCCAATTTTTTCATTGTGACATAGCACTTATCATCTAACATCAACTATTGGAACATGGTTGCAGTTGCTATTAATAATAAACAAATTTAAAACAAATACTTTGATATATAAAATTGAAACCTTACCAGGCCTTTATTCTGTCAACTGTTCAGTTTTATAGAATTTGGATAGCAGTAACATTTTGGACCTTTTGTAAACTTGTTGAATAAATCACTTTGAAATGTGTCATGTGTTAGCATTTGGATAGCAAAATTTATAATAAGAATGTATATGTATTTTAATTCTAAAATTTTCTTCAAATAATGTGATCAAGAGATTCAACCAAAGATGGATACTTAAGAAAAATTTTTATCCAAATTAGTTTATCTGGTATTTAATGACTTAAGAGATTAAAGTTTTCCATTTGAAAAGCTATTAGTGTGTATTTTACCACAATTTAAAAAAGCAATCAAATATTAAATAATCTCTGCTCTGATAATTGCAAATACTGTACAGTTCACACCCCTCAAAAGACACTGAACGTGTGGGTCACTGGCGAGACAATGTAGCAACATTTTCCTTGTAATGTACCAAGTCTTGCCAAAGCAGCAGACAATATTATGACATACCATTTTGTCACAGCTGGCTCTAGCTCAGGACAGTGCCAGCCAATTCAGACCTGATCCTTTCTGTGTTTATTCCCACCTCTCCCAAATATTTGAAAACTGGTGTCTTGACTCATTAGCATATTCATGAGCTCTATGAGCACAAGCCTTTTTCCTTTAATAAACTAATCTTTTGCAAGACATACACAAAACACCAGTGTGAATTACACCAAAGCCCTGTTTTATGCTGTTATGGGTGAAACTCTGGGAGACTCTCCTGTTGACCCAGAGCATGGTGCCTTCTCTGATGCACTGCCTGTGAGCACTTCACAAGGTAAAGTCCACTTCTGACGTTGCTGCTGGGGATGCTTTTGGCGCTCATGTGTGGGTGAAATTGCCTGTGTGTTTTCCACATGTTCATTACAGTATTTTAATCCTGATCATTTATCAGCATATTCAGAACCTTCAGCATAAAACAATAACCTAATCTACGGTTTATCTCTTTGCATGGCTTCCATCTCCTAAATTATGTATTGAAGCTATTTTGATACCCAAAACCAGACCTGTTCATTTTTGTTTCATGAATTTGCATACATATCCCAAAAAATATGCGTGAGCATTTTAAAACACTTGCAGAATTAGTTTTCCTTCTTTTATTATATTATATATTTTTAGAGAAGTTTTTATCCCTCTTGTAGAATTTTTATTTTTCTTCAAATATATTTTATTGTTCTTTGAAATCTACAACTTCTTTCTCTCAAAGAATTGCAAGTTCCTAGAGTGGAGGAATATGTTAGATTATATTTTAGGATTTTTAGGATACTCTGAGCCTAATTGAAGAGTATCTGTTCTACGCCTCTCACTTTACACATAAGGAAAATGTGGTCTCCATAAGGCTAGATACATGCTGAATAAATAATTTACCATTATTTCTATTCAGATTTGTTGTAGAGAAACAAAATCCTCCTTTTCCAACATTTTTTTCTTGTTCATTGCAAAATGTTATGTTCTCTATTTATACAGCTCCTTCTACTGGAATTTCTTGAGCACAGCTTCTTCTATTCTGTATCATTTCTTATTTATTCTTGTGTTTCTGTTTGTTTTATTTTTCTCATCTCATAGATTTAATATAAAATAGGTTATTTGAGGAGGGTGACTTGTGTTTTTACAATGGAAGTGTAAAGCATTAAAATGAAGTCATATGCTGTTAAAAATTAATCGCTTCACCTTTTAATTTTTCTGGAAACCTACAAATTTTAAAACATCACTTTTTAAAGTGAAAAAAAAATATTTCCTGAAATGTTATTCTGCTTTTGTTTTTATGTATGATGCTAAGAACCCAACTCAGGATTGAGTGCACTGTCTATCCCTGATCTGACCCTCAGATCTGTCTTTGACTCAGTGTATATCTTTATCATCTGAGTTTCTTATACAGGAGTTTAGTTTCATTATATTCTATAAAATATTTTTCTGTACTCCATGAAAATCATTGTTATCCATATTAGTTTATCCTGCCTTGGGACAGAATACCCTGGCTACATTATGAAATAGTTCTTGATTCCAACCATGGCAGTTTGGTCTCTTTGAAAAGAACTTGTCTAGAATGTAGCATAGTGCATACTTTAGGTTAGCTCCAGGACAAGGGATGTTTATGGCAAGGGATAGTTGGGTGATTCAAGATTTTTATTTTGTACCAATCTCTTATTTTTATGCCATGATTTTGTCCTGAATGTAATTTAAGTCTGAAATCTCTCTAGGATACTAACCCAAAACTTTCTTACTTCATTAAAATTGTACAAAATTGAGTTATTTGCCAGGTGTGATGCTGGGAGACTGGACTGGAAGTTTCTATCAACCCCAACAAGAGTTGGGGCTAGCCTGGGTAACGGTGTCTGTTTTTTTTATTAATTTGAATTCTAATATTAATTTGAGCTACTGAATTCCAACTTGTTTGTTACTTCTGTTGTGTTTTGTGGTTGGCCATTACATATTTAGTCCACTCCTGCTAAAACAGACAAACTTGTAAGTAAGTCAAGTGTCCAATCACCATTAGCTTTCCAATTAGCATGGATGGAGTGCTGTAGAGATCCCATCTTGGCCTAGACCACTGGCTTAGGTGTTCACTTCCCCATCTGAGACAAAGTAGACTGGATGGCACCGCAGCTGCTACTGACGAAGAGAAAAAAATCTCCACGTTTAGTTTGTGTCCTAGAGATGCAGCTGCATTGGTCATATCCATGACGCTAAAGTCTCTCATTTAGCCACGATGCCCAAAGAGAACATCTGCACATTTTCCCGTAGGCTCCGGGAGCACTGTGTCCCTTTCATCTCACTCCTTTTCTTTTTCAACAAGAGTTCTGCAGGCAACCCCAAGTAACCTCGTGCTGGCTCTGATTCCACTAATCAGAACTGGCACAGTGGAAGGGACGCTTCCTCAGCCTCCTGCTCAGAGTGCCAGACTCAGTCCTGTGTGGATTCTATTATTTTCGGCTGTTGCACCAGAGCTTGAAGGATGATGACACTTGTCCTCTGGATCTGATTGTGCAATGGAAATGCGCCTTAGAGACATGACAAATGCTGCAATAGCGCCCTTCGAAACCAGAGTCCCACAGAGGTGGGAGCAGTGCTGACTACAGGGCACGTCCATGGGGGATGGTAAATTGTCTAAGGGGCTCTAGGCAATGGTATGCTAGAAACAGAAACTCAAGTTCTTACCTGGCCAGAGTTTAAAGGGGCCAAAATGTAAAGACGTAGATGCTTCATGAACGGGGCAGGCCATTTTCCTTTTTCCTTGTGGACCTTCTGTGTCACCCAACAGCACAGCGTTTTTGAAGGCAGATCTTAAGCCCGCTGTGAAGTTTATTCTCTTGTCCTACTTGTTACCAGAGGATCAAATAGAAGAGTCTGAGAGTAGTTTTTAAGTAGTTTACAGACTATGCAAAAAAAAAAAAAAGCCTGGAATCATCTTCTTTACACTAAAATAAGCAGCAGTTATTTGAACCCCCGTGAATGCTTTGAGAAGGAAATAATCAGACTTAAAGAAAGCAGCTCTATATTTCATTTTAAAAATGAAGACAAAACAAACAAACAAAAACAAATCTTTACAGTACTGGGTGTGGAGCCCAGAAACTTGTGTATGCCAGGCCAGTGCCCTACTGCTGAGCTTGATCTCCAGATGGGGAAATTACCTTCCACTGCATTAACATTCATCTCTGAAGAAATTGAAATTATTCTCTGAGTTTAAGTGGAAGCATTGATTGTAAAAAAAACAAAACAAAACAAAAAAAAAACAAAAAAACAAAAAAAAAACCCACTGTCTACATTCTGATAGTCTTTATTTGTTGAAGTAAAAGTCCAGAAATGATTCAAATTATTAATACAACTCTGAATTTCATAATCTCTCGTGCAGTTCAGACAGCTGGAATGTGGCTTGGGGGAAAAGTACTCGCCTACCATGCACAAAACCCTGGTTCTATCCCCAGAAGTGAAAAAGGAAAAACAAGTCAATGCATTTTAACATTTCAGGAGAGTTTTACAGTTGTTGATATTAGCTTTTTGCTTAGCATGGCTCTAGTTCTGTCTGTGTTTCCAATTTAACTGTTTTGAACATCTTTCTTAAACTCCAAGGCTTAAACTGGGTCTATTTCTAGACTCGGTGTCTTCCCAAAATGGTCAGTTCTCTTATATTCTCCCAAAAGTTATGATATTAAAGTATATAAAAGTTGTGAATGAAATGTCACATACAAGACAACACAAGATTTTTTTTTAAGGCAGAGCCTTGCTATCAGACCTTAGACTCACACTCTTTCTGCCATTTCCTAGTTCTAGATCACAGGCAGGCCCACCACAACTGGCTGATTTTTATTAGTCACGTTATAGTTGGTTTTGAAATCAACCTAAAAGCAGTTATTCTCTCGAAGTGCTAAAAATATGAGTGTAAATATGTAGTATAGAATATGATCTTTTAAACAAAAAAAATAAAATCCTAGCTCTGATATTTTCAGGTCATTGTGTCTGTGAGTGAGTATACTCCCTTAGTTATACTTTTACCCGGAAGAAGTAATACTGGACTAATTCTAAAACCAGGGTATTGTTAAGTATACATTCCTTATACTTAACAGCCCAGAGGAAATTTGGGCTAAGTAAACTTCTTCACTGACATAGAGGACCAAAATGTACCCACAACTTCATCATTTCCACTTCATTGTTTACACTAGAGTGACATAGAAGTTAATGAATGCTTCCTGTCCATATACTGGTGCTAAGTATCTATGAAAATAAATTGGACAATGTGCTGGAGTCCTTTGAATAGAATCTGGTTTCTGTACATTTCTACTGGGCTACTCCTTTGTATGTACAGTTTTGCACCTGTGGCTAATTTACAGACACAGATATTGCATGTACAACTAACAGCAGCTGATTGCCACGCTTATGGCCCAGAATTGAGTTCACACGGCTGCTATGTGAGCACACAGTGCTTTAGACCCATGTAATTTTTATTTGAGTAAGAGACTGCCAACACAAGATTAAGGTTCCCACATGTGGAAAGTGCCATGTGTGGTTAACACCATAAAGTAGATTTAAACAGTCGACTATCAGTTTACATGCAAGTTAACCCTCCTTAGTGTATGCCAGATTTCCTGTGTGGCCTTTCAGCTGCTCTCCTAGGTAGAAACTCTTACATCCACACTAGACTTGTAGGTAAACAGCCCTAAAGCTGTCTCCAGCATTTTTAGCTGTTATTGGGTGTCTGTTGCTTGCAAGGAATCAGAGTATTGTGAAGTTCACACCTTTGCCTGCTTTCACTGCCTTTTGGTAGCTTGGCTCCACTTCATATATTTTTACTTCTTTCCCACCATATCCCAGGAAGGGCCCTGTCCAGCTCTCTTCAGACTAATCTCATTTTGCAATACACCAACATTCCCTCTTGCCTCCAAGTTTAGTATGTCCTCAATGCCTTTCCTAGTTGTCTACCTTTTCAAATCCTCCTTGTCTTTCAAGATCAGTTTTAAGGAACTTCAATCTGTTCCATGAAACTTCCTCTGAAAAGCTATATCTAATCATCCTTGTCTCTACTCTGAAAATATGCTCTCTCCTCTACCTCTTAGGCTGGCAAAGCCTGATCCAATCTACTGTCTCTGGAGCAGAGTGTCCTCTTGACAGGTTTTGTTTGTTTAATGTGTCTGTCCTTTCTCTCAATATTGTTCTCCACCCACTTCGTTAAAAAGTCAGGCCTGTCCCTGGCTCAACACTCTTAGTGGCTTCCAATTCACAGATAATAAAGGAAAGTCCAAACTGGCCAAGTGCTGCCTTGGACTTTCCCCAGGAGACTTTCTTCTCCTGTCCATGTCCCCGTGACTCTACTACAGCATCACTGGCATCCTTCTCACCCCCAATATTCTATACACGGTCCTGCCTGGTGTCTCTCCCCTGCTCCTCTTCCACAAGTGCTTTTCCTCTGACATATCCTTGACTGTCTCTCTTAGCCCCTAAGTCTTTGCTCAGATCTTTCCTTCCAGTAAGAACAGCCTTTTCCACCCTGTCCTTCCCACTTCCTTTCTCCTCTTCCTTTCTCCAGTTTCCTAGTTCTAAAGCATTTGCCACCTTCTATATAACTTATTGTGTTTATAGCTTAGAGTCTGCCTTGTCCCTCTAGACTACAGCATTAGTACTGGGAGGCAGAGAGCTTGGTCAAGTTGCTCATCCACATAACACATAAACATAAAAAAATGAAAAATAAATCTTTTTAATCTACATAAATTTTGCCTTTCCTAGAATATTATATACTTGGAATTATATATCCTTTTCAGATTAGTTTCTTTATGTAAGTGATAGAAGCTTCCTCCTTGTTCTCTTATAGCTTGATAACTCGTTCCTTTCAGAACCACAGGCTCCATTGTCGGGCTGTGTTATGTTTTATCCACTCATCTGCTGAAGGTTCCTGGGTTGCTTCCAAATTTTGTCAATCACAAAATTATAATAAGCATCTGTGTGCCATTTTTTGTGGGGACTTAAGTTTTCAGTTAGAAGTGTGGCTGCTGGATTGTGTGGGAGAACAATGTTTAGTTCTAGAACTACTCCACTGTCTTCTAAAGTCACAGACCCTGTTGCATTCCTCCTGGTAATGAAGGAGTGTTCCTGTTCCCCTACAGCCATGCCAACTTCTACGGCTGTCAGTGTTTGAAGATGTGACCTGCTAATCAATGTGCAATGGCATCTTGTTTTCATTAGCAATTCCTAAAGACTTAGGATGTTGAGGATTTTATCTTCTTGTTCAAGTCTTTGACCTATTTTTATATCAAGTTGTTTATTTTCTTAAGTTTTAAGAGTTCTTTGTGGCCAGGTGGTGGTGGTGGCAGCGGTGGCACACACTTTTAATCCCAGGATTTAGGAGGCAGAGGCAGGTGGATCTCTGTGAGTTTGAGGCCAGCCTGGTCTACAGAGCGAGTTCCAGGACTTCCAGGACAGTTACACAGAGAAACCCTGTTTCAGAAAGCAAACAACAACAACAAAGAATTCTTTGTGTATTTTGAAGAGAATCTTTATCAGATGTGTTTTTTACAACTACTTTCTTGACGGTTTTGTACAGAGCCTACAACTTACATTTTTTAAATAAAGTTAAGTTTCTCTTTCATGGACCATAATTTTCATGTTGTAACTAAAGAAATCACCACCACACTCACCTAGGTTTCCTCCTTTGTTATCAATGAGAAATTTTATGCATAGTTAGGATAAATAGTATATAGGGGCTTTGTTTGTTTTTTGAGAGTCTCTCCATGCATCTCTGGATATCTTGTAACTTTCTATGTAGAACAGCTGGCCTCAAACTCAAAAGATCTGCCTCTAAAGTGATAGGATTAAAGGTATGTAACACTACACCCTCTGTGTATAGTTCTTCATATACAGTGTAAGAGTCAGTGTCTTAACATTTTGTTGGAGATTTTTGTGTCTATATGCATGACCACTTGATTTTATTTAGTTTGCAGGGTTTTATTTCTTGCAATAGCTTTATCTTGCTTTGATTGGCCTCATAGCATCAAGAATTATTATATCTGTTTCTACTGACAAAAAAACTGCTATGATTTCTTCCTTGGATGACTGATAGAACTGACCGGTGAATATACCTTAGCCTTCTATTTTATAAGGCTATTAATTACTTGTTCAATTTCTTTAACATATATAGGCCTATTCAATTGCTTATTTCTTCTTGGGTACATTTTGGACAACTGTGTTTTGAGGAATGGGTCCAAGAAACAGGCTCACTTCATCCAGGTTATTGACTTTGTACCATAAAATTGTTCATAATATTTCTTTATAAACTGTGTGTTGTACATTGTGTTTTGTGCTAAAAATTGAGCCAAGGCCTTATGCATACCAAAAACATTTTTCTTTTTTTCTTGTCTTTAATGATTTATTTATTTTTATTTTATGTACATTGGTATTTTACCTGCATATATTTGGGTGTTGGATCCCCTGGAACTAGAGTAACAAATAGTTGTGAGCTGCCATGTGGGTTCTAGGAATTAAATCTGGGTCTTCTGGAAGACTTCTTAACCACTGGGCTATCCCTCTAGCTCTTTCAGAACATCCTCTAGCACTGAGTTACTCTACAGCCTATTTAGTATCTTTTAATTGTCCCTGGGACAATTTGTGCCAGTGTATATTGGGAAAAGTAGTAATTTCAACTCAACTGCATTAGCTATCAGTAGTTAGCCTTAGTCCCAGTTAGACTATTACTAGACTCTCTCTTTACAAAAAAAAGAAAATGTAACAGAAAATCCATAAGCCAAGCTTGAGCTAGTTTGACCACAAGTGAGAAAGGATACAAATCTGCAGGAAGCAGAAGAGTTGGTCAATATGACCTGGTCCTCTTTCCTTTCTCCAAAGGCTTCTCGACAGGCTTAAGCAAGCCACCTAAACAGCCTGTATCCCACTTCATAAAAGAAAAAAATGAACTTTCAGAGAAAAACAATATGAATGTGCTTTTCTTTTCTAGAGGCTGAAGCTAAGGCTACATATTCTTTGAGACTTTGTTGATCTGAATTCAAACATTTGCTATGATCTTTTTAGCGTATTATAAAGAAGTATGCACATAGAGATGCATATTAAATACTCATCTTCTGCCAAATTCACCACTGTGAAATCAAGTCAGAGAAACACTGGGTTTGGTCTTTAATACAATCCTAAGTAGATGGCAGATTGAAAGCATGTTGTATTATATTAAATAAACAAATGGCACAACACAGAATCACAGAATTTATTTCTATAGTCAAAGAAGCCACAACTGAATTCCTGCTGTAATATCAATTAACTGTGTAACTTATACAATTTACTTAACTATATTTTTTAACACTACTAAATGTCAATAATTATATATACCTTCCTGGACCATCTTATATGCAAATTATATTTTATGTATCATATACACAAAAATACATACAAATGGGTATAAGATATAATGTCTGCTGCTTAAGTGATTAAAAATTGTTAGCTATCATTATTAAATTATACATCTGTGAATAAAATTCAGAGTCATTTTCCTCTTTTAATAAGCAAAGGTCCATGACAATAATCAAGGATAAGAAGAAAATTGATATGGGGGCTGAAAAAAATGGCTCAATAGATTAAAAAAAAAAATGCTTGCCTAGAAAACACAAGAACTTGAGTTCACTTTCCAGAATCTATATTTTTAAAAAGCTGGGACACATTTGTAATTCCAGTGCTGAAGGGGCAGGAGCAGACAGAACCCTGGGGCTCAGTGGCCAGTCACCCTAATCTAATGGGTGAACTCCAGACTAGTGAGAGAAACTTTCTTTTGAGTGATGTGCCTGAAGGTGAAACCCAAATTTTTCCTCTGGCTTCTGCACATAATCAGGCTCTTGAACACAAGTGTACAGGTGTGTATGGATGCGCACGCACACACAAGAGAGGTACCCACAATTTTTTAAAGTAAATAAATAGAATTTTGTTTTGTAAGTGTGTTGCCTTTCCCCAGTACACTTCTTTCTCCGCTTACCTCCACAATGTAGTTTCTTATAATTTGGGGTTAACTCAGTTGTGCATGATTACATTGTAATAATTTTGAAAGGAGTAATTAAAAGCTTCAGCAGACTGTGGTTTCATAAACAGTTGTCCTTCAAACATTAAACTGTAATACTGCATGTTCCTTTCCCTGAATGTGAATCATGAGTTTAAGTCTTGAAGTCAACATGTTCATCCTTGCCTAACCTAGACTTCCTAAATTTACTTGACTACCTGATATTTTTCTGTGTAATGATTTTTAAAGGAACGTCATCATTAGCATATGTAAAATACAGTTGGGGAGATGCCAGATAAGAAAGACTTTCCCTGCCACAAAGGAGCAATTAAGCACTTGAAGTGAGTAACTTTGAGAAGCCAGGCACTCTCCTTTACCAGAGAGGTCTTTAAAACAGGACATCTGTTTTAGGAATAGTTCTGTCTGAACAATAGAACTCTGCTGGTGTTTCTTCCTCTTCCTGCCCCTAGAGACCTTGTTGGAGGCTTTAGCCCACCTTTTATACGACGATGGGACTCTGGCTGCTAATATGTACAAAACTTAAGAGTATTGTTTATTTAGAACCTAGTAACTCTCTGTTCCTATGCTAGGAGTTTCACACACATTATCTTCTTAGTCTTCAGAACCGAATGAGGCAGCATTATTTTACAGGTGGTGAAATTAGCTGTATAGAAATCACAAAACTAAGGCCTCCAAGGCAGAATTTGAATCCAGGCATCAGACATACAATGCTCCTTCCTTCTTTATTGTTACTATTCAGAACAATAACCTACATAAGTAACAAATAAGATAGGGTTATCTGAATTTATTATGTGTAAAGTCAGACTACCACAGTGCTTAACTTATTGGACAAACCATTTCTTTAACTTCCCCATTTACTTGGAAGTTATTATTTTTGTTAGTGTAGTACATACTTTTCACTGTGACCAAATTCCTGGTGAGAAACAACCTTGAGGAAAAATTTCCTGGGGATCCTGGTTTGAGAAGGTGTTATTACGACTAAAAATGGCTGTAGGCAGTTCAGACTTTTCAAGTCCTTAGCCCTCTAGGGAACAGGAAGCAGAAAAAGGTTTCAGGCTGAGATGGGGCTGGGCTAAAACCCTCAAGGCCCACCCCTCAACAGTCCATGTGCTCTAGGTAGGCCCTTCCTCTAAAAGGTTCCAAAATTGTACATGCTAGCTGGGTACTAAGTGCTTCAACATGTGATCCTATGGGGTACACATTCACATTCAAACCAGAACAGGAATATTTCTGTACATGTTTCTTCTGCATTTTTTTCTGTGTCAATCTGTCATCTGGTAAATGGTTTCTTGCATGAGGCTTTTGAAATTTGATATGACTCATATATATTAATTAAGACCAAATACATCTTGATCTATAAAAATTAGCTTAGGATAAAAGTCTCTTTTTAAACATATTATAACAATATAGAACAACACCATGAAGCTCAAAAGATGCTGGGCCAGGAGACAGAAAAGATATGTTCTTGCCCATCCAGTCTCTCACTGACTGTATTCATAAGCAGATCATTATTCTCATCTTCTTTCCTTGTCAAATAAGGAACAACAATTATTTCAAAATGGCTTTTTTCCCTGTTATGTTTCAGGAAAATTTTTTATCTCTGTATGTTGGCTCACATAGGGGAAAGTAATTGTATGATTCCCAAGTAGTTTGTACTATGCTGTGATTTCTACAGATCAGTAAGGAAAGGGGTGGCTGAGTTAACAAGTAGGAGCCATAGCATGAGTACTACAGTGTTGTGTTAGGTTTCTGGCTGGGACTTTCTGGTCTACCCTCCTGGCCTGGACTTTCAGACCCACAGTCCCAAAGTCCCACTGAAACACACAGATACTTGATTTAATTGTACGCTGATTGACCTAGGGCCCAGGCGTATAACTTGCTAGCCCTTGCTCTTAAACCAACCTAATTAGGCTCAGTACCTTTTCTCAGAGCAGCATTTCAACTTCTTTCCTCTGCATCTGCTGGCGTCTCATCATGGTGTCTCTGTGGCTTCTCTGTGGCATTTCTGCTCTGTTCTTCCTGTTCCCAGAGTTTTCCCAGTCTGTAGCCCCACCCACACTTCCTGTCTGCCTTCAGCCAATCAGCATTTTTATTAAACTAGTAGGCAGAGCAATTATTTACAACGTAACATAATTCCACTACACCACAGCATTAATTGAAACAAGAAAACATTGAAAATTCATGCCTAAGTGTCTCTTGAAAGTCATTGCTAACCAAGTTACCCAGCTCTAGAGAATCTATGAGATGTTGCCACATTGCTTCATTACCCATCTGAATACATTTCTCTGGATTTCTCTTTATCATTCATTACCAGCATCCTGTGTCATGCCTGGACCAGAAAGAGCTGTTGAAATGTGTTAATATTCAATGTAGATCTGGGAGGTCAAGAAGAGAAAAATTTTTTTAGACAGAATGGTTTAAGTTAGAAAGTTAAGTGTATGGCCACAAAGCTTCAGACATTTGTGCTCAACACCTGCTTTTTGTAATAACTGTCCACAAATTACTTTTATATCTGTGCTAGATTTCCCTCAAAGATTTTAGAGATGGGCTTGGAACTCAGCTTCATGTATGTTAGGCAAGTGTTATATCACTGAAAAACATCTTCTCATGGTGGCACATGCCTGTAATTTTAGCTCTCAGGAAGCAGAGGCAAGAGGATCTCTATGTGTTCAAGGCCAATCTAGTCTACAAAATGAGTTCCAGGACAGCCAAAGCTGTGCAGTAAGACCCTGTGAAAACATAAAAAACAAACAAAACACAGAAAACTTCTGAGGATCCTGAACAGAGCTGTCAGGATTTAAAGTCCAGTTTCTAGTATAATCATTACCAAAGACTCAGGGGTCTATTAATATCAACCGCTGTAAATGATGAGGGGGTAAAAAATTAGCTCAGGTGTCTTTCTCCCCTCCCTTTGGGTGTTGAGAATTGAACTCAGGATCTTGTACATGCTGAGCATACACTCTACCACTGAGCTACAACCCCAACCTCTATAGAACTTCATATTTTGGGGGGTTTAAAACAATTATGATATAGATTTGATGTTGTCATTTACCTTTTATTTTCTGTACTGAGGACTGAACTTAAGACCTCACTCTTGCCAAGAAAACACTCCACCACTAAATCACACCCCATCCATCCTCAGATTTTAGTAGAAGTTTTGTTTTCACTACAGAACAACATAATATCCCAAAGGCAAACGGAATAGTCCTGATGCTTGATCCGGTATCTTTCTGACACACTTCCATATTCTCAAATAGAGCCTATTTGATTGGAGAAGTCACTTTATTCTGGTGTGAAATTGATTATACTTTTGTTTGAAATGCATATACTTTGGAGTCGTGTGAGAAGGCTGCTCATTAACCATACCAGAACTGGCAGCCAAGTTTGAAGGTTAAAGAGAAACAGCATAGAGCTGTATCACTGAGCACAAAGTGTGTCTAAAAACTTTCTTGAGAGGTTGTGAAATTGAAGGATATACCCTGAGGAAACAGGACTCATGTCACCCAGCTGGAAAGTTAAGACACTGAATTATTCCTAAGAAGGGCTGTTGTTCATGCAAAATATTTTGTCCATTTGCTCTGTCATGGATGATTGCACGGAGTAACAAAAAACACTTACTTGACTTACGACTTGACAGCAACAGAAAGTTTATATTTTTTAGAGACAAAATAAGAAGCAGCTTTCCTGGACCATCTCTAAGTCAAAGTAAAATAAAGCATGTTTGGATCCTGTGCCTACCAGTAACCTTGTCCATGGGGTAATACTGTTGCTGTCAAGGTGTCCCAGAGTACAGAAAAGGGAGAGGGACAGGAAACATGTATTTCAGCAATATGTCTTCTTAACGATGAAGAAGCAATGCTTTTCTTTCTTCTTTGTCTTCCCTTCTTAGAAAAATAAGGAAACCTAGTTAAGGTACAACTCAGCAGTTACACTTGCCTATCATATGGGCGAGTCTGGGTTCAGTGCCCGGTATGACAATAGAAGAAAAAAATAACTTAGTTCTAATCTTTCTGATAGTCCCAAAGGGAAAAGACTAAAGTATGGGTTTGAGAACAGGGTTGAGATCATGCTGTGTCTTAGTTAGAATATCAAAGCTTAATCTTTTCAGGGGAGCTTACATCTTGACAAAACTAAACCATTGAGAAAGTATCTCAATTTTCTTCTTCCATTTTACAGAATGAGAAATCATTTTATTTTTCACAATATAACATTATTACTAATTGGCAAGTGTTTAGAACCCAGCAACCATGCAGAAGAACTAATGGGAAACAGGATGATAAGGTGTCTCTTCATTCCAGACAACATGCAAACACAAATGCTATAGAGTTTATAGCATTTATATCTACAATATTATCTGCTATATAGATATATTATAACTATGGTGCTGATACTTATATAGGTCAGAAATTATGTCAGCATTAAAGAAGAAAGTTCATGGAGAAAGCAGAGTTTAGCTTTGAAAGACAAAATGTAGTGTAGTGCACAAGAATGATCAGAAGAGATACAGTGAGCTCAGGAGTCTGCATCTACAAAGGGCAAAAGCAGGGGATGCAGGACAGGTAGACAGCATGGCGCATCTAGCAGGACAAGCCAAGCATGAGAATAAAGTCTGAAACAGCCGATTGAAAATAGAAAATTCAGTCAAAAAGTAAGTTAGGACTGTGCCCTAAAAGCCTTCTAATTCCAAAATAAGACATGGTGATTTATTATACAAGCTCTGGTTGTCCTGCTTACCTGACAACATATTCTTAGTAGTAAAGCTTAGTGAAACACTATTCCTTAAAGGAAGGGTAAAATAAATACAGGAATCCAGAGGCTAGTTAAGACAGAGAAATAGTTCTGTATGATACTGTAATGATAGACATATTACATTAATACACAGTGTCTAATATAGACATAACTAGCTCATAAGAGCATATCCATACTGGCTTATTATTGTCACAGGTGTGCCACACTAGCACAGCACAGAGGCAGGAGGGCACCCCTGGATCTCAGAAGATAAGATGCCATGTAAGAGCTTTCTTTTTATTTAATTTTATATAACCTAAAAGATATTTTTAAAATCTGTAAAACCAGACTTGATAGTGCTCTCTAGTAAAGCCAGTGCTCAAATGGAGGAGGACTAAGAAAATGGGAAAGCATTTGCCTAACATGTGTAAAGCCCTGGGTTTCACCAATAAAATGATGAATAATCAATTTTTCTTGTAACCTATATATCGTTATTTTTACCATTCAGTGTCTGAGCAGAGACATACCAACTACCTTTAAGTGACTTAATCAATCACAATATGTGTCATGAGAAACATTCAACTTTAAGGATATTACAATCTGGACAAGAAAGGACATCTTTTTAAGTGAAAATGACTGATAGCAAAGGATAAGGACAGAGAAATAAAAATTAAATTTGCTAGGAAGAGCAGCAGAGTGAATGCAATAACTTAGACTGGGTCCATGAAGATGAATTCTGAAGCAAATAACATAGTTTGATGGGTGCACAGACTTCTTTCTAATGTCACCTAGGCCAGGACGTCCTCTAAGTTATCGCCAATGAGCATTCCTCTTTGTGGGTGTGCAGTGTTTACTCTGTAGCACAGATAACCGAAGGCTGTTTGGGTACTTATTATGCAGATATTTGGCATGGGAACACACATGTGCCCAATAAACCCTCTTTCAGCCACAAAGCACATCTACAGAACCAGTCTCCTTATTTTTTTTATCCACAAGGCACTTTGTTTCTCATGAGTACTATAGCTTAACCCTTCGTATCACGCAGGCTTTGTGAAAATAAAAGCCGTAGTTCTCAGCATAAATGCTAGAGAACCATTTTCTGACACTCCTATGAGAAGAATCCATCTTCTAGAACATTTTTATCAATGAGACTATTTGAAAGGATAGAGTTTCTGAGTCAGCCTTGAGTTTGAATTGACCACACCTACCTAGCCCACGGACCTTGGGCAAGTCATCTAACCTGACAGGACAAGCCCTCTCTTATTGATCTATAAAGTGAGATATTTCAGCACACATGGAAGAAAAGGTAGATGTGTCTGGTAGGTGGGAGGTACTCAGTGGGTCTGTTTCTCTCCTCTGCCTCATCTGCTAAAAGTTACCAGTTATTTCCTCCAGCCATCAAGTCATTTAATATTTAACAGATAAATATTTATTGAGCATCTACTGTGAGTAAAACCTTTGTCAAGTGGTGCTAATATTACTATAGCCAAGATAAAATTTGTGAGTTCATTTCTTTGTCACCAGGTTAACAATCTTGAATTTACACAGCTCTGGAGCATTTAGAGTAGTGATTACTTTTCTAGGCACCACTTTGAATGGTGAGCTCATTTTTTGTAAACCAAGTCAGACTTGCAATTGCATAAAGATTTATAATCTATACAAACCAGTGACTCACAGTTCATACTTAGTACTTGGGACACAAATGGGTCAGAGATTTGTTTTACTTACTGTGGTAGCAAATCATACTTAGAAAAATCCACACTTGCCGCTCTTCCAGAGGTCCCTGGTTCAGCTCCCAGCACCTAAATGGCAGTTCATAACTGCCAGTGTTTCAGTTCCAGGGGATCTGACACAATCTTCTGGCCTCTGCAGGCACTAAGTATGCACATGTAGGCAAATACTCATACACATAAAATGAAAACACATTTTTAAAAAGAGCAGGCATAGTGACACACACTTTTAATCCAGCACCTGTGAGGCAGAGGCAGAAAAGATTTCTAAAAGAAAGGAAGGGAAGGAGGGAGGGAGGAAGGAAATAGAGAAAAGAAGAGAGAAAGAAAAACGAAAGGGAAAGAAGAGAGAAGAATCTCTAATATGCAGGCTGGAGAAGGATGGCTCAGCCAGTGCTTGTAAGCAGGAGAGACTGAGTTCAGCCCAGAAGCCCAGAACCCATATAAAGTACCAGGCACACTAGTACACAGTTGTATTCCTGGCCTGGGGAGGGAGAAAAAAGACCTCTGGCGCTTACCTCTCTAGCCTAACTGTGAACTTCAGGCCAAAAGAGACCCCATCTCAAAGTTGTGAAGAGTCTTCCTGAGGATGACATCTCCATATGCACAGGCACACACACACACACACACACACACACACACACACACACACACACACACACACACACGCACGCACACACACAAATATACATATATGCAAATAAATAACACAACACCAAAGATATCAGTCCAAGACAATGCACAAAGGGTATTCATGGCTATTTCTTAAAAAAATGCAAATCAAAACTACAATACAATATACTCTTCTACACCTGTTAGAATAACTGGTACATTAAGAGAAGAAAGCATGTGGAGTAAGAGAAACCTTTTTAGTAATATATACTGTATACTGTGAAGCCATTAAAGAACCCAAGTAAAGATCCTCAGCAAATTGAAAGTGGAATTTCTATGTGATTAGGAATCCCACTGCTAGACATATGGCCAGGGAACTAAAATCACCATATCATATTTCTATGCTCTTGTGAACATTATGACACTATCTGCTACAGCCAAGAGATGAAACTGACATAAGAGTCTAAAGCTCATGAGTGAGTAAAAATGTACAAAAAAACTCACTCTGTGGTATGTATATACACACATATACAAATGTTTCACATGCATATGCATGCACATACATATACATAATATACTGGAGTATTGTATGGCCTTTTACAATGAGTAAATTCTTTCTCTTTTATCAATATAG